>CM024593.1:13013592-14213592 GCA_014182565.1 Eucalyptus marginata
ATGGTGGCGAGCGGTGACGAGCGCGGCGAGGTGGGGCCGGTGGTGCGAGCTGCACGTCGGGGGCGGATCGGGGCAATCGGCACGGCGGTCGCGGCGGCTTCGGGTCTTCGGTGGTGTGGAGTCTGATGGCTTGACCGGCTTGGGCGAATGGCGCGCGGAGGAGGAGGCGGAGACGCGGCGGTGTCCGAGGCGGTGGTGCGACGAGATGGTCGGCGCGGCTCGGGCTGGGGTGGCCGGAGGACGTGCTGGTGCGGCGGCAAGGCGTGGAGCTTCGGAGGGCTTCGGGTCCTCGTGGTGGTGTGGTGTCCGACGGCTTGACCAACTCAGGCGAGTGGCGCGCGGAGGCGAGGCGGCGTTGGGTCGTAGGAACACGTTGCAAACGGCGGGAGATGATGAGGAAGAAGAACAAAGATTTCTTCTTCCCTTTTTTCCTTTTTTGGCTCCTTCACGTCACTTCCCTTTGCTCCTCACGTTTCCCTACGTACTCTGCACATTGCTGACTTCTCTTTTCCCCAAAGAACCGAAATCCTTCTTCCTTTCTCTCTCTCACTTTTTGACTTTTCACCTTTGGGACTCCCAATAAATAAAACGTCTCTCCCTTTTGGTCCTTCGACGAAGAGAAATTGCCCCCTAAACGACAGAATTTTTTTTTGCTCTGAATTTTTTGAATTCGCTCCCCCCCTTTTTGTACGAAGAGAAGCCCCTTTTATAGTGCAAGGACTTCCATTTAATAGTGGAAAGTCAGGACCCGTGCTCCCTTGTTCGCGGGGATTGCCGAAATCTTAGCCCGATTTATTGCCGTAAATCCTTCACTTTCTTTCGCAATTCATTTATATTGCCGCGAACATGTCCAGATTCATGCCCAATATTCGAGCGAGTGTCCATTCCTTCCATATTGCTAGTCAAATCCCATTAATTCCTCTCATTAATTTCATTTTTTTTTTTTTAAATTTTGAAATGAAGATATGTGTTCAACAATAAAAATGCTTCATTATTCAAAATTTGTTTTTTTTTTTTTTGAAATCTCCCTCCACAAACCCAAATGCTTTATTTTATTTATTATCTTCTATTTTATTTTCTAAAATAAAAAATTTGATCCTAAATTAGGTGTCAACGGCTGCCCCTCTTTGAAGGGAAGCTCGTAGAGGTTTCCTTCAAAGATATATGACACCTAAAATTAAACCATGTAAAATGAAATATGAAATGCATATACAAATGTTAATGACTTGACTCTTTTTTTTTTTTTTTTTTTTTTTTTGAAAGAAATGGACTCAAGTAAATTTAACCCCTAAAGAATGCCATGTAAATGCAATGATTCGGTCGGAACATAGATCTCTATGTGTCTATGACCAATGAAATGCAAATGCAAAGAAGAGCACGTACTGTCATACCTTTTGTTTGGGGATTTAGGTGTGAAATGATTCCGATGAGACCGTCAATCATCCGGAACTCCCTTCAGATAATTGAAAGGCTCAAAGTCTTTAGGGATCTGGAATTCTCATCAGATTCTAAGCACCTGGAAATTGCATCAAGTACTTGAAATTTCAAAAAATCTGATTCTTATGTCAGACATTTGAAAACATTTACTAAACATCTGGAAAACACATCAGAGGTTTGGAAAGACAAACACTTGGAAATCACATCAAGCGTTTAAAGGTTCAAATATCAGGAATTCACACTAGACATTTGAAAACATTTTATAAATCGGTACTTGGAATTCTCATCAAGTACAAAGATAACTGAACAAACTCAGGGTTTCAAAAACAATTTTCTTTTTTTTTTTTTTTGTCTTTGAGGAAAAATTCAATGAAGGCCCATGCATGATGGCTTTATCACGCTTTCATTGGAAAAATTATCACCAGGACAATTTTCATTATGGCGTGAATCTCTTGGACATGCTAAATGAGACATTTTTGGTGTGAAAAGGCTTTTTCACTCGCTCTCATTTAAGAAGGGTTATTTGTCCCGACCATTGATGCGGGAATATATCACTCGATCTTATCATCATCTTGTCGACAAGAGTTCGAATTTTCTTGCAATCAGTACGACCTTACCAATTTGAGAGGTCCTTGTCAATGACTGTAATGCAGGCTTGGTCAATGGCTTAACAAAGGGACTCTTCAAGTCAAAGCGATTGAAAGCATGATTCTCGTAATCATCTCCGGGTTTACAAGTCAAGAACCCCGCAAAATGATAAAGAAATAATCTTGCTCGCACTTCTTCGAGCAATGCTTAAACATGTGATTTCCTATGTTAATTCAAGTGCCCTAATCTGAAGAGACTTTGTAAGGGACGTAACATAGGCTGGGTTCATGGGTTGAGAAACGAAAGGATCGTTAGGCTCAAAGATGTGTATAGGGGTCAAAGTTGGTGATCATCTTGACATTACCACCAGTTTTTCTTCACCACGGATTGTCTTCTTGACAGATTTCATTATTGGCTCAAAAGTTTATCACCTGATGCCAATGATTATTCAACGGAGATCTTTTTCTCAACATTTTTTTCTTTGATGATGGGCATCGATCAAGCACACTGTTTTTTTTTTTTTTTTATATGCCCCCCAATTCATCAGTCATTTCTCTCTTCTTTTCACGGGCATTGGCCTTGCTTTTACCAGGCACACTGCTTTTTCATGCCCTTTAGTTCTATTTTGATTTCAGTTCTTGCGCACAATGCATGTGTCAAGTATACTTTAAATGACATGCGAACCTTCAAGGGTCTTCATCTGTCTCTTGCCTTGCCCCAGTGTGGGTGATGATCATCAACTTGGGTTTTAAAAGAAAAGAAATAGCAGGCTCAAGTGGGCTATTCAAAGGATATAAGTGTGTAGGATAGTGAAAGAAATGCTCTTCGTCATCCTAAGGCACTTAAATTAGCACATGAATTCAATGTAATAGCACGACTTGAAGATTGATGCAAGTGAGAGCAAGAAAATTTCGATTCACTTTCCTCACTTCATGATGTCATTTTTATCTCCCAGTTGCCCCGATGTGGGGTGGTTCTTGACAGGGGTAATTTGAAAAGAACATCTATAAGTGTATGGGCTCAAAAATGGTTAAGCAATGGAACACCTGTAGTGTTTGGGATAGAGAAATGAAGCGCCTCTCGTCATTTCGGTTGTCGTACTTTTCGCAAAGAAAATTCTTCACCTTGAAGTACAAAATGTTTCCACACTCACCTCACAATATATAGACAGGGGACGGTGTATGGGATTAGGCTTGCCTTTCACACCTCATTTAGCATGCTCAAGTAACTCGACATCTTTCACTGAATTATCCATTTTGATAAATTTCAAGTGGAATTGACGAATTACACAATATCATGTGAAAGCATTCTATAAAGAGGGCATGCTCATAAAGTCAAAACTATTATGTGTCCATGTCTTGCCCTTCCTTTGTAAAGGAGCTCATAGAGATTCCTTACAAAAATAAGACACCATTGTTCACATCCATTCTTTGCCCCCGCATCGAGTTTACGGGATTCATGAATTCACGCCCATCCATTTCGCTAAGATCAAAGCACCTGAAACATGGAGTAGATAATTAAAATAAACAAACAAGGTAAATTAGATGCATGCTGAAAATTATTTTAGTTTGAAATTTTTTTTTAAAAGGGAACATGAAGAAGCCCAGCCTTCAGAATTAGCTCATTGCCATTTTCTTTTGGTAGGATTTCATCACAGGGCTAGTTTGGTGTACTTCAACATGCCCTTAAAATAAAATTTGTAATTTTATTGAAATTCATCAATAAATTACATTTATTAAATGAAAAAAAGCAACACTCAAGAATTAAAAGGAAAGTGGAAACATTTCTAGAAAACAATAAAAATTCCCACAGGGGAATATGCAAAAACAGAAAAGAGTTACTCTTGTGAGCCAAAGCCCATCTCTTCGGGGTCCTTCATCGATAGCTCCTATGATGAGATCGTCGAACAAGCTTGCAACCCCTTCCAGTTCATCATTAGGGTTTTCGCCTTCGGGGTATCGAATCATCCATGCCACCCCATCCATCTCGGGATTATCTCACGAGGATCAATGTAGTAACTAGGAGGGGCTGAATACTTCACCAAGTAATCAAACTTGCCACTAGGCTGCCCCAGAGTGTCTATTACTTCAGCTTCATCCTGCATCATTCTTGGAGGACCGGGGAATATTTCGTGAATGCTCGGGGGTAATGGGTTTTGCCTCCCTCGCCTTTGGTCAAGTGGCGGGTTCCGTCCTCCCTGTCTTCGTCCTCCAGAACTTTCCCCTCCTCTTCCAGCAGCATGGGGCCTCTGAGGGGCTTCATTGGGACTTTGAATACCCTGACTATTTCTCCCAAGGCCACTACTAGGAACAAAACCATTCACATCCATCATCCTTTCCATCATAAGGGCAGCATTTGAAGCTTCAGAAGTGGGTGGTGGTGAGTCTTGAGATGCATGTATGGTGGACACCAACTCAAATGAGTCGTAACTCGATTCGGATTCAATGTCCGGGTTCCAGATAGCATTGACCGTATCCTCATGCATCATTTGAAACACGATGGGCTCAGCATCAAAATTGAAAATGGCATTCACAACTTCGGGTGGTCGTGGGAGTGGGTTATTCTCGGATGTTCGGCTGTCCATCGCGGAATGAGACCACCTTGGCATCCAAAAGATTTTGGATTTTGTGTTGCAAAGTGTATAGCAATCGTCAACGAATGCCCTACCTCCCCCATATGATAAGCACATGTCTTGGACGGATCATAGTTGGGGAAACGCTCGGGGATTAGGTCGCTTAGGCTCCTTAGCGAGTAATCCATTTTTCCGAAGAGTCGGCAAGATCTTAGACAATGGCTTAGGAAGAGGCGTAAATTGACGCCGGAAGAGTTCTTCGTGGCCAAAGAATGGTCGTGCTCCTCCCCGTTGAGTGTTCGAAGTTGGGCGAGGTGCCCGAACATAAGCCGCATTAACCCTCGCTATAGGTTCCTTATCCTTCTTGGCAAAGACTCCCTATATGAGCTGGTTTGATCGACGCCCATCCATCACGCAAGGCTACTTCAATTCGCTCGCCAACAGGGACTAGCTGATTGAACGACTCGGCAGTCGATCCTAACATCCGATTTCGATATTCGGGTGGGAGCGTCTTCATAAACAAATCCATCAACTCCTTTTCGCCGGCTCCGGAGTAATTTGAGCGGCTACAGTCCTCCATCTCGTGACATATGCCTTGAAAGATTCCGTCTTCTTCTTCTCAGTGCGAAGTAAATCCTCTCGAGATGGAGTGACATCAATATTATACTTGTACTGCTTGAAGAAGGCATCAGTCAAATCCTCCCAAGTCTCTAGGAGATTAATCTTCTTCATAATATACCACTGGAGTGCCGGTCCTGTCAGGCTTGCTTGAAATTGCTGGATCATCAGGGGTATGTTATCAACATATGGTGTCATCCTAACCACATAAGTCTGCAAGTGGATCTTCGGGCAAGAAGTGCCATTATACTTTTCAAAGTCTGGCATTTTGAACTTCTTTGGTATCTTGATCTTTGCATAATGGGATAGATCAGTCGGGTCTTGGTTAAATGCACCCTGCAGCTGCTTAAGTTTCTCCTCGATTTTCGCTAAGCGCTTTTCCTGCTCAGTCTTCGGTACAGCCGTCTGTATCACTTGTATCTCCTCATCAACAATGATTTGAGGGGTGTCAGTAGTTTTCTCCCTGGAGACATCATTAGAGCTTGATGGGCCACTTGCAGATACATTCTTGCCTTTATCTCTCGAATCAGCCATAGGAGCATGTTGTGGTAACACCACTTCAACTTGCGGAGGTAGAGGGGCAGTGTTTGCTTGGAGAGAATCGATTTGCTTGGAGAGCTGCTCAAGGACGTTCAGGACTTGCTTCATTTCTGTTTCGAGGGCAACGACACGAGCTTGTTCGGCACCACGCATTTGTTCGGCGTCATCAGCCATTGTTACTCTAGAACGAGTACGGATTGGTGATCTTGGATGAGCCGTGTTGTTACCTAGAAAAAAAGAGATAATATAAGAAACAACAACCAGATAGGAAAATGGCCCATGACAATGGTCTAATCATCTCATTTTATTTATTTTAAATGTTTGAACCAAACTCCCTAACTCCCTAACAATGAACTAAGAATTGAAATTCAAAACCCCTAAACATTGAACTAAAATTGAAAAGACTGAATTGAAATCAAGATCCCTAAAAATTGAACATCTCATTTTATATGCTTTCGGGAACCCAACGCCTTGCGAAGCTTCTTATTTTCGGCTTCAATCATTTCCACTTTCCGCTTAAGATGCTCAATTTGTGCTCGTTGGGTGGGCTTCTCGGTCACATCGGGGACCCACGGACGCAAGGCAGCAGAAATCCGGTGTTGCCTGGATGTAGAACGCCGATGCATGGTGAATCTCCTCTTCGCCTTTCGTCTCTTGGGCTCCAAAATCTTCTCTCGGATGGCATTCATTCCATGCAGCAATGATCATCTGGACCTCGTTGAAGTAATCATAGCTCTTATGATCAAAACGAACTTGAAATAATTCCGTCTTGAGGGGCGGAGGAATTTCTTGAAGAGCTCAGACCGACGGGCCACCCTATGTGGGTAATAAGAAGTCGCACCGGAGAGGCCCAGCAATGGTATTGGCTCATCATGCTTGTGTGAGAAACGAGCCTCCTCAACCCGGAACCATTTAGTATGCCATAGGAATGCCTTAGGATCGGGATCTTTCAAAAAAATTTATCCAACGAGCGCATCGCTTGTGTGGAGAAAAACGTTCTAGGACCATAAATTTTTGTATGGGGTGCCTAAAATCGTCAATCTTAAATTGTTTCATCAGGTGCCCAAACCCTCTTATGTGAGAGAAAAACCATATTTGCAAAAGCTCAGGTAGGGCACGCATGGTTTTTTCTTCATTTTGTTTGAAACGGGTTAATGACAAAAATGTTTCAGCTAAAACCATATTGACATAATTCAACCCATCACAAACTCGATTGACCACCCACGAAATTGAAGGATTAATGGCATTTTTTCGATAAGGAAAAACGATTAGTCCAAAAAATGCCAATATGAAAATCCTAGCTTTTAAAATCATTGGTTGGCTTGCAAAACACTCTTTCAGAAATGAAAATGGGCATGCATAACAATTGGCTTTAACAACCTTTCTTACCACTTCGGCCTCGATTTTTAAAAATTGTGATAATTCAGAAATGAAATCATTACCGAAGGGTGGCCCGATAAGCTCTTTCTCCGAGGCATTCCCATAGCAATACTATACTCCTCCAGTGTTGGAGTTAGTTCATACTCGCCAAACACAAAGGTTGAAGTTTGTGAACACCAGAAATGGGGTAGCGCCTGTATAACACTGGAGTGGATGCTGATATCTAACAGTGGAAGAAGTCGAGCGATCCTAGCTTTCACATATCTCTGGCCGTCTTGATCTAACTGGTCCAACCACAATTTGAGCTCTTTTTTGGGAGTGGAAATGAATTGTACGTCGGTTTTCCCCATTGCATATAAGATAAGACTGATGATGAAACCTATTGTCATGGACCGACAAAATCACACTAAAGTAAGTAAATTGCAAAGTAGGAGTTTAGACAACTTACTTTTACCAGAAAAGGGATGACAATCACATAGACACACGCATGAAATGTGCGGTTCGATTTCTATCTAGATGGCTTAACAAAGTGGAGCTAAGAGGGTGATCTGACCGTTGCAGTCTCGCATTAACGTCAGGTCCCCTTAACTCCGGCTTAGTCGAATGGAATGTCCAATAATCACGCAGTCTCGCGGATATGGACAAACACATTTGACACCATGAAAGAAATTTCGGGGAAGAGAAGGTCAACCTCTACATAGCAGTCTCGCTTTAGAGGTAGTATCCTTCTCAACACCATCCTAGAAATCCTATCGCAGCCCGGGTCCGGCTACAGGTTGTGTGTGCAATGTGTAGTGCTAAAACAATTTAAAAAAACATGCACAACAATTTATAATACAAACAACACTTCAATATAATGAAAAATAAATCATTCATCTTTACACCCTCCTGCAAGACAAGGATTAGCAAAGACTACTCCCCTTATACCTCCCATCTCGCAAGAACATTTAACACCTTAGAAATGTTAGTGACATACCTGGTGTCCTTGCTGCCAAACAAAAATATTTTTTAAAAAGAAACAGGCCTATGTCCACTATGAGTTTTAACTCTAAGTCCCCAGCGGAGTCGCCAAGCTGTCGCGACCCGATTTTTTCGATGGGTGAATCACCTAAAACTAGGTTAATGGATTACTAAGTCCGAAGACTTGGCGCGGACTCTCCCAAGCCCTACCAATCGCGACTTGATGTTAAGAAAATGACCCATTAAAACATGCAAATTATATATCAAATTGGAGCCGCCACTAACCAAATAGGGCTGATTAGAAACCCGTGTAAAGTATGGGAGAATACTTTACCTTTTACGAACCAGAGATTTAATGGATTCGGGGACATGGTTACGCTAGTTAATCTAACGCCCTTTCGGTACCTAAAAAAAAAAAAAAACATTTTTGCAGGCGGTCTTGATTAATTTTAACCTAAGATACTAACATGCAAATGGTGGTCATGCGGGTGCACAATCAATTAAATAACATTCAATAAATCGAAATGCTAAGAAATTATAAACCACAACTTTATTAAAGTCCACTCTCTAAGAAAACATTAAAAAAAATACTAATAAAAATGCATGCCCTAAACATGACTTCTAAGTGACATGACACCTAACTTTTATTATTATGCAATCTTAATCTAAAATTAATATGCATGAATTTTACTTTAATGATATGTGAAATGCAATTTATATGGCATAATTTGAACTATATGTATGCAATCTAAATTATACAATCCTAAATGTGCATATACTACATGACATGGGATGCATGACATAACAATTCTATGTGCATATTCTTTTTGTGATTTTTTAATGATTCTTTGTTAATGTATGCAACCTACACTAAATAATGATGATATGAAATGGGATTACTTATGAGCTAACCTATTAATTAACCAAGTAAATGATTTTTTTTGTTTTTCTTTTTGTTTTTTATTAAAAATGTTAATTATATGCAATTAAAAATTACACGATGGGATTACTAAAACATGATAATATGATGCAATCCTAATTTATTAATATGCAAATGTGCCTATTATGCCAACTAGTTAATATGCACCTATTTTTTTTTATTTTTTATTTATATATCATGCAAACTTTCCTAAATAAAAAAAAAAAATTAAATCCAATCCCGACTAAAACAAAAACTATCTAAGGGTGAAATTCTAAAAAAATCCTAAAAGTCAACTTATTAAACCTACGTGTCTAATATGCTCATGCAAATTTTTAATTTTTCACTATTCCCTTTTTTATAATTTTCATTTTTTCAAACAAGTAATTATAAAAACTAAGAGAAGAATTAAAATAGCCGAAAAAATAATCCGTTGTCTCACGGATTAAATTAACAATTATTTTAACTCTATAATCACAACAAGGAAATCAAAATAATTACAAATTTGGTCCGAAGTCTTACGGACCAAATTAAATAATTATTGTGATTTAACGATTGAAATTCTACCACGAAAACCAAAATTAGTATAATTAAAAAAATGACCCGATGTCTCTCGGATCAAATTAATAACTATAGTAATTTGAGCTAAAATCTATGGATAATGAATATAGAAATTACAAATATTAACACCCAATATTTAAATAACTAAACTAAATATGCTATCAAATAAACAGCAAAAATAACATAAAAGAAAAAGAAATAACCTAAACTACCAAATAAATAAAAGTAAAAGTAAAAAAAACTACCTAAGGGACGTGAACAACAATGTGGACAAGGTAACCCGAGAGAGGGTGGCAGCCCGCGTCGGATCTCCGGCGAGATAGACCCGCAACAAAACCAGAAGGATCTCGGGCAAAATGAAGGTGCAGCGAGTGCAAGTCGCTCGGGCTCGGGAGAACTGGATCGGTGCGCGAAGCGGCGAGGTGCACTGCGGGCGTCGTGGGTTGAGGGCTCCGGATGGGTGGCGTCACGGATGGTGGCGAGCGGTGACGAGCGCGGCGAGGTGGGGCCGGTGGTGCGAGCTGCACGTCGGGGGCGGATCGGGGCAATCGGCACGGCGGTCGCGGCGGCTTCGGGTCTTCGGTGGTGTGGAGTCTGATGGCTTGACCGGCTTGGGCGAATGGCGCGCGGAGGAGGAGGCGGAGACGCGGCGGTGTCCGAGGCGGTGGTGCGACGAGATGGTCGGCGCGGCTCGGGCTGGGGTGGCCGGAGGACGTGCTGGTGCGGCGGCAAGGCGTGAGCTTCGAGGGCTTCGGGTCCTCGTGGTGGTGTGGTGTCCGACGGCTTGACCAACTCAGGCGAGTGGCGCGCGGAGGCGAGGCGGCGTTGGGTCGCAGGAACACAGGTGCAAACGGCAGGAGACTGATGAGGAAGAAGAACAGTATTTCTTCTTCCCTTTTTTCCTTTTTGGCTCCTTCACGTCACTTCCCTTTGCTCCTCACGTTTCCCTACGTACTCTGCACATTGCTGACTTCTCTTTTCCCCAAAGAACCGAAATCCTTCTTCCTTTCTCTCTCTCACTTTTTGACTTTTCACCTTTTGGGACTCCCAATAAATAAAACGTCTCTCCCTTTTGGTCCTTCGACGAAGAGAAATTGCCCCCTAAACGACAGAATTTTTTTTTTGCTCTGAATTTTTTGAATTCGCTCCCCCCTTTTTGTACGAAGAGAAGCCCCTTTTATAGTGCAAGGACTTCCATTTAATAGTGGAAAGTCAGGACCCGTGCTCCCTTTGTTCGCGGGGATTGCCGAAATCTTAGCCCCGATTTATTGCCGTAAATCCTTCACTTTCTTTCGCAATTCATTTATATTGCCGCGAACATGTCCAGATTCATGCCCAATATTCGAGCGAGTGTCCATTCCTTCCATATTGCTAGTCAAATCCCATTAATTCCTCTCATTAATTTCATTTTTTTTTTTTAAATTTTGAAATGAAGATATGTGTTCAACAATAAAAATGCTTCATTATTCAAAATTTTTTTTTTTGAAATCTCCCTCCACAAACCCAAATGCTTTATTTTATTTATTATCTTCTATTTTATTTTCTAAAATAAAAAATTTGATCCTAAATTAGGTGTCAACAGCGACCCATTTCCACTTTTCTAAAAATTCACGGTCCGCTAATGAAAATTTGAATTTTTATTCTAAGGTGACCATCCCTTGTTTTTTGATTTGTTGATTACCGTTGTAATTATATTTCATAGATAGGAGTCGAATTGAGGATGTCACAACTCCTTCTCCCTTAAAGAAATTTCGTCTTAGAAATTTGTAAAATTACTTGTCCCTTTAAATAGATGAGGATATTGATGTCTCATCACATCCTCACTTTCTCGGGTCGCTCTTCCAATACCATAGTGTTGCCAAATAACCTTGATTAAGGGGATGACCTTGTTGCGCAATACTTGCTCTTTTCTGTTGACGACCTGCACCAGTTTCTCAATATACAACACTCTGTTGTTGATCTCAATTTCCTAAAAATGGAGCACATGTGTCGGGTTTGGTTCATATTTTCTCAGCATGGATATGTGAAACACATTATGAACCTAAGTAAGTATGGGTGGTAATGTTGATCGATATGTTAAGGTTCCTGTTCGTTCTAGAATTTCGAAGGATCCGACATACCTGGAGCTTAGTTTTCCTTTCTTGCCAAAATGTAATGTTCCTCTCATTAGTGACACCTTAAAGAATACGCGATCACCTACTTGGAATTCTAAAGACTTTCTTCGTTTATCTGCATAACTTTTCTGGCAGTTTTAGGCTGTCTTTGGCCTGTCCCTAATAATCTTAATTGCATCCATGGAGTACTTAACTAGCTCAAGGCTAGTAATCTTTCTTTCCCCAACTTCATCCTAATAGACAGGTGTTTTGCAAGCACGACCGTATATTGCCTCAAACGGTGCCATTCCGATACTTTGTTGGTAGCTTTTGTTGCACGCAAACTTGATGAGGTGTAGTTCTTATTCCCATCATCCTTTACAATCTACAATGCAAGCTCGCGACATATCTTCGAGTGTTTGAATGTTCTTCTTGGAATGACCATTTGTTTGCTGATGATAGACTATGTTAAACTGTAGTTTCGTTCCCACGATAGTCTGTAAACTTTTCCAAAATGCTGTTGTGAACTTGGGGTCTCGATCTGGAGTGATTGTGACGGGCACTTCATGTAGACAAATTATTTGTCGCACATATAGCTTGGCGTACCTATCGATGACAAAGTCCTTTTGTACCGCATTAAAATGTGTTGACTTGGTTAGTCTATCAACTACGACCCAAATAGAATGATTACCTCTTTGGCTTCTCGATAGTCTCATCACAAAATTCATTGTGATGTGCTCCCATTTCCATTCTGGAATTTCTAGTGGTTGCAGTAGTCCACCAAGTTTGTAGTGTTGCGCTTTCATTTGTTGGCACGTTAAGCACTTGGCCACGTGCTTGGCGACATTTGCTTCATGTCATTCCACCAATAATAATGTTGAAGATTCCTCTAAATCTTCGTTTTTCTTAGATGTATGCTATAGTTGCTTCTATGAGCTTCTGCTAGAATCTCTTCCTTGAGTTTTGGATTGTTGGGCACAGATATTTGTCCTTGAAATTTCAATATCCCACCCTCTGCTATTTGAAAATCCAATGTCCTCTTTTCCGTACTCTCTTGCAAATTTCTGTGGATTGATGGATTCGTTGACTGCAGTGCTTTAATCTTGGTTTACACTTCGAGTTCGATTTAGAGGGTAACTATAAGATTAAAAAGATGGCTTACCTTGAATCTGAAATCCAAATCTCGCACTCCTTCGAGAAGGATCCATTCTCAAATCATCATTTGTGCAATTGTTAACTTTTGATTGAGTGCATCTGTTATCTTGTTGGCCTTTCTAGGATGATATAGAATGTTGCAGTCGTAGTCCTTGAGAAGTTCCATCCAACGTTCAATTTCTTCAGAGAAAACCAATACTTTAGACTTTGATGGTCGGTGTAAATCGTGAACTTTTCTCTACAAAAGTAGTGCCTCCAGATTTTCAAAGCGAAGATGATTGCTCCAAATTCCAAGTCGTGTGTCGGATAGTTCTACTCGTGAGGCCTCAATTGTCTAGACGCATAGGCTACCACTTTTCCATGTTGCATTAGGTAGCTTAGTCTTTTATATGAAGCGTCGCTATAAATCTCATAACCTCCAAGATCAGACAGTATCGTCAATACTGGGACAGTAGTCAACTTGTGCTTGAGCTCTTAAAAACTCTTTCCGTACTTATCCGTCCATTCGAACTTTACTTCCTTCTTTAGCAATCATGTTAGGGGTGTAGCGATTCTAGAGAATCTTTTCACAAAACGCTGATAATAGCTAGCCAATCCTAGAAAACTTCAAACTTCGATCACCATTATTGGTCTTGGCTAGTTCACGACTGCCTCAATCTTTGTTGAGTCCATAGAAATTCCTTCGTCGAATATTACGTGGCCTAGACTAGCTACCTGATTGAGTCAAAACTTGCACTTTCTAAACTTGGTGTAAAGTACGTTTCTCATAGGGTTAGCAATATCATCCTCAAATGCTATTCATGCTCCTTTGGGCATTTTGAGTATATCGGTATGTCGTCAATGAATACAATGACAAATTGATTCAAGTACACCTTGAACACTTGGTTCATTGAGTTCATGAAAGCAGCTGGGGCATTGGTTAACCCAAATAACATTACTGTAAACTCGTATTGGCCATATCGCGTTCGAAATGCTATCTTCAAGAGTCCTTCTTGATTCTCAGTTGATGATAGCTTGTCCTCAAGTCTATATTGGAGAACATCGAAACTCCTTGAAGTTGATCGAATAAGTCATCAATCCTTGGTAGTGGATACTTATTCTTGATCGTCATTTGATTGAGTTTTCGGTAGTCGATGCATAGACGTAACGATCCATCATTCTTTTTTTGCGAATAGGACTGGTGCTCCCTGTCGCGACCCGATCTTGCCGTCCTCGAATCCCTCATCATCACAAGGAAAGGAAGGGGAAAGGTCGGGTTTAGGGGTACTTGATCACGAGAGTTCCCTTATTGCTTGCGTTCCAAAAGACGTCATCACCTCACCTTTTGGATCAAGCTTCTTGTGAGTTCCCTCCAGGAGATCGCGAGTTCTCCCAAACTCATACCCCGCGTGACAGCGGAGTGTCGCGACCTGTACCCACATGGGTGACACACCTCGAGAGAGGAGGTCGGATGTGAATATTGAATTTAAGGATACCTTTACCATGGTAGCTCTCTCGATAGTACCCTTTGCCTATAAGGATGGCATCACTTCATCCTTTGGGGTATTGCCACATCAAAAACTCGTAGCTCTCTCGATAGTACCCTTTGCCCATAAATCATGATGAGTTTCATCGAAACTCGTACTCCTCACAGCTAGTTTATTTATACGGTCTAGTTGTTTATGACAACCTAAAAATAAAACGAGAGTCACCATTGGTCTCGTTTTGGGGGTTGACTAGAAAAACCAATCGAGGGTCGGGAATATTCCCTCAATTCCTACACAACCAAATATCTAGGTTTGGGGACTTGGGTTACGCTAATATTTCTATTAGCGCCAATTTGGTACTTAAACAATAGTTAGTGTTTTTCTAACGTGTCCATGATACTATCGAGAGAGCTACCATGGTAAATGTACCATTAAATATGATATTCATATCCGACCTCCTCTCTCGAGGTGTGTCACTTGTGTGGGTATGGATCGCGATACTCCGCTGTCACAAATGGTACGAGTTTGGGAGAACTCGCGATCTCGTGGAGGGAATTCATGAGAGGCTTGATTCGAAAGGCGAGGTGATGATGTCTTTTGGAATGCAAGCCATGAGGGAACTCTTGTGATCAAGTACCCCTAAACCCGACCTTTCCCCTTCCTTTCCTTGTGATGATGAGGGATTCGAGGGTGGCGAGATTGGGTCGTGACAGGCTTGGCGACTTCGCTGGGAATGAAAATGCACTGAATTTTTTTTTAAAAGACATGTTCCCTTGACCCTATTGGAGAGACATTTGGAAATAAGGTTGCATAAAATTTAAGGACGGAACAGACTTTGTTTGGCATAGGGATTCCCTTCTAGAGTTCTAACTTATTATTTTTGCGTTCTAAAAGGTAGGGCCACTTCTAAGCTCTAAAGAAGATGGTAGTTTTTTGAAAGTTTTGCATTTCTGAGATGAACCTCTTATGGACATGTAGAATGCTTGTGTTTTGTTTCTTCAGCGGAATACTAGGATCAAGTGGTAATGCATGTTCTACTATCTCGGGGTCTAAACCTGGCATATCTACATATGACTAAGCAAAAATATCTTGGACATTAATCTATTGGCATCCGCTTGAGAGAAACCTGCCCTAATCTTGGTTTCTGTAGGGTTATCTGAATCTTCTAATTCACGGTGATTGGTTGCTCAATATTAGGAGGTTTGGACTCTTCATGTCCGAGTCATTCCCTTTTAATAACTCGAGGATCATCCTCATTCTCTGAGTCGGAATAATCGGGTTTGTATAGATCGCTTGATTAGGAGACTTATAAGCATTATTGACCATGCGATAACACAATTGGTCAATAATTGCTATAAGTCACAAAAATGGATTGGGTAGGTGTCTTAGTGGGACCTACGCATGAAAGACAAAGGCCGACCTCGACACCCCAAAATTGAGTTTTCATATTGAACTTTCTTTAAATGATTGATCTTGACATGATGTCTTGTTTTTTTTTTTTAATTTTTTAATTTTTATTTTTTTTATTTTATTGTTTTGATATGTATGTTTGTTTCTTTCCATTGTATGCACCTAGATATAGGTTTCTAGATTAGGTTTAAATTAGGACCCTGAAGATGGAAAAAACACGAAGACGGTGGAGGTCAATTTCCATTTCAACCATTATCATGTACTATTCATTCCCCCAACATATGTCTCGAGTTTCATTCGTTATATAAAGCTTGACAAATTGCAGGTTTTCTCTCTTTCTCTCATCTTTTTCAATTGTGTTTTTGTTTTTTTTTTTGTTTTATATAATTTCTAGGATTATATGGTAGATTTACTGCTTTCCTTGATTGTTTACTTACTGTCTCATAATTTCAATTTCATTGATTGCTTTCTTTTTTTGTTTTTCTAGAAATAAAATAGTATGAAAATGACCAACCGTGCATGATCACTTAGTTTAGGATTAATGATCCTGAAAATGTAATAAGAAATGCATGGATACGTTAGGAAAACATAACATACTGTTTAGGTATCAAAAGGAAGCTAATAGAAATATTAGCGTAACCCAAGTCCCCAAACTTAGATATTTGGTTGCGTAGGAATCGAGGGAACACTCCCGACCCTCGATTAGGTTTTCTAGTTGACCCCTAAAACGAGGCTAGTAGCGACTCCCGTCTTATTTTTAGGTTGTCATAAATAACTAGATCGTATAAATAAATCCATCGCACGGGGTACGGGTTTCGATAAAACTCACAATGGTTTAGCATACTTGATGTGGCAGTATCCCAAAGGATGAAGTGATGCCGTCCTTATTGGTGAAGGGTACTATCGAGAGAGCTATCATGGTAAAGGTATCCTTAAATTCAATATTCACATCCGATCTCCTCTCTCGAGGCGTGCCATCCGTGTGGGTACGGGTCACGACACTCTGCTGTCATGTGGGGTACGAGTTTGGAAGAACTCGCAATCTCGTGGAGGAACTCATGAGAGGCTTGATCTGAAAGGCGAGGTGATGATGTCTTTTAGAACGCAAGCCGTGAGGGAACTCTCATGATCATGTACCCTTAAACTCGAATTTTCCCCTTCCTTTCCTTGTGATAATGAGGGATTCGAGGGTGGCGAGATCGGGTCACGACAGGCTTTGCGACTCCACTGGGGAATGAAAATGCACCGATTTTTTTTTGAAAAGACATGTTCTCTTGATCCTACTGGGGAGACTTTAAAAGCTTAGAATGACAAAATCTGAATTGTCGAAAAAGATTGAAGAAGAAATTATAAAGCTCTTAAATGTTAGTTTCATTGAAATCACCCATTATGCTGATTGGATTGCTAATATAGTCCAAGTTATGAAGAAGGATGGACGAGTCCGAGTCTATATTGATTACCACAACCTGAATAAGGCAAGCCCTAAGGATGATTTTTCTTTGCCGCACATTGATGTCTTAGTTGACAATACTACTAGATTCGAACTATTCTCTTTCATGGATTGATTTTCTGGTTATAACCAAATCCGGATGAAAGAGGAAGACAAGACTAAAACTTCTTTCATCACCTCATGTGGGACATTTTGCTACAAAGTTATGTCATTTGGCTTGAAGAACACAGGGGCAACATATCAAAGAGCCATGGTAACGCTATTCCTTGACATGATGCATAAGGAGATTGAAGTCTATGTTGATGACATGATTGTAAAGTCAAGACAAGGTGAAGACCATGTTGAAGTCTTAAGAAAACTATTTGATTGATTGAGGAAATTCAAGCTGAGGTTTAACCCCCGCAAAATGCATATTTGGGGCAAAGTTTGGGAAGCTTCTTGGATTTATAACAAGGGTATCGAGATAGATCCTTCTAAGGTTAAGGCCATATGTGACGTGAAACCTCCTTCTACTGTTAAGGAAGTCCGGAGCCTACTGGGAATATTGACTTATGTTGCGAGATTTATCTCTCAATTGTTAGAAACCGCTAAGCCGTTCTTCAAGCTGTTAAAAAAGAACACCAAGGTCAACTTGGATGAAGAATGTTAGAAATTATTTGAAGAGCTTAAGTGATATCTTTTGCAATCTCCTGTACTCATACCGCCTATCTAAGGCGTGCCTCTAACCTTGTATCTAATTATTTACGAAGTGGAAAAGACCTGCGTGCCTCAAACAGTCTTTGGGAGCTATGTTGGTGCAAAAAGGACCAAAGGATGAAATAGAACATGTCATATACTACCTCAATAAGAAGTTTACTACTTTTGAGGTGTGATATTTTGAAGTGGAAAAGACCTGTGTAGCCTTGATTTGGGTTTTACACCGATTGAGGCAATATACTCTTCACTACTGCATTCTATTGGTGACTGAGAATGACTCGATTAAATACTTTTTGGAGAAGTCTGCATTGGTTGAAAGGCTCGCTAAATGGCAAATATTACTCTCTGAGTTTGATATCCAAAGCATGGCACATAAGTCCGTCAAAGGGCAAGCTATAGCCAACATGTTAGCTGAAAATCCCGGGAAGTCTGATGATTTGGATGAAATTGATGAACTGATTTATTTGGTCTCGCCCGACAAGTAGACCATGTATTTTGATGGTGTAGTTAACCTTTTTGCTTGCTTATCGAACTTCAATATGCACTTCAACTCCGATGAAATCTAATTTTTATTTTTATTTTTAAAATCAGTTTTTTTTTTTTTTCTTTTCTTTTTCTTCTTTTTCTTCATTGGCCAGTTGCCAGCGAGCTCGAGCCTCGCCACAGGCCAACAAGGCTTCACCTCGCCTGATCTAGTGAGTCCGAGCTCGCCTGACACTCGCGAGCTCAAGCTTAACCAGATTCAGCCACTTGGGCGGGTCTCGAGCCTCGCCGGAGGTTGCCAGACGTTGGCGAGGCTTTGGTGACTTTTGGCGAGGCTTGAGCCTCGCCTAGCTCACCAGATCTAGTGGGGCTTGAGCTCGCCGGCCTCGCCATAGGCTGGCGGGGCTCAACCTCATCGGAATCTGACAAGCTCGAGCCTCGCCATCCGCTACCATGGTCGGCAACCGGCCAATGAAGAAGAAGAAGAAGAAGAAAAAGAAAGAAAAGGAAAAAAAGAAAAAGAAAGAAAAGGAAAGAAAAGAAAAGAAAAGAAAAGAAAAGAAAAAGAATAAAAAAAATTATAGAAAGGGGTGTATGTAGGGAAAAAAAAACAAACATAAGAGTAAAAACTGAAAAACTGAACCAAACCGAATTCAAGTGAATTGGGATTTCGGTTTGGATTAAATTTTGATTCGATTCCATAAATTTCCTTATCGGTTTGGTTTTCCAAAAAGACCGAATTGAACCAAATCATTTACACTTTTAATTAAGGGTGATTGGTTCTAAGGTGGGTAGGTTCTAAAGTTGAAACCTAAAACTTACAATGTCATAACTGCTTCTCACTTTTTGGATTTTGTGACCTACCTTGTTTACTTGGAACGGGTTTTGGA
Organism: Eucalyptus marginata; assembly: GCA_014182565.1. NCBI lineage: Eukaryota > Viridiplantae > Streptophyta > Magnoliopsida > Myrtales > Myrtaceae > Eucalyptus > Eucalyptus marginata. Next base: position 13,032,811 of record CM024593.1, read on the forward strand.
ACCTATCCAATTTTTCCTATTTGGTTTTAAGATGCCCGAGAACTTGTTTTTTCCCCTTTTTTTGGTTCATTTTTCATAGCAAAACCATATGATGTTATGAGTAACAAATGATTCAAAGTAAAAGATGGAACAACAAAATTTCCTATTCACCGAAAACATCAATCCACAAGATGTACATGTAATCACATATAATTATAAATAATTGAAAATTCAAACACGTAATATAAAACATAAATTATAAAACTCCATTCCCCATTAATTCATAAAAATTTAAGGGAAAGAGGAAAGACTAGCGAGGAGTTTTTAGGAAGGATCAAAGATGAAGGAGAGCAAGATTAGAATTCAGGGAAAATAGAAATTAGGGTTTTGGCTTTTTAACTTATAAAGCTGGCTTAATAGAGCGATCTACTTCAGTTCTTGGGTGGGTTTTCACTTGAAACTTGTTCCTAAACTGGTTTCAACCGGTTCTTGTGCCTATTTTTTGAGCAGTTTGGTTCAATTCCCAAGTAGAACTGGTTTGGTTGCATACCTCTAATTGTCATGTGTTTGAATATAATGTGCATAACTATGTAAAAAAGTATTAGTGAGATGAAATGCGTCACATTCGGTTTATTTTAATTTAAGCAAAAAAGAAATTATTAAGATTTTTATTAGTCGTAGAGAGAGAGAGAGAGAGAGAGAGAGAGAGAGAGAGAGAGAGAGAGCATGCGTAGCCAATATTTTCCATTTTTAAATTTGATAAACATGCTACAAAGTCACCATAGAAATATTTTCCATATGCATTAAAATACAAGGAAACTCACATAAGGTTTCAAAGGTGACTTCTCATCATATATGTCAAGCAATGGTAAGCACCTTTTTGTCACTATTCGGATAGCTAGGCGAGGCTCACTAGATCCGGATAGCAAGCAGCTTCGCAAAGGCTCTCCATCACATATAAAATAGTGGTCACATGCCCACTAGTGTCAATGTTTCGAAAGTTTCATCTTGTTCCTAGTCCCATTGTTTAGGGACTTTTGTTTAATGTCTAGTAATTCATTATGTCATTATTCCAAGTTTGGATATTAGAAGTGTCTTGTCTATAAAATCATTTTTTGATAAATAAAATTAGTTAGACCATTGCCATGGGTAAATCTTTTTACCTCAAGCTCATTCTTTTTTCTTTCTTTTTTTTTGCGATGCTAGTTGATTATGAATCGCCTATCACCAGTCGATAGCAAATGGCCTTAAGCAATAGTGGCCGATCAAAGTGATGTACAAAATCGCCTCGCTAATATTGAAGATGGCGTAGGATAGATATCCATTGTCCTTCAATAACTGTTGAGGCAAATGTAGTCCATTCAGGCCAAGCTCAACCAATAACTGCTCTAAACATACTCGTGACACCTACGAACTTGCCAAATGATAACTAACATGACAGACACTTTGTAAGGATCATGAAGAAGTTGAGCCAATTGTAGGATCCAGATCCCATTGATCTGTCTAACTATGTTACTATTAAAAATCCAAAAGAGCTCAAAGTACCTAAATACGGAGGATACACCAATGCCTCTTACCTAGAGGCCTATTTGCAGGCTTGCCTAGTCCAAAGGATGATTCAATCATACCAATCAAATCTGATTGGCCCCGCCTTGCAATGGTACATTGTAAGGAAGATTATTCTCCTTAAGACTTGGGAGGAATTGATTAATACTTTCCGCCAAAAATATTATGTTGACATCAACATTGACATCACCCAGTCACACGAAGAGTCGATAGGCATGGAGACGAAGTATAATAAATTCTTAAGGGTGCATACTGCATCAAGGAGGAGCCCGACTGCCCAATTTGACCCACAACCAATAGAAGAAGGATCAATTAAAGAAACTATCAATGCAGCCTTGCATGATGAAGGGACTATCGAGCATTATCCCATTACTAAGAAGCTTCCTACTAAGAAAGGCAATGAGCCCGTGGACGAGGTCAATGCTATAAAACCTATTCAGAGTTGGAACACGACAACACAGCTCCCTAGGCTTACCGCAAAAGTTAGGGTCCAAAGAGTACCAACCCCTATCAACCTAGGAAGTGAAATTCCACCATCTTCCAATCCCTTTGACAGGCTCAAACTAGCAAAACGAAGGGTTTTACTCAAGAAGTCAGGACTGGGTGTCAAGAAAAGAAAGCATAAGCAATCTAAGCCAACGCTTGACATTGAACATAGGCAAAATCTAACAGCTAATAAACCGCCACGTCAAGGCTTTGAACATCACCGATGGTATAGTCTTGAGAGATACCAATATTATACAGATGAGGTTAGCCATTCATTGAATGATTGCCTTCCACCCACGCATAGGATCCAAAGCCTATTAGAAGGGGGAACACGCTCTTTAGGGGTTATCTCCCAATGGGCTGCTCAATTGGTCATTCGACCATGAGAGGAACATAGATACCTCATCTTCAGCTGGAAATTTCAACCCATAAAAAAGTAATGAAATGATCTCAAAAGAGTCCAACTTCCCTGAAGTAGCATAATTCACCACCGCAATGAATGGAATGTCAATGCAATAGGAGGACCAGTTACCTAACTAAGACACGATGGGCCCATCTGGCCTCCACAGAATTATATAATTCCTAGAGAAATAGGAGTACTTAATCACCGTAAATATAGCGGCACGACTTGCCCCATGATCCACTCGCAATATTTCTAGGTTGAAATGAGTCGGCATTGTAATTAGACGCCATTCATAACTCAAATCTTCCAAGAGAGTCTCATGGGGCATGCATTGCAATGATTCTTTATGGCAATAATATACTTCATGAGGGATTGGAGTGAGCTGTCTTCCGCGTTTTTGCATCAATACCAAACCAAGATTGGAATAGAATTGCCCAGTGAAGATATGGTTTGCATCAAAAGAAAACCAATGGAGGATTTTGAAGCATATATAGAAAGGTGGGAAGCTTTCATGATGCAAGCTAACCCTCAACTGGGTGAGGAAGAAATGATGAAACTATTCATAGAAGCATTACCCTGCAAGCAATGCTCTTGGTTGCATGGAATGTGTTTCCGTAACTTCAATGAAGTAGTCCTTTCATGCGAATACTTCGAGTTTACTAAGGGCGAAGAACTCAAAGGGGCTTAATTCCGGGGCCAAAACAGTAAACTATCAAAATGCTCAATTTTATAGGAGTTTTCATGGGTTTAAGTTGTTTTTATAATTTCCTTTTTTTCTATCTTATCTAGTATGTTACTGTCACATTTTTCATTCTAGTAATATAATTTATTTTCATTTAGTGAATGTACAGTTCCAATATTTCGTTTCAAAAGCATGAGGGGGTATCCTAAACCGACTCGGTGATGCTATCTAACCATAAAAAGAAAATATCATCTAAGGAGAATTCTGAGGACTGGGCTTTCTCATGCTTCCACCAAAAAAAAAAAAAAAAAAAAAACAAAACAAAACAAAAACAAAAACAAAAACAAAAACAAAAACAAAAAGTATTTCATTACAAAAAACTTTTTTCAAAGCAAGATGTCGATTTAACCCTGTTTGTTTTTCTAATTTACTTACTTCGTGTCTCGAACATCATCCCCTTGACTTAGTGTGATAGGGGGTATTTGAAAGCGACACATTACGTGGACTTGTCGGATTCAAGAACACTTTTTCAAGAAAGCAAGGGCAAACAGAAAAATCACCCCATTAAAAAAAAAAAGAAAACAAAACAAAACAAAAGATACGTTTTGTTCCCTAAATATAATTTTGAGAATGACGCTCTCTCTCTTTCCCACTTATGAGGACAAAAGAGAGGACATATTAGACACAAGCACGATTGAACTTGAAGTATGCATATTGTGGTAACTTAGGATAAGGCAACTTGGGAATCCTCCTCTATGCTACTCTCAGCCTCCCTCGTTTTGCGAGCCGTCCTTGGAGCTCTGTACGCTCCACCTCGTACCTGCACAACTTTGTCTCAAGTTTGAGCGGTGTTTACTTTGCACAGCATACCCTAGGAGACTAGACATTGCAGTTTCATTGATGAGATGTTTAGTTTCAGCAAGTCAAGAAGCACAGAGAAGGAATTCCTCCTCTTCCTTTGAATTGGCTACTGTTAATAGGGATAAAGTATAGAAACCTCACTTCTTGTTTCAAACACATACTTTGTCGAGAAGTGATTGTCATTAGAAAACTGGAGGTTTTGAATGTCCATCTCAGATTCCATGGAAGTCTGAGGTACATGACTTTACCAAATACTACCGATGTTCATATGATCAAGGAGCAAGAGACTTGGTGGCAACAACTAGAATGAAATATTATTTAATCGTGGAAATGCCATGTCAGGTGCACCTATCAGAATCGGAACAGACCAATTAAAGGCAAAAAAAAAAAAAAAATTCCACAAAAGGAAGGCCTTGAAGATGGATCAACAACTGTCGATCGTGCATACATGACCATGAATGAGAAGGGCTAATCAAAAGGGATGCTAAACCATGATAAGACAAAATAGGCATAACTAACTATCGAGACATTCTGAAAAGTTTTTGAATACAAACTCTGAGAAAGGGTAATTTGGTATCTTTTCCAATATCCCCCCTCTAAATTTGCTTTCGACATAGTTTCCCTATTGACAGGAAGTATCGGGATTTAAGGAATAAACTCAATGGGTTAATTTGAGCAAATCAATATTGGCCAAACAAGCATATGGGAGTACCTCGTATCAAATTCACTTAATTCGATGTGAAAAGACATATCGTCCTAGAGTCGGTTTGGATACATGAAAAGAGAAGCGCTCCATGGACACTACTAGCACCTCAGCCTAGTGGTATGGGGGATGAAGCAATCCAGGAACGATCGGGGTTTGATCCCCGGAAGTGGTAACTAGGTTGCCATATGTAAAAAACCTAATAAAATATCTTCTGCGTCTCTTGATTTTGCAAAAATGGAAAAGTATTTAACCTAATGAGATCAAAAGTGCAGGACTTCATGTCATCTTCAAGCCTTAGGATTATGGGCCTATTCAATTGACCAACGGAGGATAATGTTGTATCGCTCCCAGTTATTCAATTTCTGAGAATTCATACACTAATGTATTCATTCCTATCCGTTGTAGGATCACGTTACTACCAAAAGTACGAATGACAAATCAATGAGAGGCATGTCAAACTCTAGTAAACTCTTTCAAGCAAAATGATGTCTCAAATATTGCCAAAGCAGATCCCGAGAAGATTGTGAGCCTTAATTTGCTTCTTTGCTTTCAACCCTACTCATTGATCTATTTCTATATCTTTTCGTATGTAGATGCAAAAGCAGACACATCCATTGAATCAAAGATCAGCTTCGATTAATTGTTTATATGTTATTTCTTCTTTTGAATAGGGGCAATCCGTGAACATTCAATTTTTTTTTAATAATTCCCTTTGTATTCAGGATTTAACACATATGTAGAGGCAATTTTGTTAAATGCTTTTAATGAATTTTTTTGAGTAAAATCAATTATTTGTTTTAGGAGTACAAAATCCCTCATATTTAAAATGCTCCATGTTTTTTCCAAACGGATTTTGCATGATGCTTTTGTCTATCTAAGTCACTAATTCCACTGAAGATTATCAAAGTAGACGGTTGAATGAATAATGTGGGAACGATTAAACATGCCAAATGAGGTGCATCAAAATGATGAAAGGCAAGCCATATCCTATATACAGTCGGCTGTTTATACACTTGTGAGATAAGCATATGAAGTTTCATGTTTGCAAAGTAAAGGGTTATCTCGTGAATGGTATGATAACCAAAGTAATGAGGGGTATTTTATTTCTCTAACCCAAATACTACAGGTTATCCATTGCTTATCCCCTTTGAGCCCTATACACTAGTGAAGTTTCTTTCATATTACCATTGTCAAGAACCAACCCATACTGGGCAGATCGGAGGCGAGGCGGCATCACAAGGTGAGAAAGAGGATAGAAATTTTCTTGCTTGCTCTTGCATCAATCTTTGGATATCTTTTTTGCATATGAACACTCATGATAATTTAAGTACCCTAGAATGACGAAGAACGATTCTTTCTCTACTGAACACACTTGTATTCATTGTATAGCCCAACTGAGTTTGTAATTTCTCCCTCACATTGAGGCACAGTAGGAGTTATTACCGTTCAAACAACATGATCCAGAGCGTTGACTGAAGACAAAGACCCAAGAGTCTAAAAGCAATGTTTTGTTTGAACTTGGCTAGGCTAGTCCTTAAACAACAAAAATGAAAAACAATGGGCATGAAAAAATAGTATGCCTAGTAACAGCAAGGTCAATGCCTATATATGAGAAAATTTGATTAAAAATTAAGGGCATGAAAAACCAATGTGCCTAGTAAAAAGCAAGAATAATGCCCCGAGACAAAAAAGGAGGTACGGACACCTAGAGTACCAAAACTTGGCACAGAGAGACACTTAAGTGCCAAAACTTTGAAAAGGTACACTTAAGTGCCAAAATTGGAGTAAAATGGATCACTTAAATGCCACTCCAGCCAAAATCCGACCAAATTGTTGACATGGCAATTTTCCGACGAGGTGAGTGTAAAACGGCATTGTTTTGCACGCTAACATGGCGAGAAAATGTAAAAACGGCGTCGTTTTGTCTCGATGTGTAAATAATTAATATAAAAAATAATTAAATTAACTTTAAAACTAAATTTATTTAAAATATTCTAAAAAAAACTTAATTTTTTTTTTTTTAAAAAGGGGGTGTCGAAGGGAGGCGGCCGAGGGCTAAGCCCTTGCCACCGCCGGGAAGGGCCGACGGAGGGGGAAGGGTCGGCCCCGGCCAACCGGCGGTGAGGGCCGCGACCCTCGCCTTAGATCCGGGCGAGGGCTCGGCGGCCCTCGCCACCTCCCCGCCGTCGCTGGGAAGGGCCGGCGATGGTTGGGGAGTATCGGCCGGGGGTCGCCAAGCCCGCCGGCTAGGGGTCGGCGGCGAGGGCTCGCGAGCCTTCGTCGGCCCAGCGGCAGACCGGGTGGCGAGGGCTCGTGGGCCCTCGCCGCCGGCCGGTATTGCTGGCCCCTAGCTAGAGCCCGGCGACCCGGTGATGCTCCCTCCACCGTCACCGGCCCTTCCAGGAGACGGAGGCGACGAGGGCCCGCGAGCCCTCGCCCAAATCTGGGGCAAGGGTCGCGGCCCTCGCCCAAATCCAACGAGGGCTCGTGGCCCTTGTCGTCGGTCGGCCGGGGTTGGCCACCCCGGCCGACCCTCCCCCCGTCGTCGGCCCTTCCCAAAGGCGGCAAGGGCTTAGCTCTCGCCTGCCTCCTTTCGGCCCCCTTTTTTTTAATTTTTTTAGAATATTTTAAATAAATTTAAGTTTAAATTAAATTTAATTAATTTTATATTAATTATTTACATATCGAGACAAAACGACGTCATTTTTTGCATTTTCTGCCACGTTAGCGTGCAAAACGACACCGTTTTTGCACTTACTTCGCCGGAAAATTGCCACGTTAGCAATTTGGCCGGATTTTGGTTGAGTGGCACTTAAGTGATCCATTTTACTCTGATTTTGGCACTTAAGTGTCCCTCCATGCTAAGTTTTGGCACTTGGGCTGTACTTCTGTCGATAAAAAAGTAAATTTTAGTCATTTGTACTCCCAAGCAAAGTTGCTATCGTGGTTCAATTAGTAGAGCCTCCATGAAGATAATATTCGATGGTGAGAAGAAAGACCGATGACAATGTCAAGACAATCACCAACTCCCACCCTTTTACACATGAGCTAAGCTTATGTTGCATCCCTTTATAAAAGTCTCTTTAGACTAGAGCACTTCAATTAACATAGGATTTCATATGTTTATAAGTATCACTCGAAGAAGTACAAGCAAGATTATTTTTATCTATTTTCACAGTGTTCTTAACTTGTAAACTCGGAGATGATTGTAGTGTACTTCTTTCATGAGCCTTGACCTTAATGGTCCTCTTTGATAAGCTGTTGACTAAGCCTATATTACGATTTCAATAAAGACCACTCAGATTGGTAAAGTTGTACCGCCTGCGAGAATACTCGGATCATTACCAACATAATGACAGTGAGAAGATGTGCTTCTTGTAAATCTTGCATTAATGGTCGGGATAAAACAACATTTTTAATGAGAGTGAGTGAAAAGTCATTTCAGATTGAAAGTTCCTCATCTGACATGTTCAAGACGTCCATATTTGAAGATTGTCTTTCTAAATTTTCTCCAGTGCAACTTTGATGATGCAAAACTAACAAAATTGTCATGCATGAACCCCATTTGAACTCATAAATTTAGAACATGCTGACATATTGCATGAGACATACTTTCATAAAGCAAAGATATCATCAGGTAAGTATATCTCTACCTCTATTTTAAAAAAAACCTTATGTCTCGACCAAGTGTTTCATTGTCTTTAAGTACTGACCACTATTCGAGTGCTCTATTATCGACATTTGACCTGTTCAAGTTATGCTATGAATATAGATACCGACGACTGCCCAAGTGTCCCATTGTCTTCGAGTATCTGCCATTGTTTAGGAACTCCTTTTCAATGACACACGACTTGCTCAAGTTGTCCTCAAATTGTATCATTGAATATTTGTAACTGTTCAAGTATTCCATTGCTTTGTGTACTTGCGATTACCTACGTATTCCAGCCCTTTTGAGTGCCTATGGTCATCCAAGTATTCGCAAAGTTTTATTGCTCTATGGTGCACTCAAGAAAAAGTCGTCTACTTCATCGGATTAGCCTTATGCTACATCCCTAACATCTTTTTACCAGGAGGTCAGAGACCTCCACGAATATCTGAGGTGTATCCTCGATATTCCAATCATTAGGAGGTGGGACACCTTTACAAAGCCTCTTCACATATATTCGAGATGTGTCCTCGATATTCCATTTACCAGAAAGTGGAAGACCTTCACAAATGTCTATGGAGATGGGAGACCTTCACGAATATCCAAGGTGCATCCTTGATATCCCAACTTCTTTCTACGTGGAGGTGAGAGACCTTCATGAATATCCCGGGTTCGTCTTAGTTATTGCCAAGTTCTCTTTACCAAAAGGCGAGAGACCTTCCCAAGTGCTTAAGGTGAGTAGTCGCAAGTATTCTTTCGATGCCTGCGAATGTTTAAGTGTCATTCAAGATATTTTCTAGGAAATATCACTAGGGAATCGATACAGCGTGCTTCCATAGCTTGGAGTCCCCCTACATCGACATGACGTGCTTTCGTAACCTGATGTCCCCTTACATCGGCTCAGCATGCTTCCATAGCCCGAAGTGCTCCTTTTATCGACCTGGCGTGCTTCCATAGCCTACTTTCCCCCTACATCAACCTGGTGTGTTTCCATAGCCTAGAGTCCCACTTCATCGACTCGGCATACTTTGGTAGCTCGGTGTCCCCCTACATCGATCTGAAGTGCTTTTATAGCCCAAAGTCCATCTACATCAACCCGGCATGCTTTTGTAGCCTGGAGTCTCCCTTCATCGACCCGACATGCTTCTGTAGCTCGAAACCCCCACTTCATCGACTTGGCGCACTTCTGTGGCCTGGAGTCCCACTTCATTGACCCGACGTACTTTTGTAGCTCGGAGTCCATCTTCATTGACTCGGCGTGCTTCTGTAACCTAGAGTCTCATTTCATCAACCCAACGTGCTTCCATAGCCTGAAGTCCACCTTCATTGACCTGATGTGCTTTCGTAACTTGGAATTCACCTTCATCGACTTGGCGTGTTTTTATAACTCAGAGTCCACCTTCATCGATTTGGTGTGCTTCCGTAGCTTGGAGTTGATCTTCATCGACTTGGCGTGCTTCCATAACCCGAAATCCATCTGCATTGACTCGGCGTGCTTCCATAGCCTACGGTCCTCATTCATTGACCCAGCGTGCTTCCATAGCCTAGAGTCCCCTCTTTATCGACCCGACGTGCTTTTGTAGATATGACGTGCTTTTGTAGCCCGAAGTTAGATAATTGAAAAATGGTTCAGGCCCTAGAAAAGCGGCTTTCCCATGTCATTAGGTAAAATGATATCTTGATATTTGCCAAAAAACTTGGGCTCACACTCGCATTACTCCTTCTTGGTAAGTAAATATAGGTATCTTCTTATTCGTCTTAAGATCTATTATGCTATATTACCCTTTCTGCATAGAATACTCGGTCCCAAGTAAAATTTATCCATTGCATATGTATCGATAAAATTTAGGTATCGGTTGTCTTTGAATGCAACCTTTGTAAGCTCACCTTCAAAGAATGACAACTATTAACACCTAAATTTTGGCTAAGTATTTATGATTAATATTGCATATAAAATTAAGGACCAATTTGGCCCTAACAAAAATGATTTTCGCATTACTTGGGTCTTAGTTATTATTTGCATTTACTAAGTTTTATTTTCCCTTATTTTACCCTATTTTTGGATGATTATATTTTAAAAAATAAACATTGGCTCTAGGAGCTAGGCCTGATCCTCGCCCCTTTTCTCTTTTCCGCATGAGCCAAGGGCCCATCTTTCCCCCACCTTGCTAACTTCATGGCTCAACCCTCTCCTTTTCCTCCTCCTTCCCTCTGTGGTATGGACACGATGTGCACAAAAGAGGAGACAAGTGCAGGCTACTTACAATAGAGAATGGAGGATAGACAGGTGACGGAGGGAATGTCTCGTAGGCGCCATCAATGCCTACCTTCAATGCCAGGCAGGCCTCTGCAAAGAAGAAGGGATGGCACACTGGTTCGATCAAGAGAGAGTCTGATCGGCGAGCCAAGGACTGGAGGCCAAAGCTCCTCCGTCGACCAGACCTTCCTCGCCTGTAAATAGGCAGGTTGTGAGCTCAGTTGAAGCATGCAGCAAGCTCAAAGAATTTCCCCTTAGACATCAGGGAAGTTCAAGAGTAAGCAAGCCAAAGAAAGAGAGAAGGGCCAGATTTGAGGAGAGGCGGAAAATGTGAGAAATACTTGAAAGACCGTGAGGGTGAGCTAAAAGTTGCAAATAAGAGTGGACTGAAGGGGAGAGTCACTAGTCGTCATCACGTTTTGTTTGCGTCAAAGTCGCAGTAGGTTCCATTAGGGTTTGTCTTTTTTTTTTTTCCTAGCTTTAGGGTCGTTTCCCCGAGGATCTTGACTCGGAGACTAATCCAGTAAGAATGAAATATTTTCATAATTCTCTATTGATACGACATGCTGTTTTTTTCCAGTTATGCTAATTGGTTAGGTCTAAAATAAGAATATCCCTTTTATATGATCTCTTATAGATATCCATATATAGATACATTGACTTGGCGGGTAGACATAGCCCAATATGTCAAGCTCATCCGCTGTCCAATGCCGCCGAGCCGGGTAGGGCTCCCTCAACCGAATGCCTGTAGTACCTTGTTTTCATACTCTGTTTTGGGCCCATCGGTCGAGCCACCGTCCTTCGGGTCGAGTGAGTCTCCGACCTCATTTAGTTATGAACCACGGTCACAAGGTCTCAGGTGTCATTGGCTTTGAATCATGGCTTGAATTCAAGCGCATTATCCTCGTCTCTAACCCCCTACCGATGCACCCTATGTGCTTGTTGAAATGCCCGGTTGAGATATATGCATTCATTCTTGGTTTCTTGTCCGTTTTTAGTGTTCTTGGTTTCTCGAATACGTTTTGGTAGATTTCAACAGACATCTTTTGCTCGGTCTGCCTCATTTCATGGTTATTATCGGCATGCATCATGGTTTCACAAGCGATTGATTCTTGCCCGGCGAGGTTGGAGTGTGGCGATGGTAGTTAGGTGCGGCTCCCTCGTTCTTGAGTCCTTTTTCTTTTTTTTTTTTTTAGTTAGTTAAGTTTGAGTCTTATTTTTACGTTTGAACTGGTGGTCATCGGGATAGGTGAGGTCGGCAGCATTTTGGCCATTTCGTGCAAAGGAATGAGAGACCCGAGAGACGCAGGGAGAGGGAGGTGAAGAGTAAAAGAGACAGAAAATAGGAAAAAATGAAAAGAAAAACAAGTGGAAGAGGGGAAATAATTTTTTTAAACAGAAAGGATTTAATTTATCTATTGTCTCTTGGCTTTTTTTTTGGTCAGTCTATTGTCTCTTGGTTCATGGAGTACAAAAGGTGGAGTTTTTTTTTTTTTTTTTTCCTGACAACGTGCAGATAGAGAGAGGCGAGAAACAAAGAGAGAAAAGAAAGAAAAGTCAATAAAGAATAAAGACAAAGTGGAAAAAGACAAAATGGGTCTCTTTCACTCTCTTTTTCACTAGTCTGGCGTGTACAGAGGGAAGAAAAGACAAGACAAGGAAGAGAGAGATAAGGATAGAGAGATAAAAGGAAAAAAAATCAAAGAAATAAATAAAAAGAGTAAAGGAGAAAAGGAGAGAAGGGGGCCTCGCGTCTAGTCTCCGGAGGTGCGACCCGGGTTGGTCGGGCCAGATCCGAGTCGGGCCGGCTGGCGGGTCTCACCCACCCGGGTCAGCTTTTTGTTTTATTGTTATTTTGATTGAAAAATAAAATAAAAAATTATTTGTTCTAAAAATCAGAAAAATCCCCAAAAGTCTACATTTTTCAAAAAATAACAGAAAATGCCTAAAGATAGTTTTATTTTCCACAAATGTATGGAAAATCCTTGAAAATCCAAAAAGCCTTAAGGTTTAAATAAAATTAGATATCGAAGGGTATTAGTGATTAATTAGTGTAATCAAGTCCCGATCTTAATTTCTCCAGTTGCGAGAGTGAATTATTTCTCCAAATATTTCGCTTGGGTTTTAATCGAACTTACCCTAAATCAATTAGTGGCGACTCCTATTTGAAATTGACTTATAGGTTAAAAATTCAAATTATAAGTCGTGAATTGGTGGATTTGGGAGAACCTAGGCTAACTCCTATGCTAAGCGAGCCATTAGCCTCCACACACGCCCACATGTAAGGACGCCCGAAAAGGGATGTCGCGACACTGTAGAATCAAACACAAAATAAGGAAATATGTGGTCTCTAGGTCTCTTTTAGTGAGCTACACAGTGTGGTTTCATATTGTTTATCGGAACTTTCCGCCTCATCCCTTATATAATACAAGATTTAAACCTGCAGGCCCAAATATTTGTGGGAGTTGATTCTTGAGGTAGATGGAACGGCAAAATGCAGTCCTTATCTCACGTCACTTGATCTGTTACTTCATTTAAGATGTTAATCAAAGTGAAGACAAAAACTCAATCACGGATCCCCGATGACCAGCTCGCCACCTAGTTTCAAAGCGCCAATCACCAAGGACTTTGAGAAAATAGGAGGAGCTTCAGAGCAGGAAATCACACCCTGTAGAAGTAGAGCACAACAAAAAAATAAAATGGCTTTCATATCCAGCTGTAGAGTAACAGAAACGCCAAATATGCAGAATTGATCGGCCCTGTTCCATTATCCTATCTTTGGTGGCTAATCTGTTATGCATAGGTAACCAAGAGATATAAACAATCATTTGTGGATGCAAGAGTTAAATCAAATTAGTCTAAGACCACGAAATTCCAACACCCATCAGCCTCAAAGCATCTCAAGGACTCCCCTGGTTAAGTCCAGGCCCATAAAACACCCTTTATGCTCCAACAGTTTAAGTCCAGTCCTTTGGTTGCGCAGATGGTTTTGACTCAAACTAGTTGTGCTTGTTGGATAAATTCTCTTCAGATATTTTGAAGTTGACAAAACATTTTCCTTAGTCTAGTCTGAAGACTTGCAGACTCTACTGGCAAAGTCTCGAAGATCAAAGTCTCGACGCTAACAAGACTCAAGTTTCAAAGACTACTCTCATGGACAGGTTTAAGGATCGACAAAGATAAAAACTTCTATTTCGATTCTATCTAATATGGTTTTTACTCCAACGGCTAGGGACTATCTTTCTACGGATTCAGCACTACAAGATCTTATATTCGTATTCGAATAAATATAGATTCTCTAAAGATTCGCAACTTATATTTGGAAGGTTCTACTTATGGAAACCAAGATCTTGATTGTATGGGCAAGCATGATTGATGGGCTATCAACACTTACCTTAAGGAGCTCGAGATCTCTCTAAATTAATTCTGTCCAACGGGTTGATTGGAAGAACTTCTTTGGAAGGTGCCAACGGTAATGAAGGCATGGAGAAGTATATAAGAGAGACACTTAAGTTGTTGAAGGGTGCCGATAGAAGAATTCCAAAGTCTGAATCTCCTTTGTTATTTTGTGATCTTATTCTTCGAGCAATACATGTAATCAAAAAGAGATCATAGTGTGGTGAGACCTTGAGGAAGTGTAGTAGAGTTTCTACACTTGTGGACTCAAGAGCGTGAGATTGTAAACACTCTTTTTGATTCTTAGTGAAATCCAAGCCGGAAGGGGCTGTCCGTGCGGGAGAGTGGACGTAGGCTTGGTCTAAGCCGAACCACTATAAATCTGGAGTCTTGATTCTCTATCCCTAATCCTTTTATCTTTCATTACTTTCATTTGTAGCGATTGTTGTTTTTAATGAATTAATTTCTTATTCGGATTAAATTGTTAAAATCGCTTTAAGTCACTTATTCACCCCCCTCTAGGTGCTAATTCTAGTCCTAACTAAGTGCAAACGCTAGGGTTCTCTTTTTCCAGTAGAATTACTGGCTAACTCACTATTCGCTTTTTCCAAGAGAATTGAGGAGGAGCTTCAATGGCATGAAAAATTACTAAGAATGAGCTTCCAATTATTGATGCCATTGGTATCTGACATGAAAGGAAAACTACTAACGCATACATGTTGCGTTGTTGTGTTCCATTTCCACATAATTACAGAGCACTAGATTATCATATTTCAATAAAATCAACTGTTGCATATCCAAGCTACTATATTTTAGAGCCTTGCTCGCTTAAGCTTGAAGGCACCGCTGATTCCTGGCAAATGAATTCTTTGGAAGTAGTCCTCCCAATTGATATACCTTGGATCAAAGCGGAAGGCACTTTCCAAGTCTACTCCATTCTCTACGGCCGTGGCTCTCAAGGATTTTGTATTTGTGTCGTCGAAGCTGGTCGGTTCAGAAAAAGGAAAGAGAAAACAAAAAACAAGAATTCATTAAAGATTAAAATTTCGTTTTGTATGGTCGCTGCTTTATTTGGATGCCATGATTTTAAGTAGATTGATTAGTGAGTCGATTGCAAAACTGAGGCTTACATGCCCTTGAAAAATGCGTAAGGTCTACTGATTTCTGCCGCTCGCATTGCGTTGTCGATATTCCTTTTCAGATCAGCATGCAAGCTTTGGAAACCATTTTGTTCCTACAACAAGAAATAATAAATGTTAACAAACTCATTCATATCGATAGGCATATGATGCAAACATTAGGTCTATCACTGTGAATATGCCTTTTTGCACTTCTGGCTTTTCAAGTTGCGATGCTTACGGAAGTAAAATGGGTTTGGTGGACAAATATGCTCAGTTCACGAGTAATCCTATGACCGTATGACATGGTTATAAAGGGGACAAAGGCACTACAAGTGCTATATATTTGTAAAGTGCTTACTTTGGTGTCAGAACTTTTCCATCGATGATTTGATTGCCACAATTTTTTAATCAATCACCTGAGTACCGTGAATGAAGGGAAAAGGGAAATTGCCGACATTACACAGAAGAAAGCTTTTCATGAGTTATATCACTCAAGTGATCAATTGAAAAGTTATGACACTAAAATAAAGTATGTACAAAAGCTGAGGCCCTCGTGTGTCCTTTTGAGAGTGGCTAACTTTTACTCTTTTGGATTTATGTAGATAAAAGCGGAATCTTCATGTGTGTGAAGGTTTTTGCATTAGACATCAAAGAAATCGAACTTATAAAAGTCGTAAGAAATGCTGTTTCGTCATAATGCCATATTATGGTTGACCTAATGGTAGGCCATTATCAATTTATCACGGCAAAAGTTACAATAAACACTCAAAAGCGGAGAGGGATGCAAAAAAAATTCATATGGCATATGAGATATTGGTATATGATTGACAATTTGAGTCAATGGGACAAACCCTTGACCGGAGAGTGTAATATTGGGTCAGGTGCTTTTGAAAGCTTTCCATGCTGTCTACAAGTATAAGCTTACCAACTTTGACCGGTTTTCCATCCTCATCTGCCAAAGGGTTGTCTGTGAAATAATTGAGAACGAAGTTCTGAAAGTCTGCATACCTCAGGGGATTACTCATTGAGGAACCCACGTGATAAATCCTATACGCAGGTCGATTTGCATGCACTGCCATGGCCACAATCATGGCATTGACCACTATATCAGCCGGTATCTGCAAAAAAAGAGAGAATTATGTACTAAAACTCAAGCGCAATGAGAGCATAGGCAATCAACGGGCGAGCGGCCCACTTGGACAACTCAAGCCTGAAATGTAAATGGGCAAACTTGGACAATATGCTTATATGAGAAATCCCGACCAGGTTAAAAAATTTCCTTCTAAATTCGATGTTGAATGTTCGGGTTTAGGCGATACACTAGGTCTAATCTTCGGGGCAATTGACTAGTAATACCTTTAATTGAGAACATGCAGTCCACCATTTGTCATACAGATTTTGTTGCCTCACCACGGGCTAAATTATTAAGAACTCATCTCTTTTCCTCCCATTTTCCCCCTTGCCACACGTATAGGGAGAGATAATGGCTTGCACCTAGTATTTTAGGGCCGCCAGGAAGGATGATTCAACCTCTATATCCTTCATAAGCCTAGACTCTTTTTAGTGAAGAAAGTTAGAATTCGAAATTGAATCTATTTTGTAATTGCCTTCTATAATGGGGAAATCTAACCTCAAGCGGTAGACCCCTAAACTTTTGACAATTCACTATTCATGAACCGAGTGTTATGCGAATCAAAGTATAGGTTGATTATCCAAATATGATGTTTGCCTTCCTTTGTGAAAAATCCTAGCTACCTCATTTTCACTAAGTACTTTCCATTTTGTGCGATATAGTCATGCAGGAGATAGTTAAATGATTGATTTTGCACGACAATGCATTGAAAGCTGAAGAGGATTGCTCTGATAATTAGATATTACCACGTCCAATATAGCGTCCGGATCACCAATGAAGGAGTTTATTTTTCCTCGCCCGTAATTGATGGCGACGTTATCGAGGGTTCTGTGCATCCTCCATAAAAAAGCAATTTAGAAAAAAAGAAAAAGAGACTTGCTTCGTAAACTAATATGGTCATGAACTTCTGAAGTCCCACAATACAGAACTGATCAACTAAAACAATTTTACGACAAACAAGTACTATTAAATGGCTTTATCATCTGGGAAAATTACATGACGAGTTCCAAACACTTCGTATGGTGTGCAATCGATTTATAATTTCAACAAGTGCAATAAAGCTCTAAGCCTTTGAGGATTGGAAAATCATGTCCTAACATTTCCACAAGTGATGTGCAATTGCTGGAAAATCGAATTACTTATCAAATTTATTAGGAAAGATTGTCTGCAAAACATGGAAAAAAAATGAGTCTTTCTCTTGCATTGAGAGTGTGATTATGATTATCGATTCGAAATAGAGCTCAAGTTCTATGAAAAATTGAGTAAAAGTCGATATCAAATTGAAAACCTAAAATCAACACTTCAATCTCTTATTGAATCAAAATAAAATGAAAGGTTCATTCATTGATGTCCAAACTAAATAGTATAAAAAAGACATATGAGTTTTAAAATCTAATTTCCAATTTAATCCACGAATTCACGAAAGGAAAAACTAAATTGCATATAAGAGAACCTGTGGATTATTGTAGGCGCCTATAATTAGCTAATTGAAATTTTGATTGATTTTTATAGATTCAATTTGAGACTTAATAACCAGATTTTGGCTTTTAATCAAAACCCTATGGGCCCGAACATGTTTAATTTGCTAAAAGAATCCCATATTCCAACCGGTTAGACTTTGATTGTGCGAATTTCAGAAGGTTAACAGCTTGATTTCATTTTATACAAAACGTTTGATAATGTTAGTCATTTTCCTCCCCATTTTGCTTTCAAAAGCACCAATGAATTTATGTAAATGTGTAAGCGAGAGGGAGATTTGAGAAGGATAACCTGAAAGGGAAACCCTCGAACCAACCAGCAAAAGGTTCCTTATAAGTGCTTGTTATGAAGGTTGGTCTTACTACAGCCAGCGATACATTCGAATTCAGATGATGCCTCATCATCATTTCTCCCATTGCTTTCGTCAAAGTGTACGTGTTTGGCCAACCATGCAGCCTCGCCCTGCGCATCAATTATTTTGGAGCCGATAAGAAGGGAGGATTATATTTTCCTATGTTTATGAAAATTCATTTTAAAATTCATTTGGTTTGACAGTCAAGTGGTGTCAGGATCAATTTTCGCTCACCTCGACAAGTCCACCTCCCGGGCAATCTTAAAGACGTATTTTTCCCCATCCGCCAAGTGCATTTAGGATTTTACTCATCAACTATTTTCCTTGCCATTTAAGCCAATATCTCATTGATAGATAGATTCATACATATTACCAAATAACTTCGATTCTGGTTAAAACTATTAGATCTTTCCAAAATAGAAGAATAAGAATCCGGTTTTAATAACAGTGTCAAGTTGCATGATCATCAACCTAATTATTCACCTTAAAAATCTAAACAAAGCAAACCTGTGCAAGCCCAAATTCCTCAAAGCGATGGTGATTTCCTCCTCTGAAGCATTCCTTTTTCGAAGCGCACCAATTAATTCTTCACTCAAGAACTTCTCTTCATTGATGTCCAGTTTTTTCCATCCACTCATTGTCTCACCCATGCTAAATGCCTTTTCTGGTATAACTTCGCTGTTTTTGCCACGTACATATGCTGAAAAAGAAAGGTGTACGATTATCATCAACAAAATATGGTCAATGCGATGTACACTAATATGACCAGTCCGCTGAATCAGTTTACGAACTGCTGTGACATAATTATATTGAGCGAAACGTAGTAGAATGAGGAAATTATAGAGAAAAACTGCAATGGGAAAATCACTTACCAGTTGATACATGGAGTAGCATCTTTATATTGACGCATCTTGTTGCAAATTCTGCGACATGCTTAGCTCCATACGTATTGATGGCCAATGCAGTGTCGTACCTGCAAGAAAAAAAGCATACAAAATTGGTTAAATATAAATCATTAATTGTAGAAAAAATTGAGATGATTGACAAGGTACCGATCATCAAATGTGACAGTTGCAGCCGAATGGATGATGACATCAATTTCTCTCCACATCTCAGACCTCAAATTGGAGTCATTCACTCCCAAATTCTCACTTGAAACGTCACCCGGAATTGCATGTAACTTCTTGAGAATGGAGCTTAAGTTTGGTGCCCATCTTTGCTTCAAAACAGCGAATAACTCCTTCTCTATGAGCTGTTTGGGATTGAACGCAAAAATTAGACCACATGCACAACTTATATCACAAAACCGATTGTGCGAGAAATCTAAGATGATGGACAGTGGAGATTTTGTTTTATATATGTAAAGAAAAGTTATCTTTCATGTAACTCAAATTAAACCTTGAAAGTTTCTACAATAGTATTGGTCAAGGACGACATGGATAAATTTGTATATGAAGAGGACTATTCTATTGTTCTGTCTCTAAGGCTTTACTTATTTCAGAAAATAAATGATTTGAAAATTCTTTTTCTAAAAATGATTGCTTGTATTGCCTTAAATAATTAGTTAATGGAAAATATTATCACTATCAACAACATTTTACGTCTAAATGTTTTCATTATGAAAAAAAAAAAAAAAAATTCATTCATTCATTTTGTAGACAATACAAGCAACCATTTTTAAGAAGATATTTTTCAGATCAGTTATTTTTTTCGAAACAAATTGAACCTAAAAATATAAAATTTTCTCCGTACAAGATAAATTTGTAAAAAGAGTTTATAAGTATCAAGCAAATATTGGAAAAAGAGTTACTGCTCACTAATTTCCCCATAACTTGTCGGTAACTCATCGATATTTTTATAAAACTACCTACTCTTTGTGATGGTATGCAAATTACCAACTTTTCTTATATTTTATTAATTGTATTTGTCTTTCTCATCAATGCCTTAAATTTGTGAACTCTTATATGAAATTATCAATATTTATTTGTGTGACTTACTAGCTTTCCTTATATAAGGTTGACAACTAATTTTGGTTTACCAAGCCTCATTTGAGTTGGCTACCAACACTTATCTTTGTTCTTTTTTCTCTTTATCTTTACCAACTTTTTCATTGACTTACCTGTTTTTTTTTTTTCTTGCTTACCAACAATCAACTCAAAATTACCAACCGATTTTTCTTTGATTAAACTAATTACTAGTTAGTTTTGCATTAACAACTATTATTTGAGTTAGTTACCAATGATTTTTTTTTTTTTGGAAATTACTAACTTCTCTTTTCTTTGACCAAAAAAGTTTTCTCCCATCGTCTCCCAACGTTTGCTTACATTCCTTATTAACGGCTTAAGTTTACCAACTATTACATGAAATACCACCATTTCTTTTTGTGTGACTTACCAACTTTTCTTCCATTAAGTTACTAACCAGCTAAGAATTACAACTCATACTTTAGTTAGTCACTAATGTTTATACATTTTTTTTTCATATTTATACCAACTTTTCTATTGATTTACCAATTTTATTTGCCCTGCTTACTGACTTTTTAGAAATTATCAACCCCAGTAAGATCGATAACCAACCTTGTTCCGCTGAATTTATCAACTCGTTTGCATCACCATCTCTTATTCGAGTTAGTAACCAACGCCTATTTGTTTCTTTTCAGATTTAACAATTTCTTTTAGCTCCAACAATAAAAAACTTCTCCTTTCTTTTACCACCTTTCATTCCCCATTTTGTTATCGATGCCTTAAATTTATCAATTATTCCATGAAATTAATAGCATTTTCATATGACTTACTTTCTCCAATTATACTTACCAACTAGTCTAACGATTTACTACTTTTATTTGCCTTACTTACCAAATCTTTTCCCATCAAGTTATCCACTAATTTTGCATTATTAACATTTATTTGAGTTATTATTTCCCCAATTTTATTTGTGTTCTTAATTTTGAATCAAAAAGTTCTATTATCTCAAATAGAAAGAGACTTCTCTTGTCAAAATACTCTTTATAAACTTTAAAGTGAGTAAAATCATGTAATCCTGTTTCAGAATATTATTTCATAGCTAGGTAAAAAGTCTCAGTGAAATTTTATAAAATTACATGTCGCAGAGTACTATTGTTCAAGCAAAACAGATAATAATAATAATAATAATAATAATAATAATAATAATAATAATAATAATAATAATAAGATGACTTCTCATCACATATGTTAAAAATGGTAAGCACTGTTTTGTCACTAGCGATGGATATTATAGTAAAGTACCATCGAAGATATAGAGAACAATAACTAACTCTATCATGCCAATCATAAATTTGGCGTTTATCCATAAATCTGTTACCTCTTCATGTAACCGACGTGCGGCTGACTGTTTATCCGTAGCTCTAATAAGGAGGAATATTTTCTTCACATTTGGTTGAATTCGAAGTATCTTCTCCACAAAAACTATGTCAAAACAATAAATACAGACAAAAAACATGTCAATTGGAAACAAGATGATTTCTAATAGTGACTGCAACTAAGAATATTGAGTATGTCTAAGTAACTGGATATCCATATTTTGAAATTTCAATTTCGCCCTCACTTCTTATAATCTTTTTCCTTTGTTTGTAACTTTTAATGTCCTGTTACCCTCTTTCCAAACAAAGCCTTCTAATAATATGGTGGAGATTCGAGTACAAGAGCATCAACAATGCTCTCAACGCTCTCCCTCCTGCATGGCCGGGTTTGAAGAAATTCTCCTATTAGCTCCGATCGATGAATTCCATCAAGACATTCACCTTTGAAATTTGTATGTACGCAGACAGTAGACAACACATACACATCACGCAGAACGTGAGGCACCAGTCGAGGTGATTGAAGATGGAAACTTGTCGGCATCAATGGTGTTACAAGAGTAAAAGAAAACGAAGTATGTTTATAACTCCCATAAATGTGTTTATGCTATACTTACATATCTAGGTGCGCGCGTATATATATAGATATGCTCTGTGTGCGTGTGGGTATGAAGAAGAGAGAGAGAGAGAGAGAGAGAGTACTCTTGGCTAGGAAACCGGTGGCGCCAGCAACTAGTATTGTCTTGTTTTCTAGAAATTGGACTATATCTAACCCCATTGCAAACGATTTTTTGATTGAACGAGCTCGAAAATTGAGAGAGAATTTGGAAGTGATACTTTCTGAGGAGAGCAGTCCATCTTCTGGTGCATTATTTATACTTGCGGTCACCGTGGCTATCAATTGCATGAGTCAATAGGATGTAATGTTTGATCTGACCCTCGCGGGGTGGTTGCCATTCAGTCACCTAAATCATTGATATGTCAACATTATTCTGGAAAATCTCATCAAAAGAGAAAGTGAATGTGTGGCCCACTATAACCAGAAAATGTCGTGAATTTCTTATCTATAATAAGAATGACTGCTGTGGCTAAAATCTGATCTAGGAAAAGTGATGATCGCCAAATAAGCAGACCTTAGTTGGAAAATACACACCATGCCATATGTTTAAACACTTTCTAAGATTATTTTTCGTTAAGTGGATGATGTACAATTCAAGAATTATTGGACCCTAAGATGGCTTGCCGAAACCTCTGTCAGTAAAATAGCTATAGTTATAGTGAAAAACAATCATGAAGGTGTAATTCTAATCAATAAACCTTCGTCGTCTTATTTCCATAAAATATATGTATAGGTAAAAGGAGAAGTACCCAAAAAGTTATATACCTCTTACTTTGGTGTCAATTCAGTCCTACACATTTCAATTAGATCAATTTAGTCATAATCGTTTTAACATTTATCCCAATTTAGCTTTAAACCTTTCAATTAGACAAATTTATTCCCAAATCCTTTCACATTGTTATCAATTCAATACATCCCACCAATTTAGGTTGAAAATCGCTAATTGGGATGTCGATCCTCCTACATGGCATGGTCGGTGCCAATATAGACATTTTTTGTGATATTTTTTTAATTTTTAATAATTTTTTTATTTTGTTATTTTGTTATTTTTTCTCTCTCTTTTCCCTTCATTTTAGCAAGCGAGGGCCTTAAGGGCTGCCTTGCTTGGAGCCAGTGGGGCCACGAATGCCCTAGGCAAGGGCCTTTACAACCTTGATCCCAAATGGCGAGGCCACGATGGCTCTAGGTGAGGCCATTGTCACTGCACTAGCCAAAATAAAATAAAAAAATAAAAATGAAAGAACAAAAAAAAATGCAAAAATTATTAAAATATCATTATAAAATGTTTACATTAGCATCAACCAAGTAGAATAACTGCATTCACTGCATTGATTTTTAGCCTAAATTGACCGGATGACTGAATTTGTACAAATATGAAAAAGTTTAACATTAAATTTCTCCAAATTCAAAAGGTTTATAATTGAATTGTTACTAATGTAATAAGTTTATGACTTTTTCGATATTGTTCCCTTGTAGGTACTTATCGGTTCATAAGGATTCCAACCTTACTGACTAATTTCAAGGCTAATTTTTTGGTTGCATGATGTGTAAAGCGCCAAATTTGTATTTGAGAAATCGATATTGATGATGCTGGATATAAATAATCATGCAAACATACCCAAAATTTTTAAATATATTTCATTGCTAATTCGGTGGTAAAAAAAAAAAAAAAAACAGTGCATGAGCGTATGGTCTTGAAAGAAAACCGCAGCCTTGCCTTGAACTTTCCCTCTAATGGTGAACTTTTTACTTTGCAATCATAGTTTTTTATTTGGCCGCGAGTGTGATCATAGTTCACTTAGTGATTTCTCAGTTAATATATCGTCATAACTTCATCCTTATAAGATATCTTAGTGAAAACCCAAACGGACTCATTAACATAACTAATATTTTACTTTGACGTGGATTCTCTATCCATGACTCACCGACACATGCACCTCAATATATTTCCCCTCTCTCGTGAGCTTCTTTTCTTAGATTTGTACCCCTCTAATCTAAGCATCCTTCTGCTCAATTTATCTCAACCCGAGTCTCCATCTTCATCCTTTGCACTGCAAAACACATTATTGTTAATGACAATATTTGTAGTCAAAGGTGGCAATTCCTAACACAATATAGGAACACAGCACGAATGGGACATGAATTTATCAAGAAATCCTAGTACAACAACAACGTGACACGACACAACTGAGCTTGAAACCGACACAAATCGACATTTTTTTTTTTTTCATTTTTTATGAAAAGCACTTATAAGCATATTGAAATTTTTTGTAATAACACAAACTTACACAAGCAATGGACCCATAAATCAGGCAACCCTACTAGTAGTCTCACATGAACTAACTTGTGACGCACGGCAACTACATCCAGGACGTGTTACTTACACCTCCACGTCTCCCTCATCTATGTCTTTTCATCCATACCGGATAACGATGACAATTTTAATTGGTTATTTATGAAGATGTTCAAATTCCTTTTTAGATATAAACTAAATATCTATCCATATTGTGTGTCGAGTAATATATTATCTTAACATTGATATTAATTGTCGAAAACATGCAGCAGAACTTCGGTAAGTTATCTTCGAGAAAATCTCCAAGAGGTCAACGCTCTATCATGCACCAGTTCTTTTTTTTTTTTTTTCTCTCTAAGGAAAAACTCGATTGAGAATAAACGCAATGGTCTCGAGCAATTAAGGGTGCGCATGGTAACGCTTTTGGCTGGGGAAGTTTTTTTTTTTCAGAAATACTTCTTTTCTATTTTTATTCCTGGAACAATTTCGAGTAAAAGAACCCGTTTGGTAACTACACAAAATTTCTACTCTTAGAATAGAAAAAGAATAGAAATGCGTTTGGTAACGCAAACGATTCTTTTTGTATTTATTTATTTTTTATTTGTTCTTTTTTATTTGGTTTTTATTCTTTTTGTATTTATTTGTTTTTTATATTTATTTGTATTTATTTGTATTTATTCTTTTTTTTGTTTTTTTATTCTTTTTGTATTTATTTGTATTTATTTGTTTTTTATTCTTTTTTTGTATTTATTTGTTTTTATGTGTTTTTTTATTTTCTTGCGTTTGTTTTTTATTTGTATTTATTTGCTTTTTTTTTTTGTATTTATTTGTTTTTTGTGTTTATTCTTTTTTTATTTGTTTTTGTATTTTTTTTGTATTTATTTTTTTTGTATTTATTTTTGTATTTGTTTTGTATTTGTTTTTTTGTATTTATTTGTTTTTTATTTATTTGTTTGTTTTTTTATTTTCTTGCGTTTGTTTTTTATTTGTACTTATTTGGTTTTTTTGTATTTTTTTGTATTTTTTTGTTTTTTATGTGTTTTTTTATTTTCTTGCGTTTGTTTTTTATTTGTATTTATTTGTTTTTTTGTATTTATTTGTATTTATTTGTATTTATTTGTATTTATTTGTTTTTTGTATTTATTTGTTTTTTGTATTTATTTGTTTTTTATGTGTTTTTTTTTTTTTCTTGCGTTTGTTTTTTATTTGTATTTATTTTTTATTTGTATTTATTTTTCTTATTTTTGTTTTTTATTTGTTTTTATTTGTTTTTTTTATTTGTTTTTTTTTATTTTCTTGCGTTTGTTTTTTATTTTTATTTTCGTATTTATTTGTATTTATTTGTTTTTTTATTTTTTTATTTTTTTATTCTTGCTCACGGTCGGCGGCGGTGGGCGGCGGTGGCGGTGGCTCCGGGCGGTTGGAGGTGGCCACGGCAAGAGAGAAATAAAACAAAAATAAAAAAGAAAATTTGCTTATTTCTAGAAATTGTTTTAGGACAAGAAGCATTTTTTTTGTTTCTCGTTTCTATTAAATTTTAACTTTTCTATTCGGGAATAGAAATCAACTTGGCGTTACCAAACGGGTTTGTTTTTTTTTGTTCCGGGAACAAAAGAACAGAAATTGGGAGAAAAGAAATGTTACCATGCGAGACCCTAAAATTCAGGAAGGAGCACACGGTTAAACACGGTCAACCTTGTCCCACTTTTGTTCTGGGCAAAACGACAATAAACGAACGGTGATAAGCTTTCGGCCCGGGTGCGCTCAAATCAAATCAGTCAACATGCCCATTGGCGTGGAGTTCTTTCAATCATAGATGCAATTTGCCATTAGTGCTTTCATGGGGGCTTCTATAGCTTCTTCATGTGCCATGCTCAGATCATGACCCCGTCATGATTTCGTATGTTTTATGGCAGGTTCATAAACAATTAAAAACTTAAAAAATCTGTCAATAATGACAAAGATGGATTCGTTATTTTGATATTCAAAGATTAATTATGGGAAAAGTACCAAAAAAGTCCTAAACCTATTGCATTGGTACAAATTCAGTCATAAACTTATTAATTAGACCACTCCAGTCCTAAATCTTTTAATATTGGTACCAATTCAGTCCATTTGGCCAATTTTGACCGACCGGCGCCGACGTGGCAATTTTATGATTTTTAAATTAATTTTTTCGAATTTTTTATTAATTTTTTATTAATTTTTTTTTCCTTTTTTTTTCCCCGCCTTTTTCCTGGCGATGGTCGGGAGCCTTTGGCGAGCCTCCCCGGGCTGCCGGCGAGGCGGCTTCGCTCGAATTTGGGCGAGGCCGAGCGGCCCTCGCCAGCCGCCGGTGAGGGTCGCAGCCCTTGCTCGGACTCGCCCTGGGGCTGCAGGCGAGGCGGCTTAGCCCAGATCTGGGCAAGGCCAACCTCGCCCTGGCCTCGCCGGCCACGGGCGAAGGCGGCCTAGATATTTAGAAAAAAATTTGCTAAAAAAATTTGTTTATATCACTTGAAATAATTACTCAATAAAAATTATTGTATTATTCATAATAATTTTTGTCTAAACGTTTTTGAATGATGCAAATTTTTTTATTCGTTTATTTTATAAGTAACACAAATAATTATTTTTAGAAGATTACATTTTAAATTATCCATCGAAACAAACGCAACCTAAACGTAGGGATGCTACTTATCTGCGTGGTGCGAGACTCTCCATGGGGAAGCTTTGACTGGACATCATTTTTTTACAATATGTTAATAGTCTATTTGACTTTAGATATAACTAGCAATTTAACTGAACGTGATGCAGAATAGTATAAAAAAAATGATGATGGGTATGTGTTACACCACCTAATTCGTGTCCACAAAATAGAATAGTATCCATGACTGACATGAGTGAGCTGCAAAGTGGTGAGAGTATTAACGGTAGATAGAACTGGTTATACTTGGAAACCAGACCAAACAGCTTTAAAGCAGCTTAGGTTCTTGGTTCCTGTTTGTTGACACCTAAATTTTGGCAATTTAATTTATTTATTTATTGCATAAAAAATTAAGAGGTTAATTTTATTAATTTCATAACATATAGATTTAGGTTGCATTTATTTTTTATTTGCATTTATTTTGATTTTGCATTGAATCGGTGGCGGATGGGTTTAAATTAGTTGGCCAAGCCTATTTTTAAATGATCAGAAATTATCTTGTGAGAAAATAGAAATTCAAAATTTTTCCGAGATATGATGAGTTTTTGAGTGGATATGGCGAAATATTGCGATTTATTTGGGCAAGATTTAGATTTAGAGAAAAATTTTATCAAAATCTTGAATCCTTATCAATATGGGATAAAATTGGTGAAAAAAAAAAGTGTTACCGATGTGGATTCGGATTCGGAAAACAATTGAAATCACAAAGTCTTTCACCTATAAAAAGGGGGTTATTTGTTCTTTTTAGAGGGGCGAGACTTTTGTTTTTTTTAAAAGGTAAAAAAAGCAAAAGGTGAGAATAGAGAGAGGATTCGGAGACAGGGGAGGCAAAAAGTAAAAAGGGAGGGGGTGATTGGACTGATACTGTTCATCATCTCCCTCACTTGCTGCTGTTCTTCAACCGTGCACCATTCCGACCCGGAGCTCCGCCCCCGCACGCGATCACCGCCGCCCATCTGACCGCCGGAGCTTCCGATCAGAGACCTAGGTCGCAAGCCAGGTAGACCCGCCGCTGCTCCGCTCATTCGCGCACCACCGCGCCTCCACCCGAAACCAAGTGAACCCGCGAGCCCTGATCTGCTCAGCCCGACCTGCGATTCCACACCAGCAGGGCCGCGCGATTCGACGTTGCTCCAAGCACAGGCGCGACGCCCCTGTAGCTTCGCCCGAGCCTCAACGCAGCAACGGCTTCGCCCCTACGACCGAGATCCGCCTCCGCCATCAGCCTCATAGCCCGCGAAACCCACGAGCTCTCGCCGCGCCACCACTGCCGTTTCGCTCGCCGCCGAGCTGTTGCTGATTCCGCGTCGTCGTCTGATCGGCCGTGCCGCTCGATCTGCGCCGTCCGCCCCATCGCCCTGCTGATCCGCTGCCCTTGGAGACCCACGAGCGTGTGTGGGAAGAGGAAAAAGCAAAGAAAAAAAAAAAAAAAAGAAGAAAAATTAGGTAGTTCTTTTTCTTTTGTTTATCTTATTTTTATTATTTTACTTACTTGTTTTTTTAGTGAATTTATTCATTGATACTTGATTGATATTCCGACATGAAAGTGCCCCCTCAAATTAGGGGTTTTCAGTCCGATTTTCGCGCCCGAAATCCGACCCGCAATCCCTTGCAAAAATCGACAATCCGATCTCATGCTCGAGATTCAATTCGCGATTTACTTTTAAAATTGAACAACCCGATCTCATGCGCGAGATACGGTTCGCCAATTTTCGAATATCAATTTTATCTTGTTTGATTCGATGTCGTGGTATTTAAGTCAATTTTATTTTTGTAAAAGAAAAATCCAAAAAAATTTGAATTAGGATTAGGTTTTTTTTTTTTTTTATCTTGCATGATTAGATAGGAATTTTATTTTGAGTCATGAAAAAGAAAAAGAAAAAGTGCACTCATTTAGGATGTTAGTTTTTTTATTGAATTGCATGTTTAATTTTAATTTCGAATTTCATAAAAAATTAGGAATTAAGGCATTATTTGCACGTCATGGCATATTAGAATAAATTGCATGTTTTATTTTAAGTTTAGATTGGTTTTTGCATCTTAGGTTAGAGCTTGCTAGGTTAAGATAATATCTTAGTTTAAATTAGGATTTACTCTGACCTGATCCTTAATATAAGCTAGATAGAATCTTAATCTAGATAGTTATGTTTTGCATTTTCCTTAATTTCGAATTTCATAAAATTTGTCTTAGGATAAATTAGTTTCAATTTCTAGAATATATTGCATTTTTAGAATAGAAAATTCATGTGCACGTCATATAGAATTAGGCTCATAAAATGCACGTCGTTTAGTGACTATTGCTAGTTTCATTTAATTAGAAATTGCCCGTCATTAGAATTAGGTCATTTTGATTAATTCAGATTGCATATTTAATTATTACATGTTCATTAAAAAATCATTAGTTTTTTTTTAATCATTCATATAGTTTAGGACATTTTGTCATGCCATATTATTTCATATCAGATTAGAAACATTGCATTGCATATGGACTATATTAAAAAGTGAAGGCAAAAATTGAGTGATTGCTTGTTAATTAGAAATCATATTTAAGATTGTTGATGTGAATTCTGATCTAACAAACGCAGATGCTTTCGTTGCTTTGAGGTAAGTCCTGCATTATTTTATTTGCTTTCCTTGAGTGTTAAATTGGTGGTATGCGCACATGTATGATCACCTCACATGTTAGGAAAGTGAAATAAAATCAATTTAAGCTGCCTGCAAAACATTTTTTCGAAATAAAAGAGAAAGGTACCGAAAGGGCACTAGGATAGTCTAGTGTAACCAAGTCCCCGTACCCAAGGTCTTTGGTTCGTAGGAGTAAAATGATTCTCCCATTATTTTACTTAGGTGTCTAATCGACCTACCGTAAACTGATTAGTGGCGACTCCCTTTTGCATGCTAGATATTTAAATTTAAATCGCGAGTTGGTATGGGCTTGGGAGAGCCCGAGCTAAGTTTAGGCTTAGCAATCCATTAGCCTAATTTTAGGTGACACACCCGAAAATTTGGTCGCGACAGCTTGGCGACTCCGCTGGGGACTTTTGTTAAAACACTTAGTGGACTTAGGCCAATTTTCTTCTTGTGAAAAATGTTTTTGTTTGGCAGCAAGGATTCCAGGTACGTCCCTAACATTTAAGGTGTTAAATGTTTTTGCAGATTGGGAGGTATAAGGGGAAGTGTTTGCTAACCCTTGTTTTGTAGGGAGGTGTAGGAATGAATGGTTTACTTGCACATATGAAGTGTTGCTTGCTATAAACTATTGTGCATGCTTTGCATTTACACTACACTTTTGCACACACAACCCGCCGTCGGACGGGGCCGCATAGGATCATTTAGGATGGTATTGAGATGAATACCACTCCGACCGCATGCTCGCGGTACGAGTCGCCCATCTCAATCCCGAAATTTCTTTCATGGTGTCGGGAGTACCCACCTCGGTCCGCATGCCCGCGACTGGTCGGCTCTTTGACCAAGCCGGAGTCATGAGGACCCGACATAGTCCACAAGCCCGTGGCTAGTCCGATCATCCTTGTGGCTTCACCTTGCTAAGCCTTATAGATTAGATATCGAACCACTTACCATGCGCATGTCTATGTGATTGCCCCTTATTGGTAAAGTAAGTTCTCTAAATTTTTGCCTTTGCAATTTACTTACTTTATTGCATTATTTTGTCGGTCCATGGCATTAGGATTGTCCGAGTCTTGATCAATATACAATGGGGATGCCGGACATTCGAATTATTCTCCCTCCAAAGGAAGAGCTTAGCACTTGGTGGGACAAGTTAGACCGAGCTGGTCGCCAATTTGTAGAGTCGCATATAGCTCGACTACTTCCACTGTTGCGTATCAACATCCATGGCGGTATCATCCAAGCACTTGCCCACTGTTGGTGCCCCGAGACTTCGACCTTTATCTTTGGCGGTAAGCATGAGCTCACTCCCACCTTGGAAGAATATAGCATTGCCCTGGGAAAATCTTTGAAAGCTGAATTGATTAGTCCACCTATTGGAATTGATCCCGTTGTGGCCTTATCTGATTTTTTAAGAATCAAAGAGGACAACATAAGAAAAGTTTTGAAGGCTCACCACCATACTTGCCCATTATCTTTTCTAAAAGAATGTTTCGAAAATGGTACTTCATTTCAAATGCGTAGGGTTTTCCTTTTAGCTTTCTTTGGGTTCATAATCTTTCCTTACTGCAAGAATGCTATTAACCCTTTGATGGCTCATTTACTTAAGCAAGTGTTAGAAGGGAAAAATTTTGTAAACACCATTCTAGCCGAAACCTTTCTTTCCCTCACTCGATTTAAAGGAGGCGGTGATAAGACCTTCCGTTCCTCTCCCGAGCTTTTGCAAGTTTGGTTTCTTTCTCATATAAAGGGATTTGGTGGTTTAATGAATATACATGATATTAGTGATTCTAATCACCCTATTATAAAATTTGAGAACAACCAAAAGCATGCACCGGATTACCATTATTCTAGATGGCTAGCTTTCATGAAAAAACCAACTTCCAAGGGTTTCCTATGGCATGCTAAATGGTTCCAAGTTCGTGTGGCAAGACTCACATGTGGAGGTGTTGGCCCAATCCCTCTATTGGGATTCACTGGAGCATTGGAGTACTATCCGACTAGAGTGACTCGTCAGTATCAAGTCGTGCAAGAGCTTCCCCCGGCATTACAAGCAGATCCACTCAAAGTCAACTTCGTTGATGGAAACCGAGACCATGAAGAATCTATTCTCACTATCAAATCAATGTGGGACATGTGTCATCCATGAAAACTTAAATGGCCCGAGGAAGAGCTGAAGGGTAAAGAAAGAAAGTACTATGCCTCGACTAAGTACATTCAACAACACAAGATTCCGGAGGAGCTGCTTCCAAAGATACCGGAGGTGCCGCCGAAGATCACCAATCGTGCTGAGAATAAACGCCTTAAAAGAGTTGCTGAAAGAGCTTAGGAGGAGAACAAGCGATTGCGCCAAATGGCGTCCCGAGTGTATATTGATCAAGCTAGATGAACTGTTTGAATCAATCTTACTATTTCTAGATTAATGTTTAGGAAGTTGACTCATTTATTTTCCTAGTTCATTTGTTTAGGACACTTCAAAGTTTTTACATTGTCAATGTCGGAGAAAATCTCATTAATGAATAAAAGTGTTAGACCTTTGTCATGGACCGGCGTACTTCATATGGGTTACTTATTTTTGTTCATTTCTCAATTTAGGTGATAACGGTTCCTCACGTTCGCCCATAATCACGCGATTGAGAGCTAGAATGGCCGACCAAACTGAAATGCGTGATCGTATGTCATTTGTGGAGACTCAACTCCAACAAGTGCTTACTTCTATACAGTTTATGACGGATCAATTCCAATCCCTCCGAGCGAATCCGACTCCGCACTCGCGCTCCCGAGATAGTAGTTTCAAAGCCGACAAATAAGACCCAAATGATTGATGATGACATGCCCGGGTTGGATGATGACCCACCGTTGATCACCGCGAAAAGGCTAAGATTGACAATGTCCCTAAGACGGAGCAAGATGAACGCGTTGCGAAACTCGAGGAGAAAGTGAAGCAATTGCAAGAGTCACAAAGTTCACTGCCGTTCGACTTGTCCGTGTATGAAAAGGTCAAGATGCCAAAGAAGTTCAAAATGCCGGAGTTCGAGAAATACGATGGTACTTCCTGCCCAAAAGCTCATTTGCAGATGTACCATGTACGCATGGCCCAATATGTCAAGAATGAGCCCCTCATGATTCAATCATTCCATGCGAGTTTGACTGGGCCGCGCACGAGCTAGTATATAATGAAGAATGTAAACCTCCTTGACACTTGGAATGAGGTGACGATGCATTCCTCAAGCAATATAAGTTCAACATGGACATTGCACCTTCTCGAGAGGATCTTGAGCGGATGGAGAAGAAGAAGAGTGAGTCATTCAAAGAGTATGGTGTGAGGTGGCGAAATCTGGCCGCTCAAGTCACTCCGAGCTCGCTAACAAGGAGTTGATGAAGTTGTTCGTCAAGACTCTCCCGTTTGAGTTTCGCAACCGGATGGTTAGCACGTACGTTGAGAACTTCAACCAACTTATCCCGGTAGGTGAACAAATCGAAGTTGGGTTAAGAGATGGATGGTTCATTGAACCGACCCATCAAGGCAAAAGGTTCACCATGAAGAAAGACAAAGAACCTAGCACGGAAGTCAACGCTGCATATACACGGTCGACAAGCCTCCGATTGTTCATGTCCCTAAGAATCAACAAGGCGGAGGCCGACCGACCGCGCCTCGACCATTTTTAAGAGGCAAGTTCACTCCTCTTCCCGGTTCTCTGTCCCAGGTCTTAAAGGTCCTTCAAAAGAAGGAATTGCTGTCTTACGAGCCAAAGCGACCTAATGCTGAAAAATTTTCTAACTACGACCCCTCTAAGAAATGCGAGTATCATACGGGGGAAGTAGGACATTCGACTGATGAATGCATGACTTTGAAGCATAAGGTCCAAAACTTATTGGACACCAAGGCGTTTGCCTTCAACACTGCCCAACCGAATGTCAAGAAGAATCCTCTACCCGAGCATGAAGATAGGGTGAATGCTATCTTTGAACATGTTGACGATCGAATCAAGAACCCGAAGGTGCATGTGGTGGATGCTTATAATGGGCTAGTGAGAGCTGGATACTATCCACGTCATGAGAACATTCCATTATCACGATGAGAGAAAGGGTTGCCAAAATGGTAGATAATGGTGCCATCATGTATGCCGACCATAATCGCATAGTTTCGCCATTTTCCACATCATTATTGGACTCGGGAGGAGGAGCAGGCTGCTTTCGATGATGGCAAGGAAGAAGTAGATCCTTTGCTTGCGGATATGCCCCCGCTAGAAGATGCATTCGATGAGGAGATTGTGATCGAGATACCTCAACCATATGAGTATGTCGACAACAAAGCGGTGCCTTGGTCCTATGACCTAAATGTTGACCTTGTTACGAGGCCGGTGGTCGTACTTACGCTCAAGCCAATGATCAACCCACAAAGCACATTGCGACGAAGAAGCTAAAGAATTTCTGGGTCGTGATTAAAGCAAGTGAGTATAATGTGGTCGAGCAATTGTGAAAGATGCCCGCTAGATCTCTTTGCTCGAGCTCCTCCAAACATCCTCTCGTGCATCAAAAGTCGCCGATGAAGGTGCCGAGTGAAATTCATGTACCCGAAACGGTTGAGGCAGATAAGTTGGAGAATTTTGTGGGATCGGTCCTTCTCAAGGACATGATTGCTTTTTCTGATGAGGAATTCCCTCTTGAGGGTAGGGGGCATAATAAAGCACTCTACATATCGGTCAAGCACAAGGTTTCTCATTTGTCCCGAGTGCTCATTGATAATGGGTCTACCCTAAATATATGTCCGTTGGCCACTCTTCACCGCCTTAAGGTAGACCCGTCCAAGATACATGCTGCAAAGACTTTTGTGCGAGCTTTTGATGGCACAAAGAAGGAGGTGCTCGGAGGGATTCATCTTGATGTGCAAATAGGACCGGTTGTTTTCAATGTCCCCTTTCAAGTAATGGATATCCCTACCGCATTTAATTTTTTGCTGGGTCGTCCCTGGATTCACACTGCGGGAGCGGTACCTTCAAGTCTGCATCAATCTGTGAAGTTCGTAATCAAAGGAAAGCTGGTCACTGTTTATGGAGAGGAGGATCATCGAATCTATCATGAGACAAGCATCCCCTATGTGGAGCCAGATGTTGAATTCGAATCGAGTTACTACTCATTTGAGTTGGTGTCCACTATGCTTCTCGAGATTTGTCACCACCCACTCCTGAGGTTTCAAATGCTGCCCTTATGGTAGGAAAGGTGATGGCAAGGAATGGCTTTGTTCCTGGCCATGGTCTTGGAAGAAGAGGTCAGGGTATTCAAAACCCCATTGAAGCTCCTCAGAGGTCCCGATCTGCTGGATTAGGGTACCATGGAAGAGGTGGAGGAAGTTCTAGATGGGGAAGGCACAACTCGCCACCTGAACAAGGGCGAGGGAGGCAAAATTTACCACCTCCAAACATTCGCAAGACGTTTCCTGGTCCTCCAATTATGATGAGAGATGAAGCGGAAGTTATGGATACTCTAGGGCAGCCAAGTGGAAAATTCGACTATATGGTGAAGTATTCGGCTCCTCCTAGCTCTTATATTAACCCCCGCACCATAATTCTAACTAGATGGGATGGCATGGATGATCCGACGCCTCCAAAGACCGAGGATTCTGATGACACCTTGGAAGGAATCACAATTCTATTCAATGACCTCGTCATAGGAGCCATTGATGGAGAATTTCTGGAAGAAATGGGCCCTGGCCCACAAGAGTAACCCATTTATCACTTTCACACATTCCCTTGCGTGGGAATTTTTATTGCTTTCTAGGGATTGTTTTTGTTTCTTCTTTTTCGCTTTCTTCTTAGGACTTGAATTGCATTTTCCATTCAATAAATTGTAATTGATTGATGAATTTCAATAAAATTACAACATTTATTTTGAGAGCATGATGAGGCACACCAAACTAGCTCGGTGATGATATCCAACCGATATAACAAATGAAAAATCCAAGGAGAATTTCGAGGCCGGGTTTCATCATTGCTTTCTTGTGTTAAAATGTTTCAAAAAAAAATGTTTTTCCAATTGTTTTATTTTTATTTTTATTTTTATTTTTATTTTTATTTATTTATTTTTCCTTTCAAAAAATCTTCAAAAAAAAGATAAAATATGATTTACCCCGTTTGTTTTTTTGATCTATCTACATTCTGTTTCAGGGATGATCATATAGCATGCAAAGGTGTGGAGATGGTCCAATCCAATGCAGCAAGTGCTGATAATGATGATCCCGAAGATTCAATCAAGGATTCCATTGAGGTGCAACGTAGCTGGGAGCAACATGAAAAAGCCAAGGCTCTTACGTCCGAGCAAACCGTCACTATTAATTTAGGTGACACTGAAGAAGCCAAGGATGTGAAAATTGGGGCAAGTCTCCCCAAAGATGAAGTCGAGCGCCTAATTCAACTACTGAATGAATATCAAGACATCTTTGCATGGACCTATGTTGACATGCCTGGTTTAGACCCATCAATCGTGGAGCATTGTTTGCCTACTAACCTGGACATGCCACCTAAGAAGCAGAGGTTGCGGAGAACTAAACCCGAGCTCTCAAAGAAGATAGAGGAAGAAGTGATGAAGCCTCTGAAAGTGGGATTCATTGAAGTCTCACAATATCCTAAATGGGTGGCTAACATCGTGTCGGTAATGAAGAAGGATGGTAGAGTTCGGGTTTGTATCGACTATCGGGATTTGAACAAGGCCAGCCCGAATGATGATTTCCCATTACCTCACATAGATGTCCTTGTGGATAGTACTGCCGGATTTGAACTATTCTCATTTATGAATGGTTTCTCCGGATACAATCAGATAAGGATGAAGGAGGAAGACAATGAGAAAATTGCATTTATCACCCCGTGGGGAACCTTTCATTATAAGGTCATGCCCTTCGGACTCAAGAATGCGGGAGCAACTTACCAGCGAGCCATGGTAGCATTATTCCATGATATGATGCATCAAGAGATTGAAGTCTATGTTGATGATATGATTGCAAAGACTCGACTCGGGAAAAAGCCACGTCGAGACCTTGAAGAAGTTGTTTGATCGACTCCGTGAATTCAAGCTTCGTCTAAACCCCGCTAAATGCGTGTTCGGAGCAACATCCGGTAAATTACTCGGATTCATTGTGAGCAGTAAGGGGATTAAGATCGACCCATCCAAGGCTAAGGCTATATGTGAGTTGCAACCTCCGTCAACGGTGAAAGAAGTCCGGAGCCTTCTAGGGAGATTGAATTACATAGCTCGGTTCATTTCCCAACTTTCTGAAATTGTCAAGCCATTCTTCAAGCTCCTAAAGAAGAATGCACGAGTCAACGGGACAATGAATGTCGAGAAGCGTTCAACAAGATAAAGCATTACTTGATGAATCCACCGGTGCTTGTTCCGCCATCGCTTAGGGGCATCCTTTGATTCTCTACCTCACCATTTATAGTGAATCATTGGGTGCAATGTTGGCTTAGGAAAGTCCTGTCGATAAAAAAGAATGAGCCATTTATTATTTGAGTAAAAAATTCACGGTATCTGAATTGAAATATCCTGATGTGGAAAAAACTTGTGCCGCCTTGGTATGGGTATTGCATAGATTGCGGCAGTATACATTGCATTACCAGATATTCCTCGTGACTGAGAACGACCCCATCAAGTACTTACTTGATCGGCTAGCTTTGATGGGTAAGTTGGCTAAATGACAGATTTTAATTTCCGAATTTGATGTGCAATTTATGTCACAAAAGTCGATTAAGGGTCGAGTGATTGTTGATCTATTGGCCGAGAATTCAGGAGTCTCAAATGACGATGACCGTTTCTTAGATGACCGTGTTTTGAGTGTAAATGAAGACTCATGGACAATGTTCTTTGATGGAGCTGTGAATTTGTCGGTTCCCGGCACTAAGGCAGTTCGATATCCCAGGATGGACAACATCATCTAGTAGCTGCAAAATTGATCTTCCCATGCACTAACAATGTAGCTGAGTATGAAGCTTGCATCCTTGGGCTTCAAGCCGCAATCGAGATGGGTGTGGCCAAGCTAAAAGTGTTCGGGGATTCCGCGCTAATCATACTACAGACTGTAGGTGAATGGAAGACTAAAGATGCCAAGCTGCTCCCGTATCACAAGTATCTAGAGGATTTAATCAAAGAATTCGATGAAGTTTCATTTGAATACTTATCGAGGTCTCACAACCAATTCGCAGATGCACTCGCAACTTTAGCTTCTATGTTGCGAGTCACGGATGGATTAGAAGTGAGCCTTTGAAAATAGAGGTTCTACCGAAGCCGCCTTATTGCATGATCGTGGCCGAGGAATCGATGGAAAGCCATGGTATTATGATATCATGAATTACATTCGAAACAAGAATTCCCCGAAGGAAGTACTCCAAGTGACAAGAAGTATATCATGAAGATGGCCTCAAAATTCTTCATCGGTGGTGAAAGTTTGTACAAGAGGTCTTATGATTCAGATCTTGTTGCGGTGTGTAGATGCGGCCGAAGCCACTCAAATCATGCAAGAAGTGCACGAAGGAGTATGTGGCCCTCATATGAATGGGCACATGTTGGCTAAGAAGATTATGAGATTAGGCTACTACTGGCTCACACTAGAGGGTGACTGTATTCAGCATGTTCGAAGTTGTCATCGTTGCCAGATCCATGGTGATAAGATAAATGTTCCTCCAACTGAGCTGCACCAGTTCTTCGAGCCATGGCCCTTTTCAATGTGGGGCATTGATGTAATCGGCCCAATAAATCTTAAGGCTTCCAATGGGCATCGATTCATTTTGGTGGCGATAAACTATTTGTCTAAATGGATTGAAGCTATGTCTTTCGTAAGTGTCACCGCCTGCAATGTTGCGAAGTTCATCAAACGAGACATAATTGCTCGCTATGGCATCCCTGAGGCAATCATCACTAACAACATGACAAATTTGAACAACAAACTTGTTGATGAGTTGTTCAACGAGTTCAAAATCAAGCATTTGAATTCGTCCCCTTACCGCCCTCAAATGAATGGGGCTGTTGAAGCGGCCAATAAGAACATTAAAAAGATTCTGGCTAAGACGGCTGAGAATTATCGAGATTGGCATGACAGGTTACCCTTCGCACTAATGGCGTACCGGACATCGATCCGCACTTCTACTGGGGCAACCCCTTTTGCTTTGGTGTATGGCATGGAAGCGGTTTCGCCCTTTTTGTGGAAGTGGAGATTCCTTCTCTAAGAGTTTTATCCCAAATGGAGTTGTCTGAGGCTGAATGGACGCAACAAAGACTTGAACAGTTAAACTTGATTGATGAAAGAAGACTGAAGGCTCTTTGCCATGGCCAAACTTATCAATAGAGGGTAGCTAGATCCTTCAATCGAAAGGTGAGACCGAGACATTTCGAGGTAAATGACCTTGTTCTAAGGAAGCGTTGCCGATTTTTCCGGATCCTGGTGGCAAGTTTGCTCGAACTACGGTGGTCCATATATAGTGAAGAAGGTATTTCCCCGGAGGTGCTTTGATCCTGGCAGAAATGGATGGTCGTGAGTTTTCTACTCCAGTGAATTCTGATGTTGTCAAGAAATATTATCCATGAGGGAATTTGCTGTGTCATGTTTTGAATTCCAAACATTTTTTGAGATAAATAAATTGCTTCAATAAGTTGAATTGTTCATATTTGTTGCAAATCTTGCGTGTTTTCCTTGATGAATTGTGTGAGATGAATTGAATATGTCAAATGGGATGCTTTGGAATGATGAAAGGCGAACCTTATTCTATACACTGTTTCATACATCAATCCCCGGTGAGTTGTGTGGAAAATTTCCATGTCCGCAAGGAAAATGGTGATGTCGCAAAGGGTACGTCAACCGAGGTGAAGAGAGGCAATTTCTTTCTCTACCAAAAACACTACAGGTATACCCATTGTTTAGCCATTTGAGCCCACACACATGAAGAGATGTTTAAATTATCCCTGTCAAGGATCATCCCACATTGGGACAAATTTGAAACGAATGACAGGAGTTTTCTTACTCATACTTGCATCAATCTTCGAGTATTGCTTTCGCAAAGTGTAACTTATGTGTTAATTTAAGTGCCTTAGGACGACGAAGAGCGGTTCTTTCTCTATCCTATACACTTTATCCATTGCATAGCCCACTTGAGCCTATGAATTCATTTCGCATTAAACCCGTTGGTGATCATCCCCCATACCGGGGCAAGGCAAGAAAAGCAAACCACTCAAGTAGCATGGTTTACAATGCTGATAAAAGTTGAAGGCTGTGCAAGACCAAAGAAAATAAGTGCAAAAAAATGGGGCATGAAAAAGCAATGCCTGGTAAAAGCAAGGCCAATGCCCGAGAGAGGAAAAAAATCAAACTCTTGATATAATGAGTCGTATCCCCTATACAAGCGGTACTAAAAAAAAACTCAAATGCTGAGATATTGCAATCAATGGAGTTGTGATATGAAAAAATCCTCAATGGTGGAGGAGAAAATTGGTGGAGATGTCAAGATGATCACCAACTTTGACCCCTAAACACTTTTGAGCCTAATGATCCTTTCGTTTCTCAACCCATGAACCAAGCCTACGTTACATCCCTTGCAAAGTCTCTTCAGATTAGGGCACTTGAATTAACATAGAAGTTCATATGTTTGAAAGCATCGCTCGAAGAAGTGCGAGTAAGATTATTTTTGCCTCATTTCGCATGTTTCTTGACTTGTAAACCTAAAGATGATTGCAGAATATCACTCATTTTTCAAAAGCCTCGACTCAAAGAGTCTCCTTTACTAAGCTGTTGACCAAGCTCACATTACAGTCCCTATTAAAAGACCTCTCAGATTGGTAAGATCGTACCACTTGCGAGATTGCTCAGACCCTTGTTTGACATGATGATGGTGAGATAGAGTGACTGTCAAGATCCTGCATCAAAGGACAGGATGAAATAGCCATTTTAATGAGGACGAGTGAAAAGTCCTTTCGCATCGAAAGATCTCTCATTTGACATATCCATGACACTCATGTGTTCAGATTGGAATATTCTTTTGAAATCCTCCCCAATGGAAATTAGGTGATGCAAGATTGATAGAAATAATCACGCATGAACCTCACTTGAATTAATGCATGTTTGTGACTCTAAATGCATATTGCCTCTCCTATAACCAAGTTTTACGGGAGACATATCCCCGAGGATCGAGATGTTATAGGTAAGTATATCTCTATCCATACCTTGAATACTTGTCGTTGCATAGGTATTCCCTTTTTAAATATATTGACACTCAATTGAGTTGTCCCCAAAGATTTTTCTCCAAATTGCAATGCTTGGGCGACCGAAGAATGGTTCGGTTCCTAGCCAAGCAAAACCTTTGTTTAGGCGACCGTAGAATGGTACGGGTCCTAAACAACATTTATTGCTCTAACAGGCGACCGTAAAATGGTACGGGTCCTGGAAAAGCAATTTCCTTATTCAGGCGACCATAATAGGAAAGTTATTTTTTTTTTAAATGACAATCTTATTAAATTAAAAAATTTAAAATTATATTTCAATATAAATGATATTTGAATTCTAATATAAGAAATTCAAAATAAAAATAATAAAAATTTAGTTATTTAAATTTAATCTTATTTGTATTTATATATTAGAATTTAATTCTATTTTATAATATAAATCAAATATATAAATATAAATATGTATTTATTTTTATATTTGTTATATATTTTAGGTATTTTAGTATTTTAAGAATATTAGTATAGTTTACTATTTAATAAAATTTTATTAGAAAATGATGGAAGGGGAAGAAAGAAATGGGAAAAAAATTAATCTAAAAACAGAGGAAAATAAAAATAAAGTAGGCAAGAGTATCGCAAGATATTTTTACCATCTCCGTTTATAAAATTTTTGGTTCATTTATATTAGTATTCCGTTTATACCAAATAATATATATTATATGATGTGAATATATCTAACTTTATTACTACAATTACCAAATAGTTAATAGAATATAGCAAAATCAATGGATTTCATATCATATCATATCCAGTCCTATCTTAATTAAAAATTTAGACGACCAAATGCAACCTAAAAGATTTCTAAAAGGTGGGGTTGGCTTCTCATGCAGACTAGTTGGGGAGTTAATGTGTCTCTTCTAATGATGGCAAAACCATTTGTCTTGATGAAATAATATGTGTCTTGCTCAAGAAACTAAATGCCCAAGCCAAATTGGACGAGTTACAATTGATTATGAGGTCTCTGGTTCACCATATTGTCTTTTTAAGACCAATCTATTGAAGGAAGGTTAGTCTACTATCCTTGCTCACTTTGCACCACATGGCTTCGCCTTCACTAGAAAACTTTGGCCCATGACATATACCTATTGCTAGAATATCATTTTTTATATGAATCATCAACAAATAGTTTAATCACCTGAAGGGCGAATAGGTCAACAATCACTAACAAACACGGCCGTCCACCTAACCAAGCGACAAACAATTACACCAAAAAATCAAGAATATGATACACGAGTGCTAGTACAATGGACTAAGTGTGACATCCGATTTTTTGATTATGTTTTCGATTGAATGAGATGGGCTTTTCATGATGTGCCTATAGTTTTTTTCTCCTGGTGATCACTCATGAGATAACTAGTCTATCTACGGTGAAGCCGTTAAGGGATTTTAACGCAATAGACTTGATAATTCGATCGAAATCGACTCGCTCAACCGTGCTAATCCTGCAAAGGGTCAATATGGCATTGTTAAAATCGATCGGAGGTCGGAGATAGGTTGGTTCGATAGAGGCATGTGATTAAAGTGTGGGTGATTCCACCTAATTGCAAAATTCTCGTCAAACGGCATTAAACTGATTTTTCTGTCAATTCTATACCCGTGCCCGTATTTGAAACCTCGAGATTTTCACTACGTCGAGAGTCGCCAACGAGTCAAAGATGTACAATGTGGCTCGAAAAATAATCGACCACGGGTCAATTGCACTAAAAGTTCCTAAAAGCTACCCAAGAGGCTAAGTCACGCTAAAATCGTGCCCGTTGAAATTAACCTGCGAAATTGAACCCAATTTCAGAAATTGAAAGTTCTTTCATGTTTCAATTTATTTTAGGAATGTCGACAAGGAAATCCTCTCGGATTGCTAGTCAAGGTCCGAGAAGCATGCCAGAAGGACCAGTGCATTTCGATCTCACTGAAGAAGACTCTCCACAGAATCCTCCGCAAAACTCTCTGCAACATTATCTGCAAAATCCTCCGTGCCAACCTCTGGAAGAGGAAGTCGAGCAAGACAATGTTCCTCTTAGGACATTAACCCCCTGGGTTCTTTATAAAGAACGATAGAAGGGTGGTTAGGTATAGTCTTAAGAACGATGAAAGGATGCCGAAAGGATCGACGGCAGACAAAGTCTTTCTTTATTTTCCTTCAGACCCTAGGTTCGTTTTGAGCATCTTGAAAACAAGGATGATGAAGAGCGGTTTTATTCAAATTTCAAACCCGAGAATGGGTGTTGCCGTTGATGTTCGGGAGAAAGAACGAGATTGTTTCGTTCTAAGGAGCACAAAAGAGTTTACACCCAAATGCTGAAGAGAGGGGTAATGAACCCTCGAACTGTCGATTTTGACTTCTTAGACTCGATCGATGTTAACTTGAGGGAAAAGTTAGCCTTATTGCAACTCGAGAATTTCTGTTCTAAGATGGTTGTTGCATATCCAATTGACAGCATTTTTCTATTCGAATCTGTCTTTTCTTGACTAGAATCGAATCCGGTTCTTCGTGAGTAATAAAGACTATGTGGTGGATGTTGACATTCTAGCAAACATTCTTGGGGTAGAAAGGAGTGGTTTTCAACCGATCGGTGTCTCCGTAGGACAAGCCACTGCATTTCTTATAAAGGACAGATTACGAGAATGAGGCATCACATATTCTAGACTGCCAAGCCTCAAATGTTCTGTTGCACAAAATTGTCATTAATTGCATCGACCAAAGGCTGCATCAAAACAGAGATGTTTCCATATTCAAGCAAAACTCATGTTTGCCATCTACAATGGAATGAGATTTTCACTCCCTCATACTATTCGATGCACATGTACATGACAATTATGAAGGACAAAAGACAATTGTCTTATTCTACACCGGTTACAAAGTTGTTTAAACATTTTCAAATCGAGTTTCCCGTCTCACTTTGCTCTCGAACCGTTGCTCCTATGGTAATAGGACTAAAGATGATTTCGAAGATGAGGTTGAATGATCCGAACAAGGCTATTGAGCGCTTGAAGAATGAATCATCAAGCAAAACCAAGGAAGATTCTGCTGGAAGAAAGAGGAAAGGCAAGGAAGTTGTGCATGAACCTGTAAAGAAGAGGAGATCACTTATCCTGTAGGACGAAGAGGATGAATAGATCTTACAATTTCTACCATTGACTTAAAGAATCTTCATGGTTTTGTTGTCTCTGAGAAACCAATGGAAAGAGAAGAAGGAGACAGAGAAGAAACATAGCAAGTAGAAGAAGTAGAAATGGAGAAGGAAGAAGAAAGAAAGAGAAGAAGAAGCAAGAGATGAACAAGAAAAAGAAGGTCATTCGAAAAGAAGGGTGAGGATGACTCTTATGA
Source organism: Eucalyptus marginata (assembly GCA_014182565.1). Lineage (NCBI taxonomy): Eukaryota > Viridiplantae > Streptophyta > Magnoliopsida > Myrtales > Myrtaceae > Eucalyptus > Eucalyptus marginata. The sequence continues at coordinate 13,077,030 of CM024593.1, forward strand.
GGAGACAATTGCGGTATCTTTATCCGAGGATTCAAAAGCAACTAGGAGTGGACCAAGAGGGAGTACGTACAAAGAAAGAACATCACTCTCGTTTTGAAAACGAGAAGACACAAGAAGAAGGAATCCCTTTCTCCACCAGAGGGGCACGAAACAAGGGGAGCTGTTGAGAAAACGGGGACTTCTTCTCCTCTTTTTGCGAGTGATGGCATAAGTCAATCTCCGGAGACCCGGAAGATGTTTATGCTTTTCAATTTCCCGAAGCTAACATTGAAGAATCTACTTCAAGTCACGGTGCTAGACAAGTTGATGTTCCCTCATCTCTCAATTCTCCTCGAATTCAATTCGCTGAAGCTAGTGCGCAGACTGAATTGAATGCTGACTATCCAAGGATGATAGAACTCCTCTTGGAGGTTAAAGCTCAGCAATACGCCATGGAGATTGAGATTCAGAAACTTCACACTACCTTGAGATCCTCTTCTAATTTTCACACTAGAAAGATACAATCTTTAGACACTCGGGTACAGACTTTGAATCAACAAGTCTCTCAGACTGTGGCCAAGAATGATCAGACTGTTCAGATTCTCAAGACTATTCAGACTCAAGTCAAGAATGTTCATTGCCAGTGCCAGAAGGTTGAGAAGGCAGTGCAGTCCATGGGGGATTTCCAACTAGTTCAAGTTCCTCGACAACCTTAATTCCATTTATCTCTTTTAACTTTCTCCACTTTTTTGCTGTTGACAAAAAGCGAGAGAATGAGTGCAAATTTGAACATTTATAACTTGAACCTTTGAACTTAACTTTTGTAGATTTGATTTGAGTTTGTTTGATGTTTTGAACACTTATATTATGCATTGTGTAGTTTATGGATGTGGATGTTTAAACCCTGATGTGTGTCTAATTTTTTCAAGATTAACATGTTTTCTATGGTTGCAGAATCAATGTTATCCAGATCATTAACTAATTGTTTTTATAAGATATCATGTATTGCTAAGAGTTGTTTTGCAGGTTATAAATATTTAAATCTGCAGGAAAGTTTTGTCATCATCAAAAAGAGGGAGATTGTTGGAGAAAACTCATTTGATGTTTTGAAGCCGACAAAACTTATCTACATACTATTTTGAAGATATCCAGACTTTTATGTCAAAGTCAGAAGACTCCCAAATTTTTGTGTCAAAGTCTGTTTTACACGAAGTCTCGCTCACTTTGACAAATTCCAGGATCGAACACAAGTGAAGAATGAAGACTTATCCGACGCATGACTATCTTTCTTTCTTCAAGAGTTCGGTTCGTATGGATTATATATGGTCTTCTGGTTAGAAATATCACATACGAGATTGATTATTTTTATTGGAATCAATTTAGATACATGAAATCTTTTTGGAATGCACGTAAATTTGAAAAGAATCTACTTATGGAAACCAAGATCCTAATTGTATGGGCAAACAAGATTGACGAGCTTTCAACACAATCTTCAAATGGCTCGAGATCTTTTGATTGACTTTCCAATGGGATGATTGGAAGAATTCCTTTGGAAAGTGCCAATGGTCGAGAAGGTATGAATGAGTATTTAAGGAGGACTCTCCAGTTGTTCGAGAGAGTGCGTGAAAGAGAAATTTCAAAATCTAAAGCTTCCCATTCTCTTGTTACTTCTTACACGAGCTCAAAGTTGTACTCAAAAGAGAGAGACTTATAGTGTGATTTCGTGGAGAGAGTAGTAGAGACTCTTCACCGTGAAATTGAGATCACGATTGTAAATTCTCTTTGATTCTTAGTGGAAACTAGCCGAGACGTCGGCGTGGGAGAGTATACGTAAGCTTGATCTAAGCTGAACCACTATAAATTCTATGTTCTTATTCTCTTCCCTAAACTCCTTTACTTTGTTCGTAGTTCTGTTTATAGTTAAAGTCCGAACTCGCTCAAAGTCTGTTGTTCTTCGACTCGTTTCAAAAGCAAAATATTTTTATTACTCTTTGCGAAAATTGTTTTCACACCTATTCACCCCCCTCTAGGTGCTCATACTAGCACTTACACGAAGGATGGTTTATGTGATTGAGGTGGTTGGTTACCGATGAGTCTAGAGAAGAAAATGATAGGAAAAATGTTTAAAGTGGAAATGGAAATGGAGGAGAGGGGTGGTCAATTATGGCAAGGAGAGAGAAAGATGAGAGTGAGAGCCAAAGTGAACAAATGAGAGAAGAGAGAGAGAGGGGGGTGACCGTGGGTTTTAGGGGGAAAGAGAAAGGAGAGAGGCAATGAGATCTAGCTAAAATAAATGTCCATCCCATCAAACCTCCTAGGATTCCTCTCCACCTAGCAAATGAAAGCTTCTTGAAGAAGAAAAATTCGAGCCATTAATGAAGAGATATATACTTGAGTGAATAGGTTTAGGGTAGGCTTAGACTAAGCTTAGGGATGACATCATTTTCTCCTTCCTCATCCATGTAGCCCCCCTTCTTGCTTCTTTCCCATCTTGCCCTTTTGTCTTTAGTTGAATGAAAGAGCAATTTGGTCATTTCACCAAGATTGCGCACTCTTCACGCACCATTCGTGTACCCGAGTGCAATTAATGCCGAGATCTTGTAATGATGGTTTGATGGACTTGAAGGATCCATAGCCCCCCTTGGGCCACCCACTCCTTGGACGTGTGGCCCTTAGGTCGCTTAATGTGGCGTGGGCCCATTTGGGCCTTCCCTCCGTGGACTTGGGCCCATTGGGCCATCCAACGTGAGCTTGGCCCACCCGAGTCCTCGTTCGTGGCCCACTCCTAACATTCGGAATTTCTGCAACCCGTTGATGAGAATTCGAGTTTTACCCTATAATGACCTCTTGACATTTTCGTGGTCTGATAATCCTCATTGAAATCCCATCCAAAGATTGGTCGTCGTTGTAATTCCGTGCTGAAAATTGAGGTCGGATTGAGGATGTCACACTCGTCTTTCTTGACTTGTGTTTTTCAAAATGATTTCAATCAAATCGTCATTGCTCAAAATCCTAGGGGGGGATGGCAATTCCTGTAAGGCTAAAATTTTAGGGATGAACCGGCTCAAAGGGTTAAGCAAAATAGTACCGTTGTGTTGGGATAGAGAAATGAAATGTCCCGTCTCATCCTAAACGTCATTAGACTATCTTAAAGGTTTCTTCCCCCAGAACACATCACCAATGAACCATTTTCCAGATTTCACGACTTTGGTCGAAACGCATCATAGGTTCGAGCGATTAACATCTCAATTTTTTAAAAGATATTTCACTCTAATGAAAGAACATTCCTTCCTAGACGGATGTCAAGGCTCTCCACCTGTTCAGAAAATGTGAGGAAAGTGAGGTCAAAACCCCATTTTCTCCAATCTCTATTTTCTAGGACTGTTATCGTGATCTCAAAGTTCAAGAAATGCAACGTCATGAAAAACAAAATCAATGAGGGCTATGTGAGCTCTAATCAGTATTTATGTTACTGCTGGTGCTTTTAACACGAGCATTACTGGTAGAGAACACGGTTAACCCCAAAGATGCAATAGAAACACTACGACCAATGCAAGCAAGGACAGCATAACCTAGAAGCGTAATCAGTTCAATCCTGTTCAGGTGAGGAGATGCAATGCAAGAAATACTATATCACAGAGTCATTACAGCTAAGAGAAGCGCGCATTAATCGTAGTGTCACCTGTAAACAAATTTGTGCGAGCAGCAGAATAATATTGACGAAAAAAAGAACGCTGCCATCTCAAAGATACTACATGCAATGATTCCAAAATTATTTGACACAAACAGAAAGCAAACAGCAGGACTAGCTTTACTTGTAAACTTATGGTAAGTGAAAAGTCAAGGCATGTGGCACATGCAGAAACCAGTACAATTAATACCTGGCATGACCAGTCAAATTCGAGTTTGTCCAGAACAGGGGTGTCGACGACTACTACTCTTCAGATTTCCTGTATATAGCAAATGCGTTATTGAAAGTCACATATAAAGGAAACTTTTGCTAAAACTTGTGGAACGGAATACTCCCTTCCTAGTTTTACACCAATTCCCCAACTTCAAATTTCCGCTTTGCTTGAAAACATTTGACAACTTTCCTCACTTCTTTGTAGGAATTCTTTGAAACAAAGCATCAACACCTCCCGACTCCCTTTGAGACCTACCTTTAGTAGTTAGTTTCCACGCCGGTCCATAGATTCTAAGTTCTGTAGAGTTCTCTTAGATATCTAAATGGTTTGGGCCTTGAAATTGACTCTTGGAGCTAATTTGAGTTTGCGGTCCTTCACCTCATTACACAATGAGATGGGCGAATGCATTAAGGACTACATATCAACTACTCTAGGACAAGAACACTGTCTAAACACAGTAGTATCTCTCTCTCTCTCTCTCTCTCTCACACACAGAGTTTTTATGTATGATCTCTCTCTCTCTCTCTCTCTCTCTCTCTCTCTCTCTCTCTCTCTCTCTCTCTCTCTCTCTCTTTCTCTCTCTCTCTCTCTCTCACTCTCACAGAGTTTTATGTATGATAATTCGTGCTCTTAAAGAGTCATTATCAGGATGCACTTCCAATAAGGTCTCTCTCAGAGTTTTTATGTATGATAATTAGTGCTCTTAAAGAGTCATTATCAGGATGCACTTCCAATAAGGACACCTCAAGTGCACTCTCCAAAAGGCTGATCCACTACTAATAATTACTTAATGTAGCATTTCCTGTAGTACCTTCAACCACTAGAGACCACTAATCACCAAAAAAAAAAAAAAAAACCATCACTTGCTAAATTTTAAAAAATAAAAATAGAAAAGAAAACGGCTATCCACGAAAAAGATGATGCAGACTCTCCCGAGCCATTACATAATTGTGATGTAAGGGTTTGAAAGAGATAAGGTTCGCCATCTCATGGTTGGAGACAGCAATGGTCAAGCACTCAAACATTGGTTAATGAACATCAATTGTTAAACCTTGCAAGGGGTATCCACATGCCACGGATAGATAAAAAGCCAAGTCATAATACTAAAAATCTGTGTTGGACCATGTCGAGAAGAAGGTGAAGGGTACCAACCAAATATAAAAGGCCAAGTCATAATACTAAAAATCTGTGTATGTAGTTTTCTTGATGTTCGAAAGATTTGCTCTAAAGGATCGGTGTTTGACTGCTAATGGTATGATCCAAAAACGCCGGAGTGAGATTCCAAACTCTCTTTCAGAACGCTGTTAGCCAATAGGAGCAAGTGGCCGCTTTCTTTCTGTTTCTTTCAATTACTCTCTTTTAATTACGTGCCACTTTTTTTGGTGTGTGTGAATCTTTAATCAAAGAAGGCAAGCACGCACAAGGGTCCACTAATGAGGGCTTTTCGATATAGAACTTTGGGTGAGTAAGTGCTAGAAATCGAGATATATGTGTAATTTCGGTATTTCTATGGACATAAAGTATAATTTACTCTCAATTATTCAGGCGAGCAAATTGTTCATCAATGCATATGGCATTTTTTTCTCTCATTTCTTGCTACTATAACTAGGGATTGGTTGAAATTGCATTGCCTAAATTTGTGCGCCCAATGAATGGGGGCCATCGCGATATGTGAACCTTTGTAAGATTCTAATGGTTCACATGCATTGAGGTCACATCAGTCAATAGACATAACGATTATTTGAAATATTTGATGGGTCCACTCTTAACATGTATAGACAACAATAATGTACAAGGCTTGACTCTTGGGGCATTGTAGAAACTAGAAAGGAACTGATCGTCAGGGGCAAGTCTTTATCTTTGGGGTTTGGACCCACTCCATAGTTATCAGTATAGCAAGGAAGCAACGGAAATGAGAAAAAAGTTAAAAGAAATTTTAGGTAAGTAATGTGGGAGAAAACACTCTTGTGAAGAAAGCAAATCCCTAGTAACTAGAGGACACTTTTATTTTTGTCAAAGCCCTTTAGCTGTCTTTATTCTGCTTTCGGTCGCTCTGTTCTATTCTATCATTACCCATCTTACTACCGTTAAAGATTTAATCGCAAATACAAACGTGCATACATGAGATGCGTTATGTCATGTGAAAAAGCATGGTGACCCCCTGACTTCGTGTAAGATTTAGTGCACTTTAAAAGACCTACAAGTAAATGTTATTGCATCTAAGGGGGGACTAGTTAAATTGAGATATGATCACATAAGTTTGATTGTTTGCACAATTACCTCTTTTTTTTCTTTTGCATACAATCAACAATCAAGTCCTTTTACTTCCTTAAATTATGCAATTAAGTTATTTGGTCATTATGATGTAACACCACATAGTGGCAAAATATTTAGAACAAGAAAATAAATAAAAACACTAAAAAAAGAAACATGAGAGAGAGAGAGAGAGAGAGAGAGAGAGAGAGAGAGAGAGAAAAGGAGCGATATCTATTACTAGAGAGGTAGATATGTCTATTATGAGGTTGCATGAGGTCTCTCTATAATATATATATATATATCGGTTTCTTGTGGTACTAGTGATAGATAAGTGATTAAAAGAACTCGATTGCATGAATCGGAAGAATTAAGAGCTCACTTGCAAATTCAACCGAACTAAGAGGATCGAATAAGCATTTTATATTATCAACGTCTCAACTTTCTGTAACACCATCGCAATGGTACTTTGTCTTAGCACCCATGGCCCCTGAATTAAAGAAAATGATATTCTATATATATGGCGTGGACCCTTTCTAAGGATGCTATTTTCTTACACGTAAAACTATGGTTTTTTTCTCATCTTATTCTCAACCGTACATTTTCTTGGATTACTCCATTTGTTATGTCTCTTCAAATTGCTTACATACCCATCTGAGCACGTGAAGATCTTATGTCTTGTTCCTGACAACATAACAATTTCAAAGAGTTCTCTTTCTCTACATTTATGTCGACGGCTCTCACGCACGCGGGAACACGCCACATTACCACACAATCAAGGCCAGAAATAACGTTCACACACAACCGTCAACCGTCTTTCCCTGCGACTTCATTAGCTTCTTCAACTAGAATCAAGCTAAGTGGTTGCTTACATTCAATTCGGAACGTATGGAAACAGATGAAGCAGCATGAAACCCACAAAAGGATCGAAGTCCATCGACCCCCTTTTGGTTCTGTTCGTAGACTTTATTCCAAGGTCAATAACTATTGAGCAGAGGATGAGTTGGTTGGTGTGATGTGATGTGATGAAGCAGCATGTTTCGTGACCGCGCTTTTTGGTGGCTTGTACGCGTCGCTTTGAAATCCAGTATATTTCGGTCACATGCTAGCTATAGAGCATTAGCCAGTTTTAGCTAAATTTCATTGCTATCCTTGGTGCACATGGAATATAATTTTTCTTCTGAAGCTTCGAGGACAATTAATTTAATACCGCCCTGAAAGCTTAAATTTCAGAGATAGATGATCAGTGATGCACAAAAATCTTGACATCCTCTCGTCACATGTAAACTGTGTTACAGAACGAGAAATAAGCCATATAGGAGTTCGAAACTTTACGAATTACTCCAATAGAAAAAAAAATCAGAAGCTGCTTCTGACGTTACCTTTTGAGAAATTTCAGTTCGAAAGCTTATCAAACATTTATATAATCAATCAAACAGGCAAGCCTCTGTAGCTTCGTCCAGAGAAGGCCCAGAGAGAACAAAAGAGCAGAAGTCGAACGCTAAATTCATAGAACTGATCCCATAATTGCACCAAACACAACGAAACACGAGAAGATCACTGAAGAAGGGCAACACAAAGATTTCAGCTAAACAGGAGCCAATTACTTGATGAAGACAATGATTTTCTTAACATGTACCAACGTATTACATATATTCCACATAAATCCAACTATTGTTTTCAAGGTTTCTTCTTTTGAGTGTAAATATAATCGAGGTGAGCAGCGAGAGTCCTCCTCGTCAAGCACTCCTCCTCGCCAACTCCTTCGCAGCTCTCTTCAACCCCCTCAACGTGCTCTGCCTCAAACCTCTGAAAAACAAGAAGGAAAAAAAAACACCAAATATGAACATCACTCGGTTCATATGTTCCGTTCAATTCTCATATGAAAGCTTCTGACCAAAATTAACTAACCTCATGGTGAGATGTCATGGTGTTTTCTTGAGGAAAGGCCGGTTCAGGCCGCCCACCGAAGGCTGAAATTGAGCAGAGGAGGAGAGAGATCATCAAGAACAGAGTAACCATCTTCGCCATATTAAATTTCTGGGAGTGGGATGTTTTTAATTTTGATTGTGGGGAAGAGTTGAGAGAATCACAGAAGCGAAACTATGCATGTGGGGGTATATATAGGCCAATAAAGAAGAAGCAGAGACGAATGGTTTACGGGTGTGAAATCAAGACGGTCAGGGAAGATACTCGTGGCTCGAAAAGAATAATAATGGCTGACTTAGGACGACCACAGGAATTTAATCGAGAAGAGCCAAACCCAACAAGGGTTTTTCCATGAGATGCCTACTTAGTACGGCGTGAGAGTTTGTTCTGCACGTCAATTTAGAGAGAGAGAGAGAGGATTATTCTACAGAGAGAATCGGTGCTTGATGTTATGTTGAGATTGTGCATTTCCCACCTATTGTTTGTTGGGAGAGACGCGCAATAAGAGGCAACAGACATGTTGTGAATTGGTCTTCCATTTTGGGGATTCTCGTCTTTTTGTGGTTATTAACTTTGAATCATGGAGACAGCACATGATTATGGGGGAAGGAAAGGTATGTTAGACAGAGGTTTGACCACACGTTCAAAGGTTAATCAATTGCTAGAACGACTAAAGGAAGGGTGCGTTTGTTTGGGGAAAAGATTTTCGCGAATGAATTTTCACCCATTTTATTCGCGGAAAACGACTAATCAGCCGAAAATACTCTCCAAATATTCATACATAAATTTAGGAAAGTGAATTCCTAAATCTAAAGAGATGAAAACACTTTTTGGAATTGTTCCTCTCGAATTTTGTCTTTTTTTTTTTCTTTCTTTTTCTTCTTTTCTTTTCTTCTTTTCTTTTTCTATTCTTTTTCTTTTTATTTCTCCCTTGGCCATTCGCCAAGTGACGTTTGGCGACCAACCACAGGCACGAGCTAGCAACGCTCTACCTCCCCAAATCTTGGCAAGGTTGAGGCTCGTCAAGATCTGGCAAGCCTAGACCTCATGCACAGCTGGCAAACCTTGTCCTTGTGCTAGTGAGGTCAAGCCTGCCGACCTGTGCTTACACTTCGAGCTTGGCCAAGCTTTGAGCTTCGAGATCGGCCGAGCTTTGGGGGATGAAGTCGGCATAGAGGCAAGCGAGGTCATCGGAGATGGTGACAGAGATGATGGTGGAGGGGGAGGAAGGAGCGGTGGGTGAAGTGGAGAGACATTTGGGAGGGAGAAGGAAAATGAAAAAGAAAGAAAAATAAATAAATAAATATTTAAAATTTGATTTTTTTTTAGGTAAAGTCATAAGATTAAAATCATTTTCCAAAGAAGATCCAAACACTAGAAAACATTTTCAGTTATATATAACCAAATAAAAGAAAACTATCCATTTTTCAAGAAAATGATTTCCTCAAAAGTGCTTTCCTTTATCATAGAATTTTTCCCCAAACAAATGCAACCTAAGTAAAATGAAGGACACGGCAGAGCGTCACATCCCAACTTTTCTGTTGGTCACGGAGAACCTCCCTAACTCTAAGGCGAAGGCATTCTTATAACTTGACCTATGGTTGTTAAACTCAAGATCATTTGAGAGTCTACAGTTTCGACCCGGCAAACACTCCCATAGTTAGCATTTTGTAAATATCTCAGGCGAGGAATCAAATTTATAATTTCTACGTGCTAAAGCATGGATTAAGAGATTAGTATGTGCCATTCTAAAAGAATATAATGATAATATATTAAGTTTATAGAGAGTAACAAGACGCATCCAAACCCCTAATTGGCTAGGTATGAAGAACTATTAACTCATGTATTGAAGGCCACCAGTTCAAAACTCAAAATGTGTGCAAACTGCTATAGGTCGTGCTAACCCTGCACAAATAAAAGACCATGACTCAATTAGTTGGCAAGGCTCAAGGGGTGTTAAATGAGTCTCCAGACAATCAAGCCTTTGTGTTTGTATCCCCTACTTGTGAATAAAAGAACTCGATGAATATGCGACCGGACAGAACGTAGTGAAAACGACAGGCTAGCTTGTAAGTTGATATTCCGAATTGACCTGAGGAGACATTGCCACCATCTAGTGCTGAGTGACAGTGATGATGGCCATATGGTGAAACTTTTATCAAAGTTCAAATTCTCCCGTGGAAGAATACTTCTGTACCAAGACAATTGCGTCGACTTGGCGAGTCAACTTTACATCTTTCTTCTTTCTTGTAAGCATCCGGAATAACTTAGTGATTGCAGCATGACCTTTTTCTACCTTAGTGCCTTTCTTTTCATACTAGTGCATTGCCAACTTACTTTACGTCTTTCTAGAAAACCGCAAGAATTCAATAACATGAAAACATATAATAAAAAAAATCAATTAATGAAGTATAAACCCCGTACCTTGAGAAAGATGCCGAGTTGAAAAAGCTACACTAGACAAACAATCTAGAAAGTATGAGCGTAAGCTCCAATTTCGAGAAAAGCAATTCTCTTAGACGTTGTCCCGGGAGCCTCCAACCCTAATAATATTACGTGGTAACACAAGGGCACCATTGTAATCTAATATCGTATATTTTATGAGGTCCAACACCATATGTAAATAGTTAAATGACATAAAATATGATACCTAAATGATTTATAAACTTTGATTCAATGTGCGATATAATCTCCATACTTTTAATTTGTCAAATATGATCCCTAAATGATTGATAAATGTTAATATAATCCTTTCACAAATCATAAGTTATTTGATGGCATAAATTATCATTTGCGAAGTTGAATTTAGGGAAAATTTCAATTAAGGGCCTGAAGTGGAACTGTTTTCTCAAAAAAGAGCCTAAAGTGGACATTGTATCAAATAAGGGCCCGAAGTGACCGATTTAGTCTCGAATAAGGGTTTCAACTTGAAAGCCAGTCAAATCTTATTTGCAGCTAGGGGTATTTTTGTCTAAAGAATTTTTTTTTCTTTTTCTTTTCTTTCCCTTTTCATCTTGCTCACCTCCTCCTTGACAAATGCATCAGACTCCTCACGCACGAGCTTGCACAGGTGCAAGACAATTTGAACAATTTAGGAAAAGAAGAAAACGAAAAGATATTTGAGAAGTTATGCGCTTTTGCAAAAACCGCAAATTGCGTGCTTCAGTTCTGCAGCCTCCCCATCAACAAACTTCAAAGTGCATGCTCTCTACATTATGCAATTTTGCATCCTCACCCAAGAACTCATCGATTTCGGCATAAGCCGATTTTTAAGTTATTCGCCACCACTCACCTTCTCCGATGACGATAATGAACTTGAGAATCAAGAAATATCCATCGGTGGGTTTTGTTTTTATTCAATTTGCTTGTAAAAACTTATTATGGCAATTAAAGTAATAGTTTCATGCTCTCCCCGCCAATGAAATTGCTTATGCCATGATAACTTTCACTCGTAGCTTCTTGGGAATGTTTTATTGGGTTCGGGTTGGATTATTCATAACATTCATAGACGCAGCTTGCATTGAGGTGGAATATGTGGCTTCTTGAGAGGGTCCAATTTTGTCGTGCATGCTGGTTATTTTCAAAAGCTATTGAATCATTCTGACTCATGATTGAAGATACTCGCCTTTGGTGGCGATTTGAATCAGACAGCGCTCAATCTAAAAAACGAATGACTCTGGTCTACACACATGTTCAAACAAATTTGCTTCTCTAACTCTGAAATATTATTTACACAAATTTGAGAGAAAATAACAAGATGAAAAAAGTGCAAAATCGCTCAGAAATTCCCAAAACCACATATTTCATTGAACAAATCAATGCACATGAGTATCACAGAGATTCCTCAAAAACCTCTAATAAATTTGGCTTAGGCACTTCAATCTGGCTTCTCCTTGCTAAGATCGATCATAGCCTACGTGAGCACCAATTTGAATTCAAGCATCGATGACAACGAGGGCAGCAAGCTAATGGCTTACACCTCATCATGCTTCGTGTTTGACCACGACCACAAGATATGGGGATTGAATCGAGTTGAGCGTCACATCTTGGTCCACTCGTGCTCAATCTAAGGCTTGGATTGACCTCCATCTTTCAACAAAGGTACTGGAATTGCTGTTGAGGGCAATGACAAATGAGGTTGAGGGCGTTGATGGCTAATTTGGCAAGGAAGATAGAGATGGACTTTGGAGAATGTGATCTAAAGAGTGAAAAAGGTGAAGGCACGATGATGATGAAGAAAAGAAAGAGAAGGAGAAAATAAATTAAAAAAGGAAGGAAAAAAAAGTCTTTAGACGAAAATACCCCTAGATGCAAATAAGATTTGGTTGGCTTTTAAGTTGAGGCCCTTATTTGAAATTAAGTTGGTCACTTCAAATCCTTTTTTGAGACAATGTCCATTTTGGGTCCTTTTTTTAGAAAACGGTTCCACTTTAGGCCCTTAATTGAAATTTTCCCTTGAATTTATAAAAATGATCACCAATATGTCTATCCTTTTACCCATTTATTTCATAAAAGAAAAAAAAATTCGTGCGTTAAGATGTCCATTATTATTGAGAAAATTCCAAATAATGGCCAGAAATACTCTCATTTTCTCAAATAAGGATCTAAAGTGATCTTAGTTTCAAATAAAAACTTAAAATGGCCATATCAATCTCAAAAAAGAGCCTGAAGTGGTTATGACTATTTCAAATAATGCCCCACTGTCATCACTTGCTAGTCGACAAAAAAATTCCCACGGGTCAAGGATATTTTGGTCCAAACAAAATTTAAATTTAAATTTAATTATATTAAAAATTAAAAATCAAAAATCGGAAAAGGGGGGAAAACATAAGGTTACCTCATCGCCAGTAGGGCAGCAATAGGGGCAAGCTACCCCCGCTGACTAGAGGTAAGGGCTAGACGAGAGAGGAAGTCGACCCTTTTCCCAAATGTGGGCGAGGATTGCTTGCCCTCACCCTCGTCTGGGCAAGGGTGGCCAGCCCTCGCCTAGGGCCCTCGAACCTTGCTGTCATCTAGGGGCACTAGGCAACGAAGCCTCCACGAGGGTCGGCGACCCTCACCCAAACGAGAGTGAGGGCGGGTGTCCCTCACCCAGATATGGGAGAGGGTTGCCACCCTCTCTTATCCCTTTCCTGTCTCTAGCGAGGGCCAGCAAGCCCTTGCCTCGGTCAATGGGGGGTCGTCGGCCCTTGCCGCCACCCCACCAATGATGGGGCAACAGCCACAACTATGTTTTCCCCCTTTCTATTTTTTTAGAATTTTAATTTTATTTATTTAATTAATGAAAAAAAGACAAAATTACCCTTCACAACCGATGAATTCAAGCCCTTATTTGAGATTGATATTGCCACTTTAGGGCCTTTTTGAAATAATATCCACTCCATACCCTTATTTAAAAATGAGAACACTTCAAGTCCTTATTTGAAACAATGCCCACTTCAAGTCCTTATTTGAGAAAATGAGATCATTATGGGCTCTTATTTAAAATTTCCCCATCATTATTTAATGACTTGGATTGTATTTTGCATTGAGATGCATATGTAAATTATTTTTTATATCAGCTATTCAAACTTGACATTGGAAGCCACATTAGCATATTCCATTTAATTTGATGTAATGGAATAACGACATTAAACATTTTCGTATAGTTTATGGACTAAATTGAACATTTACCAATACTTCAAAAACCTCATTTAATAAATTAAGAATCTAGGGATATTGCACATCAAATCAAAGTTCAGGGATTTATGTTGTTTTTCCAATGTAAAAATAATAATGATGATGATGATGATGATGTACATGCCAAGTTAGGTTTATATTAGCGGCATGTCGATATTTTAGATTTATTGAGTGAAGTTTTGTGATTCCGAAAGACATAAGGCCAACTATCATATACGAAAGGAACTGACAGTAGATTTTATTTTATTTAAAGAAAGTTAATAATGATATAATGTTAAGTGCAATTAGAAAAATGGATGGCCGTGCTCTTTTTTGCTCTTTGTTCCTTTTTGGTAATATGTTGCTCATTACACGAGCAGTGAAAATTACAAAATATTGTCGCCTGTATCTGCAACCTGTAGACTCTTACGTAAATGTTGATAGGTCCACCCTCCAGTCAAGTGCAATCTACTCGCTTATGAACAATAGATAAGTTAAGACCTGCAGCCCTGACGATGCTACCAAGCACCGGAGGATCATGTGATCCCCGAAGAATGATCTCGACGGGTTCCTCATCAAAAAAAAAAAAAAGATAAGTTAAGACCTAGACACATAATTATTGTCGACACCAAAAATTTCCAAGTGGTCAATCAACAGCTCGATCGGCAGAAGCCAGTGAAGAGAGCTATAGAGGCGGAAAATCGCTATGTGTTGGAGCAATTAGTCGACAAATATGGTTAGTCAACGGGAAGAACCAATGTCAATCGACGATGGTATAAGAGAATGGCTTAAGTGCTGGAATGAAGAGTCGACAGATGGAAACCAAGTGTTGATCAATTGAGGAGAAGCACGGAATCTAACCATCATAACGCGGAGTCGACAATCTCTGATTTTATAACCGTCTATGGACAAACGTTACTAGACAATGGGAAAATGTCACAAACAGTCCCTAAACTTTTACTTAATGTGCAATCTCGTCCCTAAACTTTTAATTTGTTCAATTTGGTTCTTGAATTATCGATAAATATCCAATCTAGTCCCTGACTATTTGAAAATTGACCAATTCCGTCCCTGAGCTTTCGATTTGCTCAATTTGGTCCCTGAACTATTAACAAACATTCCATCTAGTCATTTCGTTTGTTCAAACCGTTAAGTGATGACATGGAGTATTAATTGATGACACGGAACTAAGTTGAATTACTAGAATTATGAGTTAATATATATATCTTTAAAAAGGAAAACAAATTAGGGGTTGGCTAAAGATGAGAGCACTGATCACAAAAGCAGAGAGAATAAGCGGTTATGTATCTTTTTTTTTTTACGGTGGCCACAATTTGACCTATTTTAAAGGTAATTTCCATGTGGATATTCCACATGTCCTTTTTTATTTTATATTTAAGAGACTTCCATGGAAGCCAATTTCATTAACTTTAACTAGTGGGAGCATGAAATTGGTTAATTTTCAAATAGTCAAGGACTAGATCGGACATTTATCAATAATTCAAATACCAAATTGAACAAATTAAAAGTCTAGGGACGAGATTGCACATTAAGTGGTAGTTCGGGAACCAAACTGAGCAAATCGAAAGTTCAGGGATGAAATTGAACATTAGATGAAAGTTTAAGGACCATTTGTGACATTTTCCCCTAGACAATAAAAGTCACTTACAGCATGTGTAACATCTTAGTAATTGTTTATGTAACTCGCCGATCGTAGGTACAAATTCCTTAATTGTAATTTTGCAAATGATCAATTAAAGAAAACACTTTGTTCATCTTTACTTTCAGCTTATCTTTACACTTCCAATACCTTTACAATGGTGGTAACGATTGTCCCCAGTATTTATACCTTTAGGTTTCTCGTCATTTACATCTCCTGTATAAGAATGTCAGTCCATACTTTAAAAGGTATTTTGCCCATTTCGATGAAACAATTATATTGAACATGACCGCGAGAGTTTATTTTATTTTATTTTTTGGTCAGTCGACCGCGAGAGTTTATTTGATAAGCTATATCGGGCTTTAAACTCAAAAGTGGGAGAGGCCATTGCGCTCCGAGGATCACCCTCGTTCTCGAGTCAATTGCAACGGCTACCATGCTCTACCGGTCTCATCAAAATGGATCCCAGCCCCGTAGACTCTACCGACACCATCCTCTAAACAGTGGCTGCTCCATCTAACTCTACCTGCCAACCCATTGGCAGAGCATGAAGTTGTTCGATTGTTACTCCTGTGTGCCATGCTGTACCTCAAATCTCGCCGCGATTTGGATCAAGTGTTGACTAAAGGTTGATCAGTGGGACACAAGGTCCGAAACAAATTTGAGGCCTCAAAGATAGGTTCTACTGGCAAAGACCAGTCTTTGGACACCTATGTTACCATCCGAATATGTCGATCAATTTTTCATCCAAGCATTCCCACGCAATTAAAATTTGGTTATATGGATGTCAGATAAGAAGGAAATTGCCAATCAAATTTCAGTCTAACCTTTGGAAAACTCGAAGAAAGGTCCTCCTAAAGCCCAAAATCGTTTTTAGAGGTCTCAGAATCGAATGAAACTTTGTAGTTCTCCAAGCTGCGGAAAATGACGATTTTTGAATATGATAAGTCCACAAAACAGCGGCCGATTCATAGACCCAAGCCTTAGGTCCCCATATCGATTGAAATATTGAGTCCGTGATTTCGTGATTTCACCTAGCAGTATTGGGCTTGTGCAAAAGCTATCGACCAAAGCATTCCCACGACGCAAAAATAACGTGAATCGAAAGTCCAATGGAATAGATAAAAGGCCTGAAAAGAGCAAGCCTCCACTCGAGGCGCGTGTGCCTTGAGCTAAGACACGCACATGTCCCGATTTGCCTATGAAAACCCCCTCTCCGCTCCTTTTTCAGAGATGTTGAGCCTGTCCCTTATCCTTTTGCACTTAAAAGTTCTCTCAAATTGAGCTTGGTACTCACATTATCTTGCTTTCGTGTGCTTTTCTGTTTGTGTAGCGAAACTCTTTGCCTTTCGAAGGTAAGTCTCGACTCCCTCGTTTTTACATATTGAAATGCATGTTAGGATGTCATAATGTCTATTTAGAATCATAGAATCTACAATATATCCTTATTCTATCCATACTTCTTCTTCTTCTTCTTTTGGTTATTCTATCCTTTTTATTTTTGTTCATAGTTATTCTATCCGTTTGAATAGTTGAAAATCACATATTCTTAGGCTACTATAATACCGAAATGAAATCTTGAAAACTTGGGATATCCCTCATGCTATATGTTGATCTACTGTCGAAATGTCACTAGAATGTATGCATGTTGGTAGGCCATCATAATGACTATTTAGATCTTGAATTAGGCCATTACGATGCTAACTCTAATGGAAATACGATAGAATGAATGTTGCTGTTGTTTTGTATTTATGAACTTTGTAATTTGGAGGGGATATAAGGTTGTAGATATATTGAAGTGTTGCGATAGAGTACCAGTTTATCTTGAAGCCAACCCATAAGCCATATGCTAAAGAGATTGGGCTCTATTGTAGGATGGGCTATGACAATACAGCCAGAAGTCAAAAGTTAATTGTCGTTGCTATTCAAACCTATGAACTAGGCTTGCGCATTTAATTATTTATTTCATGATTTTGATTTGAAAAATGATTTCATTTTGACTTGGCCAAAGGGAACGGGTGCATTGTTGCATAAACGTCACCATGTCCAAGTATAGCCATAAATCAAATGAATGGCGCCTTAGTGTAGTCTTCCCATCAATTCTCATTGTCATATCTGGCATATGATTCGTCATGTTATGTTGCATGTGACTATTGTCAAGTCATGTATTCGTATTGTCATGTCTTGCATCAAATTTGACATGTCATGTTACATGGGACAATGCCATTTCATGTCTTGTATCCAATGTGCTATGTCATGCCTTTTCATCTCACTATCATGTATTGTATTTGATTTGTCATGTCATGCTCTATCTGATTATTACCATATCATGCCGTTTGATTTGCCATGTTCCATCTTATTTGCCATGTTATAAATTGTGTAATTTTTAACATGCGATGTCATTGTATTGCCATGTCATGCTGCATGTGATTATTATCATGTCTTATCACTTTGTAGTCATTTCTTTCATCTTATTTGCCAAAGTCATGCTACATGTCATTATTGCAATGTTACGTCATTTCATCATTTTGTCTTGCATCCGATTTGTCACTTTTTGTTTTATGTAATTATTGTTATGTCATGTCTTTTTTACATGTCATGATTGAACTTTGCATGTCGATTAGCATCTACATACACACTTTTTAACACTCAAATAGAATCACGTCATTACACATGAGAAAATGATTACATTAATTTGTTTTAAAACAATAATTGTTTGATGAATGCTTTAGGACTTAACTAGAAATAAGGTCATGGTACCAAAAGGGCGTCATGGATGCTAATCTGTGCACGCATAACAAAACCCCCAGACTTAAGATCTCAGGTTTTCGTTTGACCTATTCCTTCTCACATGCACCAAGATAGTTGACTTTTCCATCACCATCCAAACCTGGTGGGTATCCAATCGACTTTAAGTTTATCTAAATTAATTAGTGGCGACTCTAATACGTTATTTGAGTTCATGATTATAAGTTGATTCTGCAAATTGCCCAAACCTAGGATTTGGGCAGTCGTAGGGACCGGCGCTACTATCTAGCGAACCCCGATCTGCAAGATTCAAGGTGCCACAGCACGAACATTTTCTTTCTTCCAAAGTAAATAGAAGATGCAGCTCGATAATGGACGGCTCCACTTTGCTAAAATAGACTTGATAGTGCTCCGGCCAGATAAAACCATATATGTATGCATTTTAGGATAAAGCATCGTTGGTCCAACTCAAGAGACGGAAATGATGCTTCCGGGAAAACGCCATTCTGCAATATTAGGCGTCGCAAACCACGCGTGGGATGCAAAGGGATACTGTACGTCGGAGTCAGATCAAATCACATAGCTCTCGATCTAAAATAACATCGACAATTCATGACCTCTCGATGGTATTATTCTGTTAGAAACGCGTTTGACATCGTTCGGCACCATCTCAGTGGCATTAATGGTTTTCCCAGTCGCAACCACAGATCAAACCGAAAATCAGTATCTTTGCCATCGCCCACTGGGGCCTTTACCCATTGGCCACCTTGTAGAATGACACTTTTTATTCATATCAAGTCCGTACGTACTCGTGAACCAGATGAGTAGTTGCAAGCAAGGATGTTTGGTGAAGATACATTTTGTGGGTCATGTCTGCCACTAAGACGGTAGGGGCAGAGGGAATTTCTAGTGGAGCGGTGAAATGCGTAGAGATCGGAAAGAACACCAACGGCGAAAGCTCGGAGAGAAACTCGGTGAAATAAACATGTCTATGAAGATGCAGACTACCTGCACCTAGACAGAAAAATCCTATGAAGTCGAATAATCCTTTGTTTTCTATTTTCCACTTACTTATTTTATGTTTTGGTCGTTCCATTGATTTCTAAAGAAGTCTCAAAAAAAATTCAATTTAATCCTCGATTTTCTTTTTATTGGAAATAATCACAGGAAATCTTTTGATAACACGGATTCCTATTTCTCTACACACCACCTTGTTTGGCAAACAAAAGACTGATCAAATTGATGCATCCGGCATATACCTAACCCCCCTTTAGTTCGGGTGCTTGATCATGCTCCACCGAATATAATGAAGCTGATCGCTATGGTAATCATGGCCTCATCAAAAGTTTCTAATAACTCCCCAAGCTTGTGCCACCGATCTAATAAGGAATAGCTTGTGCCACTGGCTAGATAAGGATCGACTTATTTGCTGGCGTCAAATACTGACCCGTCCAGGATTGAAACCGACAGCAAGTATGATCAATAAGTTTACGGCCCCATGTTGCGTGATGACCTTTCGAGTTTCCAACATGGTATTACAAAATGTCTGTCGTGTAGTGCCAGTTCACAACAATTTCACGGCTCCATAATCGACAAGTATCAGGTACTGACAGGTGAAAACTACTCGCACAGCGCCAATTTCACGCCATTCGAGGAACGGACCGCCTGACGTACCAGTTGGGAAAACCACATCTGAAATAAAAACCAATTCTGGTTGTGTCATCTAGAAGGTCTTGTAGGTATTGAACTGTCAAGGCACGCCCACAACCCTGACTGTTCCAAGCGAGGCTTCTCATGGCCACTCAGAAATCGTTGCTGGGGCCGCTCCCTCGCCCAAGATTATTGAGCATGAATTAATAAAGAAGACTCAAGTTGCACGATTCTATGGCGAGTAGTGAACGCAGTACATACCTGAGGATTAGGGAGTGAAGATGGTGATGCCTCAGGATACTGTTGCATCTCAGCTTGTTGGAGATACGATCGAATATTATTGAAGATCCCGATTCTGGCGTTGATCTTGATTATGATATCGATTGATTCAGTCAATCAATGAGGGGCGAGTTTAGAAAATAGAAAAATTGTAATTCTTGTATATTTTTTTTTTATTTTTCATTTCGTCTTTACACTATAAATAGGGTAATGTATTTGTACACAAGACAATACAATACAATACAAAATTCCCTCCACTCTCTCTCCATTTTGTGACGTGGTATCAGAGCCACCCTTTCCAATGTAGCTTCTGCAAGTCCACAAATTGCCTCCGTCTCTTCCCGATTTACTATTGCAAATAAAGCCTTGCAAAACAAATCGGCACTTGGTAGGAATTCACGTTCAGACATACGATGGCCAAAGACAAGAGCACACTCACTTACTGGAGAAAATCCTTAAGTGGAGGAGATTCCAAATTTGCCTCAGAATAAGGATTCGGATCAAATCGATCCAAGCAAAGATGAGCAATCTGCTCAACACACTGCCGATCTAGCCCTTGCTCCAGCGCATGTTTCCGGCTAGGTCCAATGGCCACCAATCACGGACCCCATACGGCACAACTGGAGAAGAAGCAGATTCTAGATTTCAGCCCATTGGAGGAGGGCCCGCACTCTTCAATGCAAGGCCTGAAATGGGCTGGACGGGCTTGAGCCCGAGACCCAGATCTGTTCTGCAAGCAGACCCCTACCTGAACATGGCACCGGGTTTCGTCCCAATCAGTAGCGGCCGTCTAGAGGCTGGCAACCCTAAATCGTGTCTCATCTTCCTACAGCTTACCAAACCAAAGAACTCTAGCAACTGGGCTCAAGATTTCCGATGGGCCTTAGTCACAAAGGAGAATGATTCCTTGATGGAACCATTTCCTTCCCGTCCAACAATCGCCTGCAACGTCACTGGCACAAGTGCGACCAGCTCATGCACACATGGATCGGAAATTGTTTGGCTCCTGAGGTCTCCGCTAGACTCCCTCCAACCGAAGACAACAAGATGATTTGGAACAATATCGGTCAGATGTATGGAAAGCTCAATCGAGTCAAGATCTTCTTGTTCACCCAAGCCTTGTCAAAGTTTAAGCAACGGAACCAATAGGTTATCACATGCTTCAACCGATTCTCAGCTCTATGGAACAAGCTCAAGGTAGCCAAGGAAAATCTCGAAAGGCCGAATAAGACTGTCCGGCAATATCGAGTGATGTGAGAAAGAGAGAAAGCAACTCAGTTCATGCTGATCTTAAGTGATAATTACTCACCATTTTGGTTGCAAATTCTTGCGATGGAGCCGCCGTCGTTTCTTAGATATCTACCAACTAGCAGTGCAAGAAGAAAGCCAATGAATCAACGCAATGGGTTAACCGCCTTCGCGGCTGGTCTTGCACCAACCGCCGATGTTTTTCCTTCTCGTACCACCATGGGTGAATTTCACCTTGGGAGTTCCAAAGGACTACGAATAGCAGCTAGACTAAAGGAAAATGAAGGAAACCCTAGTTCTTTCTCTTGGATAGACGGCTAGGATTAACAACCAAGATCTAACGGCCATCATTCAATCATCACTCTAGCTGAATCCTATGGCTTACATCAAACCACGTCGACACCAACTTATAAGGCATCAGATGGCTCACGAAGCACCAATGTCATCAGGGAAGGTTTCCGCACAAAGAAATGATGCGGTGCGTCAAACAATCACTCAAGATCACTACCAAAGTACTCTAAAAATTTTGAGCCAATTAGGGACTAGCGACAAGAATGCAAGTTTCTCAAGTACTTTTCTTCATAGGCAGATTTTAATTTCAGTTGATGCATGGATAATTGATTCAGGCATCAATGACCACATAATTTACAATGAGAAATTTTTTTCCCATATTGATAAAGGACCACAATCCTTCGTGTCAACATGTCTTCTTGATGGGAATATCATCTATGTTACTAATATTGGCACTGTTCATCTTGGTCCAAATTTCATCCTGAAAAATGTCCTATGTATCTTTGATTTTGAATTCAATCTCCTTTCTTTCTTAAAAGTATGCGAAGATAATTCTTATCATGCCATATTCAATTTCGAGACTTGTTTATTTTAGGACCATACAAATGGCAAATTGATGGACTTGGATAAAGTTACTCAAGGGTTATATTTCTGGATTAATTGCCTAGGAGATTTAGATTCTTTGAATAAAAGTATTTATTGTAATGCAACTACTTGCAATAAAAGTCTCCTTTTTATTGACATTTGGGTCATAGTGTGCGTTCCCTCATCCTAAATGTCCATTATGTCCCTTGGCTAAACAATCTTGTGCATCTTTCCTAATAAGCTCATCTCATGCCGAAAATGCATTTTCCTTTACCATGTGGACATCTGGGGCCCTTATTATAACCCTCATCATGACGGATCTTGTTTCTTCCTCACAATTGTCGATGAGTATAGCCGAGCCAATGGGTTTTCCTTATGCAGTCCAAAGGTCAAACATTTTCCATCTATTGAGTTTTCTTTCCTTAATTAGGAATCAATTTGACAAATCCGTAAAACGAATTCGTACTAATAATGGGAAAGAATTCTTTACTAATGATGCAAATCATTTCTAGCTTCTCACGGGATACTTCATGAAAGTTCTTGCACCTATACTCCCCAACAAATTGGTATTGTTGAGCGTAAACATTGACATCTTTTAAAAGTTGCTAGTGCACTCAAATACCAAGCTTCCATTCCTGAAGATCTTTAGGGAGATTGTATGGTCACGGTAGCCTATTTAATTAATCACATGTCATCTCGAATTCTCAATGGCAAGACCCCTATTGAAATGCTTTATGGAAAACAACCAGAAATTAATCGTCTTAGGGTATTTGGGTGTTTATGTTATGCAATGACTGTGACCCCTCAGGATAAAATGGATCCCCATTCCACCAAGTGTATTTTCTTGGGATACCCTACTCTTTAGAAGGGATATAGAGTTATGGAGATTTCTATAGGGCATTTTTTTTTATAAGTAGAGATGTTATATTTCATGAAGAAATATTTCCATTTCGAAAGATGGCTTCTTCTTCTCAATCATATGCACCATCACAAATCTGCCATCAATTTTTGTCTTAGAAGATTTATCCATGACTCATCAATATGTTCTCGTTGCATTAGAGCATTCTATGTCGGTCTTGAAGGATCCTTCGATACGACAAGATGAATCTCCTGCATTATCTGAGGATGTTTATTCGCCTACATTTTCCATCCCTACTTCATCTCCATGACAACTTCCTTAAAAATCCTTTTCGCTAGTGCCTAAACGAAAACCAATGAATAGCCACAACGTTCTTGGAGCCCTATTCATCGCCCCACGTGGCCAAAGGATTGCATATGCTCTTCTTTAAAATCTCCAAGTACATGATACCCTATATCCTCATATGTCTATCGACTATCCCCAAAACATGTGTAGTATTAGTTGCATTTCAGAGGAATAGTAGCCATCTTCATATGACATAGCAATTAGTGATGATCGATGGAGAGAAACAATGGAGGATGAACTTAATACACTCATCAAGAACCACACCAGGGATATTGTTCCACTACCTCCAAATCGAAAGTTGATTGGCTGCAAATGGGTGTAAAAAATGAAATTCAAAGTAGACGGCTCCATTGAATGATACAAGGCTCAATTAATTGCCAAACGATTCACGCAACAAAAAGGTTATAACTATTATGAAACTTTTTTCTCCAATTGCCAAAGAAGTCACTGTTTGTTCTTTCTTATATGTTGCTATTATTCGAAATTGGTCTCTACATCATATGGATGTTCATAATGCTTTTCTTCATGATGATCTCAATGAAGAAGTTTATATGGAGCTTCCACAGGGTTTACGAAGACAGGGAGAGTCTCGAGCACGCTGTCTACATAAATCCCTATATAGATGAAACAAGAGTCCAGACAATGGTATATCAAGTGCATTGCTGCCCTAACCAATGCAGGTTTTCAGCATTCTAAACACAATTATGTTTTATTTACATGGACTACGGGTACTTCATCGATGTGATAAAGGAAGCAGTCTTAGTATGAGGAAATTCATCCTAGAAATTGTTTCTGAATCAGGATTGTCAGGTTCCAAAACCAATTGCCACACCAATTGAACAAAATGCCAAGCTAACGACCCATGAGTATGATATGGATTTTCCTTCACCTATTGAAGATTCATTGCTTAAAAATCCATCAGGATATTAATGACTTGTCGGGAAGTTAATATATCTTACCATGACATTTGTTATGCAGTACAAATACTTAGCCAATTCATGCATAACCCAAAACAATCTTATATGAACGCAACCTTGAGGGTTGTAAAATATTTGAATAGTTGTTTAAGACTTGGTATATTCTTGTCTCGTGACTGCGATATGAAGAAGACGGCTTACCGCGACACATATTATGCTACTTGCCCAATGGTTAGGAGATCTATCACTGGTTTTTGCATCAAATTGGAAAGATCAATAATCTCATGGAAGATGAAGAAACAATCAACTATATCACTATCACTAGCTAAATTAGAATATCAAGCCATAGCAAAAACTACCCACTAAATAATTTGGATACAAAGACTACTCTTAGACCTCGGAATACAAGTTAATGGACCAAGTGAGTTGTTTTGTGACAATGATGCTACACTCAAACTAGCAGCAAATCCAGTTTTTCACGAGAGAACGGAACATATAAAAGTTGATTGTCATTTCACTCAGGATAAAATCAAAGAATGAGTCCTTGTAACAAATTGAATTGGAATTGCGAAGTAGCCTATGGACAATTTTCATAAGCCACTACACCAAAAATAACATATGTACATACTGAGCAGGCTAGGTGTCCTCAACATATATAGGCCACCAATTTGAGGAGTGTTGTAGATATGATCGGATATTATTAATGATCCCGATTCTAGCATTGATCTTGATTATGATATCTATTGATTCAATTTGTGGCTAGTTTAGAAAATAAGAAAATTGCAATTCTTATATATTTTTTCCTATTTTTCATTTCATCTAGACACTATAAATAGGGCAATATATTTTGTACACAAGACAATACAATACAAAATTCCCTCCACTTTCTCTCCATTTTGTGACATGGTTCGGTGACATTTGGGAAACCTCTTAATAGTAAATGCTCTACTACTTTTTGTACTCGACATGGAAGAGACATGTCAGGCTTCTTTGCAGTAATGTGAACAAAACCTCATGGCTTTGACGCCGGCTTACAACTTGCTGGCCCTCTTCCCCCAACTTGTGTAGTTGTGTTTGTGGAGAATGGGAGTACAACTTGAGCTGTGGAGGAAACCATAACCCCCAAGTTAGTACATAGAGTCAAAGGTGTGTTTGGGAGCACTTTGGGAAATGGAAAGCCATTTCCCCCAAGATCATTGACCAAAGGTGTATTTGCTAGGTAAAAAGCTTTTAGTTGATTAACTTTTGGCGTATATCTTGTAAAGTAACTTTGAAGTTAACAAAAAAAGAAAAAGGAAATAAAATAAAAAATAAAAAAGAGAGGACAAGCAACTAGGCGAGTGTCAGCCCAGAGGGCAAGGATACTAGGCGAGCTTCGGCAGCAACTAGAGGCAAGCATCAATGGAGACCAAATGTGATTGTCGGCTAGGTGACAATCAACAAGCAACTCTAATCGACACTTACCCATTCGACCCGCAACGACTAAATCTTGCGCTAGTCAACCCTCATCACACCATATCTCCGTCGATCGACTCTCAGCTAATCGACCTTAGTTACACTAGATCTCGACCTCGGATGGTCAACCCTCGATGATCGGATTTCGCGTTGATCGAGCCTCGTCGCACCACATCTCCATTGGTCGACCCTCAGTTGGTTGACCCTAGTCGCACCATATCTTGACCTTAGCTAGTCGACCCTCAGCGACTAGATCATGCGTGTGTTGGTGATTGTTTTGATAAACAAGCATACATGCATAAGTAAATTAAAATCAAAAGTCTAATTGCAACGGAAGTAAAAACGCTTATACACATGTTTCTAAAGCATTTTTGTGCATTTTAAATAAAAATCATAGAAGATCTAAAGGGGCTAATCATATTAACCTTGTACCGTGCTCCAAATTTGATTCAAAAGTTTCTTCAGGTTCTAAGCACAAACGTTTGATGTCCTCAAAGTAGTAGTTCCGACGTTTCTTCAGACTCTGACCACAAATATCTAACATCTTCTGGTAACTCCGGTTCTAACATTCTTGAATTCTTGACCACGAAAATCTAACGCCTTCCGATAATATTGGTTCTGATGTTCTTCAGATATAAAACGTCTGATCTCTTCGTAGACTTTTACATTCTTCAAATCCAACCCCACAAGTGTCGAGCTTCTAGTTCAGACACACCACCAATTCTCACGTTGAACAGAAGAGAGAAATTGAGAGATCTCACAAGTACAATTGCGCTAACAATTGCTCTCGTGTGTGAATGATTTGGTTGATCACTATCAACACTCTCAATAGTTGATTGCCAATTATCGATCGTCGATCGTCAATCATCGGTGATCTACTCTCTGTATTACCTTTTATAGCCAGTGTAAATCACATTTAAATCGGCGCATTAATTTTAAACCGTTTTAGAATTAATTCAGCCGTAACTCCTAACGGACGTAAGTTCTAATATAGTTTCAGACACTAATTCGAGCATTAACTCTATAACTGTTACAGAGCATCATTCCATACATTTATTTGTAACTGTTACAAGTCTTTATTCTAGGCATTAACTTTATTTAATTTGACCATTACTTCTGAAACTGTTTCAAAATATTAATTGGTCATTTAAATCTGAAACCATTTCAAATCATTAAACTGTCCATTTATTCTGAAACCGTTTCAGATCATTAATGTGACTATTAAGTTCTAAAACCGTTTCAGAACTTAATGTGACCGTTAAATTTGAATTCAGATCTTTAATTTAGCTATTAAGTCCAAAATAGTTTCATATCATTAATTTAGCTATATATTCTGAACTCACTTCAAATCATTAATGATACAATTAATTCTGAACTCGCTTCAGATCATTAACACAGCTATTAATTCTGAACTCACTTCAGATAATTAATTCGGTCACTGAATCTGAACATACTTCAGATCTTTGATTCGGCCGTAGAGTCTAAAACCTACTTCAGACTTTGTAAACTCTGAAACCCCTTCATCAGAACTTTCATTTCTAGCCCAACTCAATCTAATTGACTTAATTACAAACACATTTGCAATATTCTCTCTCTCGTTCAAACATCATTCTAAGTGGTTATGGTGTGTGACATCCCTAGGTTCATCACTGAGCTGGCAGCAGGATTTGTACTAACGCATTAGCACAAATAAGAGAACTGTTGTCCAGATCAATCTCCTATTCCTGCAAATCATGAGTGACATCTAATAATATATCATGGCTACCCAGACAGTATGAAATGTTTTCAGAACATAATGAACCTGTCAGCTTTGGTGACCATGTAATTCGATCCTTCTGTCTTACCATGTCCCAATCGAACAAAGGCCATGGAATTATTGGTCAAGCCACCAATTCGATCATATGCTCAAATCTAATTGACATGTATTTCTTCAAGATATGAACCATTTGTCCTCGATTACAACCCCAGCCGAGGATTTCAATACAATACCACGATTAGATCGCATAGGACATCAATCTTGTGTGTGTGTGACAAGAAGACAAATTCCATATTGCGCATGCATGTGCCTTCGTATGTGAATAAATTATGACCATCAAGTACAGAGATGGTTCGATGAAACGTTAATATGCGCAGTTGTGAACCATAGCCATCCAACATACAAGTCAGCATCATGATCTTACACCTGACCATAGCATGAACGATCAAACATTGACCCTACTAAAAGCTTCCATATCACCAACCATTCTATGTATGTCGCGTTTAGTGAACTTGTCTAAGATAAGCATCTGTGTTCTAGCTCGGATATCACAATACCCAATGACTTGTGACTCATCATCTCCTCAAGTATCCGATACTAAATAGTGAAGCTCGAGAACACATTAGTCTCAACAGGATCATCAATATCCTCTCAATAATCCATCGATCATGAACTATTTAAAGATTCAGCATAATTGTAAACCTATCACACATATTCTTAACACCTTAAGAATAAGTTCAGTCATAACTGATGGACTTCATTCATATAAATTGGACGATGAATGAAAAGTTTATTTGCCATTAAATAATCCCTAACAAGTAACTATAACATGGTTGCTTTAGGGCATATAGCTAACAATGCAACCCTCAGCAACTTTGGCGGCCAAGTCAACTGCCCCCTGGGCAGTCATAGCGACGTCAAGAACGAGACTTGAGGCCATTGGTATGATTCTGCACATAACTGCTCAAGTTTGCAGTACCTAGTGGGACATTTAGTGGTAAAAACGGAATGAGTTTTTAATAGCAACAAAGGCAATTGACAATATTCATTAATCCTCAAAAAGGGTTTTTTGCTGCAAAGCCAAAGCAAAGGGAGGAGTTGCATTAGATTTTAGGTTTTCCCAATGCTAGCGTTCGTTCAAAGTAGTCCAATTTCACCCTAACTAATTCAAAGGAATTTCTGAGATTTTAGAGGCCCAAAGTCCAAAGCCGCGCCAAATGCATAAGACTTCTGAAGCAACCAGCAGCATCTATAGGAGGAGTTGATTGTGTTGTTTAAGTTGGAGCTAGTTCATGGCTAAACTAAAAAGATAATGCTGGGTTATGTCAAAATTGACTAGGTTGTTGATGAGAAGCCCACAATCGAAAGTTTTCTCTTTTGGTTCATTTCGTCCTAAAGGCAAAGGGGTTAGGCCCAACTCTGGATTGGAAGCTTGCTCTCCACTCTGAGGGTGAGTGACAAAGTTCAGTTTCTTGCCGAGCACAGTATTGGTATGCGGTGTCCGAACCAAGTTTTCAATTCAACTATTTCAAATGTGCATAAACACCTCCTATTTAAAATTAAATTTCCTCGCATAGCACCAACGCGTATCTAACTTGGTCCTAAGAGACAGTAATCAATTCCCTGGAAAAGTTGGGAAAAAGTTTCATTGACCAGCTCAATCTGTTATTTTATCCTTCTAAGCACATTCAACTAGGAAACAAATAAAAGTTTTTGGTTGGCAATTCCCTTCCTAGGTATGTTAACTTGATGAAATGCTAGAACTAGGTTAATCCATAAATTGAAATCATATTTCACTGAATAGCAATTTCCAAACAAGATGGGATAACACGTGTCAAATATCATTCGAATATTTTAGAGATGCCCAAACATGATACAATACATCTAACTTGAATTGACATAAACCGTTGTACTTACACCCATTTTTAAATCAAAGTCACTGTGCAATTACATTGCACCATTCACGTGAAGACACGAAACGACAATAATAACCGACGAAAATATATGATAATAGCACTCGGATCGATCTCTATAAAACTTGAGATAGGTCAAAGGGAGACACGATAGGAGTGGCTGCCTCGCAAATTCTATGTATGTTTTCCTATGTATGTTTTTCCTTTTCCTTTGGTTTCGTTTGTCGACGTTTAGACCATAAAGCTTCAGCTGAACGTCGCATCAGCTGTGTATCTGCCAAATCGACGAAGATGGCCTCCCAAATTTACCAACGAGAGCTAAGGTGTATCGAAAACTTATAGATTTGATGTCCAACGCATTTGAAGGTAAGCCCATTCAGTTTAGATGATTCATCCACGTAAACATCATTTGTTTGGATCCATACATAACGTAATGTGGAATTTTAATGCATGAAGATTTGGAGCTGTGGTCTCTAATATCATTTATTATCTGGATTAGAAGAAAAACAGAGATATTGCTTCATGCCCATTAGCTTCAACACAATGAATGGGCTCACTTTGAAATTGGTCCATATCTTCCTCCATCCACAATTAATTCCAAATTGATGAATTACATACTTGAACGTCACCCATGTTACATTTTAGTTAGGTTTGCATGTGGATGATGTCCCACTAGGAAAGGAGGAAAATATAGTCCATCTAAATTATATCATGCATATAAATATTCCAAACCCAATTCCACGGTCCCTTCTGCTACTAGTGGATCATAGCGACGACATTGGCAAGTTTCTCCAGTCCCAAGATCGTCTACGGTAAAACACGTGCATGGCATAATAGGGGTCATCCATTCTGCTCTAGTATCATCCTCATATTAAGCCTATACCTAACCAAGTTGCACTAGAATTTCTCACTCAAGTGATAAAAAGAGAGGCAATTTTTCTCCTGAAGGCATTGTCTGCATTCTTAACAGCAATCCATGATCACCAGTAGCCGATTTACATGACATGAAATCTCTTAAACAAGATGATAAAACCTCAACAACCTGTTTCAGTCAGAATTACATGAACTGCGAACTAGAACTGATGACACCTCTGCAACCCAGGAAATGCATCAGTGATTTACCATAAATAGAGTGGTTTGCATTTCTCGTGTCTTTAATCTTTAAGAGTGGATTTCTGCCGATGACCTAAGTCTGCCCAAGGATCTGGCCTCTCTTTCAGATACTGTCTTTACAGCTATTTGAACAATGTCCCAACGTCATCAGGCCTTCAATGAATTTTTCTTATTTTCATATGACCAAAGTTTGGCAAACAAACTATGGGCTAGCTGCACTGAATTGCAACAATTGGACTTGGGACATTCCACACATAATGATAGATTTCAGATGTGAAATTATGTACAACCATCAGTTTCCAGAGCCTAAATTAGACTGAGAAAACCATAACTGAAGTATTTGACGATAGAACAGGCAACTTGAAAGAAATGTACGAACATATGCATCTTGGAAGTGTACAATTGTATAATCATACCTCATCGATGTCATCAACATTGAGCCAATCATTTGATTCCTTAATCTCCAGATCGCGATCAGTCACCTTCTCAGATTTAGCACCTTTCTTATCACCAAGATTCACCTCTTTGCAAGAATCATCAGAGCTTCCACCTAACTGAACCCAGTCTCTCGAATCTTTTGTGGAAGAATCAGACCCATAGGCAACTTTCTTATAAGTCGTGGGCATGTCTCCATCATCATCCTCGAGATCACTAAATGACACGTCTTCGTCATTCTCTATATGGACGGTGGTTCCTCTTACATCAGCTCCTTCCAAAGTCTCCTCCTCCTTCAACCAATCATCAGCATCATCTTCAGACTTTTCATCCAAGACCCTTGAAGAGGATCCAGAATGTGAATGCCGATACTCTTTCTGATACATCATTTTTTCCTCGACAACAGGTTTGTCAATAATTTGTATTTCAGTGGCCTCCACCGGATGTTTCTCCGTCTCAGTGATAGCCACTGCTGCGGGTTCAGTTGCTCCAGCAACAGATAGTTGAGAAGGTGCAGATTCAGATTGAGCACCTGAAGGCACGGATAAATGTTCTTCATGTGATGAATCCACAGAGTCTGTTCTTAAATCTCTTCCAGACCAGCCTGATTCAACTTTTGCATTGCCCCGGTTCTGTAACTCATGCATCAGCATCGCTCTTGCTTCCAATATCTGCAACCAAGGAAGGTGACACACGGCATCTCACACTCAATAGGAAAAAATAAGATTGATGGAAATAATTTGCAAAACTGAAATCTCATGAAAAGCAAAATTTCCATAAAATTTGGCATTTTCTTTTTTTCTTGGACAAATAAGAAGTGAGATTAAAGCACTCAAAATGGAGAAATCAATAACAGTACAATTGAACCACCAAGAATGCTCAACAGTCCAGGACCTATGGTTCAATGGCGCATATTGAATAGTCTGCATCTTACCTGGTCCATGAGGTTAGTGGGGTTATTTCGAATTCTGTTTGGACATTGTTCATATATAACGTTTGAACAATGTCCAATTGTCAATTGTTAGTGGGGTGATATCAAATGCCTATGTCCATATGTGTTAAACGATCTTAAGTGATTAATGCAAAAAGAAATCACACAACTAGAGCAAAAAGAAATGCCCGACCAAACACCCACTTGTTTTAGCAAAATTTAGCCAGCAACTTGCTCTTTCTGCAAACGTATCAAATCCAAGTATATGCATACAGTCAGAGGAAGTCACGTCTCTTGCACAAAATTTCCATATCGTCATAGTTTAAATTTGATCAACAGGCATTTTGTTAAAGAAAAGATGTACACAATGTTGTAGAGCTTTTCCTGCCACATCCCATTGAGCCTTTAAAGAATATAACTTGGGTAACAAAAAACATGAACGGAAGTACAAAAAGGATGTGAATGCTGTAAATCTGTGGAGAACTAGAATGTCTAAATAACTAATTCTGGCTGGAAGACCATATGAAGAGTAACATCTGAAATTAAAGGAATTGAGGCCACAAAAATATGAACCATCTCTATATTTAAGTTAAAACACACTCTATCTCACAACACTTGTTATTCTTCCAAAATTACTCTTCATGATATGATAAGAAAGACTAACAATTAAATCCCATCCACCACCCAAGCAACAATAAATAATAATCCTCACCAAATTTCTCCACTCAAAGAAAAACTGCCCTTTTCCTTTGCTAAGGCAACTATCAATCTATTTTTTATTACATATCTATTCGACTGCACACACCCATAGCACGTGCTCAACACTAATGACCTATATTAGTTATCATTTAACATGAATTAGCTACTAGGACCAGGTTGACATGCATTTTCATGACTACCCAATCCAGGAAGCATCACATGCACCTATAATAAATAGACATTGTCGTAATGTCAATGAACAATCACAATTATCATGTAATAGAGAAACTATATATACAAAAATTTGGGACCAATAATGCCATACAGCATGGCAACCAATACATAAAAGTGGTGAGATATTTCCCTAAGAAAGCCAGATCATGATTGCAGATATAAATAGATGCTCACAAAAAGCAACCTCTGTGGCAGAGTGGGTGAACATTTCCACAAGAGATCATGCATAACTCTCTTTCTTCATAGGAGAGAACCATC
The DNA here is from genome assembly GCA_014182565.1 of Eucalyptus marginata. NCBI lineage: Eukaryota > Viridiplantae > Streptophyta > Magnoliopsida > Myrtales > Myrtaceae > Eucalyptus > Eucalyptus marginata. Next base: position 13,110,130 of record CM024593.1, read on the forward strand.
AATCAATAAGTGTTATGTACTTAACAAAATACTTCAATGCTTGAAACTACTCACTTGTGGTGTTGAAAGTAGTTCAGCTTCTTGTTTGTTGAGTCTGGGATGCAAAAGAACAAAGTAAATCTTCCAGAAACAACCGTCACTCATGTACTCTGAGCATAGTTCCATCCTAAGAGCAGCTAATCTTGGTGCAAGCCGTTCAACAGCTAAAGCGTGCTCTTCTTGCGCATCAGACAGTTCAAATTCTACAGGAGCAATTCAGGTAGTTTCATTAAAGCAGAACTCCTAAATATAAGCTTCTTTGAAAAAAAAAATATATATATATATATCTAATTCGAATGGAGAGAATAACATATTTAGGTGGTATAAACTAAGCACATCAAATTATAAACCAAACAAATTATTCTAGGAAACGTGTGTGCGCACGCGCGCGTTTGAGAGAGAGACAGGGGGGGGAGAGAGAGAGAGAGAGAGAGAGAGAGAGCAAGAAGGGAGAATTTCCCACGGACTCTGCCTATATCAAACCAGTTACTGTCAAAGAAACGTGGCTGCATCAACAGAATGTTATGTCCATCATAAGTAAAGAGGGCCAAGGAGGCTAGTGATTCCAAACTAAATCAATCTACAATAAAGCCTCAACATGACCATATGCAGAAATTAGAAATCTGGCAAAAGAATGAAGACAACAAGTGCAGCAGATTGAAACAATTCACAACTGCAACAGAGATAGAGCCACGATATGACAAGCATAATGAAAATAAGAAATCAGACCGAAAATAACGGTTACCCCATTACTTGCCACATGTTTGTGTCTCCTCAAGCCCTACCTCAATTGATTATAGCCAAAGCAAGAAAAGAGTTAATCATGTTCTCATGATTACCCACAAAATAAGATGATCCTCATCCATCCTCCAACGAAGCACTTCTAATTTAAACAAACACTTCAAAAACACAGTTTTGAAAATCTTGTAAAACTACTTTCATCTGGATTGCTCCCAAGGGAGGAGTTAGTGCATACTAACGCACGCTATCATTGGCATCAATCATCTCTCAGTACTAGCTAAATGGGTTGTCAAAAGACGTCTGGCCTACAAAACGATAGGAAACTGATTCCATTATAATGCTTTGTGACTTCCAGTACTCTTTCCTGGTATCAACTTATAGACAGTGATCTTTAAAAAACATAAATGCTCTTTTTCTTATGCTGAAGAACAAATTGCCGTCGACCCTACAATGTTCTGGAGTCCAGACAGAGCCCAACTCATCCTAGTCATGACAACAAACTCAGTATCTACTACCTTTTCACTAGGAAAATGCAAAACAGCCATAAAATCGACAGAAACATAAACTCCAGCAAAACCCCACAAATGAAGATAGAGCCAACGCGACAATTATAAATGACAACACAGTCAAATACCTAAATCAATCTCCACTAATTCGATTCGAATTGAGAGCAAGTGATACCCACCAAACAGCAATACAGCACTGATACAGGAACGACCGATTACGTGACCCACAATAACAAATTAACTCCATTGAATCAAACAGCAACTATACCATCAGAATAAGCATCTTCATGATCCGGTAGAGGGAAATCAAGCCAGGTCTCGGGATGCATCGCAATGTTCCTCGCAAAAGCCAAGACCTCCTCCGTCACTCCAACTGCATTTCCAACCAAATCCCCATCCACGGAATCCCCCTCCGGCCCCAGCTGTAGTAAATTGGAAGCGATCTTAGTGAACTCCCATACGGTCTTGTTGTTCGACAATTTGGAGATCCCGCTCCTGAACTTGCCGCTAATCTCCGCGAAATCGCTTCGTATCCCGGTGATCAGCGCCTCATCGTCGGGATCCTCCCGATCGGACGGCTCCTGTGGCGGAGGCGGCCCACCGGGCGGCGGCGGGGAGCTTGGATCGGGACCTCCGGCCTGCCGTGCCGGAGGGGGCGGGGAAGGATCGGGCGGAGGCGCGAGGAAGGAGGCGACGCCCCAGAGTTGCCGGGTTAGGGTCTTCTTGAGCTCGGAGAGGTCTTCTTTGACGCCTCTAGGGGACTCATTGGACGGGGAGGACGGCGACTCCGACGGCCCGACGGCCGACTTCGGTGGCGGCGAGGGATCGGGGCTGGTGGCGCGAGGGTTCCGATCGGATTCTTCGTCGCCCTCGTCGTCGTCGAGCTTGAGCGAATTGGCGATGGATCGAGCCAGCCACGACATGGCGGCGAGTTCGGGATGAGTCGGCGACGACGACGACGACGACGACGATTGAGCTTGAGCCCTTGGTTTCACCGAGTTGCGGACTCAGCAAATCATGACTTGTGGGTTTCAGCTTGGAGTTTGACATTGGATGATGATATCATGATGGTTCCTTTAAAACGACGCCGCCTTCGGGTGTGATTTTTTATGTTCCCGATTTCGTGCATCGTTCGTATCCGGGGGTTGCGATGACAAAATCCACGTCAAGCGGCATGTAAAATTAGGGAAAATCGCATATATGATCCCTAAACTTTTTACTCAATATAAGATATAATCTATAAACTTTCGATTTATTTAATAAAATTCATTAATTTTAGTTTAATGTGTGATGTCGTCTATAAATTTTTAATTTGTTTAATGTGATCCTTACACTTTTAATACATATTTAATCTAATTATTAGACCATATGAAAATATTCAATATTATTCATAAATTTAATTTAGTAGAAAGACAACATTAAGCAATCTTCATATAATTTAAAGACTAACTCGAATATGTATCAAAAATTTATTGACTATATTATAAATTGGTTAAAATTTAGAAACCATATTGAACAAATTAAAAATATAAACATTACATTACATGTTGAGCAAAAGTTTATAAACCACTTGCCTAATTATCCTGGAAAATTATTATCTATCTTCTAATCATTTATCTGTCAAACATATCCACTAATCAACGGTGACAGCACCGATTTTGCGCAAAACCCAACAACATTCAAAATTGAGCCCATCGACCTGGTTCGTTTGAAATGGCCATGAAGTGAAGATGGCTGATTCATAAACCAAAGGCCCAGCTCGATCCGAAAGGGAAATGTGACACCCACATCCGAAAGAGATCACCCCACAATTCTACGACTCCGGGAAATTGGAGAACCTTAGGTTATCAACGTAAGTATAGATAATCCAGAAAATGCACCGATTAGCCGTTACTCTATTACTTTCCTTGTCATTTTTTAAGCTCATATTGACTCGAAGGTCCAATGGTTCCCGAAAATCGACCCTAAGGGGACTTTTCTGGTTTGTGATGTTCAGCGCTGATCGAGCTACGAGCTTGTTGGACTTGAAATCCACACGAGGAAGGTAGTGTGTTAATAGCTATCCCGTTCATTGGAACTAGCAAAGAGCCATGTCCCTTCGATCTCGAAGTGTTGAGTGAGAAACTTGCAAGAATCCATCGCTAGGACTAGGAGAACTACAAACACCTATGACCCACCTACCTCGCATCGCATTGCATCGCCAATTCTTGATCCTCCTAGGGAGGAAGATGCGAGCAAAAATCATATGTCTGAGAAAGTCCAGCATGTTAGGTCTCACACAACAATCTAAAGAGGGGTGAATTTGATATTTTTAAATAAAATTTAAAACCTTTTTGTGGAATACTTAATACTTCAGCAGAAGCAGAAACGATTGAATTAGTATTTATGATTCTATCAAATACGTAGAAGAATGATATAAAGAGATAAGAGACTTTGCCGGTAGATATATGATTATTCAACTTATAACTAAGCTTACATCCACTCTTAGGAACTAACATTTAAGAATGGAGTTGAATCCACTACATGAGGTTATAGATAGTAGCACATGCTATTGGTATTCGAAGCTAGTAGATATCTCCACTAAAACACAAGCACCTCTATCACTTCTATGCTTTGTTTGGTGCAGTGTAAGATAAGATTAAAGATCTTTCAAAATTTCACTTGCCCAACACAATCTCCCACGATATCCACACGTCACTGCTTGAATTCTCTCACTAGCATCTCAGACCCGCTCTCTTCAACTGCCTCCATTTTTTCTCCTGCTAGTTTCACTAAATCCACCTCCAAACCATAGTCCTCACTTATGTTCACCATATCAGAGTTGCCGAGTGACCACAATGATCTAGTAGATAAAATGATAATGGCTGATGTAAGTGTGGCAATAGGGTGTTGGACACCGTCCACGAAGCTCAGGTGCCACTTGACATCGAAGCTAACAATCCAAGGGTAGCAAGGGGCGAAGAGGAGGTGGATAGAGGTCCACTAGTGGATGGCAATGGGGCAGCAAGTAATAAGGGCGGACATGCCTCTATTGTAGATAACAAACTTGAAGGATCTAGCACACTCATGAAAGGATTTGAGTTCTTCCATGGTGATGGCCATGATGTGTGACTTCTCCTTTTCACCCTAAGTAATCAGAGCATGATTGGCTTAATGGTGATGACAATCGGTGGCAGTCAAAAGCGATGGCGCTTACACGGTGGTTGGAAGTGATGATGATTGGTTGTCATAGAGGTGGTCCTTGTGTGGTGGCAAGTGAAACCGGATGTGTCACTCCATTGTTGGAAAAAAATTGTTAAGTTTTTTTCAATTTTCTTTATTCAATCCCGGTTTATCTCACTCTCTAACCTAGATCTCTTATCTGGCCTTTTTGTCTAATCCAAGGACATCGCCAAGCATTGGATAGGATATTTTGTTATCTTATTCAGACTTAAATCAAGACTATCAAACATGATCTTAAGCTCTTTGTTTATAGATTATGATACCCAAGAACCCATTTTAGAGAGTATAGATCATAAAACTATAATTGTACACACAGAGAGCCACAGTCTTATGGCCAATGAGGTATGTTGAATCTCATTGTAAGAGTGATTGACAACGTCTCAACGAGATCTACATAGGTGAAGATGATTTAACAACCCATTGTCACCTAAGAGAGAGGGGGAAATTATTGGATGCACTCAAATCACATAGACTGATTGCATATAAACCATTATAGCATGTGGATCTGACATGACAAATCTAACGATTCATATGTATCGGGCTAACTGCACCAGATGTACTAGTTACTTTCCGAGGAAGAAGGGGGACTAGACATTTTGCCTCCTTCGGCCTCCGAAGCTTCCAATGCATCTTCCTTTGAACTCATCAAAGGGCGATTGCGTTTAAAAGAAGAAAGGTCATTATATTATTTTCCCACGTGAGAAAAGATTTATTTAAGACTGCATAACCATATTTCAACATCAGGTAAGATATATATATAAACATAAGAACTACAGAGAATGACCCTGCAAATAACTAATTGTAGAGGATTGAGTTGATTGGCTCCAAACTCGCCATGGTCCCGGGACTCAGAACCTGGTAATCAGCCGAACACCAACCCTGACTAGAAGCCACAACGCTCAACCCAAACGGATCGCTATCAGCCGTCACGGAGCTCTGATCTGTCGATGCTTCTTGAGAATCTTCACTTGCATGATCCATCCATGCTTTGGACTTCAAACCCGGATTCCCAGCAGAAAAAGGCCAGCTCACGTCGTCATCTTCATCGATTGTAATGGTGGCCCCCGCGGCAAGACGGCGGTCAGCATCAGGAAGTATGCAGAGAGAGGCCGGTGCCGCTGCCGCCACTGTTGTGGGTGCGCCGGTCAGCTCCTGGACGACGGCCTTGAAGTCAGCGTAGTCCACTGTGTACACCTGCTTCGGGACCGGTGGCATCGGCGCTATGGGCATCTTCTCGCGAGGACGCTTCGGTGCCATGGCATTCATCTTCTTGCGAAGTGAGTAGATGGAGCTGAAGTGGGAAGAAGAGGGTCTTCGTCCCCGTTTTGCATTATTCTCGGTGAGTGAGTTTGAGGAATGAGGAGGAGAGTCGAGCGGGTGGGCTTCCATTGATTTTTCAGGAGAGCTTTGGGCTTAGAGTGGGAGTTCTTTCGGGAGGAGAGCTTAGAAATTGAGCACGACAGTGCTGGTTTATATAATGGTTTTTAAGGCCTCCACTTTTGAAGGATCTATTTTTTAAAAAGAAAATCTGTACAATAAATATAATATTCAGCCAGTACAATAAATATAATATTCAGCCAGTACTATTCAAGCGTTAATGAAAAGTGCGTTTTTTATTAATATTATTTTGTATTGCTCGATGGAAAGGTAAATTGCAATTTCCTCGTAGTTTCCTATGAAAAAGAAATAGGAGCAAAGCTAGAATGTTCGGTTTGTGATTTTTATTGAGAGCACTTAGCAAAAGTCAAATATCTACAGATAACTCAAATTCAAGTCCGTCAATATATTTAATTGAATTCACCTTCATTCAAAAACTTAAGTCATTGACTTATGAGTCAATTATGATATATTAACCTAGGAAGTACTCACACTCTTCAAGAGCCTTCGTGTTATACACGTGTCCAATACTCTCCAACATTCGATCAACAAGTATCGAAAAATTTGACACCTGATTAATTTTTTCGACACTCTTTGATACTCAAGTCGGAATTCCGACATGCAAGTTTCTGACACACGATTCCGACATGCGAGGTCAATTTTAAAAAATTTCAATAAATGAATAGTCAAAATATATATGTGAAAAAAATAAAAATCAATAACAAAAATAACAAATTTCTCTTATCTTTTGACTATCACTTTCCATTATACACAATTTACCTTCAAGTTTTTTCTTTTTTCTTTCGACATGTTTGACACACAATTCTAGAATATAAATTACTTTTTTTCCTCTCCAAGTTTTATAGATTTATTGAAATGGAGTTGAATTTGTCAAATTGAAACAATGAAGGATATTAATAAATTGTGGATTAATATTTTTAGTATAAATTTATTATAGGATTTTTTTATTATTTATTTATTTGTGAATTTGAATCAGATTAATAATAATTTATTATTTATATATAAAATTTACATTAATATACAACGTATCTTAACGTGTCGAAATTCTTTATTTTTTAAGAAACAACATGTTCGGCGTATCGTGTCATGTCGTGTTGCATGTCGCATGTCGATATCGGTACTACTTAGATATTAACTACTTAACACTACACTAATTCTTTAATATGGGACTTCTTTAATACAACTAACACATATATCCATTTGCTTTTGGGTCATGAGGTCATTCTTTCAAATTTTCTAAATCTATGAAGTTTAAGCAAAAAATTGTAAATTATCAATTGTGTGTCTAAACTTTATCAACAATCGTTATAATGGCATTTAAGTAACTTTGGCTAGTTATGTCAGAATTTTGGTAAACTGAATTATTATATTTACTTAAGTGGTCGGTTTTAAAAGTTGTGACACTTATAAGATTGTCGGAATTGTTTAGGCACCAATGTGGGAATTAGACAATGATTGTAATGCTGATTTTGTCCTTTGTTGTAGGATTACATGTGTGAAGTATTCGTGTAATTATATTGCATAAATAGTCTGTGTAAAGATATTATTACACAAGTCGGCAGATCTTTGTTAGGTATGTTTGTTTCTCAAACAATCTTCAGTGATTTGAGTAAGTACTTCTTGAATAAATTGTATTTGTGAATGGTACATTCCCTTGTGCTTTCTTATTACGATTATGATCGGATGTCCACCACAAGGGGTCATGACTTCATATCTAGGTCCTCAGCCTCAGACCTCACGAAACTTGGCGTCATTTGAGGCCAGAGTGGCCATTCACATGATGGTTGCGGGTACGAGCTCCCTAGCCTTCTCAACAAGGGTGTAACAACGGTGGCGGAGCGGTGTAACCCCGGTCTAGCTAATGCAATGGTGAGATGGACACGGAGGGAGGGAAGTCAGAAACAGGAGAGATAGAGCACTGTTTTAGGATGTTTTAGACTTTAGGTAAATTTATCAGCAATGTCTCAAGGGTAGTTTGGTCACTTCATTTTTCGGGACTAGGTGTAGCTATCCTTTATTTCGAGACGTGTGAACCCGTAAACAAAAAGTGAAAATGAGGCTGCTCCTTTGCCTTTTTTTATTCGGAAATGTGACTTGCTCGACGGCCTGCCGGAGACAACCATGCGCAGCGGACTATTGCGTAAAGAAGAGACGAATGATTAAACGTCAAAATCTTAAATTGTCGTTTGTCGTCGGCGCTCGTGAACTGACGCTTGCAATCGAGTCCCTAGAAGTTGTAGGATGGACTTTTTCAACATTCACGAACGTTAACCTTTTCTTTCTTCCGTGTGAAATAGAGTTTTCTTACTAGCTAGTCTTGCGTATATGGCAATCTTGTTCATGTTTTACTCGGTCAACCGATTGATAATGTGCTTATGATTGTGCACACAAGATTATGGTACTAAAAAGAACTTAACCTGCCAGGTGCCAATATTCTACCTTGTTGAGGAAATGGGATTCGAAGGAGATGAGCTCCATCAAATTACCATAAATTAAGGTCATTTTGCTACAATATACGATTATTTGACAAGAAGCTACCAGCCTAACACATTTCAAATTAGTTGGATGTTACAAGATACTCATATACCTTCTTCCGTACGAAATGATAGAGAAAATATGTTAGCATCTACATAATCCGACTTAAAGACTAGAGAGTTGGGTTTTGTAATCTTAGATCACATCCTATTTTAGCTCCTTTTTTTTAAACAAAGAAACCTATCTTTAGGTAGGTCGTTCAAGATCAATAAAACATTACTCTTTTTTTATTACTTTATAAACCAAGAATGATATGAGCTTAAACCCGAAAAATTGATTAACGTAGAAGGATTGTACTTGCGTTAACAAAAGTTGTACATTGGTTAAACATGCTACAATTCACTTGAATTCACATCACTTTAGGGTTTGTCAAGATTTTTATTTTTGTAAATTTGCCTTTTGTCAATCCATGAAAAAGAATTTGCCGCCCCTCAATTTACTAGTTATCCTTACATACAGTTTACATGATGAGTGGCAATGTGAGACTATCAAATGCTATATTGAAATACCGGATATAACCTATCGTTACTTTAAAGTCAGGGCACTATCTCTATCACTATGCATGTACTAGGTTGTGCAATCATGCATAGTTTAGTATATTGCTTGTATTTACAACTTTCTAGGGAGCGATGGTGAGTGTATTAACAGTATTTTTATTCATGTAAATCTAAGGAGTCTTTCCATTATAAGCACAAATGAGGGTAATGTGCTAGAGAGACGTTGCAGCTTCACTAGGGTCCAATTAGAGCAGGATCTGCTGCTGTGGCAGGGAAGTTGTACGTTCTCATGATATACTTAATATCGAGTTTATCCCCTGCTGCTGCTAGCGTTAGAAGAGAAGACCAGGAGTTGTTTTAATGTCTCAAGTTGTTGCCAGATCAATATGTTTGGTTTGAAACATCGAGTCGAAGAGTGAAAGGTCCGAGTCAAAACGGTGCTCAACATTAGTTGTTGGGCGACCGGCCTAGAAACACATGCCTGGGCGGGCGCTCCGATAATGGTTAGCCAGCTTATTGCAAACTTAGGACTTTCAAGCTTATTTCATGCCTATTTTATCTAGCTTACAGCAGCTAAGATAAATTCCTTGATATTTCCTGGAGAGAGCTACGAGAGAATGTGAGATTGCATTTTGGGAATCGCTCGGGTTGTTATTGAGAGCAGGAAACAAGCGAGACACTACGCGATTGGTACTAGTGTGGCTGCTTTATTTGTGCAAAATCACAGTTATACATGTATGTAACGACTATGGTTATTTATGAGCACCCTAAATGTTTGTTTCTTTGGCCAGAACAAGAACAATGAAGCTGTAGTTGCAAGGAAGTGCTTAAGATCACTCGTGACATCACAAAGTTCTCCAAAATTGAGTCAATGGAAGATTTAGACTAACTAGACACATGTGCGTGAGATTAATGGCCAGCCGCCGCATCCACTTGCGAAACTTGGATTTTCCACATGCAGTAAAAGTTAATTTTAGACATGAACAGGTTCTTAAAATATTCAAGGGAAAAGAAACAATGGGCAGAACCTCCCAGGGGTGGAACTCCCCAATCTCACCTCTCGTATTCCCACCTCACTGGAAAGAAAAAATTGATAAGGGATTGGAGAGGCAGGTAGTGCAGGCGATTGCACGTTCAAAAGCTGGACACCAGATTATCGAACCACCACTGGTAAATTGTTGTTGGAAGTTGCACCTCTGTGCATCGCACAGTATCTTTAACCAACTTACCATTCAGTACCCCGGGTTAAAGATACTATGACGTGCACGTGACATTCATGGCCAGCCGCCGCTTCCACTTGCGAAGCATGGATTTTCCACATACGTTAGAAGTTAATTTAACATAAACAAGAAGGCAATAACTGTTCTATTTTTGACTCAACCAAAAGACAACCACCCTATTTCGTTGATAGAAGATAGTACAATCAATATTAAATGCGGTTCGTCCTGACTTTGTGAGATCTCAATCATTATATGGTGACACGAATCACATTTCTTTTGCATTTCAGGAAGAAAAGTTCATCTATGATTCATTCAATTCTTGAAAAATGAGCTTATTACATATAATATAAGAGACTAAATTGGAGAGTTGGAAGATTTAGAGGGAAATAGAAGTTACGGAGCAGGTCATCAGTTATGTAAAGCTTAAGAATTTGTCCACTCTCATGTGAACTCCATCGTTTTAGTTGTTTGTCAAAACCGTGATTTAATAATTTGAAGAATTGGTGATTTAGGGTCATTAGGTGTAAAATGAACGAAAGAGAGATCACTTCAGACAACAAGATATATTTTCTTTATAAATTAATTAGAATTGGTTTCTCTAAAGTTGCACATGATATGCAAACTAAATTAAAATGGTTGAAGGGTTTGTTGTACTTGATCATCCAAATTGATATTTTCTACATTATATAAGAAAAATCAAGAGGGAGACTTGATGATGGTTACCGTGTCTACATTTATTTTTTGAAAGAATGATTAAAAAAAGGAAATATAGCTGAATTAGGTATACCTAGTCGACCTTTCAAAATTATTGCTGCATCAAAATATTTCAGGAAAAACTTGAAAGCTACTATATAAAAAATAGAAAGTCACTGTAATTGTCTATTATTATGACATGGATAGATCAGTTTTAGTAGGAAAAAAAAAGTATGACATAAATTAGATTATACTAGCAATAATTTATATCCATAAATTTAATTTTCTCCTAAGCCAGCGCTAATGTTGTTATTTAAGTGGGTCAACAAATGCCATTAGCAGTGAGAAAATCAGAGAAGACTGCATTGTCATTATATTTAAACAGTTCCTAGTCCTGTGACTAGATTCTGAGGTGAAATTAGCTACTTGACAGATCTACTGGTCAATAAAAAATTTCAAGTGTGCACTTATCGACAATCCACGGGGAATATTTTCCTCGTACTTTGATGTGCACATCTCAGAAAGGGAAAGGAGAGGTTGCCCTATGAATTTATCTTATTAGACCTAATCAATCATACACAACCTATTTCCCTTTAAAAAAAAAAAAACTTCAATTATAGGTTCAATCTTTATCTGCCCAAATCTTTTTTGGTCCAAAAAATATCACCAACTTTTAATTGAATCCCAAATTTACTTCGCATCCAAAAATCGCCACTAATTTTTTTAAAACTATCAATATCACGAGACCACTAGACGAAATCAAGAGCTATAAGCAAGGGCCACAAACCCTTGTCAGCCACTAGGGGAGGGCTTGCAGCCCTTGCCTAGCTATGAGCAAGGGCCTCACCAGCTATTGGCATGAGCTTCATGTCTTTCACCTAGTGGCCAATGGGGGTTGCTGAGCCTCGATTGGTGGCCAGCAAACGATGACCATTGTCAGCCCTTAACAATAAATAAATAAATAAATAAGGAAGAAAAAAGAAAAGAAAAAAGAAAATATATATGATTCAAAATATATTAAAATATTATTAGTAAGACCCATGTCAACGAAGCCAAATGGACTTAATTGACAAAACGTGAAAAATGTTGAAGACTAAATGGGTACAATTAAAATGTTTAGTATTGAACTAGTAAAAATACAATAGATTTACGACTTTTTTGATAATTTTCTCATTGTTGTTCCATATAAAAGTAAGAACGTTGGTAATTACACGATTTTTTTATTGTTGATAATTTTGAAGAAATTAGTAATAATTTTTAGATGTAATTGGTAGATTTGAGATTATGGTGAAAGTTTGTGATTTCTATTTTGGGGAAAATTTGAGATTCAACCTAAATGGGAGGTTTTTTAGGGAACTGAGCCATCATATGACGTCAAAGGTTATTAATTTTGTGGTTGGCTTCATGTACACTGTACAGGTAGAATAAGTCTTAAGTTATATAATAAGATTACCGGCTAGCCTCCGGTTTCCGGTAATCACAGGGGGAGGGCAACCAATTTCTTTCGCTTTCACAAGAATCTTTCAAGTTTCAACTCCCGACATGGAGCACGCCATCTGTCTTTTATATTGTCATTGAGATGGAACTTACCTTCCTCGTCGTGAAATAAGTTTCGACAAAAGTAGCTTTGGCTAGGAAACAAAATTAAAGAAAGCCCTCGGACTACCCATAAGGAGATAGATGAGCTGTCGAAAAAAAAAAGAAAAAAGAACCTCATATGGAGATAGATGGATACGTATGCGTACATATCCTACACAGGTGGATGCATGTGTGTGTTTGGATATTTGAGCCATCCCTAATCATTATGATTAGATGTGTTTTGTATCTTCTGCTATCATCGCGATGATTAGTCGCGCGATCTAAGATTTAATTTGTCATTTCGTCCTCTGCTGCCTGCCATTAACTGATGCGCGTGCATCATCGAAGTGTCAGCCAGCACGAGGCTGGCCGCCACCGCCCATCACCCACTCTCTTGCGTGCATGAGTGTGAGCTTTTAATGAGCTCGCGATCATGACGACCTCTGGTCGAGAGATCGAGCTTTGTGAAGAGCTCAGCCACGCGAGCTTGTAGCCATGGCGAGCTCCAAGGGCACTTGGAGTGAGGAACCCGAGCGCTAGGAGAAGCGAGAGAGATGGGAGGTGCTGTGCATGATGGAGGTAGAGGTCACCACGCAAGGACGAGCTCGGACAAAGAAAGCACTGGCGTGGCGGCGCTAGCTGAGAATGGGAATTGTATGCTTTGTTAATTTGATAGATGGATTCGTATATTTTGGTAATTACATAATCTATCACTTAGATGACAAACTTTGAATTAAAAAAATGGCACCCCTAACACAGCTTTTTCTTCTTAGGGATATTGAAGGTAGTTTTAAGGAATCATAACCATTTATTTTATGAAAAAGAAGAAAGTGCACGTTTTTCTTAAATAGAAGAGGCCAGCGGCTTTCTCGTTCTAAAGTTTCTCTCCACTAATCTAAAATTAGAGATAAATAAAATCACTTTTCTAGTAAGTGGGGTGTCCTAGTAAGTGGGGTGTCCGAAACTCTTTGAGAACCGAAATAATTAAATTGGATGTGACAGTCCCTTTATAGGCTTTATCCTACACGCATCAAGTAATTACCGGATACATGCAGATCTGCTCTCCCGGAGGATCTCCAAGGGCACTTGTCCTTACATCCTTAATGTGTAATCTGTGTGTTGGAAATCAAACTATTTTCTTAATAAGTATGGTTAATTAGTGCCCCGAAGCCACTTTGTAACATGATTCTTTGATGATGGAGCACCCTGTGATTTATGGTCTCGCAACATTATTAGCCTTCATAATTCCACATGGATAATCAATTAATTGCTCGTTTAAAAGAAGATTGCATATCCTTTACCGATAAGCATATCTAACTGAATGAGCGTGAAATTATTTCGGGGATTTGATAACGAACTTTTGTATATTTTTACAACTTGTGCCCTTTCTTTATTCATCCCACGTCTTTACCGGCAATTATTTCAAGGGCTTTTATAAGAAAAAATGTCCAATCAATCCTAAACTTAATGTATGGATGTCAATTCAATTATGAACTTTTAATTTTATGTCAATTTAGTTACAAACATTTTCGCAAAATTCCAATATAATCCTTCCACTCAAGTTTCATCAGAAATTGCTAATAACAATGTGCCACGTAAAACGGTCAACGATGACTAGATCGCCACATTAGCAATTTACATTGTTATGAATGCATGCCATTTATATGTAGTTGAATCCAATGTGACATGTCGTCCTTCTTGAAACGAATGTGAAGTAAGGTATAATCTGTGCAAACGACATGTTACATAGACTATGCAAAAAATGAAGAAGGAATATAATACAAATGGTCCCTAGACTTTACCCCAATGTGTAATGCGATTTCTAAACTTTTGATAAATGTTCAATCTGGTCTCCGAATTATTATATCCATGGATTCAATCTAGTCCCTAGATTCTCTAGTTCATAGATTAAATTGAACGTGTATGAAAAGTTCAAAGACGAATAGTTCAAAGACCACAATGAATAAATAAAAAGTTTAGAGACAATTTTACTCATTTAATAAAGTTTAAGGATCACATTAAATAAATTAAAAATTTAGAGATAATATTATATATTGGGATAAAGTTTGAGGATTACAGGTATCAATTACCAAGAAGGACGGATGTTACCGTCAAACGAAGCAAAACTATGGGCGGAAACCGGTCTACCTGTTGACCCCGTTAATACAGATTTAGAAATTTACTCCATTTGGACCCATTCAAAGTGGAGGCAGATACAGAACCCGAGATGGACGGTGAGAAAGGTCTCTCTTTTTCTTCAGGTGAATGGAGACTTCGGACTCCGTCTTGCCCCACCGCCACAGAAAGAATCTGTCTCTCGCCCGCGTACTCCTCACGTCCAATGTTCTTCTTCCAAATGGTCCAAATCCTCGTGTAAGCACATGCGTCATGATGGACGAAAACTGTTAATGGCGTGGGACATTTTCTACGTCGAGACAAGACAAGCATTTATTTACGAGATTAAAGATGACGATTCGAAAAGGATGTCTAAATCTGCTAAGCACGGACGTCAGGAGCAGGACTAATGAAGCTGTTCTATTGGCTCATACATAGTTTAATTGCACCGTGCTAAGAAAGTAACTTGGCATGATTGCCGACAGGCTAAGTATCAATCCCAGTGACAAGTTCCATTTTTAAGAAGAGAATGCAAGGATTGGGACTTCAGTTTATTGGCCAAGAGAGAGACAAACCGGAGACGACAGAACCTATATCCAAGGCTATGCTTATTTCATGGAAAATAAATAATTTGAAAAATATTTTTTTTAAAAGTCGTTTGTATTGTCTGAAATAATTAATTAATGATATTTGTTTTTGTAGTTCTTTCAACTGGTACGTCCATGATGGGGTGCGAACGGAACGCACCGTTTCGTCTTGATGCGTTATGATGGAAAGTCACCAATGGAGAGGCACGGGGGAGACGTATAAAATCTCCTGAACACAACCGTTGGAATAGGTTGGAATTCATTCGCACCAAATTTTCTCTCAATTTCCATCATCAAGGAAGAAGGCGTTCCATCTTCAATTTAGCACGAACGATCGGCATTTACGCTGTGGAACTCGGGTGTTTTCCTTGTGATTGCATCCAGACTAACGTGAGGAAGTGTTATTCGTGATTGATTCGCAATTCAACGTTTGATCCGGGGCTATTTGCTGTTTGCGCATTGGAATCAAGTAAGTCGTCTTCCGCCGACAAGAATTCCTTCAGTTTTCATTATCATTAATGATTTATGTCTAAACATTTTCATATATGATGAAAATATGTTTCATTGATTCATTTTTGTGAACGATTTAAGGGATCATTTTTAGAAAAATATTTTATAAATCACTCATTTTAGCAAAACAAACGCATCCTTAAAATTCAAGGCATGAAAACTCAAGCGAGATAATGATGACGCTAATGACGACTATGGAATTAGCTCAAGCGAGATAATGATGACGCTAATGACGACTATGGAATTAGCGCAGCCAAAACTTGGGATTGTCGAAAACAAGATAATGACATGTTTATTGAAGCAAAGAGTAACTTCCTAGGAAGTAAGAGGATTCATTTTCAAAGTTCCAAACTTGGGGAGAGATTATATAGTGTAGTCACGTAATTGTTGTGGATGGTTAGGCTAATCAACTTTGATTTTTGCGGGACTTTGAACTTGAAATCTTCTAGTGTAAAGTTCATTTAAATGTTGCCCGACGTCATTTGACAGCAAAGTCTCCCTCCACTTATAAGTTTGATCTTTTGGGTTGAATTCTCTATTATCGTATTAGACATACTATTATTCCCTTTGTGTATTTGCGTCAACTTTCCATTGCTCAAATTCCATGTGTCATTCTTAATCTAGCTTACACGTAAAAGAGAGTGTTAAAATATTATTTAGTATTACCCGAGAACGTGTCTCCCTCCATCTATCAGTTTAAATTTTTGAGTATGGATATATTTAACAAAGTCAAAGTTTTGTTGCTTGAATTGAATAAATTTGCTTGAAATTCCATTCGAAAGTATTGTCTTTTGGGCAAGGCAAAGGGCACGACCTTTGCCCCTTTATCTCCGATTCAAATTACCTCGAGCCTCGGCTTAACGCTTTGATGGTTGAAAGAAACAAAGGCGACTTAAATGAGTCCACGCCAGCGTCAAATGGGCCCACAAGCCGGATATTCTTATCAAACGGTCATGGGCCTCCACTGTCACGCCCGAACCCCGAGCACGCAACAACCCTTCCTTGGTCGATAGAAATTTGTGATGTTCCCAGAACGCATCGCCAACCCATTCATTTTATTGCAAATGTAGAAATGGATTAACTAATCCCCTGACAACAACAAACATGGGATAGAAAAGCAGGACAACCAATTACAAACCAAACATGCTTTTACAAACAATCTGGTTTACAAACAGAGGCCAACCCTAAGGTCTATGTACAGGGGGTCCATTTCAAAAAGAACCTCTAGGCCATCTCTGCTCCTGACCCTTCCTTCTCAAGCTCTTGGTTCTTCACACTATGGACCTAAAAATGGTTATACAATAATTAGTGAGATATAAATCTCAGTAAGTCCTTCCCTTAAGCCCCCGGTTAGGACACCAACTCAACTCGAGGTATCTCTTCAGAACCACTCCACAAACAAGCCACAACTAACAACCAACAATTAACAAATCGATTCGCATACAACCTTACCTAGTATGTCATACCCTGCACATTAAATCTCAGCACAATACACGCAATGCACATGGCCATTAGATGATGCAATTCATCAATCACATATGAGTCGCGTCACAAGCGATCTCACCTGGCCATTGCCACACCCTACACGTTATCGATTCGTGCGTTCGTGCCATAAACGATGTGATCCAATTGATTATGGCCACACATGTACAATCTATCCGACACACAGCAATACGGCCACACAGGCACTACCTACCATACGCCCCAATTGATTGCCGCCACATAGGGATGATTTAATTACCGCCACAGGCACGATATTACACCACATAGGCATGATCTTATGCCACACAGGCACGATCTACCCAACACACAACGGGGGACGGATTTGACTTGATGATCACGCAAGCACACCACCACAACTCCCTTTTTATCTTTGGCACTTAGCCAATGCATACACACTTGCATAGACACTTTCAAATCATTTTCTCCCAAAGGCGGTCCATTTCCAACGTCCCTCGGACTAGGCATATTTTCCTTTTTTGTAAAAATCACTCAATTCATGCGGATGCCCAAGCATTTATACACTCAAATCACCTCATAAGATCAAAACACATGAAATTGGACAACTTTTCATTCTCGAGTGAACAGTGCACGTGAATAGTGTTTTGTGAACAGTAAATTTTCAAAATTTAATAACTAATAAATTAAATCCAAAAGTCATTAAAACACTAATTAAAGCAAGCAAAGCATCAAGAACAATCATGAACTACTATCGGTCCTAACCGGCAAAAACAGTCCACTCGCGCATCTCCGAGTTTAAATTCAGAAATCTAATCAATCGAGTTCGGAAAATTCTCAAATTTGAATATGTTGTAAATGACACATAAATAAAAAATTTTCATGAAAACACCTTAACTCACTCATATCCTTCTATATCAATCCCATTAAATCTCTCAATCCAGTACAAAAACTGGGTCCGTTTCCAGAAAGTCTGTTTTCCGAAATCAGTTTTGTTCAAGGTCCAAAACTTGTCCATTTGATCTGAAATTTGACTATGTTAAACTAAAAGAGGTGAAAAACAACTTTTTTGAAGAAAAAATTTTGAAATTTGAACCCTAAGAGTTGATAAAAACCCCTAGAATCCCAAAAGGTCACAAATTTCAGCACAATCCAAGATTCTATTTGCAAATGACGGAGCTAAAATCTCATGCTTTTAAATCTCTAAAAATCTTGACTAAAATATATATTGTAGATAGAGATGTCTAAAACATTTCTCAAGAAGGAATTGACTTCAAATTCACAACCCATTTCAATCTAAAAAATGGCAAACGGCGAAGGTCCAGAGATCATAACCGCAGAAAGTCCACTGAATTGGACTAAACCATCTTCAAAGGTGTTAATCTCACTAATTAGATTAGCATTAATCCATTTTAAGGCTAATCTAAACATTCTAGATTATCACTAATCCATACTTAAGCTAATATAATCAACCCTTAAGCATAATTAACATCATAAGCAAGTTTAGGCACTAATCAAAGGATTATGAGCTAAACTCACCCATTAAAAGGGCCGGAGACACGGACGTGGTGGCGACGACGGAGGCTATGCTCAGGAACCTCAGCCACTACGATCCAAGGTGGTCCCAAGCTCATAACAGCAACAACAACTCGTACTCCCACTGAAACTCCCAAAAACTGGACTATCGGAGGAGAAACGGAGTTGGGCGACTTATCGAAGCTCTGGCGAGGGGATGGTCGGCAATCGGTGGCACCTGGGGGTCAAGGGGGAATTGTTGATGGCTAGGATGGGCGGAGGAAAGGTCAGAATAGGAGAAAAATAGCTGAAAACGCGAAATAGTGTAGGCTGCCAGGCGGACCGATGGACCGGCGAGCGGCGGCTTCCACTCGGTGGGCGAGTCGGCCGACGGCTCCGTTCGACGAGTGGCGGGGTCCTTTGTACGGATTGGATGTCCTGAGCATAGTGGTGGGTGGCACGGAGGCTGATTATCACGGGAAGATAACTTTTAACTCGGTTTTTCACACGAAGGTCAGCTGGAGCAAAAACAGGTAAAGAAGGAAAACAAGGGAGAAAATGGCTGCGACTTCTTGGGGCTGAAGAGGGGGAGAGAGAGTGAAGTGAGGGATGGTTTCTCTGCAATTTTTGGAGCTTCAAAAGTCCCAATAATGGATAAAAGAGGAGCAAGGAGGAAGAAGGAGGTTGTTGAAGATAAGGAGGGGCCACAAAATATCCAAAGCACTTGAGTTCTATGCCCCACTATGCATGGCTGTCTTCCTCAGCCAATTTACAATAGCCAAGCTTCCCAAACAAGCTTCCCAAAGGGTCCAAAAGGTTGTCTCCCCCTTGGCCTACGAATTTGGATCATTGGCCATCCCATTTCATTCAATTCCCCTTCCTATTTCACTTCAATCATTCTCCATTTGAGCTCAAATTGACCCCCATAAATTAAGCCAAGATGCCATCGTCCCTCTTAGGGTTTTTCCTCGTCGATTTGTCCAACTTGAATCCTAAAAATGCGGTCAAAAACGGTCATCTGAGTTTCCCGGTCAAAAACGGCCCTACTTTGACTTTTCACCAAAAATCTCGATTTGTAGAAAAATCTTCGGAGGATGAGTCAACGTTATTAAAATGAATCGTGACATGACATAACTTTCAATTTCTAAAATCAGGTTTAAATTCATGGTTAATTTCAATTTGGCGTGATTTTAGCGTGACCTAGCCTATCGGATAGTTTTTAGGAATTTCTAGTGCAATTGACCCGTGGTCGATTATTTTCGATCCATATTGTGCATCTTCGACTCATTAGCGACTCTTGATTGTCGTGAAAATCTCTAGATTTCAAATACGAGTACAAGATACAAAAATGATAAAAAATCGATCTAGTGCCGTTCAACGAGAATTTTACAATTAGGTAGAATCACCCACACTTAATCACACACCTCTATCGAATCGACCTATCTCCGCCTCTGATCAATTTTTAACGTGCCGTAGTGACCCTTGCAGATTAGCACGGTCGAGTAGTCGATTCCCGGTCGAATTCTCAAGTCTATTGCGTTTATATTCCTTAACGGCTTCACCTAATAGGCTAGTTATCTCGTGAATGGCCAACTCAAAGAAAAATGCCATAGGCGTGTCGATGAAAAGCCCAACTCATTCAATTGAAAACAGAAACTGAAAATCAAGATGTCACATCCACCACTAATCCGGATACTGAAAACCACCAACTTTGTATACAACTCATGCTTTTTCCACTCCAAATTTAGCTATAGGTATTCTCATCACACTAAATTTACTACCTTATCCCTCATGATCCCATCATAGTATTGTCGTGACCCTCCCAAAAGGGAATCATCTAGGTTAGTTAATGGAATACTAAGGCGCGAGTAATAACCATTCTAGCAAAAATTGATTTATGAAACAAAAATTGATTTTTCTATTTTTATTCTTGAATGCATTTCTAAACAAAAATACGTGTTTAATAACGATACAACATTTCCATTCCCAAACTAGAAATTCGTTTGATAACAACACAAAAATCCTCTTTTTTGAACGGCGGCGGCGGCGATGGGGGATGGGCGATAGGCTAGGTTGCACGAACACGCGACACGACACAACACGACACGTCAACACGTTATTTCTCAAAAATAGAAAATTCCGACATGCTGGGACACGTTATATATTAAATAAATATTTTTATTTTTAATTAATTTGAATCTAATTTATAAATAAATAATTAATTAAAAAAGAACCTATTATGAATTTACACTAATCATTCAACACTTTCAGTAAGATTCAAGGTTTTTTTTTTTTTTATTTCATTATCCCAAATTTACTTTTATTTTTCAAAATCCACCCCCAACCCCCTGCCCAAACTTCCCTCGTTTCTTTCTCCACCCCCAAATTTTTTTTTTTCACTTTTTTTTTTTCCCTCCCCACCACCTAACAGCCCATCACTTCCCTCTCCCTCCAACACGCCAACCAAGTCCCTTCTTTTTTTATTCTTTTATTTTCCTTCTCATATTTTCCTTCTCAAAACCCTAGCAGCCCATTCTTCTCCTTCTCCTCGCCGCACGACACCTATCTCTAAAACCATCGAAGACTCAATCAAGAAAAGCACCAGTATTCGCCGAAGGAGTGGAAAATGAAGTAACCTAAAAAAAATTTCAGTGAAAAGGGATCGGAAAAGAAGGTGGAACGCGCGGTCCCTGTGCACCGAGAGGCTGTACACCGCAATGAACTCCTCCTCCTCCTCCTCCTCCTCCTCCCCCTGCCGCCGCTACCGCCCCACTTGATGACGCCGGCTTCCCCCACACGCGCCTCCCTCGTGAAGTTCCTCCTCACGGCCCTCGCCTCTTTCTCTCGCCGTCTCTCGCCGTCGCAAGCTCGCCTTCGCTCGCGGCCTCATCTCTACTCCCTCACCCTCGCCTCCACCCTCCATTGTCTTTTGGACACGCGTGTCGAAACGTATCGACAAAAGTTGACCACGTGTTGACAAATCCGACACACGGTCAACGCATGTCCGAGCATGTCCGAGCGTGTCAACATGTCCGACATGCTCCGACACGTGTCGGACACGACATGGAAGCACGTGTAACATGTCCATGCAACATGGGCAATAGGCTAGTAGCGAGGGCAATGGATGAAAAGAGATTTTATTTCTCATTTTTGCTCCAGAAATAGAAAAGTAAACAATTTTTACTTCTTATTTCTATTACAAACCTATTTTGGGATTAAAATTTTATCCTAGAAATAGAAAAATAAAATTGAGTTATCAAATGGATTTTCATTACAAACTTGTTCTAAAACAGAAAAATAGTTATGATCAGAAATTAAATAGTTATCATGTGTGCCTTAACCTTACACCTACTCGGCTCTTCAAGCCCATACAAATTCGCAAATTATAGTTCATGTTATTTAAAATGTAAACTCATTTCAATTAAGACTGTTCACTAATCTATTTTTTGATAGGTCGATTAGAAGCCTAAATAAAGTATTAAGAGATTTACTTTACTCCTACAAATTAAAGATTATGGATTCTGGAACTTGATTACACTAAATTACTCTCACGCCCTTTCTTATCTTTTCTCTTTAAAAAAAATGTTTTGCAGGCAACTTAAGTTGATGTTAACCTAAGCACTAACATGTAAAGTGATCATATAAGTGCGCAACAATTAATGTAATACTCAAGAAAGCAAAACAATAAATATATAGTTCAGATAGGAAAGAAATTTACATATCTCAATGCAAGCAAATTGACCCCCTAACAATCACAAAGTACTTATTAAAAATGCTATGCATGGACTAACATGAATTATAAATAAATTTAGTTAATTCTTTTTGGGTTTTCTCATATTTAAATGAAAACTAACCTATATTATATGCATGTGATTTTAAATAAATGAACAAAATATGCAAACTATAAAACATATAGGGGTATGCGAAAAGAACTAGAAACCGCTTGGACGGCCCAGAACCAAACTAGACTAGACCAGAAGCGGCGGTCCTAGTTTGATTCAAGATTCCAATTTAGTGGAACCTGTGAGCTTTAGTCATGTTCCTGGTTCTAGGCATAAAATCACCCGCTAGCCACCCACCTAGACCGATTAGTGTGTGTGTGTCTATATATATATATATATTTTTAAAAAAAAACATCTTAATTACTTAATTATTTTGTAATTTTTCGACCAAATATATATGTAGATAAATGTATATTTGTAGTTATTAGATATTATTGACTAATTTTGTCTCTTGGATATGTAATAAGAGAACCCCTACTTTTCTTTTTCGTTAAAATAATCCATTTACTTGTTTTTTTCAACTAAAAAAATAAACAAACAAAGAGGAAGGAGAGAACATATTGGAGATGTCTATAAATGTTGTGACGCTTTGTCATTATGATACGAAATAAAGAGCCAACAAGTTGTTTCATGAGTATAATTAGGTCTCTTCTTAACAATTCCCATGATTAAATTAGGTTAATGTTGGAAAAAGATGAATCAAGCAATTAATATTTTAACATCCGTAGAGATTAGGACTTTTAAGGTGGAGTCTAAGTCTCCACCTGTTTCCGATGTTGGGAAACCCTAAAAGGACCACATCATAACCTTCAAATAAATTAAGTTTTTAGATAACGAGTATAATCTATTCTTCGCACTATAGTTTTCAAACCTTAATCAAAATCAATGGCTCGCAATTCAATACGAATATAAGACCGAATAAGCTCTGGTGCTCTAAATAAAAAATAGGTTCTCCATAATATTAATTGATGAATGCAATTTTGTAGGGATTGGAGACCGATTCCATGGATCCATTTGGGAATCGGACCGGACTGCACTAGTGGTCCGATTCCCAAGTGGATCCATGGAACCAACGGACAAGTCCCCATTCACATTTTTCGAAATCAATCCTCAATGAGCGGCTCTCGATTGCAAGGTGGGAATCGCCCACCCGGACAATGCTTACCCTAATAACATACATATTATATTTTTGGATTTTCTATTAAAATTTGGAATAAATAAATTTCATTAATGAAAACATGCAATCTTATATAGGAAAGGGATCTAATCTATTCAAAGATGATTCGTTTGTATTTTTTTTTTTAATTTCGTAATTATAAATTTACTAAAAATCAATTATCTAGAGCAAGATAATATCTAATTTAAATTAGTAAGACAAATCCACGATTAAACCAAAAAATTATCTCAATCTTCTAAAATAAACTAATTAAATCCTTGGTTAAACCGAAAAATTATCTCAATCTTCTAAAATCTATTTAAATATGCATCTTACCTAGAACTATCCTAACTCATCAGGACAATCTAATCTAGAGTCTATCCTAAACATGCAGGATTGTCTAGATAAATCTATTCTAATCTATTAAGAAAAGATTATCTAAGATATATCATAATTCTATCATGCAATCTCTATCTAATATATTTAAAATCTAGAGATAATTTTTTTGGTATTTTTTTTATGGGAAACAAATCAAGCGTAGATAACCATTCATAACAAAAGATGGGCACCAAATCAAGTGAAATATAATCAAATATATCAATCAACCTAAATTTTGTGACAAATAAAACCGATAGTCGTATCCAACAGCTTGAGGACATGATTGGCCGATTTTCCATGTGGTTGATAATCGTATCTCAAGCTTGAGATGATATTGTCAACTATGGGCATGTTATCAAATTAAGAAATAATCCTAATTGGCTAATGCCTACAACTTTAAAATGTTCAATTAGATCGCAATCTATTCAAATTAGGTAATACAATATTTTAATTGATTTCGGACCAAATTACCTAATTTAAAAGTTCGTTTCTGAACTGAAGAACGGTGGCTATGAGGCTTGCGGACTTGATGGTCGTCCGCGACTCGGCTCATGCAACGACGGCGAGGATCGTCTTAGTGCGTGACTAGCTGTTGGCTCACAAGCTAGGGCTGGCGGATCATAGTTCGGGCTAGAAAACCTACAAGATCAAGGAAAACAAAGTTGCTTGTTCGATGAAGATCACGTCTGCAGTGTTGGGCACGACCGGAATGAGGACGTTCGTCGAGACAAGACGGGGCAGCTCGTCGTTGTGGTAATGGAGTAGAGCAGCGTTGAATCTCGTGAATTGCGAGCTTCACAGGTCAAGAATGTCTCGTCGATGGGGTTCACGACACAGCTTGGGCTAGTATAGTGAGCGCGGTGCATGGCTCGATCACGATGGCAAGGACAAGGGACGCGACCAGGAGCTCGGAACAACAGCCAGGGATCAGTAGGAAAGGAAATAGTGCGAGATGTTGGGATCTGGACAACGATGATGCAGGGGGTGTGACTGAAAACGCGTTGGGGTGGGGGTAGTGACGGATTAGTACGAGCAAGAAACAGCCGTGTCGTCGAGCAAAGTCTCAATCATGGTCTCAGTCGACCAAAGTCTCAATCACGGGCTCAACCAAGAGTAGGGCTCGGCTGGGTGGCAACCCGACACGGGAAGCAGGGACAACGTCGTGGGAGGTTGGGACGGCCAGGATTACCAACCCGCTGAGGCGAGTCTTGGCCCAAGCGTTCACCTCTCTCTCTCTCTCTCATATTCCGTCCCCCCAACTTAATCGATAATGAAGACCTAATATCTTTATATAGTGTAAACCTAGGTCTTTCACGAGCTTTTTAAAAGAGCTCTTTAATTTCGGCCTTAATTTGAATAATGGACCTTAATTAATAAGGCCTAAGTCTAATTAAACTTGAATGGGCTGAAATTAATTAAACTAAGCTCCATGAATTTTGACCAAGCATGTGTGCAATGGGTTGGCCAAATTTCTCCAATTGTGGGCTCAATTGACAACAGGTTTGATCCTTTAGGACTTAGTCCGATTAAACTCAAAGTCTTTAACTTTAACGGGCTAAACTCAACTCAATTAAAGCTTAAGTATTCTGATTTTAGGCTTGGAATTTTCACCTCTTGCTTCCCTTGTGTTGGCCAAATTTTACTAAGTATTGGCTCTAATCCACGCAACTAATTTAGGTCCATTCATTACTGCCAATCCAATGCCAATGCAATTAATGAACTAAATTAAATGATAAATGCTACTAAAAATTATATGCTATGCAATTTATTTATAATATTTTTATTTATGGGCTAAAGATTAGTCCCCAATTGTCTATGCAATTAATTTTATATGGTTAGCCAAAATTTTAGTGTTAACAACTATCCCTTTTCAAAGGCAGGCTCAAAGAGATTGCATATAAAGACACATTGTTACCTAAATTTTGACCATGCAAATAAAATGATTGGCATTTTCATCGGGATTATGAGTCCCATTTTTAAATGCAATACGTCATGATGCATGCTAATCCAAATGACAAAAACGTACTTGACATTACCTACCTTGTGGGAGAGATAAAGTAATCTGAGGCATGAATCCAACTCCAAACCACTTGACAAGTGTCTATTCTTCACCCCACAGATATTGTCTAATGATTTCTTGAAACCCTTTAAATTGCCTGGATTTCGTCGAAGCCATTCAAAGAGGAATGATTGATAGATGATTCGATATTGTCTAAGGCACCTAAAGATTAATAAATAAATAAAAGGGTGTTTTGAATAATATTTGGGCATCGTCTGAGATATTCAAAACTGATTTTTATCCTTATGTCATAATGCCATGTCATATATACATATCATTTAGTGGTTGATGTTTAGGGCCATTTAATTAGAAATACAGGTCATGCCAAAATAATTGCATTAATTTGTGCCCACCATTAAGATTAGGTCGGAGTTAAATAACATGCCATGATAGAATAGATAATATTTTCTATGTCATTGCATTTAGATTAAGCTAGCATTACATATAGTTTAGGTTTCATTTAAATAAGTGAAAACCCAAAAGTTAATCGATTGCAATTGTGTGGTAGTTAGAAACCACATTTATGATGAACATATGTTTTTTCTAAATAACATTGCAGCGGTTTGCATTGTTTCAAGATAAGTATTTCTTTCCCACCATTGCAATTTATTTATTGCTTTGATTATTGAGTATTTCATAAATGGTTGCACACCTGCATTATAACGACTTGGTTTGATAAGAGCATGGAGTGGTCGTCAAGGTCGGAGGGTTTGGATAAGGAGACGATTATGTTTTGTGTGTGTGTGTTGGGGGGGGGGGGGTGTAAATTGGAATTAACCCACGAATGCACCTTTTGACATAATAGCAAGCTTTGCTTTAAAACTCCAAAAGCTCAAGCACTACTAGGATGAGTGATCTCCTAGGAAAATCAATGCCTATATGCCAAAAGACAAAGCCGTGAGGCTCAATATGTGACTGACTAAAGCAAATAATATCTCGAGTGAGTTAATTTAGGGATGTCACACGCATTATCATCGCCAATGTTGGTGAATAAGTCAAGACGAATTCAAGCTGCTTGCAAAATATTTTTGAAATAAAAAAAAATACCAAAAGGGTGCTAGAATAATCTAACTAACCAAGTTCCCGTCTCATTATCTCCCGATACTTTACTTGGATTTCTAATTGACCCATTAAAATTAGATTTGTAGCGACTCTAAATGAAAATGATCTTGCATGTTAAGAACTTGAATCATCAATTACGAATTGGTACAAACATAGGAGAGCCCAAGTATGCATGTGCAATTAACTAAATGAAATTTTATTTTATGATGCATATTTAGTATTAAAATTGACAAAGCCATGTTATTATTTGGTATGCTTAGACTTCAGTATTTTCCATTTCTCGCCATATACAATCTTGATTTTCAAAGTTGAAAGTATTTTAGGAAAAATAACTATAGTCTTCTAAAGTTTTTTAGAAAATGGGAAAATGTAGATTAACAAGTATAATAATAGTCTAGAGTAGTATAGAAGTTTCTAGATTTATTTAAGTGGAGTGAGGTAATAAAAGTATTCTTTTTCATATTTCAAAGGTTAATTTTGACATTATGACAACCAAATTTTTTGCTAGTCCAATTTAACCCAATGCAGTAAGAACTAGATTATTTAATTTCCTAACCTAAATCTAGTATTATGATGATACTAATTTTCTTTAAGGGGTCTAAAGCCCTTACTTGATGACACATTAGTTTTCATCAATTCGTATACGCCTAGGATCACCGAATCTTCGAGCTTTAATTGCACTCGAGTTTCATTAACAAAATAAGAACAAGTTATTAGTGTTGAGAACTTGAGAAATTATGATTGAAAGAGAGAAATATGGAGAGTTTACCTTAAGAAAAATATGCAAATCAACCGCCATTTAAAGGAAATTTTGGGCTTGTGGGGCTACCACGCGCAAGGTTCCTTGAAAAAGGTTAAAAGGACCTCGCAAAAGGCTCAAATAATCTTGTAAAAAGGCTATATGGGCCTTGCAAAGGGCCAGCCCAGCCTGCGCAGGGCGCGACGCACGTCCAGCATGGCACTGATGCAGGGCTAGGACACCTCAGTATTGCCACGTGGCAGTGTGGGTTGGCCTGACTGAAAGTCCTCGGTTTTTTTTTATTAATTTTGAAAAATGATATATATATATATATATATTTTATATCCAAATTTGACTAAACTTTTACTATATATAATTTTTTCATCGAATGTCCGTTTCCTCCACTTTTTTACGCCTATCATGACCCCAATTTTCCAAATAAATGGCTCGATTTTTCAAAAAGTGTTGGGATAACACATTTCTCGAAATCAGGCCAAACTAGTGGTTGGGATAATGAACTATATTTTTTTTATTACATGGTTTTGATTCTTGTGGTGCTGAAAGGTCTATATATTGATTTTTAAGGTGAATTAATCAATCGATCCAAATAATAAACTTTCCGACATCTTAATATCAAACAATCATGATCAAAATTTGCAATATCTTAAGATTCATCGATTTGATTTGGACAAATTGGATATTACTGTTAATGTTAATATAAAAGGCTTCAAGACGAAAGAAAATAAAAATGAGAGAGTTGTTGGGTAAGCAAGAGCCCGACGAGAGAGAACAACCCTTCAAAAGCATGGTGTTGGTACAAGGGTGGACTGCCCGTATAATTGACACATGGCAACACCTTATAAAAAGGTTTTTGACCTAACTTCAATCACCCATTTTATCATGTGTCCAGTCGACCCGATCTTCACATGCATAGAAAGTTTGCAACCCGAACTTTTAAAAAAAAAAATGCAATCCAATTTTATGAAAATTGATGGGACTATAAATTTTTATGAAATGACCAAATGGACAGCAAAGACAAAAGGTTGTATCTCACTTAAGAAAACTTCAATCAAAATAACTCTCAAGAGGCCTAAATGCTAGACCAAATCTTTGAGATCTCATCAACCGATATGCCAAAATTATGATTTTCCCATCACCTTCAACATCAAACAATTACAGTTAGAAGTCGTGATTTCTAACTATATCACTATCTAATTTGCGCAAATCAAATACATTTGTAAATTTCACGTAGAGCATGATCCAATTGTACTCTCTTGTTGAAATTTTGATGAGGTTGACTTTTAGTCAAAATTTGTTCAAATCCTACTAAAAAAACTAGGTGTCTATACTTTTTGGGAAAATTCCAAATAAGGGCCCATGATCTTGCCATCATTTTCTCAAAAGATGACCGAAGTAAAGTTTGTCTCAAATAAGGACCCAAAGTGCCTTCATTTTCTCAAAAGAGGACTTGGAGTGGAGTTTGTCTTAAATAAGGACCCAAAGTGATCATTTAGTCTCAAAGAAGGACCTCATTTGCCGACCGGTGAATAAATGCATCTCCGATACATATTCCGATAGCCTGATCATGGATATTTTTGTCCTTCTTTTTTTTTTTTAAAAAAATTTTCAATTGTCTTGTTCTTTATTATTATTATTATTATTATTATTATTATTATTATTATTATTATTATTATTATTATTATTATTATTATTATTATTATTATTATTATTTTGGGTCAATGGTGGTACTGTTCATCATCTTCTTCATCCCTTGTTCGTCTTCTTCTCAAGAACATCGGACTTGGGAAGGGCCAGTGAGGGTTGGCGAGGGTTGGACGCCCATTGTCGGCAGTAGGCGAGGGCCACTAAGCCCTCGCCAACTGTGGGTGAGGGCTTGTAGGCCGACCCTCGCCAGATCTGGCGAGGGTGGCCTCAGTTGCGGCTGGCGAGGGCCGTCAAGCCCTCGCTGGCTGTGGGTGAGGGCTTGTAAGCCCTCGTTAGCCCTTATTAGTGGCCGATGAGGTGGGCGAGCCCTCGCCCAAGACCGGCGAGGGGTGACCTCGCTGATGGCCATGAGGGGCGACCTCCCCCACCTCTGCCTGCTACTCCACCAAAAACCTCGTCTTCTACTAGGACTACGACTGGGATGCCCGCATCGCTTTCTTCATCCTTTCCTCCCACCACCACTCCTAGATCGACGACTTCTTCGGCTACCCCTTTTTCCCTCAAGGACCTTCTTGTAGGGCCTCGATTTGGATGGCCCCCCTCCCCCATGGCCAACGAGGGCTCGATGGCCCTTGCTCGTTGTTAGCGATGGGCATGGAGCCCTCACTTGCTGCCGGCGATGGGCGTCGAGCCCTCGTTGGCCCTTACCAACGGCCGGCGCTCGCTGACCTTTCCCCAAGTCTAGTATTCTTGATCTAGGCAAGAAGAAGTGAACAGGGGACGAAGAAGACGATGAACAGGGCAACCAAAAATGAAAAAAAAAAAAATAAGGACGAAAATACAGTAATCAGGCCACCGGAATATACATTGAAGATACATCTATTCACCGGCCGGTGAGTGAGGTCCTTCTTTGAGATTAAATGACTACTTTGGGTCCTTCTTTGAGACAAACTTTACTTCATGTCATCTTTTGAGAAAATGATGGCACTTTGGGTCCTTATTTGAGACAAACTTCATTTTAGGTCCTCTTTTGAGAAAATGATGGCACTTTGGGTCCTTATTTGAAATTTTCCCTACTTTTTTATATGGATAAATGTGAATTTAATTTATGTAATTGACTAATTTTAATTAAGAAATTAATAAATTAAAAATGGTGTACTAATCTTATGTGAATTTTTTTCTTACACCATCTCAAGTTCATGGTAAACAATTATTTTCATTTGTTGCTAAACAAATTTGCTTCAAAGGAGGTAAGCTTTATTTAAAACAAGTGCATTTTAAAAGAACCAAGTAAAACTGAATGAAATGTAAGCATGCATGTTTCAAATAAGGTGCGATATTTATTCTTTTGTCCTAATGTTTAAATTTAGTGGAAAAGTGAAATTCATCCAAATTATTTTAATTTAATTTTAAATTAAATGAAAAAATAAAGCATTTATCCATGTGATTAACGAAAGCTATAATTCGAAATATGAGTATTGCTCGTATAATAAGATATATTTCTCTTTCACTTAATTTCAAATTAAATGGATACAATATATATTGAAGATATTTTGGCTCCATTCATTTTACAAGAAATAACTTTTAGGAAAACGTTATTCGGATTTTCCGGAGTTCATTTCACATAAAATGAATTGGTGAGGGAAAACATTTTCCATCAAAGGAAAAAAAAAAAAAATCTTTTAAAAATAGAGGAAAATGTTTTTCGCTTTTCCATCCTCTCTCTTTCACTTCTAAAGCAGAAACTATTTTCACCAAACAACATTTCCTTTTATTTTTTTTTTTTAAATCAAATTTTTAATTTTTTAAAAATTCTTTACTTTTCTTTTCTTTTCTCCTTTTCTTTCTTTCTTTTTTTTTCCCCGCTTCTTTGGCCAGTCACCAATTGCGCCGTGGTTGGCGACCAACCACGAGTAAACTCCAGCCTTCCCACAGGCTTGGCAAGGCTTGAACTCGCCAAATTCCAACAAGGTCAAGCCTCACCCAAGCTTGCTCCAAGGTTGGCAAAGCTCTAACAACCTCAGGCGAGGCTCCAACTCACTTGTGCTCAGTCACTGGCCTTCGCCATGGTCGGCAATCATCCAAGAAAGAAGGATAAATAAAGAAGGAAAAAAAATTAAGAATTATTGTTTTTTTAAAAAAATTATTGAAAATGAGTGCATGGAGGAAAATATTTTCTTTATCATGGTAAAGAAAATATATTCCATTTCATTTTCAAATTTTAACCGAATACATTTGGAAAATATCATTATTTTCCTAAAAAATAGCTTCTTGAAAGATATTTTTCAAAAATGCTACCATTTTTCGCAAAACGAACGATTTTATCTTTGTTTGTTTTTCACTCTCAGCTCTAGCTAATTACACATAAAGAAATGATCTCACTAAGCTAACCCAAGTCAACTCGATCCGACAGGCAAAATATGCATATTTGGGCAAGAAGTTCCGTTCTTGAGCCCAAATGGACAAGCTTGAGAAGTAATTTTTGGCCCAATAGTAAGCTTGGCCCGATCTTTCAAGACTCAACCATTGATTAGGTGTAATAAAAAAACCATGAGGGGATGACCTTTTTGGTTGTTGGAAGAAAACTTTCCAATCCCGATCAACTCTATGAGCCCAAGCTGATTTCTCTTACAAAAGCCACTTAAAATGGGCAAAATTAGCAACGGTCTCACATCCATCTCTAACTTCCTTCCGACAAGCTTTAACAATACCTAAGGATTATCGATCAATATCAAATTGAGACTTGTTAACGAGTGTCTCCGGAATACTAGTTAATTATATTGTATTTATAAAAAGACCCAATTTGTCGAGACAATGATTATGCATGACATAATAATAGTCCTTTTATCTGTCGAAACAAAATTTCATTTATTTGTCATAATCAAACATTAGAGGAACATAAAAAAATTTAAACCAAGCAAATCTGCAAAGATCGGTAAAAAAAAAAAAACTTAGAAATCAAAAGAGAATAATATGTAATTACAAGCAGGCTCTCATCCTAAAAGGCCAAACCCGTCATAATAGTATACATTAATTGACATGTTAATAAACTGTTCACGAAGCGCTTATCAATAAAGTTCATATAAAATTCACCGCAAGAAGCCATCATCCTTCACATGGATCATCAAGTGAGGGCAATGAGTCTTGTGACACCTGCGCTTGTTAAGAAAATCCAATCTAAAACCCTACGAGTCCAGTCTGGAAGCTATGTGAATTTCCAACCCATAGCATAGACAAACCCCAGAAAAATATATAAAAGAAAAAACAGAGAGAGAGAGAGAGAGAGAAATTTAGCTGGCAATCTATAAAACTGAAAAATGGGTCCATGACCCCATCTCCCTCTTTGAACAACGAAGTCCCCAACCCCCGATTTGATACCCTAATCACAGACAACGCCCCACTTCAGTTGCACACACTCTTTCCCAGTCCAACCTTCAACAAACATTATTAAATTTCCCAATTCAAAAATTAAAAAAGAAAAAGAAAAAGAAAAAGAAATTGCAGAGATAGAGAGAGAGAGAGAGGGGGAGAATATTTTATTTTCTAGATCTTCGCTCCCCACTTCTCTCAATTCCAATGCCAACATGCACAAGCCAGATTATATATCCACACAAAAGAAAAAAATAAAAGAATAATTTGCACAGAAAAACTCGAGATATAAAAAAAAAGGGAGGCAGAGCCAGAGAGACGGTCGCGGTTCCCCACCGCCACGTGTCGGTGAACGAGTGGGTGGTGGGGGAGGGGAGGAGAGCGAAAAAAGCAGTCAAAGCAAAGACCGGATAAGCCCCACCACCACCCGAGGCGTACAGTCAAAGCAAACAAAAGAAACCCCTGTCACGGTCAAACCTTTGCTTCGCTGGCACTTTTTAGCCTCGAAAATTAATCAAGCCCCCGAATTTTTAAAAAATTAAATTAAATCAATTAAATAAAGCGGGGAAAAAGCAGGTGGGTCCCACGTGCGGACGGGAAGGGGAGGATGACTAATAATTATTTTATTTACCTTTTCTCGATTAATCCGAAAAGGGAGAAAAAAATAAAGGGGGTGGGGAGGGGGAGGGCTCTTGGAATTTGAAATACTGAATCGATTAATAAATAATTAGGACGATTATAATTAACATCGATTTTAACGACGATAAAAAATATAACGAAAGTTTTCCCCATCTGCCTCGTCCCCGTGGGGGTCTCCGATGGACTTTAGCAAAGCTTGGACTGTCCTTTTCTGCAATTTTCCTTTTTCTTTTCTTTTTTTCTTTGGCCCATTCTTGCTTCGTGCGGGTATAATAAAAACCTTTTTTCTATGGCCCCCCATCTTTTTAAAATTTGCAGTTCCATCAAAAGACGAGTTTGTCCTCTGCGTCTCTCTCTCTTCTATCTTTTTCGTTAGGCGTAAGGCTTTTTAGGGTTTCTTTGCTTTGACCGAGGATGGTTTGAATACAAGTCGGGACTTTATGAGCAGACGGGCTGCGTTTGAACGCTTTTTAGCGCTTTGATAATCTCGGGTAAAGACACGAATATCCGGCTATCGGGAAAATTCATGAAAGATTTAAACTGATGTCAGTGCTGAAACATTTTTATTTTAATTCTACATGCCAAATAATTTAATTATGACAAAAATGAGTTAATTCATGTCAATTTATGTCGATTCGTGTCAACATATAAAATTAGTATATTGTATCGGGTCATATCGTATTCGGATTTTCTCTTTGTAATTCGTGTTTTAACATTGCCAACCCTATAATTACTCTCTCTAGTATATTTTTTTTTTTACCTCCAATCCCCTGTCTTCCGTGTATTTGTCAAAATTATGCCGGTCGATCTTATGCTAATATGGTGTCTTTCAAGTGATTTACGTATACTTTTCAGGTGAGTTGACAGTTATCTCTTTATGGAAAGTAGCTTACGGGCTACGTTGGCTTGTAAGTTTCCAATTAAAAAATAAGGCATGACAAACTTTCTTTAGAAAGTATAACGTACTACATAATATTCCTAAAGAAGATAACAAAAGAATAGGATTATGTTTTCAAACGAGCGATGCACTCTTGTAAAGTATAATTTTTTTTTAACAAAACAAATTACAATATGAAAAAATATTCTTTACTTGTATAGTTCTTTTCCTCCTCTCTATTGGTTTACCAGAAAAATATCTTATAACTTTTTAATTATTGACTATTTGATTTAAACAACTACATATGTTATTATTCTGGTCATGCCGACGAGAATTCAGCACCTATAAATGAATTTTGAACAAACAAGATGAATACATAAAATGAAGAGTGGCGTGAGTCTTACTAAATTTGAACTATGGAAATTGATGTCTCACTGACTATGCCTCGTTTACTTTTTGCCGATAGTTGTGCAAAATAAAATTTATACATATTATTAAAGCGTATCTTCAAGGCACTTATTAAATAACCGAATAAAGGCATATTGCAGTTGTTAACATACTAACTATTTTTTTCCGAATATGTATAAAGTATACTTCAAACGTATTTGACTAGCATTTTGAAAAGCAAATTGTTAATGTGATCATAGGCCAAATGATTAAACAAGTATTTGCGGTTGGCAAATGAACAAAAGCCATCTAACCTCATCAAATCTTTTTGTTTATGTTTCTGGCCATCTAACTCAATTGATTCCATAGTTGATTGACCGCATAATGCCCTCTTTTCCCCCTCCTCGGCACCACCAACTCAACCCCCAATCGAATCGAAAACGCCTTTAATATAATGCTTTTTCGAATGCTGAGATCCAAGGCACGCTCAACAGCAATCGAAAGTGGGAATTGGAGTCATATGCAAAAAGATCCAAGGTGTTTGGTCCGAGCTTGCCTTTTTTTTTTTTTTTTTTTTTTTTTTTTTAACAAATAATTAACTTAATTTAATCATGAATTTGGGGGAGGGCGGGGGGTGTTAATAAAGTAATAATAACAGTGATGGTAAACAGTGAAAGCAGGGAGATTACGGCAAACAGGTGATTTGACTGCACGTGTGGTTCGCTGGCCGAGGGGGGTCTAATGACTGGCTACAGCCCGCGGTTCCCGGTCACCCGGTATCTGAAAACACCCCAGACACCCAAAAAAAAGAAGAAAAATCCAAATTTTTTATTTTTTTTATTGTTTTTTTCAGCTTCCTCTATTTCCGTGATGAAAATTAAAAAGATTTAAAGTGGAGGAGGGCGGTATTTTTATTTTCTGTCTTAGTAAACGACCGGGAC
Source organism: Eucalyptus marginata (assembly GCA_014182565.1). NCBI lineage: Eukaryota > Viridiplantae > Streptophyta > Magnoliopsida > Myrtales > Myrtaceae > Eucalyptus > Eucalyptus marginata. The sequence goes on from CM024593.1 coordinate 13,145,798, forward strand.
TGACCCAAAAAGAGGAGAGCAGCAGCAGTAGAGAGAGTGGGGGAGAAGAGCCTTTTACAGGGAGAGGGATGGCTGCTTCTTTTATCCTCCTTGCTCCTCTTTTGCCCTTTCTCTCTCCTAGGTCGGTATGGTGTTTCCTTGATTTACCCTCTTTAGCTCTTCCCAATTCTTCATAGCATAGCTCCTTTCTAATCTTGGGTCCCCGTTTCCTTGCTCAATTATTGAGGCTAAAACGCTAGATTGTTGAGGGATCTCGTGGGAGTTGTCTTGAGGGGTGGTCTCTTGCATCCTCTTCTTCATCTTCATCATCTTCTTCTCGGTCATTTTCCCTGCTTTGTTTTTTATGGTCTTGGGGTTGATGATTTGACCCTTTTGAAGCTTGTGGAGGAAGTGAAAGGGAATTGATTGCTTGTTTTTTGATGCGTATTATGATGGGAATGAGTCTTTTGACCGCAGAAAGAGATTGAGTAGATAAAGCAGTTGGAAAAAAAAGCGAAGTGCAGAGGGGTTTACACGACAAAGAGAGTATTTCTTTTTTTCTCCTCCTCCTTCCCTTTTGGTTGTTGCTTGTGGTGGTAGTCAATGAGTGGAGAGGAACTAGGGGGCTTCCATTTTCTCGCTTCCTCTCGCTCTTCATATCTGATTTGCGACCTGGATGCAATGTGGCCCCTGGGGTGGCTGCGGTTACTGTGATTCTGACGGGGCTTTGGTGGGTTTCTTGTTTTTCGTTGGGTTTCCTTGGAGAGGGTTTCGAAATGCCTATGTTCCAGCCCTCGAAGCGGGAGGGGCTTGCTGGATATGAAGATGGGCAGGTTCTAGATCTAGATACTGCGGTCAAAGATGGGGTTTTGGGCGGTTTGGGCAGCGGCGGAGTCCCCGCGGGCGGAGCCGGGGAGAAACTGGATCTGAAGAAAATGATTGAGGAGCTGGATTTGTCTGAAGTGCCTTCCGTGTTCATTTGCCCGATTTCGCTCGAGCCGATGCAAGACCCGGTGACCCTGTGCACTGGCCAAACCTACGAGAGGTCCAACATCCTCAAATGGTTCAGCCTGGGGCACCTCACTTGCCCCACCACAATGCAAGAGCTGTGGGACGATTCCGTCACTCCGAATAAGACCCTTTACCATCTGATATACACCTGGTTTTCCCACAAGTACTTGCTCATGAAGAAGAGATCCGAGGATGTGCAGGGTCGTGCGTCGGAGCTAGTCGAGACCTTGAAGAAGGTGAAGGGTCAAGCCAGAGTCCAGGCCCTGAAGGAGCTCAGACAAGTGGTGGCGTCTCATGCCACGGCCAGGAAGGCTGTCGTGGACGGGGGTGGGGTGGCAGTGGTCTCCGGCCTTTTGGGCCGGTTCACTTCCCACGCGGTGGGTTCCGAAGCTATTGCGATTCTTGTCAACTTGTCTCTTGATTCGGAATCGAGAACAAACCTTATGCAGCCCGCGAAGATCTCATTGGTGGTGGACATGCTAAATGAGGGGTCGATGGAGACGAAGATCAACTGTACCCGATTGATCGAAACGCTGATGGAGGAGAAGGATTTTCGATCAGAAATCGTCTCAAGCCATAGTTTGTTGGTGGGTTTAATGAGACTGGTGAAGGATAAGAGGTACGCCAACGGAACTTTGCCTGGGCTTAAACTCCTCAGGACCATATGCTTGCACAAGCAAGTGCGGAGCTTGTTTGTGAGTGTTGGGGCTGTGCCCCAATTGGTCGATTTGCTGCCCAATTTGGATTCCGAATGCTTGGAATTAGCTCTTTTCATATTGGAAACGCTGTCCTCATTGCCTGAAGGACAATTGGCCCTTAAGGATTGCCAAAGAACGATCCCAAGTATGGTCAGATTGCTAATGAGAGTCTCCGAGATGTGTACGCAGTATGCATTGTCGATCCTGTGGGCTGTGTGCAGCCTCGCTCCCCAAGAATGCTCGTCTCCATTGCTGTCGACGCGGGCCTTGCTGCAAAGCTCCTCCTTGTGATCCAGAGCGGGTGCGATCCCGTCCTAAAGCAACGATCATCCGAACTTTTGAAGCTCTGTAGTCTGAATTATTCAGACACAATCTTCATTTCCAAGTGTAAGCTCACGAGAACGATTCAATAACCAGAAGATTGGGGAGAAAATTGTTTCCTTGATGTGATGATCGACACGACGAGATTTTCAGGGGTGGGAGGTGTAAAGGGTTGGGCACGTTCGACCTACTTCTAGTGGACTTCCAAGGTAATCGGGGTTTATTTGGAGGGAGAAACGAACGTGAACATCGCCTGTAAATATCCAGGGTGTCGTCTATACCCACAGTTTGATTTGATGGAAGTTGAAGGTTCATAAAAATTCGAAGATCGCCGCCGTGCACCATTGTTTCTTAATAAACCCCAGTCATGAAGAGCAGCGGATCCGCTCGCTCTGGGATGTAAACTAATAGCAGGGGTGGGGGTCATCTGTGAGAAAGTATGCTGCTGCTTTATTTTTCGGAAGGAAGGAAATTGCTTGTTCTGGAGGGAGGATAGATGATAGTTTTGCTTTGGTTGGTTGGCTGATTGGAGAGCTTAAATTTGCAAATTGTGGAACACTGTCAAGTGGGTTTGCTCTCAATCTTTTCAGCTTTCCTCCCTGTCTCATAATTTTTTTCCCCTTAAGATCTTTGTTCATGCTGTCTCCATTTTTCTTCGGGAGGGTTTTTAGGCTTTTCGACCTTCTTCTTCACAAGTGTGGAGAGAGACAGATAGGAGTCGCCAATGGCTTCCTTCCTCGTCCAGCTGCCTGATGTCCTTATTCAATGTGTATAATGAAAATTTAACCAATTCAAATTCCCGCATCTCCCCCTATCTGCAACTTTCTCAGTCTTTAGCTGCTGTACATGTTGATTCTTGATGATGAATCGAATGTTTTCTCTGACCACGGAAACGAGGGTTCGCTTCGGCTTCGTCTTGCTGCACGTGCGAGGTCTTGAATGCGTGTCCCGTTGCAGACGAGATTGAGAGAATTCGATTGGCGTGTGCGAGCGTACCTGAGAGAGTTCTGTTTCGCTGTATCTGGCGGGGGGCTGTTGCCGGGGTGGTGAGTGGGTATGACTATTTGAGATGGAGACCTTCTTGATCGTCGTGGTGGTGCGTACTTTTCGGTAGTGAAGTTCAGTCTTTTGAGGGCAGATTTTTTTAGGACAAGATCCGTCCTTGTCTCTCCTCGCCCCCATCTCTCGCTCGCTCAAAGAAAAAGACTAAAAGCAAGGGATTTTCGAGCGACTCTCCTTTGGCTTTTGCTTGCACGCACACACGCCACAGCACTCAATTGCCGTGCCGATTTTCGCTTCAGAAAGGGAGAATATAAGGGGGAATATCCTCGGGGGATATTATTTATGTTCCTCTATTTTTACAAAATTATTATTTGATTTACCTCTAATCAGAATCGCACGATGAAAGGTCTAAATTACCCTCCCTAGGCAAATCTTAGAACTCCCACTCAAATGACCTAGCCATCAGTCGTAGGCCTCCGACGCAGCCCACTGCTGCTGCCACCACCCACGGCCGCCACCGCTTCTAGATTGATGCCGTGAAGGGCGGTCGTGAAGGTCATCGTCCCCATGCCTGCATCGCAACAAATATGCACTGCTGTTGAACTGCTGTTGATAGTTGAACTTAAGCTTTAAATTCTCCAATTATGGTGGTGTTTCTCTAACTATTTGTTTGTCTAATCATTCCACGTTCGCGTACCTTTTTTTCTTTTTCTTTTTTGTCAAAGAGCCCATGAGAGGGGCATCTTGACATAGTAGAGTCTAAAGGGGATGGGGCTGGCATAACGCCTATTATGTGGAAGGTTATGTGATCTTTGAACCTTAGCGATGCAATCTACAACCAAATTAGACAGCCTAGAACAATGGGCTAGTAGAGTAACATGTGGGAGGGCTGAAAGGAGGGGTGCAATAGAAGGACTTCCGTCATCCATCTCAATATTATGCTCGCCCAAGTTTGGAGTTCTGAAAGGTTCTAATGCATTAGTACTAGTATAATATTACCATTGGATATATATCTTTGCGAGATAATTTGAGCAATGATCCAATCTATTTATTAGCCCTTGCACATTAATACCAATGTAAATGTTAAAGACACTACAACATTATAACAAATTTTATATTTAGTGATTTTTTAAAAGATTATTTTAGAAGCCAATCACTTTGGATGTGAATCTCATTTATTTAGACATATAGAGGAGGTTTGCCAAATCATTTTCGCCAGTAAATTTTCATGAATTCTAAGTATGTTATAACTGCCTGCTATAGAGAAGGTCACAATATTTAGATTTGGGTGAATTTAGATTACATTTGCATGCCTTGTATTTTGGTCAAATTACACGCTAAACCTCTTCAAAGATCTCCCACCTTGTCCCTTGCTAAGGCGTTTATCAACTTTTATCTTTTTTATCTTATTATTATTATTATTATTATTATTATTATTATTATTATTATTATTATTATTATTATTATTATTATTATTATTATTATTTTGGCTTGTGATGACTTCGTGGATCGAATGGGAAAGTAGTTCTCTTTGATAGAGAAAGCATGCACTGAATATGATTGATTTTCTCGGGAAAATAAGTTCTCGAGGTTCGAATTTTCTTTCCCTTGGTTGGCTTCTATAGATGCAATGTGATTGAATTGTGTGATTTTCACATGCTCTCTCATTTGATTATAAATGGGGTTTCAATCACCTACATCTCTGCATGCACAAAGCTCGTTTGCTTTTAGATCTTCACTTGAGTTGATCCAAAAAAAATATTTATTGTATGATGATCACTTTATTAACCACTTAGGGTTTATGATCCAACATAGGGGGAGGTGGGGGGTTCGAATTTTAGGAATATTTCAGAAAGAAAGTAGGACCGACAAAAAAAAAAAAAAAGTTAGTTTAGAATATTTCATATTGGCTAGATTTATTTTAAACCTTTTGATGAATTTCTAACGTAATCATTCCAACCTATTTTGGCCAAAAATTGTTGATGTAGAGGCTGGTCGGTATGATTGATGTTGACGATAATAATTTTGTGCTATTTAATTTATTTAATTTTTTTCTATAATTTTCTTGAATTTTTTTTTTTATTTTCTTTTTTCTCTCCCATTGTTCATCTTCTCGAAATAGCCAGGATTTTTCGGGCATAGGTGAGGGCCTACACACCCTTGCTGAGCCATAGTGGAAAATAATAGAAGTCAAAAAATTTATAAAAAAATTTAAAACAAGTTAGAAAAATTTCAATAATTGTGCATCACCCATACCATAAAGTACGGCTTATCACGTAAGATAACTAACATCCACATCAATAATATTGATCCAACTAACTACATTAAAAAAAATCTTTAAAATGTTTAGGATCAAATTAGTCAAATAAAAAAGTTTAGAACTGAATTGACCATCGTATCGTAAGTTTAGGATTTTGTAGACAATTTTTCCAATAATTTGGCAATTGGACAAGGTACTCCCGAAAGTGAAATTGTAGTTTTGTAGATCATGCGACCTTGGTATGTAGAGTAAAAACTCAACATGCAAAGATTTTTCATGAAACAAAGGGAGTCTAATTTTCCAAGAAGAAGATGGGCTCGCCCCTGTCAAGTGGTTGGTTTGGTCGTTGCCTCCTCAAGCAGACTTGTCGATTTCAAATTTCAAACAGATAATAACTCGTGTTCCCTTCTATTTCCATCATCTGCACGATTTTTGAAGATACATAAGATACAAGACTGAATTCAATTTTATTGACCTCGATTCAGCAATGATAAATTGTTTCATGTTTGAAATGGACTCCACAATTATAGATGTCGATCTTAAGAAGGTGTCAAGTTTGCTCATCTCATATCCAACCTTCTCAACTTAATCGAGTTTCGGCCTTGGATTTTCTTTCCTTTTTCTGAATATACATCGTTCCTTTTCATATTTTTGCGCATTTGCAGCAAAACATGCTATGAGGAATATAAGCCAATCATGTTGAAATTATTTTCTTCAATTATCTTTTTGGGGGTTAAGTACAGCTTCAGCCCTACAAGGTTCAAAGTTCATGGGATTGGTCCTTTTATTTTTAGTTTATGCAATCAAATCCTTCATCTTTATTTTCGTGTGATGCACTCCTCTAACTTTTCTTTTTCTTCAACCACATTCTCCCAGTTTTTGGATTTATGGAATCCTATGCTTCCTTACTAGGTTTAACTAACTATCAAGTTAGGGTTTCTTTTTCTTTTTCTCCTTTTCCCCACTTTATTCTTCGCTAATTTGGCATCACATTAGCATTGTGTGCCATTTTTCTGCTACATTAAACGCCACGTTCCATTAATTTGACGATTTAGGAGAGCAGCTGACTGAAGGACTTGATTGCACAAATAGAGAAAGTTAGATGACTTAATTAAACCAAACTTAGAGGACTAAATTGTAACAATCAAGAAAGAGGACTTGGTCGAAGAAAATGAAAATTAGAGAACCAAATCCCATAAATATCGAAATTTAGGGATTAAATCTGTACTTTTTTATAAAAGCAGGGCCAAGAGGCCCAATTTCTTTGAATGGGCTTTTCTTGGTTGGATCGCTCAAACTTTTACATTGGCAATGGAACATTGATTCAATTATTTGGTACATCCTTTAAAGGGTCGACATGGAATGAATATCAACTTATCCAGTCAATTAATAAATTAACCTTTTGATGCTTCGAAAAATGACTTAACTATATGTTTTTGATCTTATTTTAATGAAACAGTTCTCCTCGCGATTCGGTAAAAAAAAAGAAGCATTCAATTTGAAGTGCACTTTTTAAAAATATAATCAGTGAAGTAAAATGTTTTGTAGTCCTTTATAAGAATGATCAAAACTAGACTTCAAGCAATCGACTTGATGGCCGAAGCAGGTGGACTCATGACAGACGGGTCAAATTACAATTCGCATCCAAAATGGGATCTCAAAAGCATATCGATGGACTGCCAAGCACAACATCGTATTCATACGACACACTGGAAGCCCGTCTTGTCTCGGTCGGGCTCATTAAGGAGACGACGGGATGGGCCCGATTTATGTGGCCCGACAATTGGACACCCCACTAAAATTTCAAAATGATGTCCCGACCCTCAAAATACGAAAACATAGTTCATTTAATAAGTGAAAATTCGATTTTTGAAATCGTATTGTATTTTACCTCAAAATCTATTAAAACTAGGTTGGGCTCATAATAAAATGATCAGGCTTCGTCATCTGAGCCAGCAAACATTTTACATATTTGGACCAATATTTGAACTGAAATAAATTAAGTTGATTTGGTTTGATTCAGGTGCCGAGAGAAACCGTGAACCTTATGTGTTTTGGTTCAGGGTTCGGCTTATAAGGCCGAATAGCACCAAGCTGAAAAAGAGAAGTCACTGAAAAAACACACCTCGCGAGCAAAATAAAACCCTCTCATTGTTGATTGCACAAGCGTCGTCCTCAACTTCCTCGTCACTGTGGTCACGATTGTCTTCATTCGTGAGTTCCTCTCTCTCTCTCTCAATTGACGAACAAAGGCAAGTTGATCGACAATTTGCTATGGTTTCTCTCGCTCTTACTCTCCGCCATATGGAGCTCTTGGGGCCTCGGCACAACACCTGTGCCGATCGAATGAAAGAGAGGGCTCTGGCGGCAAATTGGGCAAGAAATCGAGAGGCCACGGGGGAGAAGTTGAAGTGCCGCAGGACTTGGCCATGGTGGGTCGCCGGGGGCTACGAAAGAGACAAGAAATGGAGTTCTCCGGTTATGCATGGGGTTGAAGTGATGGGATCATTTTTGTTAATTGTTTGGATTGATTGCAATCTTGATTGAAAGTTTTTTGGTGGATTTGATTTGTGTTTGTTGACCGGCAAGGTCACATCTTTCAGCTCGAAGTGAAGGTGCATGATGTATACTGATCGGTGAATCTCAAAATGACATGAAAATCGACCAGCAAACAACAGAAGAAGAAACGAAGAAGAGGAAGAAGCAGACCCCTTAACCCTAGCCGAACCACACTTTATGGTCGGATTTATTTCGGTTCGGGTCAGACATAAACCCACGTCGAACTGTTTGTGGTTGGTTTGGGTTTTGCTGATACCTGGCTGAGCAAACCCATTGACAGTTAACTGACAAAAAAAAAACCCATTGACAGTTGCCACATAGGCGAGAAATTTTAGAGGCCCTTCATGTCGCGCAAGCGTTTTTTTTCCCCCTAAAGTCTAAGTGCAAGGGTATTGGTAAGGATAACTTTTAGCACAAGTTAACCCAAATATTTGACAAAACAAAGCTCCGTTCCAAACCAAAAAAGATCCTGCTTCTCATTCGGCTCAAAAGCTCTCTACCGTTGATAACAATATCTACGCCCAACCACATTGTGACGGAATTGGCTCCTCTTTGAGAGAGAGTAGAGAGAGAGAGAGAGAGAGATTTTGTGTATGTGCTGATTATGGGCTGAGTTTAATTCCGTTTGATTTAAAATCAGCATGAGTTTCATGTTTTTGAGACACTTGGAGTGTTTGCGGGAGCTTAGAGATTTAGATGAACAATCAAAGGACGAGAGAAGACACCACTATTTTAAACTCAGACAAGCCATGCTACTAGGTAGGCACCCGGCCAAAGGTCGAACGGATATTCGGTAAACATTTAGAGCCAAAATGTGGTGTGACTAGCATAGTGTTAGAGTGTTCAGACCTACTATAACTGGGATATAGGGCCCATGGTGAGGACTTGATCTATGTGTCTTTTAAAACCTATTTTTGATGATTATTTATGTGTAACTTGTGATAACTGGAGAGAGCTTCTGAGGGTCATCATCTAAGAGATTTGAGAGCGTGAGAATACTCATCTTTTGAGATTGATTTTTACGGGACCGGGTATTATTTAGGACTTGAAAACACTTGAGAGTTGAGTATTTGAATGATTTTATTATTTTCTTTGTTGGATATAGTGAAACCATCTCATCGATCTCTTCTCATGAAATAGACACGTCGCTAAATCATGAATATCGGTCATGTTCAGGTTATTTTTTATTGTTCGATTCATCTCGTTTGTTCGCATTTTCGCTTTAGTCGTAGGAAACTAGTGTTAGAGCCTAGGGTTCTTGTTGACTAGTTATTCTGTCCGTCTATAATTATCGCTATGCCTTCCGCGTGGAGAAATTGACAGGTAAAAACAATTGTTGGAGGCACAAGATGGCTTTAACGATGGAGGGAGGTGATGAATTTCCCGAGGGTGTGAAAGCGGAAATCTTCTTAATATTTTGAAAAAGCATAGGAGTATAATTCTGTTGAATTTAGGAGACGATGTTTTGGTTGAAGTGGCGTACGAGACGAGGGCAGCTGCAGCTTAGGCGATACTTGAATCTCTATGGATGAGAAGGATTATGATCAATGGCAGGCTATAATGCAGCTTTGTTCTTTGCCCAATTCTTATGACTACTTTTGTGATTCCCTAATGAGAAGGACTGAGACAATATCTATAGAGGTAATAAAGTCTGCACTGTTCTTGAAAGAATGACAGAAGAAATTGTAGGGCAACGACAACAGAAGTGGCACTGCGATCTGATGGTCATCGTTCGGAACTTAGAAAGGTGTTTCAGCAGCAGAGGCAAGTCTAGAGCAAAATTTAGAGTGTGGAGAAAGCCGTTGAGATGTCACAACTTTCCGAAAGAGGGGGCACATTGCTAGGAACTTCCCAGAGCAAAAAGAAAAAGCAGAGAGATTGGAGTGTGATGCAAACATTGCATAAATCTAATGTGAGGAGCCGGACTATGTTCTATTTGAAAATTGATTAAGCAAACAAAGAAAAAAAAAACCAAGAAGAGGAAGAAACAGATCCCTTGAAAAGCCGAACCGAATCGAGCCATACTTTTAGGGTCGGGTTTTAGTGTCAAGGTAGAGAGAAACACATCTTCACAGTTGCTACAACAAAAAATCTTTTTATCATTTACGAAAATGTTTAAACATAAATTGTCGCGAGTAATATAAAATTTCTTTTTGACTTATTTTTTGAGCGATATAAACGATCATTTGTAAGAAAATATTTTCTAAATCATTAATTTTCTACGAACCAAATGAAGCCTTAGTTTTAAATTGAATGGTAATTTATTAATAATTTATGCTATTTTCACCTTCTAAATTGCTATAACACTCCCTTACTGATTGAGTTAACGAAAAATGATCTCAAGAGAACCCACTAAATGGAAAGAGTAAAATTTGCTATATATTGAAATGCAAAACCACACACCGTCATTACAATACAAAACTGTCTATATTATTCAAAAGAATGATGTTTTATTAAACCACTTTATGTTATTTTCCATTCGTTCTCGTATAAACTTCATTTCACCTCTTCTACTTATTAATGTGCTTAGGCTGATTTCTATAAATGACGTTTTGTAAGGAGTATGAACCTTGCTTGCAATAAACATGTCTTAAACATATACCTTGTATTCATAAAAAGTTCACGAATTTAAACCAAGAGTCCCCCACCACACCCGCCCCCCCTGGCGGGGGGAAAGAAAAAGAGAATCAGATGTTGCGAGAAGTAACCAGAAGTTGAATTTTATGGAGACACTGTTAACAAATGTACTTTATTAGCGTTTTTTTTTTTTTTTTTGTATCCGATCATTAAATTTATTAAAATACTCAAAACTTGGATGATTCTTATAAAAAAAAAATAACGAACATATAAACAATCTCCGATTTGAGCATGAGAAAAGAAGAACAATAATCTAGAAACGGTTGATAAAAATCATTAGATTGATTGATATACATTAAATATGTATATTTTTTTTCCCTTTTTCATCAATCGTACTGCTAATGAGCTCTCAATTAATATACTTTGGACCATTTAAATTTTAGGGTGTGCCCCAAAGCTATTTAAGGGTTGAAAATATGGTGAGCCTTTTGTATTAAATATACCATTCTATTCTTTTTTACTTTGAACGGGCTGTTTATTTTATTTTCTTGGTTCTTAATAAGGTTTTGATAATTCTACTTCTCTTGACTTCGAAAATTAAGTTCTAGTGTTTCCTAGCATCGGAGACCGCAGTTTTTATATGTCTCTTCTAAATTTCTGGGCTTGTTCCTTGAATCTGATGGGGGTATGATTATCCATTTTGCTTGCTTGCCCCCAATGATTATTTTCTAGCCATTAACAATAAAAAATAAAGATAAAAAGCAAAGGAAGATTGATCACAACACATGATAGTTGATAAAGGTGGCAGGGATGTAATTACATTTGTGTTGGTCAAAATTCAAAGTCATTCGAAGAGTGATCATTTGTGAATTACGCTACTACATGTCAAAGTCATTCAAAGTAATTCGAATAGGGATGTATTATAAAAAAAAAAAAAAATCTTAAACCTATAACAATTATACCAATTAGGTCCTAAACATTTCTTTTTGTCAATTTAGTCTTAAACTTTTTGTATTATGTCAATTCAGTCCATCCGGCCAACTGTGGCCCCCTAATGCCAACGTGGATGCCCGCCGATGTTAGTCATTGTTGACATGAATAATTTTTTAATAATATTTTATTTTTTGAATTATATATTTATTATTTATTTCTTCCTTCTTCTTTTTTTTTCCCCTCAGTTTCTGGTGAGGCTTTGATGAGGGCCTTGAAACCCTTGCCTAGCCTCACCCATCCCTCTTTGGCAGTCCTCGCTAGCCATGGGTGAAGGTGTCTTGCTTGCGGTTGGTGAGGCCATGGCCGCCTTCGCCCATGGCTCCCAAGCCTTGCACCCAGATCACGATGTTGGAGTTATCAAAATTCTCGCATACGATTATAAACTTTTTGAAAAGTTTGTTAACGTGCCACTTTGGGAAAAGGAAAAGAAGAAAAATGAAGAAAAAAAGAAAAGAGAAAAAAGAAAAGAAAAGAAAGGAATAAATAAAAATAAAATATTATTAAAAAATTGTTGGCAATATCGACCGGTCAAAATTGGCTGAATGGATTGAATTGACACAAATATAAAAGATTTAGAACTGAATTGACATAATTATAATAGATTTATGATTTTTTTGATAATGTTCCTGAATTTATAGATCAATGTAATCAATTTTAAGGAGTACGTGTGCAAGTGTGACTAGACGTGTGTTAGATATTGGGTTTTGAATTTGGGCCGTCTATGATGGCTTTACCCAAACCCACCATAATCTTTAAATGTTCCTCGGAGGGAACAGTTAAAAATTCAAAAAAAACTTCTCTTCTAAAACATGTACACATGGTGCCCGTGTGATTGTGGGGTTTGATCAAGAGAAACCAAGATTCTCCAATGTAAATTGCAAGCATTTGAAAGATTAGAAGGCATATTGGATGTGGAAGCGCAAGTGTTTTTCTGAGTACGTGATTACTCTTACAATTGGCATCCACACTTCAAGTATTATATGGAGTAATTTTGTTCTTTGGATTTAAGGTATGTTTCTAGCAAAATTCGTAATTAGAGTTGTCCCAAATCTGATATTTAATATGATATGGTATGGAGCACTTATATATCATAATTAATCGATATCACATTATTATAAACTTTTGAATAAAAATGAGTCTTCCTTGAAATGTAAATAGTTTCGGATTTGAACTCCTTTTTGACAATATCTTCAACTTGAATGCATTGAATTTCTGCTGCGCCTCCCAAAACTAGTCTAAATAACACAAATCTTTCAAACAAAGCTACTTTTATATTATTCCAAAAGTTTGCACCGACAAATAATGAGGCCAAAATAATACACAACATTTTCCCTTTTTTGGAAATTTAACACCAACCGCTGAACGTTAAAAGACTCGCACTACCTTTTTTTCAGTGCTCAAATTCAATATGACTTTGGAAAAGTCTAAATAATTACACAACCTTGTCCTATTAGTACAAATTTAACATCAAGTTAATATTCCGTCTATTCTCGCTATCATCTCTCTCTCTCTCTCTCTGCATTTAAAATTTGCATGGTATATGCCATCTCATGTATGCTGCTTTTATAAGCAATTCCATTTAGATAAGAACAAGTTATTAAGATATATTTCAGATACAAAAGTCAAAAAGCAAGAATACCTGCAAAATATGGAATTGGATCTGAATTCTAAACTTCATCTCCTATTGTAAGTGCGAGGGAATTGCAACTTTGTTCAAACGAGCCGTGACCCGGCCAAAGCACAAAAGATTCTCCTTTTATGTGGAAAAGACCCATGTCGATAATTACAATTTTACTCCGAGTGTTCCCGTAAGGCTTGAGCTCATGGCCACAAGAAAATGAGTAAGCTCCCTCACTATCTAAGACCAAAACCTTGCTCGGTTCATTATTTTAGATTTAAATATATCATTTCTAAATTTGCGTGTGTGAATACTAGCAATTTTGCATGCGTAGAGACTCCAATTGAAATAAGATTATTGTTATGACGATGTTGTCTGACATAATCCAAAACAAAGAAGCACTATTGAGTAAATAATGCAGAAGTGCAACAAATGTAGATAATAAAAACTAGTGAAAGAGAGTGTTGCACGACTTCTGAAGAAATTGCACCCGTTGGTCCTGAAGCTTGGCAGTCATTACAGTTTAGTTCCCTAAAATTTAAAAACAGAAGTTATTCATAAATAAACTTCAGCATCGTGTAGCTTATACATAGTTATTTGGATATAGATTATGAATAGTTACTAATTAGTATTTGTCACAAAAAGTGATACTTATCGAAGTCACATGTTAATGACCAAACTTTGAACGGTCACATTTTTTAATAACCAGACTTCATTGCATCGACTGAAAGAATCAATTGCTGATGTTGGCCTCAAAAACGAGACAAACAAAAGTGGAAAAAGTACACTAAAAATTCAAAATATTGTGTGAGGCGATTAATTTAGTGCCACAATATTTCAATCACTCATTTGAGTTTCTTATCTTTGAAAAAATCTTGTTCATTTAAGTTACATCAATCACTCTCGCTTTGCAGAGTTTCCCTCTACCCGTATGGTAGCTAAACCCTAATCCTCTTTCTTCTCAAATCCCGTATCTTCACCATGAAGTCGCAAATTTCACTGCGGTTCATTCTGATGACATCCAATTTCACTTTGTCTTTCACTAGCTTTCAAGCGTACAGCTGATTCTTCTGGTCTTGTTGCCCTGTTTTCATCACCGATTCCCCTTGTCGCTGGTTGCATGTTTAATTTTACCTATACTATACCTGTCCCAAGCCCTTGTATCCCTCAATTGATTAGCAAACTTCACTAGGTTCGAATTGCCTTTGCTTTATTCTTCGATTTTGTCCACCGATTGTATGGCTCAAGAAGACGAGGAGAATTCCACTCGCCTGGCTGCTCTCTGTCATCGCCTGGGACGTTTATGTTCACCACATGAAATTGAGGTCTGGAATGATGCGCCATCCCCTGCAAAATTGGATGAATGCCGATTAACACTTGTCGGTAAGGTTTTCTCTAATTCTGCTATCAACTTTCAAGCCTTTCAAAGTACATTGAAAAGGGTATGGAAAACTGAACAGGTAGACATATCACAGTGAGAAAATGGAGTCTATGTGGCAAAATTTAAACTGGAGGCAGATAGGCAACGGATTTTAGAAGGCGGACCTTGGTTATTTTCTGAGAAACTTGTAGTTTTTAAAGCTTGGATCCCCAATACCCCGCTACATTGCTATGACTTCTCCACCGGTGCATTTTGGGTACAAGTTTTTGGCTTGCCACTAGAATGGTGCATAGAACAAACTATCTCAAGAGCAGTATAGTCTATTGGCAAAGTTCTAGAGGTGAAGGCAGATACAACATACAATTTTACCTTGAGGTCTGGTCGCACAAGGGTTGAACTTGATCTTCAGGAACCCCTGCAACCAAGTCGCCTTATTAGAATCAATAACAAAACCTTTTGGCTCGACTTTAGGTACGAGTGGCTTTCTCATTTATGCTATTCCTGTGGAAAGTTGGGCCATTATGTCACGTCGTGTAAAGATATTCCATATGACGAAAAGCAATTAGATGGAAAGGATAAACTGCCCTATGGACAATGGCTCCGTGTTGAAGTTAGGGAGCATAGTCCTTACTAGAAAATATATTATGAGTTGACTAACATGAAGGAAAGTTTGGATGAAATTGTGCTAGAAACACCTCCTACCAATGTGCAATCTCTTCCTTTATTGCCATTGATAGCTACTGTAGTGGATGCTCCCTTTGTTTCAGTAGTCCTGAAGGCTCCAAATGACACCCATCCTTCAACAGCTTTGCTGGCTTGTCAAGGACTTGTGCAGCTGACAACTACACCAACCGAAGCTACCTCTGTTGTCACTGTACCGCCGCCCCATCGGGACACCTTTCCTCCAACAGGTGAGTTGGTTCAGCCAGGACTTGGACGTCCTATGCATGGAAACACTATTCACACTGCAATGATACCTGCAACAG
This sequence comes from Eucalyptus marginata, assembly GCA_014182565.1. Lineage (NCBI taxonomy): Eukaryota > Viridiplantae > Streptophyta > Magnoliopsida > Myrtales > Myrtaceae > Eucalyptus > Eucalyptus marginata. The sequence continues at coordinate 13,161,183 of CM024593.1, forward strand.
AGAAGCTGAAAGGGGTTCAGGAGCAGCCTAGTAACTTAAAACTTGGGAAAAAGATCAAGAACTCACGCCATACACCCAAACTCAGCCCTGCAAAGAAGATAAAATGCTACAATCCCTATGATATGAGAAGTGCAGCTCCAGCAACATTTGATGAATCTGTTCTTTTGGACACTCCGATCATGGAAATCCCTACAGATGGGATTTGGGCAAAGGTGATTGGCCCTCAACAGTCACCCAATTACAAATGAAACTCTTAAGTTGGAACTGTCAGGGTTTGAGCAATCCCCTAACAGTTCAAGCACTAAAAGCCCTTGTGGCTAAGGAAAAGCCCGATCCACTATTTCTAATGGAAACTAAAAATAAATAAGATGTTCTACAACTCTTGAAACGTCGCTTGTGTTTTTGTTATCTACATGTTTACAACCCGGTTGGCTTAGCAGGAGGCTTAGCAGTGTTATGGAATGATACCATTTCCTTAACTTTTATTAGCTCTAATTCGGACTATTTTGACATGACTTGTAAGGAAGGAGGGGATGGCCATTCTTGGCGCCTTACTTGTCTACATGCCCCTGCTGTTCAACACTTTCGTCAGCAAGTTTGGCATGATCTAATCCAGATTAGTCTTGCCAATGTTCTTCCTTGGGTCTGTATCGGAGATTTCAATGAGATTCTTTACCACTTTGGAAAAGCAAGGGGGATGACCAGCAGATTTTAATCGATTGGCATCTTTTAGGCTGTTATGAATGAATGTGGGCTAATGCACATTGAAGCAAAGGGGTGTGCGTTTACTTGGATGAATAATCGTCAAGGGGATGCTTTTATTAAGGAGTGTCTTGACCAAGTTCTGTGCTCTATGGAATGGCGCATGCTTTTTCTTGGGGTTGAAGTTCAAGCACTCCCTGCTATAGGTTCAGATCATAGCCTGCTTCTTTTAAATACTACGCCAGCTATGGGGACCAAATAGCGCTACTTTATGTATGAAGCATATTGGAACCAAGATGCAAATTGTCGGGATATTATCAATTCCTCTTGGAATTCTGATCGGTTGAAGAATGCAGCGATTATACATAAGATTCGTGCAGTTTCTGGTGCTTTAGCAAAGTGGAGTCGCACCAAATTCTCACATACTCGACTCCATGTGAATGATTTGCAGCTACAACTATAGCAGCTAATTAATCAACCGCATGGTTTGTATGACAACTCGGTAGTAAAAGCTTTAAAAGATGAGTTACAAATGGTGTGGAGTCGTGAAGAACAGTATTGGGCTATGAGATCCAGACTAAATTGGCTGAAATGGGGAGATAAAAATATCAAGTTTTTTCACGCCACTACTATTCAAAGGCGACAGCGGAATAGAATTACTATGTTACAGGATGATAATCAATGTTGGGTGCGGGACTCTACAAGATTACAGGAGATGGTGACATCTTTCTTTTCGCGATTATATACCACTGTTGGCAGTCGCAACTATGAACCTATCTTGGCACAATGTCCTACTATGGTTACATAGGAGATGAATGAACGTTTAACTGCCATTGTAACCATTGAAGAGGTCCATCAGGCTACTTTTCAATTAGGGGCCACCAAAGCTCCAGGTCCGGACGGTCTCAACGGTTTATTCTATCAGATGCACTAGGAAATTATAAAAAATGATCTATTCCGAGAGGTAAGCAATTTTTTTACATCTGGTATTATGCCCCTATCTATAAACCGGACGCTGATTTCTTTTATTCCTAAAGTTCCCCACCCTGAACACCTAGATCAATATTGCCCTATCAGCCTGTGCAATTATGTTTATAAAGTTATCTCTAAAGTCATAGTCAATCATTTGAAACCTCTACTACCAGCTCTAATCTCAAAAGAACAGTTTGCTTTTGTTGGGGTAGGCAGATACATGATAATATTTTACTAGTCCAGGAAGTTCTTCACCAGCTTAGGATAAAAAAAGGGAAGCACACTTTTCGAGCTGTTCTTAAAATTGATATGATGAAGGCATATGACAGGGTTGAATAGGATTTCCTACAAGCCTATCTTCTTAAGTTGGGATTTCACCCTATGTGGGTTTAGTGGGCTATGCAGTGTATTACGACCCAATCTTCCTGTGTTAAATTTAATGGGCAACATCTACAGTATTTTCACCCTTCCAGAGGTCTTCGACAAGGCGATCCCCTTTCCCCATATCTTTTTATCCTGATGGCTAATCTCTTATCAGTCCTAATTAACAATGCCATCAGCATGGAAACCCTTCAAGGCATCAAGCTCAACAGGTGGTGTCCTTCATTATCCCACTTGTTTTTCGCAGACGATGCTATTTTCTTTCTTGATGGTACCGTTCGTGAATGTAAGAATTTATCAAATATCTTACATCAGTACTGTGTAGCTACAGGGCAAGAAATTAATTGTAATAAATTGGGCATCTTTTTCGGGAAAGCCTGCCCTGTGAGTTTACAGCAAAATATGACCAGTGAACTAAGAGTTCCTATATTGCAGAAGTCTGGGAAACACTTGGGGATACCTTCTGATTGGGGACATTCAAAAAAATACATGTTTTCTTGGATAATGGGGAGAGTTAACAACAAGTTGGAAGGTTGGAAAGAAACACTGCTCTCGAAAGGTGGGAAGGAGATCCTCCTTAAAACTGTCGTATAGGCTGTTCCTCAGTACGCCATGTCCATTTTTAAGCTACCTGTTTCCCTTTGCAGATCGATTGAGAAACGAATTGCCAAGTTTTGGTGGCAGACAGATAAGTGTAGATCAGGCATCCATTGGCGGAGTTGGGAAGTCTTGAAAAAAAGAAAGGAAAATGGGGGTTTGGGCTTTAGAGATCTATTAAATTTTAATAAAGCCATGTTGGGCAGATAGGCTTGGCGGTTATTCATTCAACCTTCCTCGCTATGGAGTAAGTTCTTCAAAGGCATTTATTTCCACTCAAAAACATTCTATAATGCCGAACGAGGATCTTGTCCATCATGGGGTTGGCAGAGCCTACTAACTAGACGAGACGCCATCCTACCCAACATACGTTGGTCTGTAGGTGATGGGAGATCAATCAGAATTTGGGGTGATCGGTGGCTCCCTATGGGCATATTAGGCGGACCTATGGTCCACGAGGAACCTCAATTGGTGGCCGATCTTATTGACTAGACCAATGGTACCTGGAATGTCGCTTTGCTTGGCAATATTTTCGACAGACAGGTAATAGATCAAATCACTAATATCCCTATATGACCCCATTGTGTTGAAGATCAACTCATTTGGACTGCTACCAAAGATGGCTCTTTCATGGTTAAAACTGCTTATCATACTATTACAGCATCAACAACAACTCAAATAGCACAATCGACTTCAACATCTTATCAGAATCCAAGTTGGCTATGGAAGAAACTCTGGAAAATGGAATCCCCCCCAAAAGTTAGAACCTTCATATGGTCCCTTTGTCAGAATGCTCTAGCAACAAGAGCCAATTTATATCAGCGACATATTATTGCTACTCCAATTTGTCTGCTCTGTAATCAGAATGCACCAGAAACTCTCGAACATTTATTTCTACTATGTCCCTGGACTAAACAGGTTTGGTCTCATCCACAATTGAACATACACATATCACCTATAGCAGTACACATAATTGATAAATGGATTGCAGAACAAGTTCAAAGACAACGCACCTTACTTGGTTTGGAGACTCTCGCATCTGTGTTGTGGCAGATTTGGCGAGCTCGCAATGGGTTCATTTTCCAAAATCAAGAACTTCAACTTCTCGAGTGGCTGAGGCAACGCTCGCTGGAAATCATGTCGCTTGGCTGGCTGCTCTTTCCTTGACCAGTAAAGGCCGATCGCTCCAACTAAGGGGAGCCCTTTGGAAGCCGCCCGATCCGGGTACCCTAAAAGTAAACATCGATGGATCTCATCAACCAGGCTCTACAGAAAGGTAGTATGGCTTGCATCTGTCGGGATCATAACGGCAGACTTACCGACGGTTTCTCTTCACACTTTGCAGCAACCTTAGCTTTACAAGCGGAAATCCATGCTTTCACTCTAACACTTTAACATCTGCAACACCAAGATTTAAACCACGCTCGTCTTCTTCTTGAATCTGACAGTTTGATCTTGGTTGAGATTTTGAATTGAAGAAGGAAGCCACCATGGGAGGATCGGTCTCTGTTCAGCGAAGTAGCTGTTGTGTCGTCTCGCTTCCTTAACCTATCCCTCATTCACTGCAGATGAGAGACCAATGTGGCCGCCAACTGGGCTTCAAAGGCCCATAATCGAGCTTCGAGTTTTAAGAGTTGGGCTGTATTCCCTCCTTTTTACTTGATGGATATAATCTGTGCCGACGCCTTAGCTACCGGATGTAAGGGACTCTAATTATCAATATAGCTTCACTTTTCAGACAAACAAAAAAAAAAAAAAAGTTACATCAATCACTTCCTCGCTAGAAAAGCTAATGTGGGATTTTATATAATAAAAAAACATTTAGAGACATTTTTATTAATAAAATAATGCCATATGCTATGCAACTGGTGAAAGACAACGGAATTCAAACCGAAGCTAGTCCCAACTCAAAATGATCGCAATTTTAGTGATCGAAATTTGCTAGCTTTATTGAAAGCTAAGGAACTTGATTGAGTTATTAACAATTGCGGTACTAAATTGAGCACTATATGAAAAAATAATGGAAAAAATAATAGAAAAGAAACTATTTATGTAAACATCTTATTCTCATTCTTCCATATGCTAATTGGCAATTGCTCATAGTTGAAGATAGCAGAAGCTCATCTTGATCATATATAATGTTGCTATTAATTAGGGCAATCATCTTTATCCACTTTCGTCACAAAAGTAGGAGATCACTATTTCTCACGCTTTAAATGATTTGTTTGTCATGAAGAATTTACTTGTTGAAAGCTCATGTCATGGACCTTCTCATATTGATAGATATTGATTACTTTGAGACATGATATTTTTACTTTCTCATTCTCCTCTGAAAGAGGATAAGATTTGTACAAAATATGTTTTTTGTGAGATTTTGTGGAACCCCTTCTTAAAGAAGATAATATTTGTACAAAAGATGCTTTTTGTAAGATCACTATTGACTATTCTAAAAACTTAAGTTTTAGATGAAGCGTGGTTTAGTATTTAAATATTTTGATGTATTATGTAAAATTATAACACTCATCTTCACGCTTAGTCTAGTTTTTTTTTTTGCCTATACTAAGGGTGGAAATTTAATTGAACTTAGGTCCTTTAGCTCTTATAGCATGTGAGATCTTATAGAACCATTACAAACTGTTCGAAAAGTTTAAGTTATTAGATGAAGTCATGATTTATTATTTAAATATTTTAATACTTTTCAATAGATGTAATCAAGAATCCTAGACTCCGATCAATTGAATGGATAAATGGGAGTACATTGGTTAAGTAGACGAGAGGAATTGCGACCCATGAACACAAACATTTCTCCAAATATTATGAGCGCCTCTAAAAATTTAGTTTCTGTAGAAGTGTTTGTCAAGGATACACACATCACAAGGAGAAAAATTGCATCACAAGTTCAAAGTCAACCAAAAATAAAATTACTTTCTTTCAAGTTATATTTTGATTTTTTTTTTTACAACATTTGATCTAAAGGCCATTTCCAAATCATTCATGCATTTATTTCGGTGATTTGGCATACTTAGGCAAAAATTGCCATTTTTAGCCCTAACCGAGGGTCCCAATTGGTCTTCATGGTTTAAAAATCAATTCATTTTCTCAAACTAAATCCAAATCTAGGGTCAGTTTTGGCATATTCACATTGGAAATATCCAATTTGCTGGATTTAGCTTACTTGAACTCTGAAAGTTAGGCCAATGAACTTCAATTAGTGTAATTTAAATTGACCAATTCTAGACTAAGGTTTATTTTGATGAGTTGAGGTTCGATTTTATTAACAACCCTCAAATGAATTTTGACATAAAGTTAGTGCCATCATTATATTGTCAATTTGAATACATTAGGCCATCATAAACATGGATAATTGAACTAATTGATATATTGTTGTATCTATTAAAGTCAATTTCGATTAATTTGGTTTTTAGGGACAGGATTTGCACAAATTATGCTAATCGGCTAGAAATTCCAAATTCATGTACCTATTGAGTCTAAGCATGATTTTCAATATTCTTGGGGTGATTAAATGAATTAAAATCAATTGAGATGATTTTGAAAGTTTTGATAGGTCTAATTTCAACAATTTTGGACCATTTCTCTTCAAATTAACCCATTTTCATTCTAATCGGATAGGAATTCTTTACAATTAGGTCCTTCTAATTGCATAAAATTTTTGAAAGATTCGACCAAAACCGGCTTAAACCAATCAAATTGATTAGAACCGGTTTGGACCAGTCTGATTGGCCTGACTAGCTTTTGATGGATTCGACCATTTCCTAACAGTGCTCTAATGGCCGGCGACCACTCTTGGCTGGCCTAAGACTCAACCGACTTCCCCATGCCCCTCTTGCACAAAAATTAAGGAATTACCCTTAATAAAATTACTAAATTGCTCTTAGGTACCATGGAGTCCTTTTTTCTAGCGGATTCTTCACCTTGGGTGCAAAGTCGATTTCATTGCCTGTGAAGATCTTGACCATTTCTACAGCTCCAATTGACGATACAACGATTGTGATAGCTCCTCTGCCACTTGCAAAGATGATCAATAGCTCATCCTCGAACTCTTAGTAACCGTCGATCAATTAAGCCACCACTAGAATAACCTTGATCAACTTTTTCTTCCTTACGGCCGCAAAGGACATGACACTCGTCAGTGGTGCATCTAGCGATTCCTGAGCTCGAACCGGCAGTTCGATGATGATCCCAGCCCATTTGATTAGTTCGATTATGATCCAGGCATGTCGTTGAAGTGTCCATAGTCGGAGTTTACTCGGATCTTCAACGATCTCTTCCCAAACCTTTAAACTCTTTTAATTGATTCTATTTTCACAATTTCACACTTAGATCTAACTTGAAGTTCAATTGTGTAATCTAGCTCTCCAATGAGCTATTCCGATCAATCCTCGAAGTTCATAGGAGGCCGGCCTATCTCATTCGAGCTCGAAGAACAATCGCAACAATGTAAACCTCATCAAATCATGAATCCGATAAAACGAGTTTGCAGTAGGCAATCGGGATTAGAATTTGTACTTAGGTTGTAATGTATATTTATATGAACTATATGAATGGTTGATGATGATTTTTGGTGGTATGGTGAGGTTTGGTGATGATACTAGGGCTCAATGATCCTTTGTTGATGTTTCTGGAAAATCAAAATTCTGATCTGATTGACCCGATTAATGACCTAAAACGAGTTGTTAGATGAAGTTTTTCAACTTTGGTGCCTTCATGAGATTTAAACTAGATCCGATTGAGTAACATTTGCCTTGTCAAAAGATCATTAGAATATCATGGTTTGATTTTGAAAATTCGTATGGCAGATTGGACTTGTTTGCTTAACATCTTCGATTGAACTTGTAGAGGATCTCAATTGTTTTTTATGCTTATAATGAGTTGTTGAGGACTTCAAGAGGTTTTTGTGGACATCTTGTTTTTTAGATTTGGCCACCATTTGATAGGTCAAATGATTTTTACAAAAATTGAAGTCAAATTTGGAAAATCGACGTGTTTTGTTTCAATGCTTTGTTTCTGTGACCTTTCCTATTTGCCAACTTTACATGATTTTTTTGTGCATAGATTCTTAAGTTGGAGACAACACATTGGAGTTGTTTATTAGGTTCAGGTCTATGTAATATAAAATTTCCATGATGATTGAAATACATTTACTTAGGCAGATTGCATTTGGAACATCTATGTAGGTTGCCGCAATTTTGTGTTGCAGATTGATCTGTTTGCATTCCCCAATTTTTGTAAAATCGTACATTCAAAATTTTGTTAAAGTTCATTACCTCTTTGTCTACAATATATAAAATTTTCATACTAATTGGACATGATTAGGTCAGGTCGATCAAGCTTGAACCGAACTTGCTTGTTACTAGAAATTGGTTGTTTAGACTGGTATGCATGCAATTGATAGTTTTTGTAAATTCATATTTTTTGAATTTGGATATGATGTCTCCATGGAAGTTGAAGGGAACTTCCTGATAAATGTTGTGGAAAAATCTCAGATTGAATGAGCTACTTTAGAATAGTGAAGTATGCTTAGAACTGAACTGGTTTACTTTGATGTTGCTAGATTTGACGAATGACTAATGCTTGTTCACTAGTTTTTGTAAATTCATAAGTTGATGATTGGTTGATAGTGTCTACATGAGATTTGTTTGGGACGTGCTGAACTTTATTATAAAAAAATTTCAGAAAATAAAAACACAATTTGCTATTTTTTCCGACCCTCTCAAAGTTGCAAGGCTTGCTGCAATTTGTTTTACAGAATTGATTTGTATGCATTATTTGAGTTTTATAAAATCATATAGTCTAAATATTTTAATGCATGCACATGAAAGTTTTAAAATATTTTTCAATCTTTTATTTGGCATTAGTTTCGTTAAATTTGAAATTTTTTAGGGTATTTAAAAGAGAGTTTGATTAGTGTGCCATTAATTTTGCACCCAAGTTCTCATTAAATTTTTGAAAGTATTTCATGACTTTAATGAAGTTAATGAATTTTTCTTAAAATTTTCAAAATCCGAAATTTTTAGATGACGATCTAAGCTTTCCTTTGATATCAAGTTTGTTAGAATAGAGTCATGTTCTATGGTTCAAGGGATCTTATTAGTGTGTCGATATTATCCGCATTCGGATTCTGGAATTCATTTCCCAAGGACATCAAACTTGTTTCAAAATTCCAACAAACTTAATATCCTTGTTTGGTATCACTTGTAACTTAAAAATTTTCTTTTAAGGACCTGATTGTGATTTCTCCAAACTTATGTCCTTGATTGCAATTTTATAAGCTTGTGTTTTCGATTGCCAATTTTTGAGAAGTTGAATCTTTTAATTTTCTTTCTTTAAGATCTTATTGGATGCATATTGGAATGATCACATGTGCCTTGATTGTGCAAATGACCCATTTTGATTCAGTTTCATTTATTGATTGATTGAGAACTAAAGTCATATCACTTAGGTGCATGAATTTATATTCCTTTTGCATGTGTTTTCGAGATGAATGGTTTAGGACTGGTGCATGTACAAAGGGTAAACCAAAGGGACACACCTAGACTCATATTCTAAAAGTCATTTAGTTTTGTCCACTACTTATGAATATAAGTGATGGTCATATATTGATGGCTAAAAACAATCAATTAGTGGTTATAGGATGGTTCAAAATGCATGAACAGCAAAGGACAGCAAAGGCCGAGCCCAATGCCATACTTTGTGTTTTGAATTGCTTTGAAATGTTTGTATTTGTTTGGTTGTACTTGGATGCATCCTTAATTGTTGTTTTAGCACTAATTAGGATTAGAATAGTTCCAAAGGCAACCCTTGGAGAAGCAATTACAAAGACTTGAAGATGGTGAGATAACCGATGTCCAATTCAACTTTAACAATCTGTACCGGTTAATTTCCCGATATTTGTCTCAGGCTTTCCTTTTGTGTTGTATAAATACTTAATGAGTTGCGGGTCTATTTTTCTTGAATTGATTCTTTTTGTTATTTCCTTTATTTTGTTGTGTTAAGCGTCTATTTTCCACAATGCAATTTCAATTTACTTTGATTGGTTTTTCCTTAGAATCACACAAATGAATCATCCATGTGTGGTTGCTTAGCTTTAAGATTCAAATTTGCACGAAAATGTAAAAAAACTACTTGGCCACCTTAGATAACAATCATACTCATAGGTTCTGAAAGGGTGTTAATAGAAATCTTTCAAGTCCCCGAACCCATGAAATCTCTGGTTTCGTAGAAATCAAGGGTGGTCTCTCAAACCTTGATTGGGTTTCTAGCCAACCCCAAACAAAGAAGCTAGCGGTGACTCCTAGATAATGTTTTTAGGCTATCTAAAAACTTAAAATGAACCGTTATCACACAAAGCATGAGTTTGAGAGCACTCAAGTTTATAATTGACAATCCATTTACAATATTAACAAATTGGGGAACTCATTTGAAACTGCCATTCGTACGTACAATTAGAATTATATATCTGTTTGCGGGGCAGAATGGTGTTTTATTTGATATTTTCATTCGTACGTCTCATTCATATTGACTTTATAAACAAATGCTTCTAACTGTAATCCTTGGGATCGGAAGCCTAGAGGTTTAGCTCGCGACAATGCCGTCCCCTGATAAATTGTGTGAAATGACTTGCAATAAATTATCCAATGACCCTCTTGACTTCTTTAGCATATAAAGACTCCCAAGGACATCAGCATCCCCATTAATTTCTCATCTTCACTAATTAATTATATCAGTTTACAATGATCTTCAAGGATATCAACATTCTCGCCAATTTCACTCATTTGATTGAGTCAACTTCCAAAGATTCCAAGGACACATGTACACACATTGGTTCCTCATCTTCACTGAACTCAAAAGGATAACCAGTATTGTCATAATCTTCCACTTCATATGGGCAGCTTCTCTTTACCAACAATCTGCTGCTCTGATAACAATTCGTTGCATCTGATAATAATGCTGATCTTTTTGGTACTTCTAACCATATTGGCAATTTTGACTCTATCAAGCTATTCGTCTTGATTCAATAAAACTTCAAACTAAGTCCAAAGATTCCCTGAGTAAGAACCATTGGATCATCACTTATTCAATGAATAGATATAATGACTAAAAATCCAAAGAAAGTTTTGTCCTTTGATCAAAAAAAAGGGGAAATCTTTTGAAAAAGAAGAAAAATCTTTTGATTTATAACGTTGTGGACATTTTTTTGGAGTCCTACCAAGCTTTACCAAACATTCTAGTTGTATGCTTGTTCACCATCACCAGGTGAATCCAACTGTTCACCCGATCTTTGTACCTCCAAGCCATCATGAATGGTCTCGTTCTTCTTAGCTTGTTAACCCTTAAGCAAGGTTCTTCCATATGTTTACCTTATTTAAAAGCGTTCTAGCTTGTAGACATTTTCATCGCTCAATACCTAATTCACTATAGATGTTGGTAGATTAATTTTGATAGTAGCAAAGCACTCCTCGTATCAGAATGTTCTAGTGCTATTTATGATATCATTTGCATTTTGGTTTGTGCATATATTAATTGGCACTTACTCAACCAATACACACATTAGTAGCATTTGATTATCTTTATCATATTCAAAACATAGGGATTTTTCCAACATTAAGCACTTTTTATGCAATCTTTGCCATCACAGGTATGTAAACATAAAAAGTTAAATCACACTTCCAAACATAAATTAAGTCTTTGGTAGAGTTGCTAGTCATTTTGGTTGAATGATGAAATTCTAAGATGCATCCCAGCATCTATGTACACTAGGCACATCTCGGTCCTCGAATGTGGGGAATCTCATGCCAAATTATTCATCCTCATGCACCCAATAATTTATCGAGAAATGAGAAAAGTTACCCGTCAAAAATTCGTTTTCATGGTAATAATTCGTCGGAAGATAAGTTAAAAGACAAACTTACAACAGGAGTTAGTAATAGAGCCATTTCAATTCGATATCAAATGGAATCGAACCAGTCAAATTGAACTAGCTCTAGGTGGGTTCACCCAGGGATGGGAAGGTTCGTGAGGAAAAAAATTGGAAACCGCCCTCAACTGATTTGGTTCCTGGTTAAATACTGTGAACTGTCGATTCTACCCGAGTTGGTTCTATCTAGAACAGATCTTGAACCTACACTTAGCTTCTTTTTGTTTGTTTGTTTGTTTGTTTGTTTATTTACTATGCTGTAGGAAAAGATAAATGAGTTTTGGACTAAAAATTAGGAAATCCATCAATTCCTTAACAACGTGGCTATACATTAGTCACACAATTTCCCCCCCCTAAAATAACAGTTACATCACTTAAAATTAGGCTCAGTTCTTGGACCATTCTTGGAAACGGCCTAGAACTAGCCGATTCAGTTCTACTCCGGACGAGAACCAACTTTGACAGAGTAAGTTTCAGATTTTTGGTCTGAAATCAATTCCCCATATAATTGATCATCCCTAAATCATGATAGGAGTATTGTGCATAAGAATTGGTTATGCAAGTGGTATCATATAATAAAATATAACATGAGTATCTTAACATGTACCCACATTGCATCAATGGCTCCCATCTTTATATATAGTCCAGCATTATCTGTCCCTTTCACTTTATAATATGAGATTCTTCAAATTAAACCAAGGCCAACGTGATAGTTCCGCATCGATTATATTAATGCGCCTTGGGGGCATTTATTCATCAAGAAAATTAATTAAACAAAATTGTGGGTCCTATTCAGTTCTGTTTGTAGATTAATCTGTAATAGATTATGATTCTATCGACCTTAAAAAAAAAAACTAATGCCTATTCAGTACTGTTTGCAGATTAATCTGAAGGTAATAGGCTATGATTCTATCGACCTTAAAAAAAGCTAATGCCGATCATGCTGATATTGATTGCAATAATTGGATAATTATTTCTATTGCAGCAAAATCTTACTTTATAGGAATTTGAATTTCTCATGATCTTGGGTTAAAGATATCGATTCTGATTATCATGGATGCCAGAGCGAGAGAGCTTAAGTAATACTCCACATGTCCTTTTCAGGTTCAGAAATCATGCGCTACGTGAAAGTGATTTAAAGATTTAAAGTAATGATTTTAATGACAATTGGGTGTCCGAAATCGTATCCCTTTGAACACTTCAAATTAAAGCGATTTTTTTTTTACCTAAAATCAAAGCGAATTAAAATATCATTATCTTTGATACCAAGCGATGCAATTGGACCGACTACTAAAACAGCATTGATTCTAAGCGGTCATTTTTACTTATTCTTAAAGTTAACCGGTAAACCACCAAAATTAACTCATTGAAAACTACGATCGAGGTTTATCTGTTGTCCCATCCTTTGTGACAAGTGGACATGCATGTTTTGACTTTTTATTTAAAGTAAAAACTTACTTTTATTTCAACTTCGAAAATTTAAGAAAAATTGTAAATCGTTTATATGTTAATATTTATACAATTTCAAATGTTTCGAGGGCTTCACATTGAGTAAAATTCACGTCGTGAATGTTGTCCGGTATCGAGAAAATAAAAATAAAATGTAGAAAACAACCATACTGGATTTTTCTGTTTTTTGTTATCCTAAAATTGGAAAATATCCACTATGTTTGTCGAAAAACTAAACAATAAGCCTTTTGAGCCAATGCTGATTGATGCTTTGATTGAACTGTAGGGCTGGAATAACTGGTGGCTATAGAAATCAGTTTTGTGCAATAAAATGACTTCAGCATCTTTAGGTTTGACCGTGATTCGGATGAATGATTTAGGGAATTAAACGGAGCCACTATGAAATCACGACATCTTTAGACCATGCATGGTCATGTATTAATCTTTCTTGATCAAATATATTTAACATCTTGGATCGGCCTAATCAGCTAATTGACGTTTATCTGGTGTGGTTGTATGTAGCTCACTTCTACTTTGTTTATAGGGGAAAATTACCAAAATAATCCTAAATATATTGCAATTTTTCCAATTAAGTCCTAAACTTTATTTGTTTAGCCAATTCAATCATAAACCTTTTACATTTATGTCAAATCAGTCCATCCGGCCAATTTTAGCCAACCGGCGATGACATGGACGTTGGCCAACGTCGACATGTCAATTTTTTAAAAATATATATTTTTTTTTTTTTTTTTTTTTTTTTCTCTCTTTTTTTTTTTCATTTTTCCTTTGGTTTTCCTTTGGCTAGGGGCCAGCGAAGCTCACCTAGCAAAATTTGGGTGAAGGGGAGGCCTTCCCAAAGGTGGCTCAAGCTCGCCCTTGCCAGTGCTGACAATGGCGAGCCTCCCTATTGGCCAGTGAGGTCGACCTCGTTGGCCTTAGTCTCTCTAGCCGGTCCAATGACTAGCGAGAGGCTAGGGCTAGTCTGGGCGAAGGGGAGCCAGCTCCAATGACTAGCAAGAGGAAGAAGGAAAGAAAAAAAAAAAAATAATAATAATGAGAGAGAGAGGAAAAAAATAAGAAAAATGGACATGTTCGCATTGATCGACATCCAAAAATAAGAAAATGGACACATCGGCATTGATCGACATCCATGTTAGCATCGATCGGTTAAAATTAATCGGATGGACTGAATTGATATGAATGTAAAAGATTTAAGAGTGAATTAGAAAAATTGCAATAGGTTTATGATTGTTTTGATAATTTTTTTTAAATTAAGAAAACCAAAATAGGAGCCTTGCAAGGATTCCTCATATTGTACTGTTGACTCATGCTTGAACCAGTCGACACCTAGTTGGCCTTTCCCATTAGCAGATTCTAGGGTTTTCTTCAATATAAAACTACTTGCGTGTTTAGCTTTGAAATATAAAACTTTAATTGTTGTAGTGGACAAAATTTAGGCCGAAAGTGGGTATCCCGTCAATGTCAGCTTGATTTAGAACAAGCCCAAGCAATATTTTTCCATCCAAAGAACTTAGATGGTCTAAAACCTCATAATTGACACGATCCATCTCTCAGTTACATTTAAGCAAAGTATATTTTATAAATAATTCTATTATATTGAATTTGTGGTTAACTGAAATCCTATTGAAATGATATTGCGGAAGGATTATATTCTCTACTGTGATTTATCGTCTCAAAGTTGGATTAGTTTTTTTTTCTTTCTTTTTTTCCTATTTCTAAAGTCCCCTTTCACTTTGCTTTCCTTAGCTATGACGCCGTCCACATATAAATCCACCGAACTTTATGATCATACAGAACATTTATATCTGAACCTTATCACTTTCGCTTTTTGCAATTTGTGCTATGGCCCGTCGCCTAAAACTAGCCAGGCCAGCCCCATAAAGAAAGCTCTCCGATTTCATTGGCACAACTGGCGTCATTTCCTTATCCCCTTAAAAAGATCTATCACTCCCCACTTGACCGACCCCCAACTCACGTTCCTACACAAGTTCACAAGCCTTGCAATTAGCGAATCAATCTCACAAATCTTTCATCAACACCATGCCTAACACCAAGAAAAATGCTAGCAAGGAAGCCACCAAATTGAGCAAATTACTGAAGGTGCCCATTAGGATTCTTAACAAGGCCAGAGACTTCTACGTGCGGAGCCTGACCGACTGCTCGGGCCACATCGGGTATGGCAGCGTCATGGGCTGCCCGACAGGCCAGATCAACACCCTGCCCCGGAGCTTCAGCGTCAGCTTGACCAAGTCGGGCAGTGCCAACGCGGACGAGGACTACCGGGAGCTTGTGAGGCTCGCCTCCCTTAGGAGCCTGAGCAGCAGAGTCGGGTCAGACCTCACGAGAACACAGCATGTTGCCGGGCAGTCCCCAATGGCCGCAACGAATAATAAGATGCCGAGGAGTTTCAGCACTGGAATTGGAAGGATCGATGAAGACAAGCCATGTGAATTCGGGGAGGACGCGATGGTGAAGGCCGATGTGTACACGAGAAGCCGCAGCTACGTGCCTGCGAAGAGAACTTCTGGGTTGATTTGAGACCCAGGAGACATTGAAGAAGGCGAAAATGGGGGGCGGCTTCAATTTGTCTATTATCCATGTAAAAGTTTGGAGGAGGTTTTTCTACTTTTCCTTTAATTTTTTTTTTTTGGTTTTTTGATCCAAAGGCAGTCCCATATGAAGCTGATAGCATTACTAACTTGGTGCTTGGTGCAAAGCCGATGTTCTGTTGATCATTTGAGGAAAGTCTTGAGTGACATGGTTATAAATTCCAGTTCAAAAACATGATACTCGGGAGTAGTACTAACATAGATGTTAAATAATTGCTTTAACGTGGTTATATTTGTTAACTCTTGCACAATAGTACCAACATAGATGTTAAAGACGCTACAACATTATAACGAATTTTAAATTTAGTGATTTTACAAGATTATTTTAGAAGCCAACCACTTGACGTGAATCTCATTTATTTGGGCATATAAAGTAGTTTTGCCAAATCATTTTTGCTAGTAAACAAATTTTTATGAATTCTAAGTATCTTATGTTGGGAAAATATGGCTTCGAATTGGGTAAAACAATGAAGACGGATCTTTAAAGTACTCAATTCAGATTTTGAAGCGTGAGATCACTTTCTTTAAGGATTTATTTGCCCCACAAAGTTACCAATGATCGTCGGCAAATTTCCTCCAAGATACAACAAAGTCTCAAATGAGAGTACTAGATAGCAATTCTAGTATTTCTCCAAAATCTCTTTAGGAAACAATTGAAAAGATGGCTGTAGTTTTTTTTTTTTTTTCAGAGATAAGTCTCTAAAATGACACTCTTTTCTTCTAAAAACTGACATGTATATATAAAATATTTTTAAAACATAGACAACTCTTCGTGAAAGATTATAAAGCAAACAAATGTATTCTTTCGAAAATTGCCAAGATAAACAAAGGCGTTTATTCGTAAGAAGTTAAAAAACAAACAAATGCAACCCAATCATTCCTTTAGGTACACAAAGGAAACCTCACACTTATTAATTAACCCTCTTTCTCTTACTTTTCTTATGTGGGATAAGGAAAATGCATTTAGTTTGTTTTTACAAACAAACTTCCAACATCTTATAAGTACAGCTATGGAGAAGGATACATTATTTAGATTTGGGTGAATTTAGATTGCATTTGTATGTAGTGTATTTTGGTCAAATTACACGTTAAACCTCTTCAAAGATTTTTCACCTTGTCCCTTGCTAAGGTGTTTAACAACCTTTTTTTTTTTTTTTTTTTTTTTCTTTTTTTTTTTTTTTTTAATGTTTTGCTACTGATTTGGTTAGCCATTAGAAGCTTCTAGAGCTTCTCGTTGGAGGAACCGCGTGGATCTCACCGGCAATGCAGGGCACACTTTACTCGCAGCGGCGGCTTGTCCACTGCAAGCATAGCCTGAGCGAGCAAGACACAAGTAGCACGGTGATGAAGGAGACGATGATGAGAAATGCATCGACGATGGCAAAGGGCGATGATCAGCTTCATGGATCTATTGGGCTTGTAGTTCTCTTAAATAGAGAAGCATGCACTGAAAACGATTGATTTTCTCGGGAAAATCAGTTCTCGAGGGTTGAATTTTCTCTCCCTCGATTGGCTTCTATAGATGCAGGCTGCATTTGGGAGACTTTCTCAAGGACTTTTGGACGTCTGAACCCCCTTGGGCCATATTGTAGATGTTTGGAAAGTGTTTTCAAAACTCATTCAGCAAAAGTCAGTTGTGAGAAGGCTGAAACCCCAAGGTTACCTCGGGTTTTCGGCTTTCTCGACATGCAAGAAAGCTAGGGTTAGTAAAAGAAATTTCTTCCAAAATTATCCTCATTAATTTTTTGATTTTCTGATTTTGTCTCGTTTATGATTGTTCATCTTCTTTTCCGTTGAGGTTGGTTGATGTGGTTGCACATGGCTGGGAGGGGCCAACAATAGGTTAAAGAGAGGCCGAGGTGGTGGAAGCGACCTAGATGACCATCACCGGGGGGTCGCGCAACCTAGGCGAGTGCTGTTTAGGTCATGCGACCCTTGCGAGGTCATCTGATCTAGAAGGTCCTTGGGGGTCATAAGGGTCGTGTGACCTAGGTGACCCTTGCTAGGGTTGAGTGACCTAGGTGAGGGGGGTCATCGGACTCCAGGCAATCCTCGTCGGTGGTCTTCGGGGGCTGCCTATGATCTTGCCATCTCAAACAACGGCCGCTGACAAACAAATATGGATCGCTAGTGGCCGACTACCCTTGGTTGGCGAAGTGCTAGTTGTTTTTTTATTTTTTCTCTTAATAACAAAAGTCCATTACAAATAGAATTTTCCAAACACTATTTTACTCAAAAGTACATCACAATAGACTTTTAGATTACAATTTAACATACACAATTTGCATTTTTTCAAAAGCTTTTCCTAAAGGTCCAACCAAGGAAAGGTCCAACCAAATGCAGCTGCAATTTGATTGAAGTGGGTGCTCTTCACATGTTTTCTCATGTGATTTCTTGGGAAATTCGTGATTATAAATGGGGTTTTCAATCAGCTACATCTTTTTATTAGAGCTATTAAACGGGTGGGTTGGATTGGGTTTGGGTCGGGTCATTAATGGTCCGACCCAAATTGACCCATTAACCCATTTATGACTCATTTATGCATAATGTAAATTTTTTGACCCATACCCGACCTAACCCATATTAATAAAATATTTTCATATTTAACCAAGTTTAGAAAAACTTATTCCTATGTTTTTTTTTTTTTTAAAGATTATATTACTAAAATACTTCCAAGCTTATTTTTTAATGGACAATTTTTAAAATTATATTACTAAAATAGTTTTATACAACACAAATTTAATGGACAATTTTTATAATTTTTAAAATAATTATTTTAAAAAATCAAATTTTAATTATTTTTTATTTTTTTAAAATATACTTTTCTTTTTCTTTTTCTTTTTCTTTTTTTTTTTTTTTCTTCTCCTTCTTCTTCTTTTGGCCGGCCGCCGGCCACGACGACGGCCGGCGACCGGCCCACGGGCGAGCCTCGAGGCTCGCTAGATTTGGAGAGCTCGAGCTCGCCGGCGTCGGCGAGCCTTGAGGCTCGCCGGATCAGGGTGAGCTCGAGCTCGCCCAACGCCGAGCGAGCTTGATCGGCAAGGCCTCCGCCTCACCAGATCTAGCAAGCTCGAGGCTCGCCGACGCCAGGCGAGCTCGAGCTTGCTAGATCCGGCGAGCTTCGAGGCTCGCTTGGCTGGTCGCCGACCATCACCATGCCGACGACCGGAAGGAGGAAGGAGAAAGGAAAAAAAAAAAAAGGAAAAAAAATAGAAAATAGAAAATAAAAATAAAAAAAATTATAATTTCGATTTTTACAAAAAAATTTTTTTTTTTGTAAAGTTAAAGAGGGAAGATAGAAATTATAAGGTTTTTGTTGAAAATGGATTCTCCACCCAACCCATTTAAAACCCACTTAAGACTCACCTATCTTGAATCTTTAATTGTGAAACCCATTTAACTACTTTTTGTAAAAAACAAGTGACCCATTTATGATGATTTAAATGGGTCATATATGGGTTTATGACCCATTTTAACACCTCTACAGTCTTTATCCACAACTGTGGCATCCTAGTTACTAATGTGAGATATTAATCTTTCACTTTTTAGCTTAAGCAGAAGTCGAAATTAAAACATCAAGCAACCATCAACATTAATGGACGAACACAAGAGAAGATCAAGCAATAGCTTCCATTCCTTGTATTAATTTTTAAACATGGGCAATAATAGGGCTACACTAGGAGGTCAAAAGGATATACTAATTGTACAGGTTGTCCACTCAGTCATCATCTATGCCTTCAAACTATCCACAACCTACTAACCATCCGTAGGTTCGATCTCAAAAATTGCCAAAACCGTATCTCAAAAATGGATCCCTACCACCACTCATCTCCCCCGCCTATGGCTCCCCATTGGCACCATCCTTGTCATCGTTGCTGCTACTATACTCCAGGTATGGCACCAAGATATCCTTCGATCTTTGTGTAGAGTGCCACTAAGCGGTAGGCGATATGGCTACTCGGTGGACCTGCATCTATCTAGAGTGCGGATGTGTAGTGTACAAAAGTCATAGAAGGAAAATATGGAACTGTGAACTCGTACAGCTACCCCTCAAGATCTACTGGGGTGCCATAGTTTAAGACAAGGGTAGCAAGAATCACAACCATGTATATGTATCCAAAAAATGTGAACAACAACTGAGCTAATGCCCATCAAATGAAATATCCAATACACTATATCATATGATCCTCCCCTCACATGAACAAAAAATCTGCCTAAGATATGCGACTCATTCATCCCCTAGACAGGACTGTACTAAATTATGTTAAGGACAAATTACTATAACGACATGACCTAAATATAATCTAGACTCACAACTAGACTCACAACATAAAGGCCTATCGTCCTTCTTGAACAATGTAATCACGCACGTGGACACCATTCACACGTTTTAGTTTTCACTTTTTGTTTCCACCGCAAGAGACATGGTCAATGCGCTTGCCAAACCATGCAAAGAGGATTACTTTCGTCTAGTGAAATTCCAGTGTGCTCTCCGGTCTGCTACGGTGTATGCCGGTTCGCTGTTCGGCCCGCGCAAGCTTCAAGGTCTATTGACAATGGCCTCCCTACTTTGGGACATATAGGATTCGCTGTCCCTAGGTATCCCAAATTTCTCTTCAACTCCATGAGGCATTGTTGGTTCGTTGTCTGACAGTATTCATTACATGGTATCTTAAGCATTCATGCACGATTATCTTGGCTTAAGCATGTGAACAAAAAAACACGACACTTATTCATAGGGACTTGTGTTGCCATGCATCCAAGAACTCGACATCTACTAATCACAAGTCGAAACATCAAGCCTCAAAAACTCGACACCAACTGACATTAGTAGAATTGATCATGTAGTCAAAGACTCGACACCAACTAACTGAACTACTCATGTAATCAACGACCCCACCCTACAAGCACTAACTAAACCTTCATTGAGGACCTATCCATGAAAATAAACTCAACTCGGACAACCATACACCAAGGAATTGACCCTGACCAACACCAACCGAACCCATCGTATGCCAAAACTAAGCATACAACAAAACTTTGACACCAACCCTCGCGGCTTGCCTCACAGCCACTAGACCATACACCAAGACCAACGACCACATGCAAAGCCACAACCGAGTTCAAGTTGACCAAATTGTAATTCTAGCGATCCCTCGATGTCATTTGTGTTAGACTAAATATAAACTAAAACCTGACGATCCTGATTTATCAATCATAGATAAATTCATACAAGATTCGGGATCGATTTGCGGAAACGTAAAGATCAACATACCTCTAGCCATTGATGAAATTTGCAAACGCAAAAGACCCAAAAGCTTCAACGAATCCACGTAGCACGATTGATCTGCAATATGAGAACAACAGATCTGTACGTCCTATTCTACTAGCCAATACCCCTCAAACCTGATGGTGTGTTTTCTGTAGTGATTACATTTGAACTAGATGACCTGACGTTTTTATTCCGTTTATTACGTTACCGATGTCTTCCATTAAGACTATTATGGTAATATATTAATGAGCAAATATCACTTAATACACGTGGGTAATAAATTGGTCAATAAATCGGAATTTATTGGGAATACAATATTGGGATCATATTTAGAATAACAAAAATATATTACATATTATAACATTCTCCCACTTGATCCCAATATTCCATCAAAATGAATTATTAACCCAAACCCACATAAACTTCATACTAAAATAAAACACATGAATCACGGCGATGAGTCCTCTTAGAGCGAGTATTATCTTCCGTGTATCACAATGTATTTCATCAGCCCATATGTGATCAAATAACTTAATGAATAAACCTTATGTTTACTCTAGGTCAAACAAAATTGTTTTTCTCATAATAACTGAATTTATACAACTATATTGAGAAAAACATTATAAATGAATAAAAGTCTCATAAATTCTTCTATATAAAAAAAAAATTACATGATTGGACCAATGCTCATTCTAGATACATGATCCTTATAACTCATTGGTGGCATGCTTTTAGTTAAAGAATTAGCTATCATCAATCTAGTGCTTACGTGTTCTATGACCACTTTTTTCTCTTTAACACGTTCTCTGATGGCTAAATACTTGATGTCGATGTGCTTGCTTCGACTACCACTTTTGTGGTTCTTAGCCATAAAAACTGCAGCTGAATTGTTACAAAATATTCTTAATGGCCTAGCAATGGAATTCATAACTCTAAGCCCCGATATGAAACTTTTCAACCACACACCATGTGAGGTGGCCTCAAAATAGGAAATGAACTTTGCCTCCATAGTGGAAGTGGCAAGGTTTGTTTTGCACTCTTCCAGGATATAGCTTCGCCAACAAACATAAAAACATATCTCGATGTTGATTTACGGGAATCAATGTAGCCAACAAAGTTTGAGTTCGAGCAACCAACTACTTCCAAGCTGTCCACCCGTCTATACATAAGCATGTGTCCCTTTATTCCTTGAAGGTACCTCATCACCTTTTTTGCAGCTCTCTAGTGGTCCATACCTGGATTACTTTGGTATCTTCCCAACATTCCCACAGCAAAGGTTATGTCAGGTCAAGTGTAAACCTGAGCATACATCAAACTTCCGACAGCAAAAGCATATGAGATGTTTTTCATTTGTTCCCTTTCAAAATCGTCCTTTGGGCATTAGTTTAAATTAAACCTATCACCATTTACAATGGGTGCTATACTTGGTGAATAATCTTTCATCCAAAACCTCTCTAAGACCTTATTGAGATAGCTTTCTTGAGATAGTCCTAATATACCTCGAGATCTATCTCTATGGATCTTAATGCCAATGACATAAGACGCTTCACCCATATCCTTCATATCAAAACTCTTAGAGAGAAATTGTTTCACTTCATATAACAACCCATTGTCATTGGTTGCAAGTAAAATGTCATCTACATATAGGACAAGGAAACAAATTTTGCTCCCACTAACCTTCTGGTATATACATTGATCCATGAAATTCTCTATAACACCAAATAAAGAGATGACCTCATGGAATCTTAAGTACCATTGGCGGGATGCTTGTTTCAAGCCATATAGAGACCTTTTAAGCTTGCATACCAAATGCTCACCAGCACTAGAGAATAATTCTTCTGGTTGTTTCATGTAAACCACTTCTTCCAATTTTCCATTGAGGAACGCTGTTTTCACATCCATTTGATGTAATTCCATATCAAAATGAGCAACCAATGCCAAAATAGTACGAAAAGAATCTTTCTTGGATATAGGAGAAAACGTCTCCGTGTAATCGATTCCTTCCTTTTGAGTAAATCCCTTGGCAATGAGTCTGGCTTTGTATCTCTCTATATTACCTAATGAATTATTCTTAGTTTTGAAAACCCATTTACAACCAATGGCCTTCGCACCATCAGGCAACTCAACTAAATCCCAGACTTCGTTTGATGCTATAGAATTCATCTCTTCCTTCATGGCATTGTACCATAAATTAGATTTATTACAACTCATGGCTTGTGAAAACGTCTCAGGATCACTTTTAGCTCCAACATTATAGTTAGATTCTTGTAGATACACAATGTAGTCATTAGGAATTGTCGATTTCTTCATTCTAGTAGACTTTCTTAATGTTGCATCAACATTCTCCTGAGGAGTTTGTTGTTCTACTGGAAGTTCAACAATATCTGGTAATTGTTGAACAGTTTGGTCTACCAAATCAATATCAACAGGTTGTTGATCTTCAATGATTGGTTGCTCAATGACTGGTTGAACTAAAGGGGCGTTGTAAGCAACAACCAATCTAGTACCTGAGGTAGAAGGTTGAGTATCTGAATGATTTTCTTCGGGAACAAAGTCCATGAATTGATCGCTCCCACTAATCAGATCATTCTCAAGAAATTTAGCATTTCTTGATTCCCCAAACCTAGTGGTGTGAGATGGACAATAAAATTTGCATCCTTTGGACTTTTCAACATATCCAACGAAATACTCACTTATAGTCCTTGGATATAACTTCTTTTCCTGTGGATTGTAGACTCTTATTTCAGATGGGCATCCCCAAACACGTACATGTCGCAAACTCGATTTCCAACATTTGAATAACTCAAAAGGCGTCCTTGTAACAGCCTCGGTTGGAACTCGGTTTAATATATATACAGCCGTTTTAAGAGCCTCAGTCCACAAAAACTTAGGAAGTTTGGAGTTGCTGAGTATACTCCGCACCATGTCCAATAATGTTCAGTTTATTCTTTTTGCGACACCATTTTGGTCTGGTGAACCAGGCATAGTGTATTGGGCAATAATCCCATGCTTTTCAAGAAACTTCACAAATGGACCAGGTGCTTGTCCATCTTCAGTGTATCTACCATAGTATTCTCCACCTTTATCTGATCTCACGAGCTTAATTTGCTTGTCGTATTATTTTTCTACTTCAGTTTTAAATACCTTAAAGGCATCTAGTGATTCGTGCTTATTACGAAGCAAGTAGAGATACATGAATCGTGAATAATCGTCTATGAAAGAAATGAAGTATCTCTGACCATTTGAGTCCATATCCGGCTACAAATATCTGTATGTATGATTTCTAATATTTCTGTACTCCTCTTAGCACATTTCTTTGACTTGTTGGTTTGTTTTCCCTTTATACAGTCCACACAAGTATCATAATCAGAAAAATCTAGAGTATTAAGTACTCCATCATTTACTAGTCTCTTAATTCTATCCATGGAGATATGTCCCAACCTCCGGTGCCACAACATAGATGAATCCTCATTCATAACACATCGTTTTATACTAACATTGCGCATCACATTATTAATGGCATTGTTTTGTAAATTAATTCGAAAGAAACCGTCAGACAAAATGCCACTCCCAAAAATTTCAAATTTATACGATAAATTGAATGTTGAATTTGAAAATTCAAAGGAGTATCCCAAAGGTACAAGTCTTGAAACTGAAATTAAATTCCTAGAAAAATTAGGAATATAAAAGGTCATTTCCAAAATTAAAACAAAACCACTATCGAGAACTAATTTGCATGTCCTAATAGCTTCCACACGCGAACACATCTTGTTTCCCAAATAGATGCCTTGTTCATTTCCCATTGGTTTCCGCTGGTTCTGAAAACCATAAAGGAATTCGAAATGTGGATTGTAGAACTAGAATTAATCCATCAAGTGTTGTGACTCACATCAACCATATTAGTTTCATAACAAACACATGCGAGTTGGTTACCTTTTTTTTTTAGCCAAGCCTTAAATTTGGCGCAATCCTTCTTCATGTGCCCCTTCTTTTTATAGAAGAAGCACTTGGATTCCTTCTTAATACCAGCTTGGGGAGGTAGAGGCATCTTACCTTTTCCCTTTTGCTTGCCTTGCCTTTTATACTTATCATGTGTTGCCATATGAGCACTTTCTCCTTTCTCCATAAGTAGCCTATCTTCCTCTTGAACACACATGGTCATGAGTTCATTGATTGACCATTTAGTGTTATGTGTGTTGTAAGAGATCTTGAAAGGGGCATACTCTTGTGAGAGAGTATTTAGGATATAGTATACAAGAAATGATTCTGATAACCCAATCTCAAGATTCTTCAGTTGAGCTGCAATGTCCCTCATCTTCATGATGTGCTCACGTACACCTCTTACACTGGTAAGCTTCAATGATGAGAATTTCATAATTAGGTCATGGCATGCGCCTTCTCTGAAGACTCAAATTGTGCATTAATAGCCTCCAGCAATTCCTTGACGTTGTTATGCTGAATGACTGAATTACGAATGCTAGCAGAGAGTTTTCTCTTTATGTACATCATACTGAGACGGTTGGACCACTCCCATTGAGCATAACAAGTATGTTCAGCATGAGTACTATTCTTAGTAGGTTCAGGTAGTTCGTCTGACCTTAGAGCATAATCAAGATCCATGCACCCCAATTGAAGAAGAACTAATTCTCTCTCCATTCTTTAAAGTTATTTCCATTAAGCTTGGGAACAATTATACCAGAACTAATTGTAGGTGGTAAGACTGCATCATAATTAAAGAAAACTTATGTATCAATATATTTGAGATTAATAAACTTAAATCATATTTTACCAATGTAAAACATGTTATAAAATATGAATCACATAACATCAAAAACTGCCTGTGGGCAAAGTTTTTAATTTAAATGGATTCATAATTACTTCATGATAAAACTTCCAAATTATATTCCCTTCCTTAATCCATGTGGGTAAATTAAGAAAGATAAAATAATATTTCATCCTAATTAATCACATTAATATATTGAAAATTCCTGTGGGATAAAATTCATAATATTAATGTAAATAATTACAATTATTGTCTTTGACTATATGTGATCCAAAGGCTCTTAATGTATATAATTTAATATAATCAAAGATGCCGTGGCTAATCCTTAATTAATTAAATATATACGGATCACTAGACATTTAATTTTATGAGAAAATATTCATAAAATTGCATGTAAGAGTAAAACAATAAAATCACGTGCAAAAGGGGGTAAAACAGGAATTTTACGCATAAAAAGGGCAAAATCGGAATTTTATGCGGGCAATGGTAGAATCACAATTTTCCTAAATGCGGAGGGGCAAAATGGACAACTCATAGGCGCGCGTGCAACGCACGGGCGCTTTTTCCCACGCATGCGCCGCTGCAGCTCTTGGGCGCATGCGACACATGCGCTCAAGGCCTTCTTTCGGCCTATCTCTTCCGTCGTGACCTAGTCCGTTTTGCCACCTGGGTCTCCTCCCACAGCCCATGTCCGACCAAATTGGTTGATGGGTTTTGAAGAGAACGTCGGGACGAACGAATAATTTCAAGATCTAGCTAAAACAACCAATAAATTGACCAGAATTAAGCCTAAAAACGATATGTCCTATAAAACCCTAACTACCAAAATTTCACCGCTCGATTAATCTCCGACGATTAGTAATATGCTGAAAAATTTAAGGGTTTTTCTTCCTAATGGCGGTGTGATCATGCATATCCATTATCGTGTGGTGGGTCGCCCGTATTTGGCCAGAATTCTAAATTTCGATCCAAGCCATATAGAAATCCGAATTTACCCACACATAATTCAATGAAAATAAATTCCAAAATTTCATCAAGGCAGAGGTAAACATGCTCCGATACCAACTATTAGACTAAATATAAACTAAAACCTAACGATCCCAATTTATCAATCACAGATAAATTCATACAAGATTTGGAATCGGTTTGCAAAAACGTAAAGATCAACATATCTCCAGCCATTGATGAAATTTGCAAAAACAGAAGACCCAAAAGCTTCAACGGATCCACGTAGCACGATCAATCTGCAATATGAGAACACCAGATTTGTACATCCTATTCTACTAGCCAATACCCCTCAAACCTGATGGTGTGTTTTCTATAATGATTAGATTTGAACTAGATGACCTGACATTTTTATTCTGTTTATTACGTTACCGATATCTTCCATCAAGACCATTATGGTAATATATTAATGGGTAAATATCACTTAATACATGTGGGTAATAAATTGGAATTTATTGGGAATACAATATTGGGATCATATTTAAAATAATAAAAATATATTAATATTATAACAATTCGAGCATTGCATGCAACTTACACTTCAATCAACCCACGGATATAGCTCAATCCGACCCAAATCAACACCGATCAAGCCAAAATCACACACAGCAACGACCCAAAATATCAAAGATAAGATTTGTCAATTTGCACGACAAGCAAATCAACAAAGCATAGAGAATTGGAATTTCATTTGCCTCAACGAGATATCCGAACTTAGTTTTGCCACAAAACCTAGCTTTGATCCGTGGCAAACGATCCTCAATCCCCTTGGCTTGCATGGCGTAGCTCTTCGAAGCTCCACATAGTTGAATCCATGAGCAACTTGTGAGGATTGGGGCATTGAGCGATCGAGAGGGTGAGAGAGAGTGATCAACGAGAGATGAGAGAGAGTGTGTGTATGAGAGAGAGAGAAATGAGAGGAGAGAGAGAAAATTATGGCCTTTATTCTCCTTGGGTTTCCTTACATGAAACCCTATTGGCTCATGCAGGCAGCATGCCAAATGGTGCGGGGGAGAAGACAAGTGGCACGGCCAATTCGCTAACTGGCGAAGGAGAGAGGGAAGAGAGAGAAGAGAAGGGGTGGCTAATTAGGGGGAAATAACACTAGTTATGTCTAATTTTTCACATTTATTAGACACTAGAGACTGAGAACTATAACTACAATCCATCCAATTAGTACAAAAATTTCTCCGCTAACATATCGGCCAAGTACCATTGTCCCAAAAAACATATAATTGATGCATTTCCAAAATAGTGGCAATTAAAATAATCTAATTATCATTATTAGCTCACTAAACGGATTGGTCCAAAAATTATGGATGTCATAACAACGGTTGTCAACTTTTGGATCTTCACTTGAGTTGAGTATATGGGTTTTTAGTGGGTGAGAGAATTTGGGAATAATTGTCCGAAAGATAAAACATATAATGTGCAGCAGTTAATTCAATCTTAAGCTTTGTTAATTTGATCAAAATTTTTTAATGATTTTCCATGGTAATCACTTGATTAATTTTAGTCAAAAATTGTTGATGTGGACATCGACTGTTTTATGTGGCATGATTGGCGTAGCATAAATAGTTTTTGTGTTTTTAAAATTTTTTGATTTTTTAAAATAAATTTCTTGAATTTTTCTTTTCTTTTCTTTTTTTCTTTCTCACTATTCATCTTCACGTAATAGTTGGCCCAAAGTGGAAAAAAAAGGGAAAAAAGAAGAAGAAAAGAGTAAAAAGTTCAATTATAATTCTAAAAACTTAACAAAACTAAAAAATTATCTACATTACCACCCACGTCACATAGTATGACATGTTATGTAGGGCGGATTATGTCCATGTCAGTATTTTCCAGCCAAGATGACTATATTGAAAAGTCATTAAAATGTTTATGATTAAATTGATCAAATTGAAAAGTCTAAGATTAAATTGACCACCATATCATATAGGTTCAAAACTTTTGGGACAATTTTTCCAAGGCATTTAGACAAGGGTATTCAAAAAATTGAAATGGTAATTTTGTAAATCATGCAATCTTAGTTACCGGTGTATGGTATCCTAAGTAACACTGGCACTAACACGCGACACGACACGACACGACACAACACGCCGACATGTCATTTATAAAAAAAAATAAAGAATTCTAATATGTTGAGACACGTTGAATATTAAATTTATATTTTTATATTTACATGATAAATTATCATTTTTATGACTATTTCAATTAAATTTATTTGATTCAAGTTCAAAAATAAATAAATAAAAATAAAAGAGTACGGAATAATTTTACACTAAAAATCGTGAGTTACGGAAGTGAGAGTAAGAAAAGAAGAGAAAATTAGGTTCTTCTTCTTCTTCTTCTTTTTAATTTTTTTTTTTTTTTACATATTTATAGTTTGACCTCATTTATTGAAATTTTTTAAAATTGAACCAGTACGCATTGGAATCGCGTGTTGAAATTCTAGACTTATGTGTCGAAACTTGTCGAGAGAGTTGATCACATATTAGATTTTTCGATACCTATTGACCGCATTATGGAGTGTATTAAACACGTGTCAGATACAATAGAAAGGCTCCCGAAGAGTGCTAATACTTCCTAGATGGTAAAGGAAGTCTATTTTTCCAAGAAGAAAATGAATCTCACCTTGGCTCGCCCCTCTCTAGCGGTTTGGTCGTTGCCTCCTCGAGCAGACTTGTTGATTTCAAATTTCAAGTAGATAATGACTCGTGTTCTCTTCCATTTCAACTTAATTGAGTTTCGGTCCTTGTTTTTTTCTTTTTCATATTTTTGTGCATTTGCAGCAAAATATGCTGTGAGGAGTATAAGCCAATCATGTTGAAATTATTTTTTTCAATTTTTTTTTTTGGGTTAAATACAACTTCAACCCTATAGTTGCATTTAATAGTCATGATTTCATGATAGTAATACCACGAAAAATTCTAAATTGATATACCCGTGACAAATTTACCTAAAACTAATTTTTTGACTACCAAAAACCCCAAATTGGTACACTCGTGACAAATTTACCCTCCGTCACATCAAATTTGATCGTTGAATTTGCTAACATGGATGACACATGGCGAAGTGATATGGTGACGTGGCAACTCCACGTGAAAATTCCACGAAAAACTCCAAATTAGTGTACCTATGAGAAATATAAGGGTATGCTTATGACAAATTTGGGGTTTTTCACAATATTAATTCTATGGATTTCTACATGAACTTGCCACATCACCATACAATGTCATCATATGCCATCCATGTGAACAAATTTAATGATAAAATTTGATTGAAGTTAACAAAAGGTAAATTTATCACAAATGTATCAGTTTTGAGTTTTTCGTGGTCAAAATATTAGTTTGACGTAAAGTTCCCCAGTTTGAGGTTTTTTGTGGTTAATGAAAATGGTTTTTATTAATTTGTCACAGGTATAAAATTTTGAAATTTTTTATGGTAAAAAAAATAATTTAAAATAAATTTATCACTAGTGTACTATTTTGGGATTTTTTTGTAGTATTAACCATTTATTTTATCTTGCATTCGATGCATGCTCAAGACATGATAAAGTCAGATATAATAAGGATATAATCTTGATAAAATTATCTAATAGAGGAGTTGGGATAAATGTGAATAGAATTTCTATAGTCCATAATAAGAAAATTATTTTTCTCGAATAATGAATTTCTTAAATTAATAAAATTAAAATTATATTTCAATATAAATAATATTTGAATTCTAGTATAAGAAATTCAAAATGACAAAAAATAACAATATTTTTATTTAATATTATTTTTATTTACATATTCGAATTTAATTCTGTTTTATAATATAAGTTCAATTTTATTAGAGGATAATGGAAGGGGAAAATCAAAAAAGGGAGAGGAAAAATAAAAAAAAGGGAAATAACAATAAAGTAGTAAGAGATTTTTACCATATCCATTTGTGAACTTTTACGTTAATTTACATTGATATGCCATTTATATTAAATAATGTACATGATATGATATGAATATATCTGACGTAATTATCACGATTCACCAAATAACGTAATTGGAAATAGTAAAATCCCTGAATTTCATATCTTATTCTATTATGTCCTATCATAATTAAAAATTCAAATGACCATGTCCTCCAAATTTCAAATAAATTTCAAAGTTTGTAAGATTGGTCCTTTCATTTTTAATTATGCAACCATGTCCTCCATCTTTCTTTTCATGTGATGCATTTCTCTAACTTCTATTTTGTTCAACCAAATTCTCTAAGCTTTTGGATTTTTGAATCCAACGCTTCTTACTTAGTTTAACTTATTGTTTCTTTTTTTCCTCTCTTTTTCCCACTATATTCTTCGCTAATTCGGCACCATATTAGCATTGTGTGCCATTTTTTTGCCACATTGAATGCCATGTTCATTGATTAATTTGACGATTTAGGAGAGTAGTTGATCGAAGGACTTGATTGCACAATTAAGAAATTCAAATAACTTAATTGTGCAAAATCAAACTTAGAGGACTAAATTGTACCAATTAAGAAAGAGGATTTGATCGAACAAAATGAAAATTAGAGAACCAAATCCCATAAATATTGAAATGTAGAGATCCAATCTATACTTAACTCTATTTTTTTTTTTTTGGTAAGAGAGGGGACAAGAAGCCCGCTTACTTGGAATGGGCTTTTTCTTGATTGGATCGCTTAAACTTTCAACATTGAAATGGCAATGGCACATGATTCAATTGTCTGTTACATTGTTTATAGGGTTGACATAGAATGAATATTGACTAATCCAATTAATTTAATAATTTAATTTTTTATGCTTCAAAAAATGACGTTAACAGTATGTTTTCATCTTATTTTAATGAACCAGATCTCTTTGCGATTCAGTAAAGAAAAAGAGACATTCAATTTGAAGATCACTTTCTAAAAATATAATTGGCGAAATAAATGTTTTGTAGTCCTTTATAATAATAATTATCAAAACAATGCAGTCTCCTTTTTATGTCTCTTCTTTTATCAACTCCGGTCTTTTGTCCTACAAGAGAAAAAACACTGGTCTTCTTCCCCAAAGCGACACGAAACGACCCAGCCACATACAGTAGATTCGCCGCCTCACCATTGTGCCTCCATCCACCGAAGTCATGGCGCCCTTGGCCTGCTCAAGTCGGCGACCTCCATCCGCCATGGGTCGTCGCTGTCGCCTTTTCGCCCTTCTGTCTCAAGCTCAATCGGTCCTACACAATTTACTTCGAATTTGCAAGGGTTTTGCGAGAAAAGCTTGAAACCTCATACTTCAAGCAACCGACCAGAAGGCGGAAGCAAGTGGAGTTGTGACAAAAGAGTCAAATTACAACACGCATCCAAAATCGGGTCTCAAAAGCATATCTATGGACTGCCAAGTGCCAAGCACGATATCGTATTCATACGACATATTGGAAGGCCGTCTTGTCTCGGTCGGGCTTAATTAAGTAGCTGACGGGATGGGCCCATTTTATGTGGTCCGACAATTGGACCCCCCACTTAAATTTCAAAATGCTGTCCCGACCCTTGATGTGCAAAATACAAAAGCATAGTTCATTTAACATATGAAAATTTTATGTGGTCCGACAATTGGACCCCCCACTTAAATTTCAAAATGCTGTCCCGACCCTTGATGTGCAAAATACAAAAGCATAGTTCATTTAACATATGAAAATTTGATTTATGAAATCGTATTGTATTTTACCTCAAAATCTCTTAAAACTAGGTTGGGCTCATAATCAAATAATCAAGCTCCATCATATGAGACCGCAATCTTTTTATATATTTGGACCAATATCGAACCGAAATAGTCAGTTCGGATCGGGGGTGCTTTTGTTCGGATGCTGAGTTAAATTGTGAACCTTATATATTTTGGTTCAGGTTAACCCGAAACCAAAAAGGAGAACTTACTAAAAAAGAGCACACCTTGCGAGCAATATTACAAAAAAAAAAAAAAAAAAAAAAAAAAAAAAAAAAAAAAAAAAAAAAAAACACACTCTCTCATCGTCGATTGCTCGTCCTCAACTCCTCCTTAGCTGCAGTCGCACTCGTCATCATTCATGAGTTCATCTCTCTCTCTCTCTCTCTCTTAACTGATGAGCAAAGGCAAATCGATTGACAGTTTGCTATGGTTTTCTCTCACTCTTATTCTCTGCCATATGGAGCTTCTTCGAGTGCTCTCAGGGCCTTGGCGCAACACCTATATTGGTTGGGTGAGAGAAAGTGCTTCGGCGGCAAATCGGGCGAGATATCGAGAGGTCAGCAATGAGAGTCCACCAGGGAGGAGTTGAAGCTGCACCGAACTCAGCCATGGCGGCTCGCTGGCGGCTACGAGAGCGACAAGAAATGGAGTTTCCCAGTTGTGCGTAGTGTCGAAGTAATCGAATCATTTTTGTTATTTGCTTGGATTGATTGAGATTTCGATATTTTTGGAGGATTTGATTCTTGTCTGTTGATCAGCAAGGTCACGTCTTTCAGCTCGAAGTGAAGGTGCATGATATACTGATCAGTGGATCTCCAAATGACATGATAATTGATGGGCAAAAAAACAAAGAAGAGGAAGAAGCAGAACTCATAACCCTAGACGAACCCCACTTAGGGTCGGATTCATGGGAAGGTTTAAGTAAAGCCTATTATAGACGGTCCAAATTCAAAACCCAATATCTAAAATACCTCAAATCACACTTACACCGTTACACGTACACGTACACCTTAAAATTGAAAATATTCATCTATAAAGTTAGTAGTGTAATTTACAAATGATCACTCTTCAAATCACTTTGAATTTTGACCAAGACAATTGTAATACATCCCTACCAACTTAATCAACTACCATGTGTTGTGATCAATCTTCCTTTGCTTGTTTTTATTTTTTTTCTTCTTAATGGCAATACAATAATTATTGGAGGACAAGCAGTATGGATAATCATAACCACATCATATTCAAATATGAGACTTCCTTCTCCGATGCCAAGATTCACACTAGAAGTTAATTTTCTAAGTCAAAAGTAGTACAATTGTCAATAAATTAATTATTAACAAAAGAAAACGTAATTAACAGCCGGTTCAAAGTCAAAGAGAAAAGAGCGCCATCACTTACTATATTAATAAAAGACTCATGCTATTTTCAATCCTCAAATAGCTTCAAGGCACACCCTAAAATTTAAATAGTTCAAAGTGCCCTCATTGAGAGCATATTAGTAGTAAGATTGATGAAAAAGAAAAAATACAAATTTAGTGTATATCAATCAATCTAATGATTTTTATCAATAATTTCTAAATCATTGTTTCTTCTCTTTTCTTGTTTAATTCGGAGATTGTTTATATGTTCATTATTTTTTATAAGAATCATCTAAGTTTTGAGTATTTTAATAAATTTAATGATCAGATGCCAAAAAAAAAAAAAAAAAAAAGAACACTAATAAAGTACATTTATTTATATAGCGTCTCTCTAAAATTCAATCTCTAATAATTCCTTGTAATATTTGATTATTTTGTTCAAGTTTTTCTTTTGGGGGACACTTGATTTAAATTCGTGAACTCTTTATGATATAATTTATATTTAGGACGTGTTTACTAACAAAGATTGCAAACAAGGTTCATACTCATTACAAAAATTCATTTACAGAAATCAGCCTTGGCACGTTGATAAGTAAAAGATTGTGAAAGAGCGAATGGTAAATAGCATAAGGTGGTGAAATAAAACATTATTGTTTCGAATAATATGGACCGTCCTGTATTTCAGTGGCGGTGTGCCACTTTTGCATTTCAATATACAGCAAATTTCTCTCTTTTCATTTGTGATTTTGATTATTGGGTTCTCTTAAAATTATTTTCGTCATCTCAATTAGTAAGGAAATGTTATAGCAATTTAAAGGGTAGAACTAGCATGAAACATTAAATGATTACCATTCAATTTTAAATTAAGTCTGAAAGAGAAGTATATCTTTAATTAAATTAACAAAACACTATAAGTTATTTTAGTTGAAGTATAATACCCTATAATTTGGTTTTGATCTATCATATTCTAACTCTCAATTTAGTCTTAGACTTTTATCTTATCTTTTTGCAGAGCATGGGAGTCGAATCCTACATTTGAAACTAATCATCTCCACCCCTAGCCTTCCCTGAGAAGGTGGGGAAAAGAACTCCCCACCTCTCTCCTTCCCATGTAGGAATGGTGTTCCCTATAATTTGAAGTGTAGGTTTTGTTCATTGCTTGAATATATGCATTATTTAAGGCAATGCCGTCGTTGCCCAAAAAAGAGGTAATGCTAGGACACTGATGATCGGTGGGGATGATATGTGTAGTGGATGGGTGGATTGGGCCGACGAGAAAAAGAGTGGCTAGGTGGCTCTTCGTTTCTATTTGGGTTAACATGTGCTAAAATCACGTTTGCGTAACACAAAAGACTTCTAAAATTTCTCCACCTATGTAACAATGTGAAGATTCATTTCTCTCTTTCCTGATATAGAACCCAACCCTAAAAGTATAGTTTGGCTTGGTTCGATTCATTTAGGCGTCTGCTTCTCCTCTTCTTGTTTTTATTTTTTATTTTTTTTCTTTGTTTGCTTATCAATTTTCACATAGAATGTAAGGTGCGTTTGGTTCAGCTTTTGGGGAACGCCTTTGAGAT
Organism: Eucalyptus marginata; assembly: GCA_014182565.1. Lineage (NCBI taxonomy): Eukaryota > Viridiplantae > Streptophyta > Magnoliopsida > Myrtales > Myrtaceae > Eucalyptus > Eucalyptus marginata. The sequence continues at coordinate 13,196,548 of CM024593.1, forward strand.
AATATAAAGACCTTTAACTTAAAAAGGTTTGGTAAAATGCCAAGACGGTTTGGTAAACTATAATTGAAAAATGCATCGGAAAACAACTTTGGGGAAATGTTGTTTGGTAAACATATATATGGAAAGTCCTTTAGTATGACCAATTTAAGTTTTTTTTTTAAAATTTACTTTATTTAAAATTGAAGAAAAAACAATGATTGTAACTTTTATATTTGCATGTTAAGAATACGTATTAAAGAAATTAACATATTTACAAACCAAAAAAATACATCAAGGTAGATTTTTCTGAAAGTAATTTCATCATAATAAGCATGGCCACATATGTTTCGAAGAAAAAAATATGTTATCCTTAAATATTTCATTCACATTCCTGGACAACATCGAAAGAGTCCAAGTGATAGCAACCATCAACATTCTCATGTCATCATCTAACAGGAAATGGATGCTTGAAAAACCACCTATATGCATTAATGGATGTGCAACAATATGAGTGTTTAACATACATCAACATATTAGTTTGAAAAATAAAAGCCACAATCTCTCGTACAATTGACATGCATCAACCCATATTTCTTAGGAGCAATCCCTCATACAAAAAGCACTAACCAAGTAGAAACCAACATGTTTTAGCAATGGTCACTGTACAATAGTGTCACTCAGTACAATCACATCTTATGTCTGTCTCTCACTTTTTCAGTCTCAAGACTTCAACTTGCACATTGTCGTTCATGTTCACCATATGCTCAATCCTTTCTAGCAACATACTGTGCACAAACTTGAACTAGTGATAAGTTGATACCTTGAAGAGCCATCCAAGGAATTTATCCTTTCATCTTCTCTAATCCCACCAAGCAAAAGAATCATTCCAAAAAACATTAGATTCAATTAGGCTAGTACCGAATCTAAAAATATAGCATTGTCATCATTTTCATGTTGCATCGGAGGCTCATAAATTTGTCGTAGGATGATTGCGTAGAAGGTACAAGTTAATATTCTCGGTGAAATCTTATAGCTTGATGTAATAGCATTTTGATAGTAACCCCAAGGAATGGGTCTCTAAACAACAACACTAGCATCATGAACACGGGGAAGGGAACCAAATTTTGGTATCGAATGCATTTGCAAACCACTAGTTTTATCCCAAGAGATTTTTGGACCACACCAGTACTTCAAGTACCAATGTAAACTGGCCAAGACCTCCACCCCAGTTACTCCAGAAATCCTATTTAAAAATCAAACCATGGTTAGCAATGGAAAGAGAGCCGCACAACAGAACAAGCAACATTTGAAATAACGAATAAACTATCTATCCTTTCAGCACTTTCCTCAACGAGTTCTCACTCGTGATCCACCATGAGGACGTCCTGCATATTAATAATAACCCCAAAAGCTTATGCATGCTAAACTGCAAAAGCAATATGAAGATTGGGAATGGATGGAGATCCATGAAACATTGATTTCAATGAGGAAAATGTGAGGGCTTTGACGATTTGGGAACGAGTCAATTATGATGTAAAAAAAATGCACACGTTGATGTTAGAAAAAGTTGCATAGGAATGCAACATGCAAAAATTGTAATACTTTAATGGCCTCAAAGACCTCTTCAACAAGCTTTCCAACATCAAGCTGAATAAAAGCCAATATAGATAAGCAATTCAATGAAATAAGATCATGCAAATACATTTATGGAATTTCAACACATTTAGAGATTTCCTTACCTTTTTGACTTTTCCCTTAGAATTGTAATACTCAATAAGTGGAAGGCTAGACTCTAAGAACACCTTAAACATTTTCTTTATTGTTTCTATATTGTCATCTTCTCTTCCCTTCAAAACTAGTAAGAAATAGTGGAAAAGTATCAATAGCTCAATAGAAATGGAGGGAAAAGGCAACACAAAGGCAACAACCTGGGCACAGATCCCATTTAACTTTGAGGAGAGATCAAGACAACGACCCATTTATATAGACAACAGAAAATTAATAATAAGCTCATAAAGGGAAACTGAACTAATCGATTCAAATCGACGCACACGAGCTTCGGTAAGCAATTCATGAGAAGCCATTGTTGGATGTATGCCCTAAAGTTACTATGTAATAGTTACATGTTAGGGATTTCGGTTGTACTATCATTATTATTATTTAATTAATGGCAATGACGTATTCATTTATTTGTCCAATTATTTTATATTTATGAATGATTCCATAAGATCAGTTGCAACTAGACATATTCTTTAGACGTCAAGAATATATGTGACCGGTTTATAGTTAGGCTGAATTTTTAAACCGTTCCTAGTCAATGGATTATTGAATGGATATTTATAGTCCTGTTGAAACCGGTGTGTTTTTAACTTCACCATTAAGTATTGGATACTTAAGGGAATGATGAGTCACATGTCATTGGGTATTATGATGCCTAAGTTAGAACACGGATGTTTGTATTAGACAAGTCACTAAACGTGATGCATATGGAATGATTAGCGACATGGAAGCTTTTAGCGTGGTCAATGTCTAATTGTTCATGCTTTGTTCTTATGTAAACAATCCTTAGACCTGAGGCATAGTATTAACTTGTGTGTCGAACAACTATGGTTCACAAGTGCACGTAATGCCGGGTCGTTGATCCGTCTTTATATCTTATGGTCATAGTTTGTTCATATACGAAGTTGCACATGTGCGCAATATGGAATCTGTCTCCTTGTTACATGCAAGGTATAATAATGATGTCCTATGCGATCTAATTATGACACTGCATTGAAATCCTCGATCGGAGTTGTAACTGAGAATAAATTGTTTATGTCTCAAATAAAATGCATGTTAATTAGATTTGTACATATGATCGAATTGGGGACTTGACAAATATTCCATGGTTTTTATTTGATTGGGACATAGTAAGACAGAGGGATTGAATTACATTGTAGCCAAAACTGACAGGTTCATTATATTCTTAAAGCATTCACACTATCTGGCTAGCCATGACATATTGCTAGATGTCAATCATGACTTGTAGGACCCAAAGATTAATCGGGACAATTAATTCTTTTGGGAATACTAATGTGTTAGTACAAGTCTTACTCCCAACTTAGTGATGAACCTAGGGATGTCACACACCATAAAGAATTAGGATAACGTAGAACAAGAGAGAAATATTGTTGCAAATGTGTTTGCAATTACTGCAATCCAATTAAGTTGATTTGAAATTAAATTAAATGAGATTTTATTAGATTTGTATTATAGTCACAAGCTGTGGCACCCCCAAAACCCGGTAGGGTCGCCACAGATACTAAGCGAAAGAAACTAAGGCAAAAACAACTTATACGACGAGAGAATTGAAATTCAGACCGAGGCTTAGGCGTAAAAATTTTTCTTTTTCTTTTGAAAAGGCTTTAAGGATTTGCGCAGCTCATAGCGGAATTAAGAGGCGAGTCTCACCAACACTTCACTTCCCTCACGACGGCACAATGCACACCAACTATTGTGATTAAAAGAAACACGAGGCCGAACCACTTTTATTTACATATATATTTTACGAAGGATAACACGGGTCGGTACAAAAAGGTAGGCCAAGACTCATCTATATGCTCGGCCTTCAACCTCAAAAAAAGACACACGACCCTCTAGAAATAGCGTGTAAAGATCTCCCCTCGGACTACTAGTGTCGGCCATCCCAAAAAGTTGCCAACCCCTACTTCACGTACGCGGGCCATCACACCCATCCCGGTGCATCAGGCGATGGGGGTGGCAGCATCCCCATCATCACTCCATCGCGGCGGATGTGGACGGACACGAACTCCTAAATGACGGGGCCCCCAGACAGACCCACGTCATAGGACACGATCGCACGAACACGGATGAAAGTCAGTCCCGACAGGGTGGGACAATCGATCTCTGTCAGCTCGACCTCCACATCAGACGGAAGGCCGTAAAATACTCCCCGCGTGATGGCAGGGAGTGGCATCGTGCTAATCTGAAATGTTGGTCCCCGAAGGGGTGAGTACAACCACTCAGCAGGTAAAGGAATCCAATCACCAATCATGCATTTAAACAATACAAACAACTACATCATACACGTCACACATGCATTCCAACATACTTACCTCGAAGCCATGTACATGCCATCATACATCATCATCACAATCATAATACGTATGTAGCATAGACTTCGAATGATCATCATCATCATACCATAAGATCCATACATGTCATCATATTACCATGTCATCATATCATCATGTCATATCACACATGCATGTCATCATGCCATAGGTGGTCATCATCATGTCATATCACACATGCATGTCATCATGCCATAGGTGGTCATCATCATGTCATATCACACATGCATGTCATCATGCCATAGGTGGTCATCATCATGTCATATCACACATGCATGTTTTAATTTCCACTTTGAATTCTCAATTGACCATCACGTCACCCTTCCTCGGGATCATCCATCCCATACTTTACACTCGCACACTATTCGGGCCTTGCGAGAAGAACCATCCGGAATTATGCCATTCATGGCCACCGGGCATCCGGCACCCCCACCGCTCCGGGCATCTCGCACCCCAACTAGCATCACGAGGCATCCCCTCGGGCAAAGACCTCCGAGGCTTCTGGCACCCAACCATTCCGGGCATCCTGATACTCCCAGGGTCATCCGGCCATGTATCTCTATACATTCCGGGCATCCGGCACCCCCCATCCCGGGCATCCTGATACTCTCAGGGCATTATCATCCGCCACAAATAGTTTCCTCATTTATCATCGTTCATGCTTACCAATTTAGGCCTCAATTTAACATGGCACATGATGTAATGGCAAAACAAGATCACCTTCGTCCTTATACATGCATCATCAAGCACTTACATACATGCCCTAAAATGCAATTACTCATAGAGATTAAATCCTTATGGGATTATATGCCACTAATAACAATGTACTTACCACATGCATTTTGAAATTATCTAAATTCCAATTTATTCTATTTTGAAATTAATTAAATAATCACTCAAATCCCAAAATTCATGAAATTAAAGCATATAATAACTTAATACAATAAAATAGTAATTTCTGCAGAAAACACATAGCCAAACAATTTCTACACAATAAACAATATTTCCACAATTTCCGTATATAATTTCGGATAAGGGCAGAACGCACAGTTTTCTAAGTAAATCAATTAAAATACCCATACGACCTCAGAAAATTATGAAATTTTACCAGGTTATAGTTAAGACATTAAACTAGGTTTTTCATGAATAAATCTAGACCAAATTCGTTTTAGGTAAGTGTCTACAGTCCCACGAAGTTACTGATTAGATTACCGAAACACCCAGAGTCCTATGTCCGAAATATTGAGATTTGACCTACCTACACTTCTTCGTTTTCTCTGAAATTTGGATATGTTTTACTTCTAAGGATCCCCTACAACTTCTATGAAGGAACTTAGGCCAAACTACCAAGGGATAACCTTCATATGGGTCCACGAAGTCTCGGGTGTCCTGTTCCGCAACTCCAGATTCACCATCTTCAAGATCAGGTTGGTTTCCTAGTCTAAACTTGTTCTTTTTGCTTCAAATTCGAGTATGTTCATCCTTAAGATGTGCTCTACAAGTCTCATGAAGAAGTCGAAGAGAGATTCATGGTAAAAATCAACATGCAACCACAAATCTACCTCAAGGTCAGAAAAACAGTTCCAGATCTAGGGTCTCCGAAAAATGAGGTTTTGACCCCTTAAATCTTCATCATATTGCACGAAATTTTAGTATGTCGTAGTTCAAGGTGTTAGCTACAACTTCCATGAAGAGATCCAAGCCAAAATCGAACTCCAAACATGCATGCAAGCTCCCACAAGTTTCTGACTCCAGTGATCCGTGCGAAAACAGCATGCACCTCCAAGAACAAACCATCCTCACTCCATTTTCGTACATTCAAACCACAAAGAAATCCAACCAACATGCAAAACACACATGCATAGAGAGATGATGGACCCTAAACTCGCCTTAAACGCAAAGAGGAACGACGGCAAGTGGCGGACGGACGGGCGGCGTGCGGCGGACGGACGGGCTTCTCCTCCTCCTCCTTCGCGCAAGCCTTCTCTCTCGCGCAAGTCTCCCTCTCTCTCTCTCTCTCTTCCTCACCGTGCGACACCCCCTCCCCCATCCGGCCACTCTTCCCTTTTGATTTCCTCAAAGGCAATCATTGCCTTGCCTCTCCCATGGCCAATGCATGGCAAGCAAGCTTTGCCACTTGGCAAAGCCCCATGCATGGGCTTGGGCTTCAAGCTTGGGCCCTCTTGGGCCTCCTTGGAAGAAGTGGGCCGGCCACTTCTTCCCTTCCTCTTGGGCCGACGCAAGTCCACTTGTGGGCCTTAATGGGCCGGCTTCTTGGCCCATTAGGGTCCACCCTTGGGCCCAAGGCCCAATCCAACTTTCTTTTCTACTTTAATTGAAACTAAAATAATAATTACACCTAATTAAAAATCCTATAACGTTTTATGAAAATTAAATCTATAACAAGCATGGCAAAACATGAATTTATCCTTATTAATTACCTTAAGTTTTAAATTAAAAACACAAGGCACATAGCACAAAGTCTTAAGAAAGAACTAAGGCTAAAACACAAACCAATAGGTAAATTCATTACCTATTTAAGGGCTTTAGGGCACCTTAGGGTTGCCCTTAATTCCTAGGATGCCACACAAGCCTACTTGCATATAATGCACATGCATGCCCAAAGTGGATACATGTTAATGTATCCTAATTGCACACACAAAGATTACGTTCCTTTTATTTTTGTTTTAGAAATTGATTAATTAATTATTTAATTAAATAAATTATGCACACGGTCAGCAATTGTTGCTGACCGTGTGCAACATACATCATGTGCGTTTCTTTTAATATATATATAGGGACTTCATGCACGAAGCAATGGTCAGCTGACCAACCGCTCATGCACAATGATCGTGCATGGGCAAACGATTAGCAACGGTTGCTGATCGAGATCAACACCTCGATTAGCAACCGTTGCTAATTCAAGTATATATTTTTATTTAAAATGTTGGGTTGAGGACATAAAAACGTGTTGCTGAAAATAAAATAAAAGCTTGCGTGTTCTTGTGTTTTTCGAGACGTGAGAAAGAGAAGAGGGATTCTCTCTCGTTCGGGCCGTGACTAAAAACATCAAGGATACGGCGGATTGTCTCCACGAGATTGCTAGCACAATCATAGTGGTGATTATCTGAAAGTTCTCTCTTCCATTCAACGTCCATTGTTGGTGTGTCTAAACTAGAGGTCCGACGTTTGTGGGACTCGAACTGAAGAACATCCGAACCAATTCGTTTAAAGCGCACTTCGAGAGGTAATTCGTTTAACTCCCTTTTTATATTCAGATTTTTGATTAAAACGCATGAACAACGCCTTCGGAGAATCATGTATAAAATTTATCTTCTTTGTTTCTGCTGTATTTTTTTTTTTAAATTTTACCTATACATGATTCATGAAACCCCAACAGCCACCCCGAGCTTCGAGCCAAACCATTCCACTGTACTTTTCCTATATGGATCCCGCGAACGCTCTGACTCGAATACGCTCTAATCAGCAAGCTCGGTCCAAAATTTTCTCCAAAATTTTCAAGAATTTGAAAGCACACGAGCCTAATCGAAAAGGAAAATGGGAAAACTTGGAATGCTTTGTGGTGAGAGAGTTTAACCTGTGAACGATCAAAGAGAGAGGGAACTCCTGTTGTAATTTGCGACTCCAACCCGATCGACGACGCACTAGAGAGAGAGAGATGGGGGGTTTGACCAGCCGATCATTTCATCACTCTTGGAGCCCAGGCGAGGGTTCCGAGGTCGTTAGACCTCAGATGCAGTGACGCCAAGCTCTTGTGACCTCGGCAAGCCTCACAACAATAGATCTAGGAGACGATGCAATTGTCGACTAGGCGATCGGCGACGACCATTGATCAGGTGACCGGAGGCAACTAGGCGAGCAATGTCACTGGTTGATCGATGTTTGTGTGGTGAATAAGAGAGGTGAGAGGGTTGTGTTTTGTTAGACAAGCGCTCGAGTGAAGAGAGGCGAGGGAAGAGAGAGCTGACAGATCAAGGTTTTTATGTTAAAAATGGGTAAATGTGGAATTATGGTTAATGAATGGGGTAAGATTGGAAATTCAAAAAATTCATTAATTGAGGTATTGTTGCATGCCGAGAATGCCAAAAAGCCAAAGCAAGGGAGAGGGGGCCTTGATTTAATGGCCTTTACAAAGCCTTAGAAATGCTAGCATTTGGGAAATGAGCTCCCAAAAATACATGCCAAACACACTTGCATTTGCCCAAGGGGATTTAAAGGTCCAAAGGACTTTGCAAAGTTGTTCCCAAACCAAGCCGTAGTCCGATTTTTCCCCTCTAGCACATGCAACATTCGTGTCGCTCTTGAATCTCTTCACTTTTTTCTTCTTTTGCTTTGGGAAGGTTCTGGCAATGTCTCCCTTTTTCGGACACTTGCAACATCTGAATGGCTTTCTCCTCGCTCTAAGTTTGATCTAGATTTGCCTCTGCTCCTAAAACACCTTACCAAGTTCCTAAATATGACCATTAGACCCTTGGTGCCACTTCTCTTATGTCGCCCTTCAATTTCTTCTGTCTTTCTAACAAGAATAGTGCACACTTGACTGGGGAAAACTATCTAAAAAGTCCTAAACATATTATATGGCAATCATTTCAGTCTTAAAAATCTTTCAAATTCGCCAATTTAGTCCCAAACCTTTTGCCAACTTGTCAAACTAGTTCTAAACCTTTCAATTGTGTTAATCTAGTTCTAAACATTTTGATGATTTGTTAATTTAGTTGCCAATTAAGGCTGGAAATTGTTGATATGGTAGTCTCATTAGCGCTAACCGTCTTACGTGGCATAGCCAGCCTTTATGTGAATATATATATATATATATATATATATATATATATATATATATTATCCTTTTTCTTTTTTGTTTCTTTTCCTTTTTTTCCCTTTGTTGGCCATCGCAAGGCCTTGGGCAAGGGATGCCCCACTAGCCCAGGTCCATACATCCCTTGCCCGAGGTCGGTGAGGGTGGCCTTTGCCTAAGGCCAGTGACCTCCATTGACCATCGACGAGGCCCAGGGATGGCCAGTAGATGGAAAAAGAAAAAAAAAAAGGAAAGAAAAGAAAGATAAAGAAGAAAAATTCATAAGATTCAAAAAATTGCAAAAAATTTTCCGCATCAATGTTTTCCAATCAAAGTTGGCAAAAATGACTAAATTAACAAATCATTAAAAGGTTTAGAACTAAATGACAAATCTTCAAAAGTTTTAGGACTAAAGGCACAATAAAAATAGTTAGAACTAAATTGGTAAAATTGAAAGATTTATAAATGAATTGACTGCCATACAACAAGTTTAGGACTTTTTGGATACTTTTTCTATAGATATGGTCTTAGTCATTCTCATTAGAGAATCATGAAAATACTTATAAGAATTGGGCAAAAAACAAAGATACATTCTGGCTTGCCGTTAATTGTAATCCTTCTCATCCATGGAGATTCAAGTACTGCCTAAGTTGTAGCTGCACTTGTCTCATATGCCACTTTAGTTAGGGATTTAAGTTGCATTATTTAATGGCAAAGAAATATTCATTCATTATCCCATGAATGAGTCCATAAGATCAGTTGTGACTGAACCTATTCTTAAGATGTTAGGAATATGTGTAACAGGTTTACAGTTATAATGAGTCTTTAAACATTTTTCAGTTGATGGATCATTGAGAGAATATTGATGATCCTATTGAGACCTAAGATACTTCAAGGGATGATGAATCACAAGTCATTTCGGTATTGTAATATTCGAGTTAGAATACAGGTGCTTGTCTCGAACAAGTTTTCTGAACGTGACATACATAGAACGATTAGTAACATGGAGAAATTTTAGCGAGGTCAATGACTAATAATTCGTGTTTTGGTCTTGTGTAAGATCCTTAGATCTGAGGCACGATATTGACTTGTAAGTTGGATAGTTGTGGTTCATAAGTACACATATTGATGCTTCGTCAAACCGTTTCTATATTTGATGGTCTTAGTTTGTTCATAAACAAAGACACATGCATGCACATATGAAATATGTCTTCTTGTTATACGTGCGTGTGCGCGTACACATACACACACAAGATAGAAGATTGATATCTTATGTGATCTAATCGTGATATTGTATTGAAATAATCGGCTAGGGTTGTAATCGAAAATGAGTGGGTCATATCTCATAGAATACATGTCTATTAGATTGAGACATATGATCAAATTGATGGCTTGACAAATAATTACATGACCTTTGTTCAATCAAAGCATAGTAAGATAGTAGATTGAATTACATGGTCGCCAAAACTGATAGGTTCATTATGTTTTTAAAACATTTCACATTGTCTAAGCAGTTATGACATATTGCTAAATGTCACTCATGATTTTTAGGAATTGGAAATTGGTCAGGACGTTCAGTTCTCTTGATTGTGCTAATGTGTTAGCACAAATCCTAACCAATTGAAAATGACGCTTGAACAGGAGAGACAATATTACAAATGTATTTGCACTTGAGGCAATCAAATTGAATCAAGCTGAAAAAAGAAGAAGAAGAAGAAGAAGATTTGAAAGGGGTTTCAGACTTTACGACCGAATCAAATATCTGAAGCGGGTTCAAATTCAACGACTAAATTAATAATCTGAAATGAGTTCAGAATTAATAACCGCATTAATGATATGAGTTTAGAATTAATAGCCGCATTAATTATTTGAAATGAGCTCAGAATCAATGACATCATTAATGATTCGAAGTAAGTTCATAATCTATAGTCAACTTAATGATTTGAAACCATTTCAAACTTAACGGCTAAATTAAAGATGAACGATTTCATATTTAACAATTACATTAATGATCTAAAATGGTTTTAGACTTAACAACTAAATTAAAGATCTGAAACGTTTTAGATTTGACGATCACATTAATGATCTAAAATGGTTTTGGAATCAATAGGCGGTTTAATAATTTGAAACGGTTTTAAATTCAAATGACCAAATTAATATTCTGAAACGGTTTTAGATTTAACGGTCAAATAAAAAAATTATAACGGTTACAACATTAACATCCAGAATAAAGTCTTCTAACGATTGAAAATTAATGCTTGGAAAATGCTCTATAACGGTTACAAAATTAATGCCCGTCTAAAATAGTTTCAAAAGTTACATCTAGATTCAAAGCCTAAAACGAGCTTAGAAGTTACGACCAAATTAATTCTCTGAAATAGTTTTAGAATTTATGAGCTGAATTAAATGTGATTTGGGACTAGATATAGAAGGCGATTGAGAGAATAGATCACGAGATGATAGTGGTCAATCAAATAGACACACACGAGAGCAGTCGCTAGCATAATTATTGTGGTGAGCTCTCTCGATTTTCTCTTTACTATTCGACACGAGTTGGTGGTATGTTTGAACTAGAGGCCTGACATTTGTGGGGTTGAAACTGATTAACATTAGAATAGGATTACGTCAGAACTAGCATCATGAGGAGATCAGACATTTGCAATCGGAATATGAAGAATGTTAGAACTAGCACTACGAAATACCAGGTGTCTATGGTTTGGATTTGAATAGATAAGAACAATGTAGGACCAACGTTAAGAGAAGACCAGACGTTCATAGTTAGAATCTGAAGAACGTTAGAACCAATGCTACAAGGATGTCAAACATTCGTGGTGTTGGATGTATGCCCTAAAGCTACTATGTAATAGTTACATATTAGGGATTTCAGTTGTATTTTCATTATTATTATTTATTTAATGGCAATGACGTATTCATTCATTTGTCCAATTATTTTATGTTTATGAATGATTCCATAAGATCAGTTACAACTAAACCTATTCTTGAGACGTCAAGAATATATGTGACGGGTTCATAGTTAGGCTGAATCTTTAAACCGTTCTCGGTTGATGGATTATTGAGTGGATATTAATAATCATGTTGAGACCGATGTGTTCATAACTTCACCATTAAGTATTGGATACTTAAGGGAATGATGAGTCACAAGTCATTGGGTATTGTGATGCCTAAGTTAAGAACACAAGTGTTTGTATTAGACAAGTTTACTGAACATGACGCATATGGAACGATTAGCGACATGGAAGCTTTTAGCGTGGTCAATGTCTAATTGTTCACGCTTTGGAGGCACAGTATTAACTTGTATGTCGAACAACTATAGTTCACGGGTGCACATAATACCGAGTCATTGATCCGTCTTTATACCTGATAGTCATAGTTTGTTCATATGCGAAGTTGCACATGTGCGCAATATGGAATCTGTCTCCTTGTTACATGCAAGGTATAATAATGATGTCCTATGCGATCTAATTATGACACTGCATTGAAATCCTCAGCCGAGGTTATAACCGAGAATAAAATTGTTTATGTCTCGGATAAAATGCATGTCAATTAGATTTGTACATATGATCGAATTAATGACTTGACAAATATTCCATGGTCTTTGTTTGATCGGGACATAGTAAGACAGGGGGATTGAATTACATTGTAGCCAAAGCTGACAGGTTCATTGTGTTCTTAAAATATTCACACTATTTGGGTAGCCATGACATATTGCTAGATGTCAATCATGGTTTGTAGGAGCTAAAAGATTAATCGGGACAATTAATTCTTTTGGGAGTACTAATGTGTTAGTACAAGTCTTACTACCAGCTTAGTGATGAACCTAGGGATGTCACACACCATAAACAATTAGGATAACGTGAAACAAGAGAGAAATATTATTGCAAATGTGTTTGCAATTACTGTCGAATTGAGTCGATTCGAAATTAAATTAAATGAGATTTAATTTAATTTGTATTATAGTCACAAGCCTACTTGCATATGATGCACACGCATGCCCAAAGTAGATATATGTTAATGTACCCTAATTGTACATATAAAGATTATGTTCTTTTTATTTTTAAGGGGATTAATTATTTATTTATTTATTCATTTAATTAATTATTTAATTAATTATTCATTTAATTAATTAATTAATTAAAGTTGAAATGGTCAGCAATTCATGCTGACCATTTGGCACTAATAATCGTGCACATGCACGGTTGATAATCGTGCACATGCACGAAGCAATCGTGCATGATGGTGCACGAATCAGCAACGGTTCGGCAACCGTTGCTGATTCGTGAAGTTATTAAAAAAAAATTGCCGCAAAAGGTTGCAAGGGGAAAAAAGTGCTCGTTGCTGAAATAGAGAGAAAGTGCGTGTGTTTTGTGTCTAAGAGATGCGAAAATGAAAAGGAATTCTATCTCGTTCGGGCCGTGACTATAATACATCAAGGATACGGCGGATTGTCTCCACGAGATTGCTAGCACAATCATAGTGGTGAATATCCGAAAGTTCTCTCTTCCGTTCGACGTTCGTTGTTGGTGTGTCTGAACTAGAGGTCCAACGTTTGTGGGGCTCAACCTGTATAACATCCGAACCAATTTGTATAAAGCGCGTTTCGAGAGATAATTCGTTTAACTCTCTTTTACATTCAGATTTTTGATTAAAACGCACGAACAACGCCTCAGAAAATCATGTAAAATAATATCATATTTGTTTCCGCTGTGTACTTTTGTTAAATTTTACCTATACATGATTCATGAAACCCAACATGAAGAACGTTAGAACCAAAATTTTGGAGCACACTACAAGGGTAGTGTGATTAGCCTCTTTTCACTTATATGCGCTTCTTATCAAATTGCATGAATAATATTAAAGAGATACGTGTATTGGTATTTTCGCTTCCGTTATGAATCATTTTGATTTAATTTTATCTATGTACGTGTTATTATTTTCGAAACAAATCCCAACAACTTCAACCAAAACAACATCTCCTAAATTCAACAGAATTATATCCCCATGCTTGTTCAAAATGTTAAAAAGATTTCCGCTTTCATACCCTCGGGAAATTTATCGTCTCCCTCCAATGTGAAAACCTATATTGTGCCTCCAACAATGTGTATCTTACAACACTACGAGCTATCCACATGGAAGGCATGGCAAAATGCAAAATGTAAACAAAAGAAATGAATCAAACAAGAAAAAATAACCCGAACATGCCAATTTTACATAGTTCGGCGATGTGCCTATTTCAAGAGATAGATCGAAGAGATGGTTCCACTATGACCAGCAAAAAAAAAAAAAAAAAAAACTATTAAAATCTCAATCACTCATCTCTCTAGTGCTTTCAAATCCTAAATAATGCCGAATCCCATAAAAATCAATCAGAAAAGATGAGTATTCTCACGCTCTCAACTCTCTTAGATGATGGCACTCGAAAGCTATTTACGGTTATCACAAGTTATGCATAAATAAACATCAAAAATAGGATTTAAAATACATCCATATTGAGTCCACGTGGGGGCCAGCTATAGGTCTGAACACCTGGACACTATGCCAGACACTGCATTTTGGCTCTAAAGGTTTACCGAATATCCATTCGATCTTTGGCCGAGTGCCTACCTAGCGGCGTGGCTTATCCAGACGCAAGGCGGGGTGTCTTCTTTTGTCCTCCGGCTGTCTGACTAAATCTCTAAGATCCCGCGAACGCTGTCACTGTCCCTAAAATATGAAACTCATGCCGATTCCAAATCAAATGGAATTAAACTGGAGCCATAATCAACACATGCCTAAAATATCTCTCTCTCTCTCTCTATCTAAAGAGGAGCCAATTCCGTGGCAATGGGGGTTGGCCACAGCTAATGTTGTCGACGGTGATGAGCAGAGGGGATGACATGGGACATGAAAGAGTGTCTAGTGGATTTTTGTTTTTATTTGGGTTGACAAAGGACCGCTAAAATTTCTCACCTATGTGGCAACTATCAATCAGCCGGTCCAGGTCGGGTTTCAGCAAAACCCAAACCGACTCCAATAGTTGGACATGTTTTTAATCCCTGACCTGAACGGAAATAATACTATTTTCCCCGGAGGGAACAGTTAAAAAGACAAAAAAAAAAAAAAAAAAAAAGACTTCAAAAGCATGTACACATGGTGCCCGTGTGACTGTAGGGTTTGAACAGGAGAAACAAAGATTCTCCAAAGTAAATTGCAAGCATTGGAAAGATTAGAGGGACTGGATGTGGAAGCACAAGCGTTTTCCTGAGTACGTGATTACTCTTACAATGAGCATTAATAATACAAGCATTACGTTGAGTAATCTTGTTCTTGAGATTTAAGGTATGTTTCAAAATTCGTAATTAGTGAGATCCCAAGTTGGAGATTTGGTATGATATGGTATTGGTATGGAATACTTATATATCCTAAACTTTTGAGTGAAAATATATCTTGCTCGATATATTAACAAGTTCAAATTTGAACTCCCTTTTGGCGATATCTCCAAGTTGAATGCATTGAATTTTTGTTGTGCCTCCCAAAACTCGAATTCTAAATAACAAAAATCTTTTGAACAAAACTACTTTAGTATTATTTGAAAAGTTTTCGCCCACAAGTAATGAGGCCATTTAACAAAAATAAAATAAAATACACAACAACTTTCCATTGTTGGAAATTTAACATCAACCGTTAAACGTCTAAAAAACTTACCCAGCCTTTTTCCAGTGCTGCAAATGCAATATGACTTTTGAAAAGTCTAAAAAATTTCACAGCCTCGTCCTATTATTACAAATTCAAGATCAAGTTAATACTCTGTCTGTTCTCGTTATTGTCTTTTTCTCTCTTTTTAGATTTTAAAATTTGTATGGTATATGCCATCTCATGTATATTACTTTTATAAGCAATCCCATTCAGATAGGAAAAAGGTTATTAAAATGTATTTTGAGTACATAAGTTAAAAAAAAAAAAATGCAAGAATACCTTGAAAATATGGAATCGGGTTTGAATTCTAAAATTGATATCCTATTGTAAGTCCGAGGGAATTGCAACTTTGTTCAAATAAACCGTGAACCCAGTCAAATCACAAAAGATTCTCCTTTTATGTGGAAAAGACTCATGTCAATGATTATGATTTTAGCTTGACGGTGTTACCTATTTCACCGGTTTTGTTCCCCGCAATGAAATATATTTTGTCGAGAGTAGTTCTTCATTTTTTTTTATTTAAGAAAGGACAAAAGTTCTATGCTAATAGCAGATGAAGGATGTTAAATGCAATACAAATGCTAAATTTCCAATTTCAAACAGCAATGTACAATCTTGACAACGAATTTGCTAACCCTGAGAATAGGTACAAAATATGTCGGAATCTAATCAATGAAAATGCATTGAGATACATGACTCAACATCATAATCTAATCAATGACGCTAAACTAGGATATGGGACACAACATCGGAATTTAATCGACGATGAGGATCTAAGAGCTACAATTATGAAAAACTAAAGTGCAACGCAAGAAATGTAAAGATAAAGGAATAACATGTTTATTGATTTGTCACAAAGGGGAAGGGGTCCCTTATTACTGGTGGTATTTATAGAGAAATTCGATAACCACTAAATAGTTATTCATCTTCCAATAACCGCTTCAGACCTCCTGCACGTTCCTCTTTCTTTGCGGTTAACTTGTCCGTTCTTTTTGTAGCTGCCATGATCGTGCCCTGGTGTTTCCTACCTTATCGACAACGATCTCATGACCGGGTTTTTAGATATCAACTGCTCCTTAATCGTGCACACCTCTGGCACTTTCCTAAATATTTCAAATGTTTCTATTTAAAATTTTCCCTCGACATCACTTGAGCGGCCACTAAGGAGCTGCATGAGAACATTTCTATTCCTAAGAATTTCTGTTCTTTTGTTTCCTCGGAACAAAAAAAGAACAGAAACTCGTTTGGTAATGCCAATTTGTTTTTCTATTCCCCGGAATAGAAACGAGAAACAAAAAAAAAATTGCTTTTTGTCCCGGGAACAATTTCTAGAAATAAACAAATTTTCATTTTTATTTTTGTTTTATTTCTCTCTTTGCTGCGGCCACCTCCAACCGCTCGGAGCCACCGCTGACCGCCGCCGGCCGCCACCACTACCGCCGCCGTCGCCGACAATCCGTGAGCAAGAATAAAAAACGAATAAATACAAAAAAAAATCGTTGCGTTACCAAATACATTTCTATTCTTTTTCTATTCCAAGAGTAAAAATTTTGTGTAGTTACCAAACAGGTTCTACTCAGAAATTGTTCCCCGGAATAGAAATAGAAAAGAACTATTTTCTGAAAAAAAAAAAAAAAAAAAAAAAAGGAAAAAAAAAAAAAAAACTCTTCCCCGGCCAAAAATGTTATCATGCGCACCCTAAACATTGTATTTTAATAGTTTAACACATGGCGGCTTCTTGCTTTGCTGTCGACTGCTGAGTCTTTATCCTTAGGCTTATCAATAATTAATCATATGCCAATGCCCTTCTTGTAATATTCATGTGATTTCGCCTAATTATTATACCTCCTATCTTTGTGATCGGCACGTCATGGTATGGCCAACTTTAAGAGTCAACATCCCCCAAGACTTTAACTCATGGCCACGGGGAGAGGAGTAGACTCCCTATCTAAGCCAACACATCGTTCGGTTCATTATTTGAGAATGAAAAAATATCATTTCTAAATTTGTATGCGTGAATACCAGCAATTTTGCATGCGTATAGATTCCAATCTAAATAAAATTATTCTTATGACAATGTTGTCCGAAACAGAGGACCACTATTGAGTAAATAATGCAGAAGTACAACAAATGTAGACAATAAAAAACTAGTGAAAGAGTGCGTTGCACGACATCTGAACAAATTGCACCCGTTGGTCCTGAAACTTAGCGGTTATTATAGTTTAGCCCCTAAACTTAAAAAAAAAAAAAGGAGTTTTTCGTCCATAAACTTTACCGTTGTGTAGACTTATACCTAGTTATTTGGACATGGATTGTGGGTAGGTGCTAATACAGTCTTTCTCACAAAATGATACTTATCGAAATCACATGTTAAACGCAATTATTATTCCAGTTACTTTTCGAAAGATTACATTTTTTTAATGACCAAACTTCATTGCATTTACTTAAAGAATCTATGGCTGATGTTGGCCTCACGAAGGCGACAAAAACAAAAGCGGGAAGTAAATTTTGAGGCGATTAATTTGGTGTCACAAATTTTCGATCGCTCACTTGAGTTTCTTATCTTTAAAAAAATCTCGTTCATGTTATATCGACCACTTACTCGGCCAAAAAGCTAACGTGGGATTTTCTAGAAAAAGTATGTAGAAACATTTTTATCAATTAAATAATGCCATATGTTATGCAACGGGTGAAGGATGATGGAATTCAGACTGAAGCTAGTCCCAACTGAAAATGATCACTACTTTCGGCGATCGAAATTTTCTGGAATAACTTAGATAAATGAAATTTGAAAGCTAAGGAATTTAAACGAGCTATTAAAAATTTGCAGCACTAAATTGAGCACTGTATGAAAAGATTTGGAACTTCTAATGTACTTTTTAATAGCGAAAGAATTGAAAAGAAAATATCTTTGTCAATATCTTATTCTCATTCTTCCATATGCTGATTGGCACTTGCCCATAGTTGGAGATCACGTAAGCTCATCTTGATCATATATAATGTTACTATTAATTAGGGCAAGGACCTTTATCCACTCTCATCACAAAAGTGGGATATCACTATTTCTTACGCTTCAAATGATTTGATATGATATGAAGAACTTATTTGTTAATAGCTCATGCCATGGAGCTCCTTGTATAAATAAGATTTGTACAAAGAGATGCTTTTCAAGAGATGCAATCAGGAGTTGCGATCCACGAACACACGAACATTTCTCCAAATATTATGAGCACCTCTTAAAATTTAGTTTCCGTAGAAGTGTTTGTAAAGGATACACACATCACGGGGAGGAAAATTGCATCGCTAACTCCTAAAGTTTATGTTCGGAATGCAATTGAGTATAAACCTTTTAGTTGCTTCAATCAAGTTCTAAACCTTCGTCAAAAAGTGTAATCAAGTCCTAAATTGATTCAATTAAGTCCTCAGCCTTTATCGGAAAATGCAATTAAGTCCAAAAATCATATAAAAAAGAGTGCAATTTGAGGATCCAACATGAGCACTTTTTGAATAACATATAGGCAATTTTAAAACTGTTTATCCAAAGAACTCAATTACTTTTTTGAAAGAAGGTTTAAAATTTGATGGAATCAATTGAAAGATTTTGGACTCGATCACATTCTATACATTAGGTTCAGCACTCTCTATGCAATCTTCGCCATGACAAGCATGTAACATAAATAATTAAATTACACTTTCAAACATAAATTAAGTCTTTTGTAGAGTTGCTGGTCATTTAGGTTGAATAATGAAATTTTAAGATGCACCCGAGCATCTATGTACACTAGGCACATCTCATACCAAATAATTCATCCACATGCACCCAATAATATCTCGAGAAACGAGAACAGCCGTTCTTCATGGTAATAATTCTTCGGAAGATAAAGGTAAAGACAAACTCATGACACGAGTGAGTAATTAAGCCGCTTCAATTCGATATCAAACGGAATTGAACCGCCCTAACCGAACCAGTTTTAGGTCGGTTCTTCTTTTTATATTTTTTTATCAAAAGAAAGACACCATTCATATATTAGAATAATACTCGAGAGGTACGTAGAAGGCTTTCAAGCCTAGCAAATTCCAAATAATGGCAAATTAGATTAATAGTCAAAAAGCATATAATAAAGCATAGTTTGGAGTTTGAAGCACTCTCATCCTCAAAAACAGAACCAACACTATAAATGATCGGTGGCCGATCATTAGATTTAGTGATGAGCATATGCCGAGATCTCTCACTACATTTACAACGGCTTACAGTGCGTGTCTAGGTTCAACGTCCTCATCACCATTGTCGTATAGAGATGTCAATATCAAAATGTTGAATAAACACATATCGTATACCTATAAAGAGCTCCTAGATCTATATTCAAATCTAGTTTAACAGAGTAAAATCCAAAACTTGACCTAAATCTAAGTCGGGAGAGGAGACCAACCTAATCTCGAAGAGGTTGTGAAGCCACATTACTAACATCCTCCATGATGGCTATCGATTGGATGAATGGCTGAACTATGTCTCCACGTTCAACCAAGATCAATTATAGAAATTTATTCATACACACAAACTCCAAGAACTAATCGGGAGAGAAAAAAAATGGAAAGCTTCAAAAGAGGGAAGAGTGAGATAGAGAGGGAGGGAGAGACTCACTCCCTTAAGGACAGCACTACCAAGAGGTGGCGGCTTCTAGGGAAAAGAGAGGAAACCTTAACCTTGCTTTAGATATGTTCACATGGAGATGGGAAGGTCACTGAGGGGAAAATTGGGGAGCTGCCCTTAACTGGTTTAGTTCTTGATATGACATCGTGAATTGTTGATTCTTCTTCTTCTTTTATGGGATATGTGCACTACAAGTTTCAAAAAGTGTTGTAAAAGTACAATTGAGTTTTAAAACTTTCAAAAAAATACAATTAAGTCCTAAAACCAGTCAAATTGGTGTAATCAAGTCATTCCATTAACACCGTTAATTTGTCTAATGGAAAATATTGATGTGGTATTTTTTAATTAATTTTTCCTTTAAATCTCAATTAAATAATATTAAGAAACTAGAAAGAGCTAGAATAATTTGAAAAAACAAAACTGAAAAAAAAAAAAAAAAAAAAAGGGTAGGGACTCATTGGTGGCCGTCATTACCATCTGTCGCCCATCGCCAAAGGGGTCAGCAAGAGCTAGCATCGCCCATATTTGGATGAGTCATGCTAGCCCTAAGCGTGGGCCGATGAGGCATCTTCTAAATCTGGGCGAACCTCACTGGCCCCACACAAATGTCAGCCACACCTCATCTGAGGCGGGCGATGGTCGCCAGCCCCTAGGGAGGGTTAGCATCACCTAGATCTAGCTACTCTCAACCTAGTTTGGGCACCTAGGTCTGCGTGAGCCTTGCCAGCGAGGGTCACCTTTGCCCCCACTCCTTACCGCTGCCTAGGGCAGGCAACCCTATCCAACACCTTCGGCAATGGGCAACGATGGCAACGCCCAACACAAGTTGTTGTCCTTTTTTATCTCTTTTTTCTAGTTTTGCTTTTTTGTTTTAGTTATTTTAGCTTTTTTTAATATTATTTGAAAAAGATTGGGAGGTAAAAATAAAAATAATAATGCCACATAGGGGAAAGAATTTACTTTAAAAATTCTAAGTCAATATTTTCATTAGACAAATTAATGGCGTTAACGGAAAGACTAGATTGTATCAATTTGATAAATTTTAGAATTTCATTGTAATTTTTGAAAATTTTAGGATTCAATTACACTTTTGCAATAAGTTTTAAGAATTGTAATTCACATATCCACTTTTTATTATTTACTTTGTTTTATAAAAAAAGATAAATGAGTTTTGCATCAAGAAACTAAGGAAATCCATCAATACCTTAATAAAGTGGCTACAGATTTTAACATAGTATGTTTTTATAAAATAATAGTTACATCACTTAAAGTTAGGCTCAATTGTCGAACCAACCTTGGAACTGGCCTAGAACTAGCTATTTTAGTTCTAATCCGGATTAGGGGTAATTAGTACTCAGGCGGTCTAGTGGAACCGGTCAAATTCAAAAGAGAAAATGACTTGAACTCCATGAGAGGTGAAGGAGGCCTAGAGAGAGGGAAAGACCGAAAGAGGAGTAGGCATGAGCATCATAAGACGAAAAGAAAGACTGAAAGAGGAGATGAGGTGCACGTGAATCAGTCCAAGCGATCTAGTTCTCCACTTGGAACTGAGAATTAGACCAACACTCTTGAGGATGGACGAAATTGGCTGGTTTGGTCGGTTCGTGTTAATCACCCCTAGTCCGAATAGTAACCAACTTTGGCAAGATAAGTTCTAGATTCTCGGTCTGAGATCAATTTACACTGAAATTGATCATCCTTAAATTATGATAGGAGTATCCTACATAAGAATTGGTTATGCAAGTAGTATCATATAATATGCTACAACGTGAGTATGCTAAAATTTGTCCACATTGCAGCACTAGCTCCCATCTTTGTATATAATCCAGCATTATCTGTCCCTTTCACTTTAAAAATTGAGATTCATGAAATTGAACGGAGGCCAACGTGATAGATCGACTTAGATTATATTAATGCACCGTCGTTGGTATTTACTTGTCAAGAAAATTAATTAAACAAACTTGTGGGTCCTACTCAATACTGTTTGTAGATTAATCTGAAGGTAATAGACTACGATTCTACCAACCTTAAACAAAAGCTAACGCTGATCATGCTGATATTGATTGCAATAATTGGATAATTATTTTTGTTGCAGAAAAGTCTTATTTTAGTATAAATTTGAATTTATCATGATCGTGGGCAAGAGCAAGAGCTTAAGTAATACTCAACATGTCCTTTTCAGGTCCAGAAATCATGCAATCCGGGAGGATGATTTTAAAGATTAAAGTATTGATTTTAATGACATCTGGGCGAGTGAAATTGTATACCTTTGAAAACTTCAAATCAAAGCGAATTAAAATACCATTATCTTTGATGTCAAGGGATGTCATTGGACCGATTTCCTAAAACAGCATTGATTCTTAACGGTGATTTTTCCTTATTCTCAAGTTAACCGGTAAACCACCAAAATTAAATCATTGAAAACTACGATCAAGGTTCATCTCTCGTCTCATCCTTTGTGACAAGTGGACGTGCATGTTTCGGCCTTTTTTTTTTTTTAACGTAAAAACTTACTTGTTAACTTCCCCGTCAAAACCCTAAAAAATGTTATTTCAACTTCGAAAATATAAGAAAAACTGTAAATCGCTTATATGTTAATATTGAAACAATTTCAAATGTTTCAAGGGTTTGCATCGAGTAAAATTCATGTCGTGAAAGTTATCCGGTATCGAGGAAATAAAAAACAAAATATAGAACACAATCCTACTGGATTTTTCTGTTTTTGGTTATTATAGAGTTGGAAATGGTCTCTTATGTTTGTCAGGATAATAAATATCAATTCAGTCGTCTGTGTCGACGCTGATTGATGCTTTAATTGAACTGTAGGGCCGATAAAACTGGCAGCGATAGAAACCAGTTTTGTGCAATAAAATGACTTTAGCATTGCATTCGGTTTGACCGTGATTCGAATGGATTATTTAAGAAAATCACAGGAGTTACTGTGATATCACAACTTCTTAGACCATGCAGAGTCATGTATTAATTTGTCTTGATCATATATAGTTAAGATCTCGAATCAGCCTAATTAGCTGATTGACTTTATCTAGTGCGGTAGTTTGACAATACTCGCTTCTACTTCGTTCGTTTGTGTAAATTAAGAAAACCAAAATAGGAGCATAGCAAGGATTCCTGAGATTGTACTGTTGACTCATGCATGAACCTGAAGACACTTAATTGGCCTTTTCCCATTAGCATATTCTTGGGTTTTATTCTATATAAATTAGGAATGAGCAGTTCTAGGTTTTGTAAAGGTTCCACCTAGAACCTGGAACATGCCTATTGGAACAGATTCCTCTTTTTTTGGAATTTGGAACTTATCTTGTATACCCTAGAACTTGAAACTTACCCCGTTATAGGTTCTAGGGTTGATTTTAGGTTTTACTAAGGTTCCGCCTATATTATTATTTAAACAATTATAATTCACTAACCATAATTTATATTTAGACACACAAAAAATATGAACATTAATAAAATAAATCTTAGTCATAAAATGAAAACTTGTACTAGTGCTTCTAGATTATATAATCATCATCGAACGGCATAGAATATTGGAGGATCACACGGAAACATAGACAAAGAAAAACATTAAAAGTTATTTTAGGTTTGAGATCTTAGGTTCCAGATTCCTCTAACTAAGAATCCGAAACCTACCCATCTAAATATATTTCTCATTTTTTTTTAAAATCTCGAACTTACTCTGCATACCTTGAAACCTGGAACTTTGATTCTTAGGTTTCAAGTTTAATCCTAAAACCATGCTCACCCCCTATATAAAACTACTTGTGTGTTTAGCGTTGAAATATAAAACATTACTTGTTGTAGTGGACAAAATTTAGGACGAAAATGGGTGTCCCGTCAATGTCAGCTTGATATAGAACAAGCCCAAGCAATATTTTTCCATCTAAAGCCTCATAATTGACTGGATCCATCTCTCAGTTGGATTTAAGCAAAGTATATTTTATACATAATTCTATTATATTGAATTTGTGGTTGACTGAAATCCTATTAAGATGCTTTTGGGGAAGGATTATATTCTCCATGGTGATTTTATGATCTCAAAGTTGGATTTATTTTCTGTCTCTCTCTCTTTTTTTTTCTTCTTCTTCTTTTTTTTTTTTTTTTTTCTGTTTCTAAAGTTTCTAAAGTTCCCCTTTCACATTGCTTTCTTAGCTTTGACGCCGTCCACATATAAATCCACCAATCTTTATGATTATATAGAACATTTAAATCTGAACCCCATCACTTTCACTTTTTGCAATCCGTGCTGTAGCCTGTCACCTAAAACTAGCCAGGCCAACTCCATAAAGAAATCTCTCTGATTTCATTAGCACAATTGGCGTCATTTCTTTATCCCCTATCACTTCCCACTTGACCAACTTCCCCCAGCTTACATTCCTACACAAATTCACAATCCTTGCAATTAGCGAATCAATCTCACAAAATCTTTCATCAGCACCATGCCTAAAACCAAGAAAATGCTTGCAAGGAAGCCACCAGGTTGAGCAAATTACTGAAGGCACCCATTAGGATTCTTATCAAGGCCAGAGACTTCTACGTGCGGAGCCTGACCGACTGCTCGGGCCACATCGGGTATGGCAACGTCATGGGCTGCCCGACAGGCCAGATCAACACCCTGCCCCGGAGCTTCAGCGTCAGCTCGAGCAAGTCGGGCAGTGCCAACGCGGGCGAGGACTACCGGGAGCTTGTGAGGCTGGCCTCCCTTAGGAGCCTGAGCAGCAAAGTCAGGTCGGACCTCACGAGGACACAGCATGTTGCTGCGCAGTCCCCGATGACCGCAACGAATAATAAGATGCCGAGGAGTTTCAGCACCGGAATCGGGAGGATCGATGAAGACAAGCCGTGTGAATTCGGGGAGGAAGTGATGGTGAAGGCCGATGTGTACACCAGAAGCCGCAGCTACGTGCCTGCGAAGAGGACTTCTGGGGTTGATTTGAGACCCGGGAGACATTGAAGAAGGCGAAAATGGGGCGGCTTCAATTTGTTTACTTTCCATGTAAAACTTTGGAGGAGGTTTTTCTATTTTCCTTTTAATTTTCTTTCGTTTTTTTTTTTTTTTTTTTTTTGGGAGGGGGGGGTGTTTGATCCAAAGGCAGTCCTAAAGGAAGCTGATATCATCACTGACTTGTTGCTTCTTCGTGCAAGGCCAATGTTCTGTTGATCATTTGAGGAAAGTCTAGAGTGACGTGGTTATACATTCCAGTTCAAAAACATGATGCTCGCAAGCTCTCTTTCTTCCCTCTCTGCTTTTCGTTGCCAACAGATGTGGACCGTTTCCGCTCTTGATTGAACTTTGTTTCGATCATTCAATGGCATCATCAGATTTTAGAAGATGAACTTACATGATCGACTCAAATTCGCTAGAGTCTAATTAGCATGCCCCTTTTTTTCACGTTGGTTGAGGTAAACAATGTTGGTGTCAAGGTAAAAGCTATGAATAGTCATCGACTCCTGGGAAAGGGTAGAAGAATGGGACTTATTCTGGGACATACAATGCATTACAGACGTCCATCCTTCTCAAATTCAAGAGAATTGGTTTGATCCCAAACACCCAATGATTTCGAGCGGAAGCATGATGTCCAACAAGAAAAGACTCCTGTACAAATTTTCGTCGCTTCTAGCTCAGGAGATGATTGACTCCGAGACTGCGGAAATTAAATAATCTGTTTCTTGTGTGAATGCCCGTATCTATATTTGCAAGATTTGTGAGATTAGTTTACTACAAAATTAGTTGACCACCACCACGAGTTCTCCTTTCATTATCATAGAGTGGTAGGAACCAGGTTTCTTGAAAAATATAAGGAAGCTCAGTGGAAGAAGAAGGATTTTTCTTTTTTCCCTTTGGGGGCCACTTGGTAGGTGGAGCGAACCTGCTGATTGCTATACAAATATTAAAAGAGAACTATATGTTATATTAAAAAAAAAATTAAAAAAAAAATTTGTGGCATTAGTCAAGGCAGGACAGGCTGCCACTTGATGAGAGAAGGGAATGCCACCCTCGCCAATCCATTTTTGTCAAAGGCTTGAATCCTGGCGAGCTTTGGTTTGGAGAAATCTGGGACTCGCGTGCCTTCTTCGTCACTGCAGATGATCACGCAAAAGCAAAGAGAAATCCGATGGACGTAGATGGAAACGATGGGGGAGGGGCGACAGACAAATTGTAACTAGTGGCGAGGGGGGTTTGTGGCTTGCGAATTCGACTACTGAAAGACCCACCACCACCACTGGTGAAAAACCGACCCCACGACGATGGTGAGTAAGTTGACTTGACGGGGAATAGAAACCTCTAGAGTTCTCGATTTGGCCTCACTACATTTCAATTTAGTCGGTTGCGAAATGACTTCTTTCTCATTTTCGTAGTTTAAAACACTTTTGTCAATCAAATTGTACTTGCTAAGAGAAAATTATCAATAAAAAATTATAGGCCTATTACAATCATGCCAATTTATTTCTTTACTTTTTTTGAGCCAATTGATACTTACACCTTTCGTATTTATGTCAATTTAATCTATCTAATAATATTTTAGTTATTTTTTTCTTTTTTTTTTTTCCACTTCCTTCTTTCTCTTGCCGCTCTCTCCCTACTTGCTAACTACACGAGATTTACTGGTGCTTCTTAAAATTTATCAAGAAGGAACTCGGTTCTGCTTTTTGGCTGCTTTTAAGGAAGTGCCACCGTCGGAGAAACAAAGGTTTTTGCGTTATGGTGAGGTCTCACTTTTACTAAACCTGATGTATTTATCTCCATGAGGTTAACTACTTAACCTGGTGGCGACTCATAGCCCACCATCGATCACTCGCATTTCTTTTTAGGCTGTTATCTCACAACCTAGACATAGGTACTTCATAATTACTTTTCATTCCCGGGATATTGCCCAATTCCAATAGAGATTAATCGGCCTGTCAAGTTCCACGTAGTTGTTGGACAAGTGTATAAGACAAATAGGCATGTCAAAATGGGTCATGAACCCATTTCTTAACTCATATTTGATAGGTAAAATTATTATATGAATTAATTATATTCAGTAAATAAATCATAAATAGATATAAAATGGTAAAACTCCAAATAATATTAGTGTTAAATGGGTTCGCAATACACTTAAAGAGCGTTTGGTTTAATTTTATCAAGAGGTTTTTTTAACCTTTAAAGCCCTTTGAGAAAAAAAAATGAGGCTTGTAGTTCAACTTTTGGTTTAGGATTTGGCCAATTGTTGGTCTTGGCAATTCTGAAAGCCCAACACAGGTGTAGACCTCCTTTGGTTTTCAAAATTGTGGAGGGTCATTTCTAAGGTTAAATGATTTTTTCTTCCAAAACTACCCTCACTAATTTTTTTCATTTTTCGATTTTGCCCTTAACCAAGCCATGGCCGCTGGTTTCCCATAACCTAGGCAGCAATTGCTTAGGTCTTGTGACCTTAGGTGGCCCTCACGAGGTCACAACCCAGACCACCCTCGTCGAGGTCACACGACTCTCATTGATGGTCACCAAGGTCATGCCACTTTGTGCGGCGGTCACCTTGGTCACGCAACCCTTGCCCTTGCCGATGGTCAACCAAGGTCATGCCACCTCTGATGGCCCTCGTTTGGGTTGTGCAACCCCCGCTAAGGGTCGCTAGAGGTCAAGCAACCTTAGACGACGACTAACAATGCCAAATCTAACTCACCAATGGCCTAAGCTTTTGCGCATCTCCAACGAAGGGTTTCGGTGTTTTTGTAATGAAAATGAACAAAATAATGCAGTTAAAGCCTTTTGTAAATTTTTTTTTTTGCCAAATACTGTTTGACCCAAAATTGCTTTGCAAAGAAATTTTTAACAAACATAATTAAGCTTCCAACATTGGCATTTTGCCAAAACCAAACCAAATGCAACCTTAGACCCAACCCACCTCTATAATGCTTTCTTCACTCTTTATCTCTCCATTACTCAATCTCGCACTCGCTCGGTCACACTCTCATCTCAATTCAAGTATGAATTTTCTTATATTTAGTTAAATATAGAAGTGCTTTAGTAGTATAGGTCGGGTATATGTCACTATATCCATTGCATGGAAAAGGTTAAAACAGATTGAATGACTTAAATTGGATTGGATATGGGTCACCATTATGATTCTGTCTTCACTTTCTCTCACCCTCACTTAATCTCGCGCTCGCTCACTCCGCGCTCTCACCTTAATTTGGGTATAAATTTTCTAAGATTTTATTAGTTATGGAAGTGTTTTAATAATATAGATCGGGTTAACTATGAATCATATTTTTATATTGCATGGAAATTGATTAAAATGGATAAATGAGTCAATTTAGTTTGAATAATTTTCGATCCGATTTGATGAGTCTAAGGGGCATTGAAGCCTAAGTCCTTTGGGCAGACCTACAGTTGTATGCCATGCGGGCGTTCCACATGTGGACATGGCCAAGCACCGCTTCGGAGCATGCAAGATCTGTCCTTTCATTGCCCTTTCTTATTCACAGGCTCTCCACCCTGGGGAATCATTCATAAGAGGCTCACAGAGACCGGTCGAGAAGAACAGAGGCACATTACAATCGATAACCATGCTTCAGAGTGAATTTTTCAAGCGGCTGGGTGTTTCCCTGATCATTCTTGAGCGGCTCCTGCTTTCTTCTGAAATCTCCCCGTCGGCTGTCAAGTCTCTGCCTGGGTTCGGACCTCTTCCATTCAAACTAGAAACGGGGTGAGCAATGCTGAGGTTATGAACTTGCAATCTGTAGTTAGATGATCGAGTAGGTTCTATGATTTATGTGACATGACACGAGCAGGGTAGTAGTTTGTATTTGTCATAAACTCCCAAGGTTTGCAGCATAGATTATTGGTTAGTTGGTGAAAAGGTTCTTGTCATGGCAAGAATTCCTTTGCCTTACTACAGGAGCTAAAACATAAGTGATGTATTAGCTTGCAAGAGGACCATTAAACGAGCAGGCCTCATTCACCGAGTGAGACTCCTGTTACTTTTCGTGGTTGTAGATACCTAGGAGTGGATGAGAAAGATGATGTGCAGCTCTTCTACTACTTCGTCCCATCAGAAGGCAACCCGCAAGACGATCCCCTGGTGCTCTGGCTCACCGGTGGCCCTGGTTGCTCCGCTCTCTCTGGACTTGTTTACGAGATAGGTGATCGATACTTCATTATCCTTTTGAGCCATTTTAGGATCAGGAAACTAGAAGTGCAATCAACATCTATATTTGCTACCTAAACACTGCCACACTCCACCGATCTTTCATCATGTCGGACAATTTTGAGAGATATTAACCAAGCTTTATTTGCTGCCAAATGACAATCATTTCCCGGATGGCCCAAATGACTTCTGTGGATTGATAATAAATATTGGCAATTTCCTGCACATCTGCTTTTCAACATCTGCTTTTCAAGTGAAAGTAAAATGGCCTTGCATCAGCCATTCTGATCTATGGTTTGTTCTGGTTTAGGCCCTCTACGTTTTAACAAGACCCAGTATGACGGCCGATTACCATCTTTAATGCTGAATCCTTACTCTTGGACCAAGGTCCATCAAAATCTTGGACCGCAAAATTTTGACGAATTAAGTTTTCTTTATTTTATGCATTTTGGGGTTTCTTTTGTTTAAAGTTTCTTTTTCATGTTTCACTTATGCCTGTGATGAATTTACAGGTCTCCAGCATAATCTTTCTAGACGCGCCCGTTGGCACAGGTTTCTCTTATTCAACGATTGCGGAAGGTTACCATACTGGCGACAAAGTCCATGCTTACCAGAGTCGTATTTTTCTGGAAAAGGTGAAAAAACCTCAATACTTTACCACATTCAGAAACTGATATTGGGCATAATTAAATGGTGGAGAGGTACTGTGTGGGATTTGGGCTGAGAACATTGCAATCACATAAGATGAAGTTTCATGGATGGATAGACCAAATTGAATTTGTTAGTTAAATATTGGCAAACGACTGATTTTTGTAATATTTTTGGCATGTGACAGTGGTTGCTTAGTCATCCGAGTTTCATTGAAAATGATGTATATATTGCCGGCGACTCTTATTCAGGCAAGGTCGTTCCTTTGATTGCTCGAGAAATATTAGAAGGTATACTCCATTTTCGTTGCCTTAACTCAGCCCTGTTCCTTTTCAATTTTATTTTTTTTTTTGCATTCAGGCTAATGACATCTTCTGGTTAAATAATGCAGCCAGTAACAACATTTTGCAGAGACCCCTGATAAATCTCAAAGTAAAAGTATCTTGGCACTATAAGTTTGAGTCTCTTGGTTAAATTTCATTGCATTTGTCTCTACCGGGTTATCTCTTTCAGGGTTATCTGCTAGGAAATCCTGCAACAGACCCAATATTTGACGAAGGTTCAAGAATTCCCTTTGCATACCATAAAGCGTTAATACCAAAAGAGCTTTACAAGGTGATTCCCTTCCACTGTATTTGCTCCATTGTGTTGTTTCCAGAACTTGTTACGAATCATCTTTGTTTTTCTAATATTTGCATGTCAGTCAGCTAAGAGGAACTGCCGAGGAGAATATGTTCGATTCAACCGAACTCATCTTGAGTGTGCAGAGGATCTTCAAACTATCTTAGAAGTAAAGACTTGCTGATCTTTCGTTTAAACTGTGAGCTTTTCATTTCTAGGTTGTGTTTCTGTTACTGAATGTAGTCTTCCATTCTTTTCGGCTCTTGCAGTGCACTAGTAGAGTGAATGTGGGACACATTCTCGAGCCAAAATGTGATATCTATAAGCCATCGCATAAACTTCTCGAAAGTCGAAGGTACATGGCAGAGATACATGAAGAGTCTTGGCGCGTGCCACCAGAAATCCCGGAATTCCATTGTCGGGTAACTACTTAAGGCTTAAGCCTGCTCTTTAATGTAAAGTATACATATTATGGCAATTATTTCATCCCCAGAACAGGAATATTACGACCTGTTATGCGACATTTGGGCAAACAATCCAGCCGTTCAAGAGGCCCTTCACATTAGACAGGTACAAGACGCTGTTTACTACAGAAAAGAAAAGATGATAATGTTAGGATGAGATCATACCATGGCCTTAGTGATAACTTCATTTTGCGACGATGGTCAGGGTATACTAAGGTG
Organism: Eucalyptus marginata; assembly: GCA_014182565.1. NCBI lineage: Eukaryota > Viridiplantae > Streptophyta > Magnoliopsida > Myrtales > Myrtaceae > Eucalyptus > Eucalyptus marginata. The sequence goes on from CM024593.1 coordinate 13,227,921, forward strand.
CTGGGTGCGATGCAACAGAAGCTTAGCTTACGCCCACGATGTCCGCAGCGCTGTGAGCCATCACCTGTATTTGAATAGTAGAGGATGCCGCTCCCTAATATACAGGTTTCTTTGTCCCACGCTCTTTGTTTTTTCCTTAGTATTACTTCAGCTGTACCGTCTTCTTTCAAAATGATGTTTCATCAGATCAGACAACAAAGCGAGCAATGAATAGGTAAGGAGTAGGGAACTGAAAAGGTTCAAGCATGTCGGTCAAATGTGATTAATTGAGGATATGGCCGAGACTCGAAACAACCAAGCAAGATCCCGATCCGTTTCTCTCACGTGTTCTGACGGGAGTGAGTACATATTCTGCAGTGGTGATCAGGACATGGTAATCCCATACTTGGGTACACAGTCCTGGATCAAGATTCTTAATCTATCCACCATGGACGATTGGCGGCCATGGATGGTCGGTGATCAAGTTGCCGGGTACATTCTGAATAGGCGCATGTTCTCGGATGGTTCTATAGCATTTTCTTTCTATTGTTCCTGACTGGCGTCGTGTCGTACTGCATGAGCAGATTTACGAGGGAATACTCGAACGGTCTTACTTTTGCGACGGTGAAGGTGAGCATCTGAAAACCTGGGATTGGTCGTTTACCGAAGCAGGAAGCGGGTTCAAATGGAATGTGAAGAAATGGCAATTTGCAGGGAGGAGGCCACACGGCTCCAGAGTACCTGCCTGAGGAGTGCTTCGCAATGTACAAAAGATGGATCCATCGAGAGCCATTGTAGCTATGTACATGAATTAAAAGATTCATCTTAATCACCGGCCGTGGTGGCTCCGTTGAATAAAAGCTCCGTTGATCCTTCCTCAAATGTGAGAGGTTCAAAACCCAGTGGAGGCATTTGGTGTCTTAAATGTGGCGCCGGGTGGTGAGTCATCTACTAGCGTCACTCCAGGGTTTACCCACTGGCTACCAACTGTACGGGGTTTCCTGGGTATAAAAAAAAAAAAAAAAAAGATTCATCTTGAATCAAAACGCGGTTGGAGAACAAGACCAGAATGCCGGGGGTTTATCTGCTCTGCCCGTGTTTGGATTTATGGTGACAGTGAATCATTGTGCATGGAGAATAAATAAAAAGAAATTGTCCTCGTTTTGTGGTGTTTAATTTTAGATGTGTTATTATATGCATTCCTTTTTTTTATATGAGTTTTTAGCCAATTTTTTTCTTCCGATGATTGCAAATTATACATAAGAAGGCAAAAAAATAATGTATATATTTTATATTCCTACTTTTTAGTAAGTGTTTGTTTGTCTCCCCTTCTAAAATGTTAGAAGTAGTTTTTTTCATTTTCCGGGGAATTCAAATATTATCGAAATCTTAAAAAATGTAAATATGAGGAAATTATATATAAATCTACTTGTCATTATAGGTCTGGTTTTAAAGGTTTCAGTTATTTTGCATCGAAAAAAGGTCAAAAGTGCTTACACCCTGAAATTTTTTAAAAGTCACTCTAGAAAGACTCTAAATCTATGAGCAGGCCAGGCCTCCAAGCCCTTTGCATAAGCCCAGTCTACCCATTGACTAAGCATGAAATTTTATGCCAAGCCCGCCCAAGCGGGCCTAAAATATTTAACCAAATCTGCCCATTTTATGGGCCTCCCTGGACTAGTTCAAATGTCATGGTGACACGATTACCGGTCAAATATCCTAAAAAACCTCCGATTTTAACTTTTTTCCCAATTTTATTTTTTATCTCATAAAAAACCTCAAACTTTAGGTTAAGTCTCAATTCTGCCATAATTTTTTTTGTTATATAAAAAATCCCAAATTTTAGGTCTTGTCCTCTGAAATTTTTATAGTGTTATAAAAATCACAAACTTTTATTTGAGTCATAAATCTGCTCCTTTTAACCTTTAGTCTAAAATTTCTTGTTAACAACCAAGAGATAGAAAATTCCCATGCATGAGCTGTTCAAGTATCCTAAATGCAAGCTCTATCACTACGAGAGATGGAACATCTTAAGCATGAGAGATCAATGAGCGCAAAATCCCTAAGAGCGATTTTGACGAGAGATTAATGAAGTGCGGATTTGAAACTCAAGTAAAAATTAATGATCTTTTTATGAGAAAAGAAATTAGAGTGAAATTGAAACTAGATCTAAAGCTAAGACATTTTTATGAGACAAAAAAAAAGTTTATGGTAGAATTGGTAATAAATATAAAGTTGAGGGTTTTTTATGAGACAAAAAAAGTTTAGTGTATAATTAAGATTGAACCTAAAGTTTGAGTTTTTTATGGAACAAAGAAAAATTTTATGGTAGAATTGGGATATGACCTAAAATGGGGATTGTTTATGAGACAAAAGGCAAAATTAGGACAAGAGTTAAGTTTAAGGTTTTTTAGGGTATCAGGAATGACTATCATGTTAACTTATAAATTTAAACATGCTTAAGCATGTCGTAGATGAATTGATCTCACGTGCAACATGCGAATAATTGAATGCGATATTGGCTCTTTTTTTGGAGCGAAATCAATTCAATCGAGGTTTTCTCACCTTGGAATTGACTGGATAGTGAGAGCATTCTCGTTCAATTGACTTATGAACCGATGATTTTAGGGGTTGACTTATGTCTTGGGAAAGTCAGATTTAAATGGGTGGAATGACAAGAGTCTTGCTAACTCTTCGTCAGAGGTAGCCAATTAATTAAGATCATGCCATTAACTTCCTTAAAATATATATATATTGAAAAGTTAGTGTCTTGAAAACTCTAAATTAGTACATTTATGATAAAATACCTCTAATTGATTTTATGACTATAAAAAATATAAAATTAGTATATTTACGATAATTTGCCTTCAAACTAATTTTTGATTACAATAAATTTCAAATTAATACATTTGTAATAAATATATGTTTTGTTATTTTTCATTAAATTATATTAATATCATGAAAAATCATAAATCGATATATTTATGAAGTCATGTGTTATCTAATTTAATAATTTGATAATTTTAACTAAAATTAAAAGAGGTTAAATTTGTGTGTATCATTTTAAGATTTTTGATAATAAAAAAAATGATTTGTGATAAATTTGCCTCGTATCGATAGTTCGGAGTTTTTCGTGCTATAAAGCCTTGAATACGAACTGGAACGAGCAGAACCGGGTGAGAGTCCAGGCACAAAAGGCGCGCTCCGACGAATCCGTCGGAGTCCGGTTCTGCACACTCGAACCAGGAAAGGGCACCATCATGCGCCGGGAGGAGAAGAAGCGCAAGTTCCACGAAGCCGTCCTCAACATGCTTTACCCTCCCCCACCTTCTCCTCCTAGTCCTCAGGTACAACCCCTCCCTCCCCCTCCCCCTCCCCCTCTCTCTCTCTCCCTCTCTCTCTCTCTCTCTCTCTCTCTCTCACATGTTGAATCCGCAACGACAGACGGAGGATGGAGATGGGGCGCACGGCCTTCGAGGGGACGGATTTCCAGGTTCGAGGACTCGCGCCCATGCCGATTTGTGATGTATTGGGTCATCTTCGTATGTGCTTAATCATGGAGTTGAGCTATATAGTTCGATCGTGTTTGATGTTTCTTGGACCGCAGATGAGGTGGGAGACGGGGTCGGTGGTTCCTCGGCAAGTGATGTCGATCGTGATGGCGATGAAGGCGAATGTGGGGCGCAGAAACTGACTAGAGCTCAGAGGAAGAGGACTCGCAAGAAGAAGCTCAAAGAGGAGATCGCCCGCCGCGGGAAAATCGTGGGCCCCTTGTTGCCTTCTAGCGGCAATGGCGGATGCAGCACGAAAGAGGACGACCATGGTGGCCTTGAAGAGGAAGAGCCGCCAGGTGTTCGACGAAATGCCGAGCTGGGATCTGACGATGTGCCTCACGAGCGTGGTATTGCTTTTTCTTGCTTATCAAAGTACTCTTTTTTTAGCTTTGGTTACGTTGTTTTCGTTACAATTAGATGAAGAGTTAGATTTTCTTGGTGCAAATGAGAGGTCGGCTTTTAGCTGATCATGCCCATGGGTTATGTTAAAGTTTACCAGAATGAGATGAAGGGTTGGATGTTCTTGGCGAAAATCAGAGACGATTGGTTGGTTTAGCTGATGATCATTTTAGCTTTTTGGTTAATTGGAGGCCAGAGATTGCCAGGGATCAAGTAGAAACACGAGTACAAGTTCTTTTGCTGAATTCTAAATCAATGTGCTTGTTCTACAGCATACGTCACATTTCATGCGAGTTCAACAACAGTAGGAATTAGCTATTGATTTTCCAACACGATAGACACCCAGAGAGTTCTCTTGAATTTTGGAGAGCAGGGTGTGGACTAGATTTTTCTTCACCACTTTGTTCTCAAACACAAGGACAATGGGGGCAGTTATATATGCTATTTGAGAAGACGATCTAGATGTGATCAATAGACAGTAGACAGAATCCAACAAGAGTCTGGAAAACCCAAATTCCACTTTGGAACTCCCAGGAAGTCAAAACTCTATCGGAGCTTGAAAATGTGTCTGGACAAGTACTGAAAATTGTTCTCAAGTGAAAATAAGGAGATATGCTCTCTCTTTCTCTAAGTACAAAACTGGAACAAAAAGAAATTAAGTTTTCAAATTTCTCACACCAGACAAGGACATAATCTGCTATTATTTTGCATGAAACATACTTCTTAACTTTGAAAGAAACACAACTAAACAGGTTTTTAAATCCTTTTGTGAACAAAAACCAGAAAATCACTTTCATTTTCATTTTCACTGAAAAAGGAAAATTGAAACATATTCATGAATTGACGGCCCTAAGATTCTCCATTTCACATTCATTCAGTTTGTCACAAAATTTTCTTCCTTGTCTATTACCATGATTAAACTCATAGTTTCTTTGTGTGATTCTTCTGAGTAATAAATAAGATTGGCATCTGAGGAACATAATGCAATCAAACCTTGTGAAATTAAAGATAGGGATGCTTGTATTGTCTATTCAAATGGTTAAAAAGCACTAGTTACAAATCAGAACTTTTCAGTAGTGTCACAGCTAAACAACCAAGCGAGTTAGTGCTGATACTTTTGCATCATTCTTCCAAAATGCAATATTTCCAACTAACAAATAGGATCACCAGTGGAGACAATCAGAGTAGCGTGCGACATTCAAGCTCTGAGACTATCAAGCTTTATGCACACTATCCAGTAATCTTGCATGAATCGGTCCATTGACCACATCTAGGAAAGTAGTTTACCCAATTTTCAGTCAGCTGCAGTAATTGCAGTGAACAGAATCCTTATGTGACATTTTCAAATAGATTGATTGCTTTGAGATTGTAGTACATGATGTAGTCAGTGAAAATTTCTGGGTTATGCAACGGTATCTCAGTGTAGAACTTTCATATCCCTCTTCAATTTCCCTAATTCTAGTAGGAATTCATCAGTTCCCTTTTTTGGATATGTAGGAAATTGCACAGTTACTCGGTCTGACCAAAAATTCATGGACATTGTGATGCATTATGGTTTGAATTTGTGAATTGTTGTTTTTGCAGAGGGGTCAGCGGCCTTTATCAACCAGAAGAGACTCAAGCAAAGGAGGGCAGCAAAAAAGCTAGCCAAAGACAGGTTGAAATTATCTGATCGAACAGAGCAGTAATTGAGGTGATTAGAACTTCTCATGCGCAACCCTTATTTGGCTTTTCAGCTTGAATCGAACAGCATATGCAATGGTTAATGTGAGAGTCGCCATTAAGTTCAGGAACATGGCACGTTCTGCCCTCAAGACTGAGAAATAGCATGCGAACAAAGGACCTGTAGGCAAGCATTCTTGTGGCACAAGGTATTCTACGAAATAGACATGGAAAACGTGTGCCACCGCTAAAAGGTATCCCAGCGAAATCTCTTATTTTGTTTCCCTAAGAGTCCCTAAGCAAGCCATTGTTTTGGAGGTGATGCTATAAAATTGCTGAGAGGATGTGACGAAGGTGGACCGTGCAATCGTACCATGCTCTAATGGTGTCATATTAATGCCCGTCGTGCCAGGATGACTATGCTACAGATGTAACTATGGAATATTGTGTTTCACTGACTAAATACTGGACTGTCCAAGACTCCTTTGTAACTATTACGCTCTCCGGTCTTAAGCAGACCATACTGAAATTGATCAGTTCTCCAGGTTTTTGTTCGTACTTCATGGTGGACCGCTTGGCCATTCGTGACGAATTTTGTGACAAGCTTCACTTCCTAAGACGCCATCTCACCAAAGGTCAACGGCGAACTCCCAGCAGCATTTGAACTGTCTATAGGAACATCATGTACAACGTGATTGACATATAAATTTAATAACGTGAAATATAAATTACATATTTAAACAAAGTGGTCGAAATATAAATGATTATAAGATAATATAAACGATTACCAGATATATTGAAAGATTGCAAATGATTGCGAGAAACTTACCGTGAAGAAAAATGCTACTGGGATACAAGTGAGAGATGATGCTATTTTATGGCACAAACGGCATTGGATGCTAGTGTGACGTTATAATGATTCTCTTCATTGATTCTTTTGCGCTAGGCTGGTCATTTACGGTATTGTATTCTGACTTATAGCGTTTCCTCTCTTTTGTGGGAGAAAGAAATCATACTCTATATGTTCATTGTGATTTAGATGCTATCTAGAAGTCCACACCATCTTATTGCAAAAAGAAGGTGATTATTTGATTATGTCTAACGAAATTGGCATGATGCACACCACCGGCCGTGGTGGCTCCACTAGATTAGGGCTCCGTTGATCTTTCCCCAAAGGTGAGGGGTTCAAAATCCAGTGGAGGCGCTTGGTGTCTTAAGTGTGACGTCGGAGTGGTGGGTCCTCCGTTAGCGTCGCGGGTTTCACTCATTGCTGCATTTGTATAGGGGTCCCGGTAGGAGTGTCAAAAACCCGGCCGACCCGACCCGAACACGACCCAAACACGAAACAAGTTGAGCATATGTTTCGGGTCTTAAAATTGTTCGGGTAATCATTATGAAACAAGAAAACAAATTTGTTTCGGGTCGGTTAGGGTCGAAACATTGTTTGTTCGGCCCGAAACACGTTATTGCCTTCATGTTTCAAAACACATTCTTCTCTCATCCAAACCCAAACACTCTTCGGTCTTCACCCAAACCCGAACATGAAACAAGCTGCGACCATTGCGCCTTCTCCGGTCATCGCCACCGCCGCCGCCACCGCCGCCGCCGCCACTGTCGACGACTGCGCCCTCTCATCGATTCTGCCGCCGCCCTCTTCTTTGCTCCTCGCATTCTAGGGTTTCGCAGAGCAAGTCCCTTGCTCTGTGGCAGCAACAGCAGCAACAGAGGCCCCCTCCCTTGGTTGATTCGGAGAACAACTCCCTTACTCAATCCGAAGCTGCAACACCTTTGTCGAGTGCGTATTCGATCTCTCTCGCATTCTAGGTTCTGTTCAATGTTCATCAAAATGTGCGGGTGCGCGCGTGGGGCTCTGCTGCTCCTCCTTTGATTCGCTCGTGGTGTGGGGCTTCGTCTTCTTTATGCGTTGGTCTGCGTTTGAATTTGTGCGGTGATGTAGTTGGGTAGAACCTGCGTGCGCTTGTGATTTTCTCTTGTTTCTAGATGCTTGTGTTCCCTGTGTTCATTTTGGGATTCATCCCTTTTCGCCAAAGTTGAGCGCAGTTGTTTTTCCAGAGCAAGATCCACTTTGTGTGATGTGCGAATTTGGGAGTTTAGTTTGAAGCTGGGTTTGGTGTTTGTTTGGGATCCATGGAAATTGGTTATATGCTTAGATTTTCTTGTGTGGAGTCATCAGATTGATGTTGATGCAGCAATGATTGTTTAGCAGAAGCACCTTTCTAAGGAAACTTTGTGAATGCGAGCTACACAAAAGGCATTGTTACTGAGTGTAAGACATTGTTGATGCAGCAATGATAATTCTTCTGGAAGAGAAGTCCATAGTCGATTCTGATTTATTGGGCATTTTCTTGGTCCGCTGCATTTTCATGTTGGACTTGAGATCTTGACTATTTCTTACTGAGTGTAAGACATGAGAATCAGTTTATTCATGCACTGATGTTGTTCTATGCTTCAGGTTGTTTACTGTTTAGGTAGAAGATGGTGGCCTAGCTTTCTTGTAGGGTTGATGCTTCAGAGGTTGGACTTTCTTACTTGAGTTATCATTTTGGTCATGGGATATTGCACCTCTTGTTTGATATTGACTTATGTTTTCTACCTAAACCAAAGCGTTGGCGATTCTAAATTTCACATAAGAAAATGTATTTTTCATCCAGGTATCCTATCTTCCCATTTGGGGGAAAAGAGACTTGTTAAAGAGAAAGATCCTTTTAAAGGCTGGCAGTGATAGTGGGTCAGGACAAGCCTGTTTTGAAAGCCAAGACTACTTTCTGATAGCAAGGCTACATTTGTGTTGTTATTATAGATGTGTGCGTGTCTCTAAATATCTGCAAACTCAGTGCAATTCTTGCCTGTATAGTTGCATTAAACCTGCTGCTTGTTCCATTAGTTATATTATGCAGTCCCCATTTCATTTTCAAATATTGTTTACATGTCTTCTGGTAAATCTTCTTGGATTCTCTTATTCATATTTTAGATGTTTGGCTTACCTTCTGCTATCATAATCCTGCTGCTTGTTTCACTTGATGACCTACTTTCCTTTTATTTAAATTCAGAGAACTGGTTTTTTTTCTTATTAAACATTTCTTTTTATTTATATGGCATTCAGATGGCAGAGCTGTTACAGGCTTACAGCAACATGTTTAAGAGGCATGATGATGCTGAAAGTATGGATGATATGACGTGTTTTGCACTTTTGGGTTGATCGCTTGATGGCTCTACTGTTGATTGAGTTTGTGTGGCATTTTAATGAGTTCTCAGTGTGTCAAGAAGAGTGTTTTCGATCTTGCTTTTTGTTTGTAATCGTTCTAGCGGGGCGCTTGATATTTGTTCATGAGGTTTTGTGGGTGAGCACATAGCGAACTAACATTTCTCGAGATGGATTACGATTTGTAGGTGGAGAGGAGGTTGTCCAGTCAGGTACTAGTAAAGTTTCACGTACTGCTGAATGTGGTTATGGTCTTACAACTGAAGTTTTCTGTCACTTTGAAGACCAATATGGTGACAGACCCTAATGGTATTAACGAAAAAAAAAGAAAAAAAAAAAAAAAAAAAAAAAAAAGTGGGAAACACAGCAACCCGACCCGACCCGAAACACATTAGATGGTCTAATGTGTTTCGGGTCGGTTCGGGTCGGGTCATAGTGTTAGACCCTTTGTGTTTCGGGTCGGGTCGGGTAACAACAAAACCCGACCCGACCCGACCCATTGACACCCCTAGTTCCCGGTCATCAAAAAAAAAAAAAAAAAATTGGCATGATGCACAATTAGTTCATGGATCAATTAAATCACAACAAACTTTAACGAATGATTGAATAATGGACAAAAGTTTAGAACGGCTTAAAAGTGCTCTAAGACACTTTTTTTTTTTAATATATTTTTTGTAGAGTTAATATTACAAGTTTTTTCACAAGCAGCCTCAAATTCGTCTCAAGGGTCTTGAGCGAGAGGGGTTATTTAAGCAACGTCTCAAGTTCGTCGCTATTTTGATTCTTTTTATCTTATTATCGTGCACATGTAGAAACATGAACAATCAACTCTCTAAACAAACAACAGCTGGAAGACTGGGATATACATCACACAAAACACATTGGTCTATATTATAATAGTATTTTTACAAGCCCTTTCTCCATGAGCCCTCTTTTTACATCATACTTCAAGTTTCTACATAGGCCAGGAGAATTCCTATCTCCTTTAGCATGACTACAGCTCCCAAAACTAACGTGAGACTTCCATGCTTACAAGACTGAAAGATGAGGGAGTGAGTCTTGGAAACTCAGTAAGTAAAATTCATAATTCTCTATTAGAAAAGTATCTCATCATCAAAGCCTAACAAGTAGTGTCGATGATAGATCAATAGTAAATTACTTGCCATGTCTTGACTGAATATATAACGTCGATGTAAAATACCTTCGGCTTAATAATGAATTCATCAATATATCAGGCTTATGCATAATCGACACTCATGCAAATTCATTTACCATCGTCTTGGCTTGACCGGGAGGGCCTAGTTCGACCGAGGCTTCCAACTTTTTGCTAAACTTCCTAACTCGACTAAGGCATCTCGGCTCGACTGAAACTTTTCGGGGCTAGCTTCCTGAGGCTTCCAAGCTCAAGACCTAAGCATCCTAGCTCAAATTAGGGCATCCTATTCAATGAATGAGGCATTGCTGCCATGCTATGTGACAATAGACACTTTTTACTCTTTAAGTGCACACGCATAAGTGCATCATAAAAGCTAGTTCTTATTTTTTTCTTAACCGACACATTGATGGCTTGAAGGCATGCTCATACATACGTATGTGCCATGAATTATTGTACTACGCTAATGAACATGTTGGGATCGACCCTTAGTCTATGACTTAAATCGATCACTTAGTGCCAATCCCCGCACTAGAAAAGGCTTGGAAATGGCACGCCTCAATGCCGATTCAAGACCTTGAGATTTAGGTACACCTTGCTTTCGTGAATATCCTAAGCTCAATAGACCTTGGTCTCGACCAGGCATAAACATACTTTATGTCGTGAATGACCTTTGGTTCGTGGCTTAATTCAAATGCCAAACACAAAGTCTCCGTACTAATCAAAACATATAACTGGCACGCTTTAGTATCTTATCAAGACCTCGTGGGCTTAGGTGATCCCCGTACCGATCAAGACTTACAACCGGTGCGCCTCAATGCCGATCCATGACCTTGCGACCTTGGGCAATCCATGCACCGGACGAGACTTGGAACCGGTACGCTTTAATGCTGATCCAAGGCCTTGTGGCCGTAGGTGACCTTGCCTCACGATTGAACTTTACTCGAGAAAACCTTGGCCTGTTCACACTCGAGGTATCCAGGACACACTGGTCCTAGGCATCCAGTTCACATGATCCCTGGGCATCCCGCAATTCCTGACAAGCTGCTCGGGGCATCATTGGTACACGTACCGATGGTATTTAGTCGTGTCTTAAACAGGCAGTCACTAACACATGTGATCTTCTCATTAGTCACACAAATAGATAACAAAAGACCAGTTTTTCAAAGCATCGCTTGTCTGATCCAAGCAGGCTTATGGAGCTGCACTCATGGTCCAATACGGGACGCATAAGCCAACCTTACTCAACTGTCACCCAGTCGAGTGACTTGACTCTCACATTAAAATTCGTAAGACAACTAGAAAACCAAACCAAAATTCATCTAACTTTGAACGCGATAGCTATGATGATACCTGTAGCTTAGCATCATACTAACACACAAAAAAGCCAAGCACAAAATATGAACTAACAAAATGCAAGAGACACCTCACTACCCTTATAGTTCACGAGGTGCTTCCCGACCTTCCTAATGAGACGTGCAACTCACACGACTTCATTGGTCTCACAGAATTATCATTTTCGGGCTCACGATTTCTTTAGTCCCACTCTCGATTCTCGCCTAGTTCTCACGACGCTCCCCGAACTCACAACTCACTCTAGAATTACCCAAGCTCGTGGCTCTCTTGTACTCCTAGTCTTCACTGAGTTGTATTAATCTCCTCTAAGTACTCACCACATGGCCCCACCAAAAATCACAACCCTCACGACCTTGGATAAACTTCGCGACCGTACCAAACTCACAACCTCACCGATCAAGCTCCCTAGACTCACCAAACACATAGTCCTATCGATCAAACTCTTGGCAATGATAAATTATTTTCTAACATAACATGTTTATGTAATCGAATAGCAATGAGTTTAGTAAATACTTAAAAATGCTTGTAATTTTTAATAATATCCTATTTCTTTCCTCGATGCATATGATAATTCCTTTTGATATGATTTTTTTATTTATGAATTTGTTGATATATCTCTTTTACATTACATCTCATCGCAAAAATATAAAAACAATCATTGTTTGTATTTTCTATTTAAAATTAAAAATGCTTAATTTGGTCACGCCAAAGGACTTCCCAAATATATGTTTACCAAACAGTTTTTGCATTTCATTAAAATTCTTTTCACTAAAGACTTTTGCATTTCCTTAAAAGCTTTTCCCAAAAGCCTTTTCAAACGCACCATCAACCAAAGTTATTTGATCGTGCCGGAGGACAAACGTCGACTCCTCTCCACAAAAAATTACCAGAACGGAGAAATTGGATATTGAAATATTGACCGGATGTTCCAGCAATCTTGTGAGAGATTTAGTCACGGGCAAACTTTGGTCGATGTGGGAAGCTCGCATCTTTCAAGCGCGCAAGCTTAACCCTTAATCGATCATGGACGACACTCTCACAATGGACAGAAGCTTGATTATTTGGTCTCCGGGATCAAAACAAGCAGCAAAGGAGGGGTTTTTCCTACATGAGAAGTTAAGGCCGCCGAACCAAGGCTCTTGGAAGCTAAACATTGACGACTCATGGGTAGACAGCTCAGTGAAGGCCTCAATCTCCGGCATATGCCAATTGGAGTGCTCGTCATTGGCTTCACCCGAAGCAAGTTCGAGCAAACTCGGCCTCAGTGGTAATTCGTCAGAGTCTTCTTTGTCTGCCAAAATTGAATTTCATGTGACAACTTATCAATGGTACAGCCCATAGTTCTTGGGCCCTCCAAAACCTTATGAAAGAGTGCAAGGGCCTTTTAACCCACCTAAAAGGGGTCAAAGTTGTCCATTCTCCATGAGCAGCAAATTGCCATGCCGATTGGATCGCGAAGGTTTATCAATTAAGGTACTTCTCTCTTAATTGGCTTCCTAAGCACCCAACCCTTTGACATTTTTTATGTTTTGACATTACTCGTGGTTGCTCCACCCATTTTGCTAATTAAATTATAGTGATTTATTTTGATTAGACAAAAAAGAAAAGAAAGAAAGATGGAATCCTAACTGTGGGAAAATATGGGAACTCCATGGAAGTTTGTGATCTTTTGTGACGTAACAAAAGCTTTGAAATAAATTTAGATTTGAATTGAAAGTTGAAATTTTTATTATGAAATTAAACAATTTTCAAGAAATATAGGTCGGCGCCTTATTTTTGCCCAAAATTTTTAAAGAATCATCATTCTCAACAGAAAATTTCAAATAAGAGTATAAACTATTCTTGTTTTTTCAAATAAAAGCTTGAAGTATCTTCATTTTCTCAAATAGTGGCATGAAATGAATCTTTTCTTAAATAAGGGCATGAAATAATCATATAAATCTCAAAAAAGAGAATGAAGTAGTTATAATTGTTTCAAATAAGGATCTAACCTTATTCGTAAGCAAAAAGTTTCGATCGATTAGGAATATTTTTGTCAAAATATAATTTAAATTTAAATTAAATTAGATTAAAGGTTAAGAAAGAAAAACTAAAAAAAAAAAGTGGCGGGGTAGCTACCACCCCACCATGTGTGTTCTTTTTTTTTTTTTTTTTTTTTTTTTTTTGAGTTTCGAAAGAATAAAAAGAGTAAGAAACTTAAAAGGTAAAATTGCCTTTCACTAAACAGGGAGTTTAGGTTCTTATTTGAGACTAATATGATCAATTCAAGCCCTTATTTGAAATATGATCTATTTCATGCTTTATTTATAAAAAAAAATTGAAAGCATTTCGAGACTTTATATAAAATAATATCAACTCCAAATCTTTATATTAAAAAAATATATATTTCCTGCTTGTATTTGGAATTTTCCCTCGTCTTGGAGCACCCGAACTTTCCTTTCCCTCTCAAAACCCTAAAACCCTGATCTTCGAAAACTCTTCTCGCTCTCTCTCGTCTCTCTCCGACTCGCTCTCCCTCTCTCTCTCGCCATGGCGGAGCTGAAGCTGTCAGAAAGCCGGGACTTGACCCGAATCGAGCGCATAGGCGCCCACTCCCACATCCGTGGCCTCGGCCTCGATTCCTCCCTCGAGGCCCGCGCCGTCTCCGAGGGCATGGTCGGCCAGACCGCCGCCCGCAAAGCCGCCGGCGTCATCCTCCAGATGATCAAGGACGGCAAGATCGCCGGACGCGCCGTGCTCCTCGCGGGCCAACCCGGCACCGGCAAGACTGCCATCGCCATGGGCATGGCCAAGTCCCTCGGCCTCGAGACCCCCTTCGCCATGCTCGCGGGCAGCGAGCTCTTCTCCCTCGAGATGTCCAAGACCGAGGCCCTCATGCAGGCATTTCGAAAGGCAATCGGGGTGAGAATCAAAGAGGAAGCTGAAGTGATTGAAGGCGAGGTTGTTGAGGTCCAAATTGACCGCCCTGCCGTGGCGGGGGCTGCTTCGAAGACGGGGAAGCTGACGCTTAAGACCACAGAGATGGAGACAGTGTACGATTTGGGGGCAAAGATGATCGAGGCGCTGGGGAAGGAGAAGGTGCAGAGTGGGGATGTTATTGCGATCGATAAGGCGTCGGGGAAGATCACGAAGCTTGGGAGGTCGTTCTCGCGGTCGAGGGACTATGATGCGATGGGGCCGCAGACGAAGTTCGTGCAGTGCCCAGACGGCGAGTTACAGAAACGGAAGGAGGTGGTGCATTGTGTCACTCTCCATGAGATTGATGTTATCAATAGCAGGTATGTAAAGAGCTCACTGCTTTCTTGTTCTTCATGGTTTCGTGTTGTTTATGGGTACTTTTAAAGCATTTCAATTAAGGATTTTAGTTTTCAGAAGTAGTTTATTTGATGATTGGGCAATTCGGGATTGTCTTGTTGGTGTTACGTATCTATTTTAGAGCTTTTATTGTCTGATTGATATCTGGAAACTCCTTGATGCATTTGCGAGTTTATGAGATGGAACCTGTGGAATTAGTCAAAATGGTGTCTTGTCACTGATAGGATAATCTTTAGTTGTGTTTGTAATTCCACTGCTTGGCTGTTTAACGATCACATTATACTTCTCCAAAACAATGGCTTGGTTTTCAAGTATTGGGTAGTGGGTATCTTTAGATCCTTGCGAGCACAAGTTTTTCTGCTTTTTGTTTGTTCATAGTTTATCGTCCTCTCCACCATGTTGCTGAAAATATTATTATCTCCTTTCCATATTTTCATACAATCTTTCCCTGCTTTTTGTTTATGGTTCTCTGTACCATATTGCTGAAAATATTGCAATCTCTTTCCATATTTTCGTTCAATTTTTCCCTGGATGAGTTGCTGCAGATTCGTTTCATTTACTTATTGGTCCTATCTCTAGATTTTGTATTTGGGAACAAAAGTTCTGCCCCTAGATGAGCTGCGTCAGATTTATCTTTAACTGAGCTGAGGAGCTTTTCTTACTTGTGGCCAATGCTAACATTTCCTAAATTAGAGCATGTGGCCGATGATGAACTGCTTCTAGTTCATTTGCAGTCCGATCAGGCTATGTAGTTTGGCTTGTCTCTACCCATTTAATATCAATAGTAAGGTAATACATTGTGTGGCAACTAAGACGAATTTCGTGAAGTGGCGTTGCATATGCAGACATTGTGTTTGTGAAGCGATGTTTGCTCTGGCTTTATAGTTCAGCTTGTTTTTCATGCTGGTCTAGGATTGCAGGCGGTAACTCAACTACAGTCTAGGATTTCAGGCAGTAGTTTGACTACTTTTCCCCTGAAAAATCCTTCTTTGCTACTAAATTTTTGCATAGTAGAGCTCCATGTATCCATCAAATGATCTATTCCTTATGTACTCTCTCAGAATAACTCTCTTGATTTCAGGACACAGGGATTTCTGGCTCTGTTCACTGGTGATACTGGTGAAATCCGTGCAGAAGTGAGGGAGCAGATAGACACCAAAGTGGCAGAGTGGAGGGAGGAAGGAAAAGCTGAGATAGTGCCAGGAGTGCTCTTCATTGATGAAGTGCACATGCTTGATATAGAGTGCTTCTCTTTCTTAAATCGTGCTCTGGAGAATGAAATGGCTCCTATATTGGTTGTTGCTACCAACAGAGGGATCACCACCATTCGAGGCACAAACTACAAATCCCCGCATGGAATTCCCATTGACCTTCTGGACCGTCTTCTCATCATCACTACTCAGCCCTATACTGAAGATGAAATTCGCAAGATTATAGACATTAGGTGCCAAGAGGAGGATGTCGAAATGTCTGAAGAGGCAAAACTCTTGTTGACAAAGATTGGAGTGGATACATCCTTGAGGTATGCTATCAATCTTATTACGGCTGCTGCTTTGTCATGCCAGAAGCGGAAGGGGAAAATTGTGGAGTTGGAGGACATCACGCGAGTCTACAATCTCTTTTTGGATGTGAAGAGATCAACACAGTACTTGATGGAGTATCAAAGCCAGTACATGTTCAGTGAATTTGGTAATGCTGAGGAAGATGAAGCCAATGTGATGATTTCCTGAGGTAGTCCTTTATCTGTAATGATGTAAGTTCTTGTTTTCACAAATATTGACCTGCTTGAAACTATGGTAGTTCTCTTTTTTTGTAGTCCAAAATTTGCTGTAGCTTTGGAGATTCGGGAGTTGTAATGTTTGCATGATCTTTAATTGTTGTAAAGTTAAATGAGCCCTTTTGGTCATAACTCATGAGATTAGGTCAAGAAGAAAAACATTAACGACCTGGTCTTCTATCCTTGTGAAGGGAGGAGTTACAAAAGGAACAAAAAGGAGAAACGTTCCTCTTTACTACAACACGTGATCTGGGGTTCTGAAGAGAACTTCTCAAAGCCACTAGACAGGGAACGTTGGCAGATATTAGAAACCTCATTTCACCATAAAGCGGAACATATCCTTCTACCGTGTTGGCACTTCATTGCTTCTCTTAGAATTCCAAGCTTCTTAATCAACCGTCCTTATCTACTATCAATATTCAGAATTCTCATGCAAACCTCAGAGCCTCCTGGGTAAATTTTTTGCTTGATTTGATTCCAAGCTTCTATCTGGAATGTTGTTGACGCTACCTAATTCGAGCTATTTTTGACCCTATTCTGAGTTTAAAAAGGTCGTGCACTATTTTTTATCAGCTCATGAAACCTCATTTTGTTCTGATATGCATCGTACTGCATTTCCTTTCTAAAGCTACATTATTTTCTTGGGTTGAAAGAAGCTTCTTTCCTTGTGTTTGGTTTTAACTTGATGCACCGGATGGTTTGGTTGATAGGATTCTTACAAGACCCTCTCTGTTCTTAATCAGGACCTGGTGGAGTTGCAGTCTGACTATTAACATGTTCTGCTCATGCACAAAATGATTCTGCCTTTGAAATCCACGCTAATTGCACAGTGGATTCGAATATGTTATTTCTGAAGATGGTTTTGAGCCTATGTTGCTTGACTCAGGCTCTCTAGCTCTTACTTTGAACTTTTCTTTTACTCTTTTTGGGTGAGCAGGGAGCCTGAGTCAGGGAGAAAGAGGGGGAGGGAGAGAGAGAGAGAGAGAGTCGTGAAGTGTCTTAAGTAGAGTTAAAGAGAACAAATTAAGAGCTAGAGAAAAAGGTGCCACAAGAAAAACTAAGTTTTAGGCTTTATGAAACCGGTTTCAAATTCTGTCAGCTTGGTCCAATTCTTGAGTGGTTCTTCACTCAAAATTGGGAACTAGACCTGGAATTGGATCGGTTTTCCAGGTGATCCAGTTCTTGAGTAGATTGGTCCAATTGCATAACCTTAATGTTCTTTGTTTTTTGTCGCTTATCTCTTGTCGTGTTTTGTCTTAGCATGTGTTGTCTTAGCAAAACAAATGTTATGTGCTGATTGAATTTATTTTACAACAAAGTACGTGGAATTGGAATGACTGCCCCTTGTAGCCCTTAGAAATTTGCTCATTTAAACCAGAAGCCTTCCTTCTTAATTTCCTTATCTGGCTTGATGAGATAAGAAACTAATGAAAAGGAATAGAACAGCCAAAAAAGAGGATCAGCTACGAAGGAACTCCAATAGTAAGGTAAACCAGAAGCCTTCCTTCTTAATTTCCTTATCTGGCTTGATGAGATAAGAAACTAATGAAAAGGAATAGAACAGCCAAAAAAGTGGATCGGATACAAAGGAACTACAATAATAAGGTAAAGTTTACTTGCGATTGTGTGACCTATCAATGCAAGTCTTTACAACTTGAGCTGGGAAAGAAGGGCAGGCAATGGCCCGTTGGTCATCTATCCATATCCATTGAAGTGGCATTTGGAAGGTCAAATATCTATATATTCATAGTGTAGCCCCAATCTCAAATATGGACTTATATGACATACCTAAATTGACCCACGAATTTGGGCTCTCTCTCTCTCTTTTAAATTCGAGTCGAAATTTTTATAAATATATAGATTCGTGACATGTGAATTAACATATGGGTTATCATCTTTTTTATAATCTAGAAATTAAATTTGAGTGGGAAATCGAAAGAGTATCTTTTTTTTTTTTTTTTACTTTTGATCAATGTCGAACGAGTAGGCCCCAAATTAAGCATATCCAAGTGGCCCAGTCCACAGAATACCACATGCTCATCGAATGTTGGCACTTGCAGTTGCAGGCCTAAAAGCGGGACCAGACCCGAGGAGATAAAGGGCTCGCGTTTGACACTTTACTACTGCCAATGGAAACACAGATCATGCGGCTTTTTTGGCTAGGTATTAATTAGGAGGATAAAAATAAATAAATCTTATTGCCACGGTAAGTAATAAACACAGGTCAGCACTTGCAGGCCTAGAATACATTTATTTTATGGAAAATTAATGATTTAAAAATTTCATAAAAAGAATCTCGCTTACAATAATGAATCAATAAAATATACTTTAATAATAAAAAATTTTCATTGACTAATTATTTTTATAGAAACAAACTATCAATCTTAAAAAAATATTTTTCAAATTATTCATTTTTCATGAAATAAACGAAGATTAAAAAAATAATTGTCTTGTTAACTAATCCATCGTCAGTTTAAATATTATATGGCTATGACTATAAGAAGCAAAAGAGTTACCAAGAGAACCAAACATATGTACATTCTAATGTTCTAATTATACTTGTGAAATTTAAACAGGAAAATAGGGTAATATCACCAAAATTCCAAATTTGTATACATATGACAAAAATTCATTCAAAACTAATTTTTTTATCACCAAAAATCCCAAATTAGTATACTTATAATAAATTTACTCTCTATTAGTTTTCATTAAATTTTATCATCAAATTATTAAACCGAATGACATGTTGCAATTGACAAGTGTATCAATTGAGGGTTTTACTCCTGTTTATCACGGTTGTATCGATTTGTGATTTTTCGTGATATTAATCTAACTTAGCTTAAACTAATAGAGGTAAAATTGTTTAAAATGTACTAGTATGGGGTTTTTGATAATTGAAAATTTAGTTTTTGGTAAATTTATCACGGTATTCCAATTTGGGATTTTCAGTGGTTAAAAAATTAGTTTTATGGTAAGTTTGTCATAAATGTATTATTAATTGATCCTAAAAAATAAAATATATCGAAGGGTTGGGGATCATAATCACCAGGAGGATCTGACCATATCTCTTATACGCCAAAGTGAGACTTCAAATCATCATTCTTAGTCTTGTCGCAAGTAATAAGAAAGCGACCAGTCATAACTAACATTGATTTAAAATCCTATGAAGCAAAAAAGAAATGAAAATAAAAAAGGTTTCGCTATTAATCATGCTATCTGGAAGAAAGCCCATTTAATTGGGTAATAATTATGATTAAAAAAAGAGTAGGAAAAGAATAATCACAGTCGTACAAAATATTGGAAAATCAAACGTAACGCCAATTTCGCCAACATCATGTTGTTTTTTTATGGAGCGGGCTCTTGAAAGCGAGGGATCATCCACCAATCATGCACTTAATTTGTGAGGGAAAAGGGGCGAAGTATCTTTGCCTTTAGTGCGCAAAGGGAGGAAAAGGAGCAGTCAATGGAACAAAGGATTATCATGAAAAGCAGTCAAAAGAGATTCATTTGTCTTTGAATTAAAAAATTCAAAGTAAGAGAATGATGAACCTCTATATTGAAGTTGGGTGTCCACTTTAATCAAGTATGGAAATCTATAATGTTATAAAAAAATGCATGAGTAATGACTTAATTAATTAATTACAATAGGGATTCGGGTACGAAAATTTGTGCTTTTCTTGGGTTGGACTAAAATTTGTGCATAATTACAATAAAGTTTCACTATATAATCAGCTTGAGTTAGGGGACTAAAGCTGGACCAATTATGCTACACACTTTGCCAGGAGTACCATGTTTCTTGATGCAAAATCAAGAGCTTAGCTTGCGTGGGCTGTGAATTCCAAACCGCCCCCTTCGTTTCTTTTTGTCTTGGAGTTTCAATAATTAATAACATCTTCATTGGACCAACAAAAGGCTCCATTATTAGACTTGTCTATAGAGGCAAGAACAGCAAAGCTTCCATTATTACATAATCCCAATTTGCCAAATCCAAAAGCGGACAATTTTCCATCTAAGGGAGCATAATATATGCTTCATTGGCAAACGCTCACCTAGGTCGCATGCTGGTATACAAACAAAATGAAAAAAAGAGTAGGCCGAACCGATACCGGCTCTACCTAGCCTACAACATGGTAACATGATATTCAAGGACTAACGCCATTAAAAATTCCTAACTAGCAACCTATGATCATATTTATTCCAATTTAATTTTCGTCTCACAAAAAAATTGAACTACCACTCTTAACCAAAATCTACATTTTGTCAACATTCCATTCAAGATCCTGTTAATGTGCGTCATGTGACAATACACATAGCAAAGAAGACCGATTTGACATAGAGAATAATTGATCTAATGTGAAAAATTAAAGTATTTTGTAAAGATATATTTTATGAAAAATAGATTTTAGTCAGCAATACGTTTATCGATTCGAGATTTTATGTGAGAAGTAAATAACAGTTTGATAGTTTGATATTTTTTGTGAGGCGAAAATTAATCGTTTATCAATTCGAGATTTTATGTAAGAAGTAAATAACAATTTGATAGTTTGATATTTTTTGTGAGGCGAAAATTAATTTGAGGTGGAGGTGTTGTACCAATTTGAAATTTTTAATGGTTTTTAACTCTGTCCAGTGACAATGAAATTTTAAAAATAAGAAGTCTGCATTGGGAATCAAACACGGAAGACGAGCTAAATTAGCAAATTACCTATCCCAACCAAAAAAGAAAAGAATAAGGGAGAAAATAATTAAATATTAGGCGAAACTGATTTCTAGAAGAGAGCAAACCTTAGATTAATCGACAACCAATATCGACAAATACACTTTCCCCAGAGCTCAGTCCCAACAAAGATACTTCCCTGCTTCTTTTCGTTATTATTATTTTTTTACCTATTTGTACTGTTCTATCTTTTAAATTTTTTTTTTTGTTCCTTTATCTCGCTCCCTCGCCGCCGCCGCCGCCGCCGCCGCCCTCCGGGTAATCGAACGGGATGGGCTTCACGACGGCGGAGTCCATCAGATCCGGGCGGACGTACCCGTACCGGCGGAGGACCTGGTTGTCGGCGAAGTTCAGCGCCTTCACCATCCCGTTCCAGCACGACTCGCCGGAGTACATCTGGTTGTGGTCCCCGCTGCACGGCTGGCACCCGGTGAAGTGGGTCACGAACGGCCTCTTCTGTGCCGCGCCCGCCGCCGCCTCCGCCCGCCGCGCCGCGTAGTATCTGCTCGCCTTCTCCGCGTGCCTCCGCCGCAGTGCCGGGGGGCCTTGCCGGTCCATGTCTTCGTACTCTCGGGTGATGTTAGGCAACGTGCCCACGATCTCCTCCCAGTATCCCTCGAAGAAGTACTCGTTCTCGACGTAGATCTTGTCGCCGTACCGATCCTTCTGCGTTAACAGCAAGTAGATCAGAGCCGACTGGTCGTCGGACTCCGGGAATAACTTGTCGGCGAAGGTGGAGCGGAGGACGTGGCCCCACCGCTCGTACTCCGGGCTCTGCGGGCCCGTTCCGGCCCACACGTCCATGAAGTCCATCGACCACTGGCAGTTCCGGATGAGGAACACGCCGGCGTTGATGCTTGTCCAGCTCTTCTTCTCGTAGATCAGGTTTGTCCAACCGTGGACGACGAGGTTGTGGCCCTTGTACCGCTCGAGCGGGAGCTCGAAGTCCATGTCGGTGAAGAGGGCATCGGAGTCGATCCACCAGATCCACTCGGCCTCCGGGTGGGCGAGCATGGCGGCGCGGACGACGGGGTACTTGGCCCAGTAGGAGAACATCTGGGGCTGCAGGAGGACGTTGTTGTAGAAGACGTCGCAGCCGTGGAGGCGGCAGTAGTCGACCTTGTTCTTGAAGAAGCGGAGGAGGAGGTGGTCGCCGATCTTGTTCTTGCACGGCGACGGCTGCGACCCCGTCACCAGCACGACCCGCTCGCGGCCGCCCTCGCCGGAGGCCAGCGACGGGTGCTGCCGCAGCCACTCCCGCCGCTTCTCGTCCCAGCCCCGCACCGGCCCCTCCATCGAGTAGCTCAGCTCGGGGTCGTCGTAGAAGTTGCCGCTCTCCTCCGAGTCGCGCGGCGGCGCGGCGGCGAAGGCGGAGGCGCATTCCGGCGGGGCCTCGGCGGCGGCGGCGGCGGAGGAGGAGGAGGCGGCTAGGGTCTGCGAGGGGCTCGGTGGGTAGGCGAAGGAGGAGAAGGACCAGACGAGGAGGAGGGCCATGAGGACGCCGCCGAGGAAGAGGCAGCCGTCGCTGAAGCAGAGGGAGGCCCTGTTGCGGAGGAGGGCGTGCTTAGCCATCGTCGAGGACTGGTACTGTGCCTGAGACTCGGGAGACACCATTCTCGACCACTAATCACGCATCGGCCTTCGACTGGGGTCGCATTTAAGCTCCTGCTCTGACGAGTCTTGCTCGGGGGGGCGGGGACTGGACCGTGACTAATAACTATGCCGTCGCCTTGCGCAGAGGGGCCGCCATGTGTGAAGGCTCGAGCTTTTGGCGTGACTGGGAATTGGTCAAGGGTGCTTGCGTTGATGGAGGCGGAAGCCAATTAAGGAAGCAAATCGCGGTCGATTGATTTTGCTTCCTTCTTGATAAGGAGTTCCGGAGGAAGGAGACAAGCCCAGCTTTTGAACGTTTTCTGAAGGAGAGCGGAACGGGAAAGCGTCGGTTCGGTGCGCCGGTTCGTCTAAACTGCGCCTGCTGGTGGGTTTTCCGCTTTGGGGAGAGATAATCGCTTCCCCCCAGGAACACATGAGCCCGGTAGATCGCTACCGTTCATCGTGCGAGCTCCTCATTGGGCCCACTTCATCCATCGGTCCTCCTTAACTGAGCTCATGTGATACGGGTCCGCGCGGGAGGATTGCTCGAGAGAGAGCATATGATGGGACCCAACAGACATGCGTTTGTGTGCTGGTGGGGTTGGATGGATTTTGTGGTCGTACACGTGGGAGATCAACCGACACGGCACCGTTTGGGGGGAGGGACGGAGGGATGATTTTTTGCTAACTTGCGGTGCTTTAACATCTCTTTCGGAGCCGCGCGCAAAATTCCCGTGTTTTGTCGGGTCTCCGAGTTTTACTTCGGCTGAGACTCCACTGATTACGGTGGACCAAGCGGAGACTGACTTTGATGAAATTAGTTCAATGTTTAGCATTTAGAAACTTAAATACATATCAACAACCGTTACTGTCAAAAATATGTCTCGATTTTAACTCGAAAACAATCCCATTCCTATGAATTTTCTAATTTGAATAGATTTTTTTAAAAGAATTTTTGTTCAAATAAATTATGATATAGATATAATTAATAGAATTCTATTTTTCATTAAACTTTAGAGCAAACTAATGGAGAAATTAACTAGAAAGTCCTTAACCTATTGCACTCATGTTAATTTAATTCCAAACTTTGTCGATTTTACCAATTTAATTTTAAATATTTTTACATTTTGTCAATAAAGTCTATTGATCAATTTTGACAGAAAATTATTGACGGAGACGCACGTTGGCGAAGATCATTTTTTAAAAAATATTTGATTATTCGACGTGAATAATTGTTTCCTCTCTTTCCCTCCCCAATTGTGGCCACATAGATTTGCTACTCACCATCTACTACATGGTCACCCATCCATTATTCCTCCATCTGTCGTCAAAACCAGCCCCTTGCCCGCTTGAGTCATCACCGTGCCTCTCTCTCTCTCTCCTCTCTCTCTCTCTCTCTCTCTCTATTACCATGCCCAAAGGTCGCGAGCCGTGGCAGTGGAGGTCACGAGCTCTGTTGGTTTTGCTTCGATGGAGGTCTCCCCCCTTGCGCAATTATAGATTTGAGTCACACAAGCTCGGTGATCTCCATGAACTCTGCAATCTCCATGGCTAAGCTCAAGTTTCAGAGTGATAGAGACGTTTGTAGTAGTGCTTAGTCTCGCTGTCGAGGGGGGGCTCTCATGGTGCTCACCCTCACTTAGGAGAGGCTAGATGAGCCTTGTCCTCACCTGGGTGACAACTAGGGAGGCTAACCCTCCCTTATGGCAAGCATGGTGATCGTCACCCAAGCAAGGCCAACCCTCCCTAGATATTACCCATGGTCAGTGGCTTGTGAATGGCCACTAGCAAAAAGAAAGGAAAAAGAAGAAGAAAAATTCAAAAAAATTATTTAAAAAGTATAAAAATTATCAACACTAGGCCAATCATGTCACATAAGATAACTTACGTCCATGTTAATGATTTTCAATCAAAATTGATTGGGTGGACTTCATTGACACATTATTAAAAGGTTTATGATTCAATTGGTCAAATTCAAAGACTTATGATTGAATTAGTACAACCGTAATAGATTTAGAATGTTCTTGGTAATTTCCCCGCAAATAAAGTGTTAAAAAGGTTTTTCTCATTATGAGTTTTTATAGTGAGTTTTTTTTTTAAGAGACTATAAGATAGTGCTTGTGGGTTTTGTTTTTTTGCATAATATGATATCTAGAATTTTCTATGATCAACAATAATATGTAAGATATAAAATTAAGTAGTTTAGAATTTGGGATGACACTTATGGAATCTCTAATGGGTCATTAATTCTGTGAGGTACAGAAGATGCAAAGGAAGATTTTTTGTAACCGTAATCGTTTGAAGTCCAATGCATTAAGATTATATTGGTAGATATTAACATGTACGTTGATAATGTAAAGTGACGATAGTTGACTTACCACCATAGTATACACAGACGGAGATTGATATGCTTTGAAATATGTATTGGATGGTATTCAAGTTTTAAAATTTACTAAGTTTAGATTTTTCTAACATTCGTTATATTTCACTAATGATTTAGTGGATTCAAAATATTTTTCTGATTTACTGATGTTTAGAATAAACATTGATTTCCTTGTTTATGTACTGATTTACTAGGTTTTTTGATAACTTATCAAAATATCTACTTTGAAAACCATATAATGAGCCATTTGTCACTTTCTAATTTGAACACTTCCCACTCAATTTCAACCAAGTGTTTTTAGCTTCAAGCCATCATCACTTTTAACATTGGTTATTCATTCTTATCTCTTGATAAGTCTTGGTTTTCTAAGTTCATCTACCTTGGCCATACCATTGGATGTAGTCATATGGTCATGCGACTTGTAACTTTTCTACTTAAACATCTATTTAACTCATTAATGCTCTCGATAACTTTGAGTCCTCATTCATGCATCTTCTTTTGGCTACTCACACTAAGCCACTTGTAGCTTTTGGGTTTGAGCACCTGTTGAGATAATTTGACTTGTATTGATGGGTTCTTACATGCATCAGATGTGTTTAGTTGATTTTCCATGAAGTTTGGTAGCATGCTAGATGAAAGTGTAAAAATGATGAAACTGGACTTGAAAATATTATTTACGTAATTATATCCACTTGTTGGTCATACTCACTTACCTCTTATATACAATTGTTAGTTATACTCACTTATTGCTTATACCCATTTGCCGATTATATCCACTTACCAAGTATACCTACTTGTCGATTATATCCACTTGTCAAGTATGCTCACTTGCCGAATATGCCCTCTTGCCCAATATACTCACTTCCCAAGGATACCCATCTGTTGAGTATACTTATGTTCGTAAAATTCTAAACGCAAGTGAATGTGTCGAACAAGTAATATAATGATGAGAAAGAGTATCGTCTCACGCAGATTGATGATTAATAAACTAATTAAATACTAAAATAGATTAATTCTAAAATTTATCTAGCAGATCAAAATATAATTTAGAATAAATTAAAAACAAAATTTGGAGAGTAAATGCAGTAAATCAATCAGATAAACATGTTAGAGCATCCGATTCATCATAACCACTAGATATGAATTTCATATTATTGTGGGTACAAAAACGATATCAAACATGTGATAGCAGAATTTCCTAATCTATTTACTATCTTATCTCTAGGTAAAGTAAACCTACTCAGTTTATTAATCCAATATATCTCTATGTGAATTAAAATAAACATAAGTGCATTAAAAACTATGAATATTCATGGTTTACAATGAGTCTTTTGGATCACCTTATCACCAAAAGCTACACAAATAACGCGTATATCTCTATCCACGTTTAATTCATGGTTATATATTATAATGAGCAATTGCATATTATCACTTCTCAGTCTCAAACATGTATATCGGATCATTCAAGTGGTGGCTAGTCACTCAAAAGCATTATGCACAATAATATATAACTCACATGAATGAAATCTATTGCAAAATATAAAAATCATGAAATTTACATCATCATGGTTAGGTTACATCGTAGCCCTAACAAAAGAAAATTAGAACATAGTAGAATAAGAAATAAAAATATATATCAAACCTAGCATCTTAAATCAAAGAACAAAAATTCTATCACTACTTTTGTCTTCTCTTCAAAATACTTGAAAAGCTCTAAGAATAATAAAAAACGATATAAAAAACCTAGCTGCTCTCTTAGGCTCTCAATGTTCTCCTATCTATAGGATATATCCAAGATATTTATCTCCCAACACTTGCAGATAACATTAGGGAACAAAATCAAGGATTCCCTGATTTGATATCCATCTTCCACTGTTTTTTGATTTGAATTCCTGATTTTTGCCATTCTTTTTCTTATCTTCTCCATATCTTATTATTCTGCATAAACAAGGAAAATTCAAATAATCGAAGGAATTCCAAAAATTGTACACGTTGGAACCTGTCATGCAAAGCAAGCCAGCCGACTTCTATCAATGATTTCTAGCCAAAATTGTTCGGAATGACTAAATTAACAAATTGTTAATAGGTTTAAGACTAAATTAGCAAAATTGGAAAAAAAATAACACAATTGGAAGGTTATGATATAATGTACCGCCATATAATAGGTTCCAGACTTTTTTAGATAAATGTCCCTCAATTTGTGGTTATGGCAAATTGAGACTAATATATAAAATGTTATACAAAATGATTTGACATTCTTATTGAGTGCTTTATATGGTCAATATATTTAAATGTCAACTTATGTAATTTGCTACGTCAACTAACATATCAACATCCAATCTCCACGTAATTGAGTATATCTATTGATTACAGCATATTGAGACTAATTTATCTAAATGATTGTCAACTTCAGCAATTTGCCACATCAACTAACAGATCAATTTTTTGGATTATTCTCATCTTATCTAGTAATAATTACATTCCTATAAGGAGACACACTCAAATGGTACTCACGTTAAGTATGAGAGCGCTGGAACTTAATTTTTCTTCTTTTCTGACGCGTACATTCTCCGTTTTTTCCTTTGTTCCAAGTCCCTCGTGCAACGGAATGTGAGAATTGGTGAACTCGTAAGCATGTGGAGATTGGCCCCACAAAATTGACCACTTGAATACTCATTTAGGAATTGATTAACTTTATACCAAATGATATCACCACGTGGCCTCCGACACGCACAGTGTGTCGATCCGGTGAAGTCGTGCTTCGAGACTATGGCATCAAGGCATGGGGTCCATGTTCATCATGGTGTGGAAGTGAATTTGAGGGTATGTTTATTTGACCGGAAGTGTTTTTCGGAAATTAATTTTTCAGACCTTCACCCGTTAGGTTCGTTGAAAATAACTAATCATCCGAAAACATTTTCTGATCAACATATATATTTATGCATAATATTAGAAAAGTGTATTTCTAAATAGAAAAAAGTGAAGACACTTCCGAATTGCTCCTTTCAAGTTATATCATTTTTACTTATATAATTTTTTACTTATATAATTTTTTATTATATATAATTTTTCTTTTTTTCTTTTCTTTATTTTTTTCACTCTCTCTCTACTAGTTGTCGAGCCTTAACAATGACCAACGACTTGCCACAGATGCGGTTGGCAAGGCTTGACCTCGCTAGATCTTGGCAAGGTCGAGCCTCACTTATGGCTTGTCGCTAATCGTTGTCGAGGCTTGACGACCAATAGAGGAAGAGGGGAAAAGGAAAAAAAAAAAAATATTTAAAAATTCAATTTTTTTGCTTGGAATAAAGTCATAAGATTGAAATTATATTCCAAATGAAATCCAAACACCGTAAAATGTTTTTTTGTCAAATATCACCAAACAAAATAAAACTACCTATCTTTTTAAAAGATAATTTCTCAAGAAGTATTTTTATTTATCGTGCAAATTTTCTCCAAACAAATGCACCCTGAGGTCATGACTACTTCTTTAAAGTACTTAGCTAACATTGATTCTAGGTCATTCCATCATCGTGTGTTTGTACTTCTCCTATTAAATATGATGGGATAGCTGCTGCGCCCAAGTGCAACGTGTAAAGCATGACCATAATATGGTGAATCTGGGCCTAACCATGAGGGGGGTCATAGTCAAAGGGAGACATAAAAAAATTAAGGGAAATTACACATTGAACAACTAGCGATAATTGGAACCACCGGCTCAGGTGGCTCCACTGGGTAAGTTCTACAACGTCCTCCTCGGAGAGGGCGAGAGTTCGAAGCCCCTGCAACGCAAGTTGCAGGGAGGCTGGCGGATCATTAGGCAATTTAAGTGTGGCGTCGGGGCGGTGGTTTCCCTGCTAGCGTCACCAGGGGGTTTACTGCGCACCTGTCGGTGCAAGGCGGTTCCTCCTCCCGCATAAAAAAAAAAAACAAAAAAACAAAAAAAAAAAAAAAACAAAAAAAAAAACAACTAGCGATAATTGGATCGCCACATCAACGATTTTGGTTGAAAATTGACTAAAAGAATTATATTGAAATTTCATGCAAAAATTTAGAATTAAATTAGCATAAAAGAAAAGTTTAGTATTGAATTGTCATTCTTACAATAAATTTATAACCGATTGGCTAATTTTTCATTGATAATGCTTTGACATTAATCATGAGTCTTGTGACCCAATCTGCCTGTGCAATAAACTAAAACTTCCTGTGGCCCATAAAACATCAAACAAAATAAAAGCTTCTTCAATGCATGCAAATCATTCCTCTGCTAATGAAGTTTGTCAATGTTTATGCGCAACGAAATGCAAAAAGTGTGACCATCCTTTCGCTTTTAAGTAGGTAAGTGATGACAAACCGCATGTGCGATGGAGATTCTTTGCTCCCTCATGTCTTTTGGTCCCATCACTAATGAGCGTCCTGTACGTATATCTTTATTTAATTTTAGTTATACGTGTAACGTATGTATTCCATGCTCTCTTTTTTTGTCACACTAGGAAAACTCACCATTAATTGTTTGGCATGGCATTTCCATGTCAGTAATAAATCCACATAAACAAGATGACATGTAAAATTATATCCAGAAAGAAATCATTCTTTGATTAAAAAAAAAAAGATTAGGGAAATTAGGAATTATTCATGTTGATTTTTGGATGTAGGCCTTACGAAGGCAAATTTAAGACTAGAGTTAAAGTTGGTATTTTTCTTTAGAAAAAAATGTTTAGGTAGATTTAGAATTG
The DNA here is from genome assembly GCA_014182565.1 of Eucalyptus marginata. Lineage (NCBI taxonomy): Eukaryota > Viridiplantae > Streptophyta > Magnoliopsida > Myrtales > Myrtaceae > Eucalyptus > Eucalyptus marginata. Next base: position 13,257,768 of record CM024593.1, read on the forward strand.
AACCTTATGTTGGGGCTTTTTCTTTTATAGAAAAAATAAGTTTGGGCTAGACTTATGGTGCGTTTGGTAATCATTGTGTTCTTGGGAACAATTTTTGCTCAGAAATGATTTTTTTTTTTAATTATGTTCTCGGAAACAATTTCTAAGTTTTTGAAAGCATTTGATAGTTGTCCAAAATTTCTATTCCTAGGATAGAAATGCGTTTAGTAGGATTATTAAATTTTTTTGTTTATATTAATTTTTTAATACTTTTATTTTCTTTTTCTTTTTCCTTTTCTCTTCTTTTTCTCCTTCTTTGTGGCCGGTCATCGGCCACAGCGGGCCGGTGACCAATTGGGCGAGGTCCGGGCGAGCCTCGCCTAGACCGGTGAGCCTTGCAGTGGCTTGGTGAGGTTCGGTCTCGCCATGAGTCGATGCTCAAGCAAGGTCATCGGCCCTCGTTTGGCCGGTTGCCGGCCATGGCCGAGGTTGGCGAGCGGCCAAAAGGAAGAAGAATAAAAGGAAAGAGAAGAAAAGAGGAGAAAAGAAAAAAATTGACTTAATTTTAGGAATCACTCCCGGAATAAGAAGCAATTTTTTTTACTTCTTAATTTTGTTCCAAATCTATTCTCAGAAAAAAAAAATCTTGAAAACAAAACATTTACCAAACGGATTTTTGTTCTTTTTTTGTTCCCGAAACAAAATAAAAAAATCAGTTGTTCCCAGAAGTGTTACCAAATAGGCCCTTAGACTAGACCTAAAGTTATTTTTTTAGACAAAAAAAGGTTGGGGAAGAGCTAGAATTGGACTCAAAAGTGAGTTTTTTTAAGGGGATTGGACCTATCTTAGTTTTTCAATTTGGCCTTTTCTTTCGTAGCTAAATTGACTAAAACTAAGTGTGTAGGACCAAAGGGCATATTAACCAACCGAAGGAAATATAGACAATAAATCATTGCTGTATTGTCGCTATATTAATTGGCCTTCCTGAATAAGGTAAGTAATCTTTGTGATAATGAAAAAACATCCATGTGGAAAATGTTGAGGCGTCCTCATGGGACATTCGTTAAATTTTGTTAAATGTGTTTTGAAAAGCTTCTTCGATATCTTTACACCTGTCCACTTGGGATTTGTATATCCTCTCTACCTTTTCTTTAAAAAAATGCTTGTATTTTGAGATTGAAAATTTGATATCATTTGTGAATTAATACACATACACTATTCAAGCACTAGTAACTTACTCATGAATAATAGCGAACTAGGCACGATCACCAAGATTCCGAGTCAATCCTCAATGGACCTCGACTCTAGTGCTAGGGCCCAAGCTCGAACACTTGACTCTTAAGTAAGAGCATAGACATTGATCCCAAGTCCACAGAGGCCAGACATGAGGACTTAATGCCCATGCCCAAATCCACGGCACTAGCCTTGGTGCTCAAGACTAAGCAAAGGTGCATAGAGGCTAGGTTGGGAACCTAGTGCTCGGGCTGGGGTCCCCGGTACTCGAGCCCTAGTTCATTGTGGCTGGCCCCAAGACACTCAAGCCTGGGTCTTCTACACTCAGGCTCGGGTCCTCAATGCTCTAGCTTGAGACCCAAATTCTCGTGCCCAAATTTGCAGCATTCAAGTCTGCATGTGCTTGTGCCTGGATTCATGGCACCCGGGCTTAGGCCTTGAGGGACCCAAGGCCAAGCGTGAAGGATCCAAGCATAGGCGTTGGGATCTTGGGATTAGCCTTGATGGACTTAAGCAAGGGGGACCTAGGACTCAGCCTTGATGGACTGTCACTTGGTTGCGGGGGATCCATGCACAAGCATGGGCACCAAGTTCTTGTGCTTGGCCCCAATGGACTTAGGCACAAGCACTAGAGACTTGAGCAATGGCACTTGGTCCCGAGAATGGGAACTAGGGTCAAAGGCCCTGGCCTTTATAGACTTGGGCGCTAGGAATTCGGGCATAGGTACTAGGGACCCCAAGCTTGAGCGTCGGCGACTTAAGCATGGCCTTTGTGGACTTGGGCCTTGATGTTGAGGACACGGGCCGGTGCATAGTTTTGGGCACAAGTACCCGGGGTCCAATGCTTGGCCTTTATGGATCCGGACTTGAGTGCCGGAGCTTTTGGCATGGGCATCGAGGCCTTGATGGCTTGGGCACTAGCATTGGGGTCTCAAGCCCGAGCTTAATGAACCCGAGGCTAGGCACTAAGGACCCAACCATGGACGTTGGAGACCCAAGAACAAGGATGAGGGTTTCTAGCATAGAATTTATGGTTCAATAGCCTATAGAGTCATATTTGGAAAAATAATTTTCGATTGAAATCATTTTTCTAAATTTAAGTAAAAAAATTTTGTTGACTAGAAAAATATTTTTTATTAATTTTTTTTCTAAGTGATCCAAAAGTAAAAAAGTAAAGAAAATATTATACCGAAAAGTATTTTTTATGAAATAAATGGAATCTTAATTAGAACGGGTTTGAAACGAATCCTCATTGGATGATAACGCAACATGGACTTTCGCCGCGTGGAGGACACAATACGTAGTGTCGATCCGATGACGTGGTGCCTCGAGACTGCCCCGCCAAGGCGGTAAGTCCAAGGTCTGTCATGCGCGTGACTTGTCATAACTTCTGCTCTCAAGATGGCAGATACGGACTCAGCTAGTCTCTAACATCCCAAGTCCGTCACGGAATGAAAGTGAACTTAGGTCATCGAGCACATCTTGAAAATACTTATAGCTAACATGCATTCTCAGCTTAGGTCATCACATCATCATTTACTCAAACTTCCGCTTTTTTTAATGGCATAGCTACTGCACCCACATGTAACATGCAAAGCATGACCATATTATAGTGATTCTCGGCCTAATCACAAGTGGGGTCATTATTAACAGAAGAAGTAGAAAAATTAGGAGAAAATTGCATGACAAGTCTTAAATCTTATGTATGAAATGTTGTTGAGTCCTAAACATTTTATTTGGTTCAATTGAGTCTAACCTTTAATTAAAAAGTATAATTAAATTATAAACTTTTCAATTAGTTTGATTAAATTCAAAACCTCCTCAAAAGGTGCATTCAAGTCATTTTGACGAATAATACTTGAAATTGCCTACTATCACTTAAAAAGTGCTTACATGGAGTCTTTAAATTGCAATTTGTAAAGTACTATTAGGACTTCATTGCATTTTTCGATAAAAGTTGAGAATTTAACTTAACAAATTGAATGAATTTAGGGCTCAATTGTATTTCATACACAAGATTTAAGAATTCTCGTGCAATTTTTCCGAAGATTAAAGAGAAAGATCTACCTACGAATTGGGGAAAATCTGCATCTCTATCTATATAAAACACTCCCAAAAGACGAACGGCATGTGAAGTCCAGCTTTCTGTACACGTGGGATTGCTTTAGGAGTGGAGACCATATGGGCAGTTGACATGAAAAGCATCAAAATTTAATTACATTCTTTGTCCTAATGTTTTGCTTACAATGGCAGGAAAAAAAAAACAGAAAACAGAAAAAACAGAAAGAAGTGGCCAACCATGGAAAAAGAAATTATTATTTATTTCAAGCAAAAAACGGGGATCATGTTTGTTGATAAGACAAGAAAAGCTGACTGCAAAGTAGCAACAGGCACCACAGATGAGAATTGTCGCACCTTTCTTGTGCACTGATTAGTGGCCTACCAGTTACCATACGAAAAGTTGCACCTTTTGCAATTTGTCTAGCGCTAATCACTAAGAATTATCATTCTGCTCTTTTAATATTTTTAAGTAAATTTTGTTCCTAGCTCTTTTCTATGTAGTTTCAATACCATGTCATGGCATGGTCAATTAGCAATTGAAACAGATGTGTACGTTTTAGGGTGGATAGGGTACTTGTCTACGACATAATCTATCATATAGACCTCAGTTCCAAGCTTTTAAAACCCGAACTTACCCTATAAATTCTTAGAATCACCATGTTTGCAGGATATCCTTTATTAACCAAAAAGGGCCACGATTTTAAGTATCAACACAGTCAACATTCAATACGAGTGTATTGTAAGTGCATGTTCATGTCACGTAGTAATAACACGTAGACAAAATAACACCTTATGTTTAATATAGAATAGGAATCCGCTTCTTCCTAACATTTTACACATTTAATCGTGAACATGCACTTAATTGCTGCATTAATTTCATTTTTCCTTCTTGTTCAAAAGGATGATCTCACCTGATGCAATTGCAACCACAGCTCCGTGATTTCTTCATTGACAACATCTCACTCGATATCCTATTTTAATACCGGTTCTGCAATTTTCTTTGGCACAGCATTGTGTTTTTATTGGAATCACACTTCCTTGGGTTCTCACACTGCTTCAATTCCCTAGTACATATTTGGTAATTTCATCGAGGAAATGGGCAAACGAAGATAAAGAAGAGATATATTAAAAGAAAAGACATTTGCAATATTTTTTTTCATTATTTGGAGGGGGATCAAGATAGTTATGAAATTTTTTCGAATTTATTTTGAACAAATCCGGACAAACCACTGAAAGGTTGATAACCACTAGAGGCAAATGACGTTGAGAAAATCGGAAATACTTAATGATGACCGAAAATGTCTTTTCTTCTTCATGATCGAAATAAAAATGTCGATAAATAATGGAAAATCACAATGATAGGGCATTTTAGTCTCGAGAGGAAATGAAAGACAGGCCAAGATGGAGTTAGATTTGCATGTGAATGTCGAACATGTTTGTAACCCATTTATAATAATTTTTCCAATTAGAGATTAAGGGAACATGATTAGTCGAAAGGAAATGTATTTATTTGACGTTTTACTCCAGTCAAACTCTCCTTTCCTAATTTGCCTATTTTATTTCGCACAAATTAGTTCTCACAAATTAGTTCTTCCCTAATCTTTTTTTTTAGAAATGATATGTTTAAATTTCTTTAGTTCTTCCCTGTTTCATGATTTATTATTTCCAAGAAGTAACCCTCCTTAATCGATCTCTATCTCTAGCTTTTCCAATGCTTTCTAGATATATCTTACAAGTTCAACTGGTAAAAAAAATTTATATATTAGTACACATGAAGCAAAAATTATTACCTTAGCCTCTTCTCTTGTGGACTTTTCTCCTACTACTCTTGCTGGTTGATCTTCTCGTAACTTCATTTCGTCTCGATTGGAAGATCGTAAATTGTCCTCAGGTCTTTCTCCACCCTAAAGCACCGGTCCGGCCGCGTAATTCAACTTTGGCGTCCGCCTCTGACTTTTATCATCTCTTGGGACTTCTTCTTCGGTGATATTATCTCTTATAACCCATGTCAATAGGAAAAATTATTCAAAAAATCCTAAACTTATAGTACGATGGCCAATTTTGTTACATACTTTTTAATTATGTCAATTTAATTTTAAACATTTTGATAATTTACTAAATCAGTTATAAACCTTTCAATTATGCCAATTTAATTATAATTTTTTTTTGTGAATTTGTCAATTTAGTCATAAACTTTTAAACGAATTACTAATGTAGTCCTTCTGATTAGTTTTTGTTAGAAATCATTGACACAACGATCTAATTAGCACCAGTTGTCCTATGTGATGTGATTGGTGTGACGTGGACTATTTTTATAATTTTCTTCAATTATTTTATTTTTCTTTTTGTTCTTTTTTGGCTTAAAGGTCCAACAACAAGGGCCTTGGCTGTTGCTTACCTTTACCAAAAAAAAAAACAAGGGCCTTGGCTGTGGGCAAGGGTCGTGGCTCTCACCAAATCTAGTGAGGGCTAGCAAGCCCTTATTGTGCTTGTTGAGGGCGTCACAAGCCCTCACAAGTCCTAGCAAAGGTGAGTGAGGGTCATGATGCCCTCGCCAGCCACAACGAGGGCTTGTGAGCCCTTGCCAGGTCAAGCGAGGGCTTCCCAGCCCTTGTCGACTAAGGGGGGTCACTCGCCCTTTTATCGAAGAAAGAAACAAAAAAAGAAGAAATAATAATAAGTAATTAATAAAAATATAAAAATTTATCAATGTTAGCATTGATTACATCATAAGACATCCAGCATTGATTGGACCATCACGTTAACAATTTTTTGGTGAAAATTAATCAAAAGGACTACATTGGTAATTCGTGCAAATGTTTAAAATTACATTGACATAATTAAAAAGATTTATAACTGAATCGGTAAATTGTTCAAATGTTTGTGAATTAATTAGCATATTTAAAAAGTTTAAAATTGAATTGATCATTATATAATAAGTTTAAGAATTTTTGGACAATTTTCCATCGGGATCGATCGAGTGGCAGGATCATTTGTACGTTTTGGACTCAGGATCGGTAAATGCAAATTCTATTCGTATATTGGGGAACTCAAATTTCAGTGGGGGGCAATAAATTATCTCCTATACTTCGGTATTGCCTTAAGCGCCTCTAGTTTTGCGAATTGGGATTGGTGCCCCGGTAATTAGGGTCTTCTCAAACCCTCGATTCAGTGCGGGATTAATCTTAGCCATTGATCCATTCCTCGATCTAACGGTGGGATTTGAATCCCCATAATCATTACTTACATAGTCTATAAATTAGATAGGACAGCCCCTCTTTCAAGAGGCCCCTAGGGCTTGGGGAAGTCCAAGGGTCGTTCATCAGAGGAAACCGAAGGGTTGCCTGCCCATGAATGGCATGGTAACTTGAGGGTCGTGGTCTTGTTCTTGTATGGATCACAGCCCATCGCTTGGAAGCTTTGGATCATGTTCGTCTATAATACGTAACTTAATATCTAAATTTATCATTTTCATTTCATGGAAAACATTTCAATAGAATGATTCGTTTTCCATTATCTAAATAGCCGAATGTCGGAAATTTTTTTCAATAAATAATTTTCTTTCAAATAAATGGATGCTTAATTTAAAAATATGAATTATTTCAAAGTTGCATGGATTATCGCCATATTATGTACAGAAAGGCTTTTTCCCCCCTTTTTGGTATGATACAAAAAGGATTTTAAATAGAGAAAGCATTACGAACTTCGATACATTGAACTTTGCTTGTGATGATGTATAATACTATATGATCAAGCATCGAAAATGAAGACTTTCTTGCTGAAAATGCTCGATAAATGCATCCGAACGTGCTTCGAAACACTTTTGATCTCTTCATTATCAAGTTAAGCGGTGACTTCTTTTAAAGCACGAGCTAAAGAGAAGATATTGAAAAAAGGACAGCCTAAAAAGGAGCATGTACAAACCACCATCTCGCTCACGAGTCACGCTTCCCCGGTTTGGTACCCGACTCCCAATTTTCAATTCTCGGTTCGGTTCCTCGGGTACCAATGTTCGAACCAGGAACCGACAGTTCCTAAAAAAATAGAACCGAGAACCGGATCAGGGTGCATTGATTGAACCATACTTACCCCTAGGTGGGATACTTAGAATGCCTATGTAAAGTTATAAAGAAATAAACAATCAAGATGAGACGTGCAAGGTGATTGGTCTTGTAAGTAATTAGAGGTTGAGGTCCATTGGCCGACTTAGTTAGGAAAATTAATTAGCATTTGACAACGCCCTTTCGATTTTGATACCACAAATCTTTGATCAAACCTTAATTCTCGTTTATCGTACATTTTCCTTTGTTTGTTCTAATGAAGTCAAAAAAACGAATCTTGGCTGGCATGTAATCAGCGAAAGATTGCACCTTCTTTTACGTTGAAGTGACCCCAGCGGGTGTGACTATGTATCTCGAATGCATGATGTGGAATGCGACATGAGCGAATGACACTTAATAATTGAATGCGACCCGACCCATTGACACCCTATGTGAGATGACGTTGCAATTGAATATGACATTCATGAAGACACACATGATGATGTGGCAATTGGACATTACATGTACAAAAGACATGAATGACGACAAAATGATTGTGTATGACATTTATAGATGGCATTTACAATGACGTGGTGGTATGTATCAATGACATGTGAGATGATGTGGCAATTATTAATAATGACATGTTAAATGACATGGTCATTAAATACCATACATGATACAAAATATGAATATATGATGTATGACGTCAAATTTGAATGAATGTGACATGGCATGTTTATGTGTGACATGTGAGATGACTTTAATGTGATGCGTGAATGTAATTTTCGAAATCTGTATGGAGTCACTCTTTTAAAAATGACATTTGAATGATAAATTAATGATGATTCTCGTTCATGCACGGGGTCCCCGATCTTAAGCTCAAATCTCATGGCCAACTGTCCTTAACTTCCAACAGCATCGCCGCAATTCACCCATATACTAGAGTTCGATCCCTTTATCATAGCGTCCTAAGGGGTAGCTTGAATAATAAGGGATTTCTAATTTGAATATTAATACAAGCAGAGTAATGGAGTACGAAGCATTGGACAAAGCGAAACAACTTTCGGTACCGCGACATCGTACAACAGTGAAGAATTTTTAGCCGTTATAAAATTTCTCACGCTATTTGGACATCATGACTACTTTTTGAAAAGATATTTAAGGATTACAATGACCTATCTTGGAGCCTTTGACAAACTTTTAACAGCGAGACGAATGGAACTACAAGATTTTGAGAAGGTAGAGTTAGGGCGCGAATCATAATCACTCTGGCCAGAAATTAATTTCTGAAAGAGAAATAGATTTTTCTATTTCTATTTCTAGAAGAGTTTTAAAGAAAAATAACTATTTGATAACGACACAAAATTTCTACTTTAAAAATAGAAATTTGTTTGATAATGACACAAAATTTCTTTCTTTCAAACAACGGCAGACTGGCGATCGGCGGCGATGGATGGCCGGCGACCGGCGGCACGGCGGGCCGGTGACCGGCGACGGCGGGCGATCAATGGACGATGGTCGACGACGACGGATGAAGGACCGATTGACGAATGATGAGAAGAATTTTTATTTCTCATTTACGTTCTAGAAATAGATAAGTAGAAAATTTTAGCTTCTAATTTCTATTCAAAACCTATTTTTGGAACAAGAATTTATTTCAGAAATAGAAAAATAAAATAATGTTACCAAACGGATTTCTATTCCAAAACAAGTCGGAATAGAAAAATTGTTTCTGGAATAGAAATTCTGGTTTATCATGCATTCCTTAGTATCCTTGTAAAGAGGGAAAAGTACGAAAAAAAGAACATCTTAAATATATTACATTAATATCAATTCAAGATTGAACTTTTTAATTGAATTGATATATTCGTAAATATTTTCACATCGGTACTAATCCAATTCATCCGGCCAATTTAGACTAAAGATTTCTAACGTGAAAATCGATTGTTTTATGTGGTACAACCGACGGTGACATTAACTTTTTTATAATTTTTTTCTTTTTTCTTTCCCTTCTTTTTACCAATTGTTGACAAGGGTTGGCCTTACCTGAGCGAGGGTCGGCCTCACCACCCTCACTTGGGTGACACTTGACCTTGTTAGATCCGGAGAGACCTGGTGAGGTCGACCCTTATTGGCCATGTCCTATGCCGACTACCGGTGGAAGGAATGAGGAAAGAAAGAAAGAAAAGGCAAAAATTGTTAACTTTTGATTTTTATTGACTTCGACTTGAGAGTTTGTTTTCAATGGAGATCAAAATTTGAGTGCACAACAATTACCTCACGCATATAGTACATGAAATGTAAATGACACAAATGATCTAATGTAATCCCTAAAGTTTAAATTTGTTTAATGTAATCCCTGAACTTTAATTCAATATGCAATGTCATCCATGAACTTTTAGTTTGTTTAATGTGATCCGTGAATTTTTGGTACATGTTCAATTTAGTCTCTAAACTATAAAAATATGTTTAATATTGTCTTGAACTTGAATTAAATTTAATAAGAACATTGAACATTTTCATACAATTCAGGAAATAAATTAAACATGTACTAAAAGTACAAGGATCATATTGAACATGTATAAGGATTGAAATAAAATTCATGGATCACATTTTAAAATTCATTGATCATATTGTACATTAAATCAAAATTTATGAACTATTTATATCATTATCTCTACATGAAAAGTCAGTATTACTCTCTAGCACTGAGGAATGGCAGACGAGTAGTGGCCGCAAGAAAATTATACTCAGAATTAGACGTGGATTCGTCCTTGGAAAGTCTACATCAACCGTAAATGGAGGTAAAGAGAAACGAACAAAGCCAAACGGTTCCTACGTAAAAACCAAGGTCTGACTCTTCGGCGCTCAAGGCTGCAATTCTAGACCTGCCAACTAGTAATTGTTCTTTGTAATGCATTTCATCTCCAGCTCTCGATCAATACTAATAGAATGTTCGTGGTTTTGTTCTTAATCTACAACATGTTTGCACTGGGACCGTGCCAGTGTAGGTTATTGACCACTTAGGATATGGATCCTCACTAGCATTGCGTGTTTGCCCTAAACGTCTCAACAAATTTCAGCCTAATGAATAAGACTAAGATTCTCATGAACGGTTGAGATTTACTGATGCACCAAAAGGAGCACCATGCTTGATGTATGATCTTTATCCATCCGCATATTGGTACTAGAAAGTGACCAAAATAGATATTGGCAATTTTGAGAGAGACATTGTCATTTAGAGAGATTGACCATATTAAGCAAGATATTGATGCTATAATTATGTGATATCATACAAATTATGTCAACCGGATTGTGATTGGCGTTGGTTTGGCCAATATGAGGATTGGCATGTGCGAGATTGGTGTTGGTTGGCACCAAAAATGTCACTCGTCTAGCATGGATGGTGGGTATTGAAGAGGGAATGAAGATTTGTATGTGACAAATGGTTGACATACTCGTGGCACATGTGCTCGGCAAACACATGGTAGAAATTGTTGGCCCAAACGGGGCAAAGACAACTGGCACACACATGGCGGAAGCAGCTAGCATGACACCAAATCGGTTAAAAGCCGAAGAAAAGTGTAGGGACAATTATTTTCTTGTCAAATATCATCCCTAAATTATAGGAGCAATGAAGATTGTGATCAGACACGTGGCGGAGCAAATTGGCATACATGATGAAATGTTTGACATAAATATCAAACCTGTTACTAGAATTAGATACCAGCAGTGTCTAAAAATGTGAAGAACACGTCCTAAACATTGTGGACACAACCAAAACGTGGATAACGAGTTTTAGAATGTGGAATTGAGATTTTAGAAGCTCATCACTACAAAGACATTTAAAACTAATACTAGCCTATGGGGCCTGCCTCCAAAATTTGGGGAACAAATCTTAGAACATGAGGTGCTAGAAACTTATGGTTATAAAAGGTCTTAAGCACGAACAAGAACATGCACACGTAAGTTAACCAAATCGCAAGATTTTACTTGTTTTATCAAACCATTCCTTATTTTTCATTTTGCCATACTCTTGCTCTTGTGGGTTTGATACGAGCTTGTGCTGTCAGCTTTTAGTTCCGAATCATCCTTAAGCGGAGTACATGTTCTTTTCTAGGCCACAAATTGTTTGATCGATAAAACAAGGACTCGTGTTTTTCGTATCTGCCAAGTTTGAGCTTGGTCTTCATTGAGAAGTCTCTCTTGAGTAGGCTGTCATCCATTTGGCAAATTCCGGGGGAGAGAAACCTGAAAATTTCCTCATTCTCGAATAAACCTTTAGACCAAATCAACCATAGGCCGATTTTAGCCCGCTAGAAATTTCAACCCGTTAACTTAAGCTGAAGCTGACTCGTTATGATGTTTTCACGGAGAGTTTGACGCACTTGTTTCAAATTCATAAATATTTCAAGGACGAGTAAAATGGGAGAATCTTAATTAATCTTATAATTGCATCTGCTTGTTCGGCTAATTCAATGGCCTTCTTTTATTGCTTTGCGAATGAAACTCTATTATTTAATTGTCTGGTTCTAAATTCTGCAAGAATATTAGGTTGCCCATAAGGGTTTGTAATTCTTGTAACAACAATGTTGAGTTTTGGTTCACACAATTAAGTTCTTTTTGCACGTTCATTTGTAATTCTTTGATTTTTCGTGTTTTGCTTTCTAGTATTAACTTAGGGAATCCTATATGGATTATGACTTGAATAGATCAATTCTTTTTCAAATTTCTATGTGTGAAATTCCCTCCACATCAAAGGATATTCTCATTTTTTTTTTGTATATAATCATTGACACAATTTCGTTTTTTTTTTCATCTTCTTGTAGACTCTCAGAATAATTTTTGGGTTCTGCAAATCATATAGAATGATGACCTTGGGTTGTAGTAAGTCTAAAACCAAGTGGATTTATTTTTTGTCCCATTGGAATGCACCTCCGTTGCTAATGTTGAGGAAATTTCTAAAATGATTTTGAAGATTGACAAAATATTTCCATAAGTGTTTAATGATTATGATAGTAAGTTTTTACAAGTGGAAACTCTATTATGTATCATTAGACGTTACTTATTAGACTTAGAAACTTATCAAGGCTAGTTGTCAATGATGAAGATTGTCCTATGTCATGATAATCAAGGATAATTGTATAATTTGTATGAGGATTGTTAAGACAATACACATCATCAAATGTTATGAGAAGATATCGGATCTTCGCAATCAATCTAGACCATGTGAAGCGCCACGGCTAGTAATTTGGTCTGGATTTCTTTATATTTATATTGATAGTCCAGGAGGGATGAACATCCACATAATCTTTCTTTGTTGAAGATTTGTTATCCATGCGACAATCATTGGAGATGAGACACACTTTCCAAATAGAGTAATTGATTTGTGGAAACCTTGTCTTTGTTGTATGGGCAGCAAAATCAAAGAAGACTCTATTCTCAACAACCTAGAAGCAATCGGATTGTCTTAAATCATTCAAGTCCAATGGGTGGATTGACTTAATGATCCTTAGAATTTATGTCCAATGGTCATTTTGGACAGTGAAGAGTATAAAAGGAGATCATGATGCTAAAGGGAACAAGAGATTAGTAGTCTACAAATTCCAAAGTTCAAAGAGAGCCTCGTCTTACAAACTCGTCTTCGTAAGCTTAATTTGCAATCTCTTAGATGTTGTTATTGAGAGTGTGAGATTAGAAGATTCGATCGCAAGTGATTGAGTAGTAAATACTTAGTTGTTGTAACCTCTGATTGATTCATTTAGTAGAATCCAGCCGATAGATTATCGGCGTAAGAGAGTAGGTGTAGGCTTATCATAAGCCGAATCATTATAATTATTGTGTGCAATTTTCTCTATCTTTTAATCTTTCATTTATTCCATTTATTGCACACAGTGAAGTCTACTCATTGCGTAGTTCTTTTAGACATTGTAAAAGATTTGATTACTATAAAAGTTTTTCATCAAACTCTAATTTTTCGTGATATTGAACTTGGTTGTTTTAAATTTTGGTTTAATTATTTATAATCACCTATTCACTCCCTCAATGTGATAGTATTAGCTGTAATAGCTAACTTGTACAAGTATCTTCTCCAGAAACTATTCACAAACCCTACAATGTGGACTGAATTGAAAGGGTTGATCAAGATAGATATTATGGATTTCAACTGTCCTATAGGACACCGCTTATCCACACATGGAAAACAATAGAAAACCAGATTCAAACCAGATTAGAAACACGTCTGATGCAGCTTTTCGATGAGAATAAGGAGAGACACTTGCATGGAATGATAACAGCCATCGGATGAAATCGAGGGATCCCGACGCCCGCATTATCAACGAATGAGATCGATGCCATCAACTGTCAGCAAGAAGTTCCCATAAATAAGAGGAGTGCTGAAAAAAAAAAAAAAAAAAAAACTGTACAACCAACAACAAACGTACAACCGATAGCGAGAGGTGAATGAGACCCACATGCCTAACTGACACGACAATTGCCTACATTTGCCGGAGACAAGCCAGTACTTACTTCAGACCGGCAGACAAATCACTATCAGGTATAGGTTGTCGCACGCTGGAGGACCATCAGTTTCTCTTTCCTCCCATTCGACCACTTCAATCTAGAATTTGGAAAAATGCTTCTCGTTTCAACTCGACGCTCCTAAAAGACAAGCCCACCAAACTAAGCAAGAAAAATTATAGGATATTTATGGGTTAATATCACCAAAAATTTAAAATTAATATATTTGTGATAAATCTTTCTCAAACAGATTTTTTATTACTATAAATATCAAACTGAACAAAGTTACTCTTTGTTAATTTCCTTAAATTTTACTATCAAATTGCTAAATTGAGTGACACATAACAATTGATGTGTATACTAATTTAGGATTTTACCCTCTATTTGTCACATATGATACCATTTTTTTTAAAATTTTTCATGATATTAATCTAATTTAATTGAAACTAATGGGGAGAAAATTTGTTATAAATATATCAATTTGAAATTTTTAATGGTGAAAAAATTAGTTCTAAATAAATTTGTCACAAATGTACTAATTTAAAATTTTTCGTGATAAAAAAAATTAGTTTGAAATAAGTTATCATAATAATATCCGTTTGAGTTTTTCGTAGTATTAACTCGAAAAATAAAGTGAGGAAGAGATGCCAATATCATCAGATCAGAAAAATTACCACCAGTGTCCATTAAATTTTCAGTCACTGCATGTAAAAGTAACACAACATCTGGGCCGTTCACATCACTGGTGTATCAGTGCCATGCGTTGCTAATCCAGCCAACCACGTGCAAGTGCGCACATAGACGGGAGAGGGAGGGAGGGGGGAGGAGAGAGAGAGAGAGAGAGAGAGAGAGATTTTTTTTTTTGGTGAAAAGAGAGAGAGAAATTCTTGTTCACACGGAAGAAAACAATGCTTGACATAGTGAAGAAGTACAATTTCTTGCTAAACAGAACAGCCACATTCACTTGGAGACATAAAACCAAATACAGAATGGAAGACTCTACTTGTGCTTACTTTTTTCCTTTTTTTTTGGGCGTACTTGCTTGAAACAAAGGAACTCCCGGTTACATGTTCACTTAGTTTTGCGTAGTTTTACGGATAAATCGTCGACAGAAGTAAAATATATACGGAGCTCCCCTCGTCCCTGGTTTAACATCCTTGCAGATCCCGCCATCTAAGATAAACCAAACCTGCACGATAGTGTGTGTACGCGCCTGCCAGCACCAATACATGGAAGAGTTGATGACTATGTCCTGCAATGTCGAATTTTCCGGGCATCCACCTCTCTGGTACCCTCATGGCGTAAACAAGAGCTCCCATGCCATAGAATGCTCCCATCAGAATCTCGTACCCAGTAGTGTGGAGAGCTTCAGGGTGGTTCCAGAACAAGAAGAGCTTGTGCAGGATAGGGGCTACTCCGGAGAATCCCATCCCAAAGAACAGCCAAGCCCGTATTGTGCGGAACTCAGGGTTCTGGAAGACTGGCAAGAGGGAAAACAAGACAGTGGCTATACCCAAAATGGTTATGAATCCCATGTAAAGATTGCAGAAGAAGGGATCGCACATGAACGAATAATATACGGGCGGGTAAAATGAAGTGGCTATAAGAGCTGCGATTCCGGCATAATCGAGTCTGAGCATGATGTATGAAAAGCGCTCAGAATGGCACGATAGGAGGTGGCATGTGCTGCTGACCAGCAAACAGAACATCGCCCCACCCATAAAAACGAAAAAGGGCCAGCGTGTAATGGGTCTGGTCACAAGTGGAGCTATCATGTTCAGCACATCCTCCTTCATACTCCGCTGAAAGCAATTAAAGCATAAAACAGATTAGTTCAACACGGAACATAAACAAATATATAAGAACATCATTGCAAGTAGTAAAACAGGGAGTTCATGCCAGGTTGCAAGGTTACATGATCATTTTAGAAACTGCATAGCCATATACTCGACAAAACTTAGCTGATTAAGAAGCAAAAGACATTGCTGATAGCATACAAACTGCAATCATTATTTGAACACTATTGGAAGCAGCACTTCATTCCTGTGCCGCAGAAGATGCCCACTAACTGAAAGATGGACAGATTGTATGCAGAGATATACAAATGAAGTACCATTTCTCGTCATGAGCCACAGGCAATATACTTTTCTAGATGAAGATCGTTTGAAGACTTAAGATGCAAATATCAACAGCATAGTAAGTCCATATTAGGATATAACTTCTAGCAGCTGTGTAACCATAAATCAATTTCAATAGTAGTTTATGTCTCCAAATTCTAAACGTATTTAAAAGAGACATTACATAAGCACAGATTGCACAGAACAGAAGAAACTTGGCTGGGCCACAAATTTCTTTTTAACCATCTTGGAATAACAACATCATAGCAATGCCTGGTTAGTTTGCTTCAAGATGCATATTAACACAAAACTCTCTTTAGAAGATGAAGCAGCTGCTATACATCTAATTCCTGCAAGCCTACATGTAAACTAGGGCATCAATTGCTTAGCAAGACACATATAAACAACAATCAAGGCTGGAGATGCAGGGGATTGAGATTCTTATCAAAAATTACTCAAAGAAAATTTTCTGTACTGATGAAATTTTGCTTAGTTAAAACCTACAGAGACCATAGACGACCCCAAGTAACTTTTACCTGACTCCTCAGAAAGAAACAAAAATTACTGAAACAAACACTCTAAAACACAATTTCTTGGCAACTGACACAAAGTATGAGAAAGACATCAGAAAGACACAATATGATGAGAACACCATTATGCCATTGATTTTCCTTCCAAACTATCTGAAAGATTTAATGAACCTCCACATGCGCACGTGCATGTACACACCATTCAATTAAAGTTTCAACGGAATGAGATAAAACGAAGAACTTAACAATGAGGAGACTTTATAAAGGAGGAGCACTACCAGAACACAAACATCAGTGTGATTATGGGAGAAGCGCTCGGGCAAACAATTATACAGAAGTTCCGCCACATGCCAGCCAGATAACGATGGCAACAAATCCATAGAAGGCAAGGAAGTCCTCAACTCTTCCCTAAGCCTGTGCAGATCAGGCATATTAGGCAAGGAAGGGAGGGATGTCATCAGTTCTGCTTGAATTCTGTGTAGATCAGCCTTCCTCAGTACATCAGGGAGATGAATGGAGTGGATATCCACAACATTCGGAACCTTAGAAGCAGTATATATGGTCAGGGCAAGAAATACGAAGAATCCAATCAGATGGCTGCAAAATAAGATGAGACATACTTAGATATCAAATATAGTTGTCGACCAGCAAAATGCTATTCGAATATTATAATGGAGAATCAAACAATGATGCAGTTCTTGGGGAGACATGGCCAACTACATATCATATACATGAGGCATTTAAGCCGTAGCTTCCTATAGTAAAAAGAGAAACATAACTAAAAAAACAGAGCACATCTTATTTTCCACTAAGCTGCTGAACTACTTCCTTAATAATTTCTGACCATGAGATCTATATTCACATACGTTTCCAAAAGCAAGAGCCAAAATGAGATCTCGCTTTACAGTCAAGCAAGAGCAAAAAGAATCAGAGAGACTGTATTATTTATGCAGGACATTTCGAACTTCAAGACACTGATATTAAAGTTTCACCACTGTGTAGTCACACAAACAATAATCACAAGGAAAATGTCTTTGACATTTGGACAAACGCGTGAAAGCTGGATTTGATGCATCAGACATCAATCAGAACTAGCTGCTAGTAAATGACTTCAATGACAAGGCAATATATGATCTTGACAATAGGAGTATATATATTTTGTGGATTAGAGCTTCCACTAGGACAACTGTATGTACTTTCCAATAAACTACCAGAGAAATACTTTTATAGATGCAACCATTTCAATAGAGCCTGAGGAAAATAATAGTGAAGGATCTGAACACAGCAGGAACCAATCACATATTCAAAATATGTTGCACTGCCATTCTAGTCCATTTAACCAAAGAAAATACAAAATTCTTTGATGCATTTGACTAACATCTACCCATATATCATCCAAACAACTAATTAGAGAAAAAAGAAAGAAGAGGGAAAAATGATGTGTTAGATGATTAAAATGAAGGCATTGAAACTGCATAGACAAGTCAACAACCACACTATTGAGATTTAGAAGAGCACGAGCATTTTCAAGGAATCATCTGGTCAAAGTAACCCAATTCAAGGCACTATAAATATACTATACAGGGCAAAGGGACTAATGATCCCAAGGATTAACAAGCACTAAGACAAGGTACTAACTCCCAGCAATTCTTACAATGACAATTTGCAAATTTTAAGCTTCAGGTATGCACTTGTTGTGCTTATAGCTCTAAAAGTTGGAAAAGCTAGCCAGATCCTTGGATTGGCTTTACAACCGAGTATTCTACTAGATCCTTACTTCACCCGATAACAACCTCAAGATCTTAATCTTAAGATGACAAATTCCTGAAAGATTGAGTCTGCATATTTGGTTTCTCCTTAGAACAACTCAAACCATTTTAAAAATAAATACTCATCTATGCTAATAAATAAAGTTGAATCTTCAATGGATAATTGGAGCAAATTGGCCATAGTAATGTTCCCCAAACCTATAATTTCAATATTAAAATTCAGAGGAACCCAACAATGCAGCTGCGGAGAATAAAACTTATAAAACACAATTTGCAGTACAGTAGATTTGACCGAAATATCATAGGAGCTAATCCATCGTTCTTTGGCTGTTCATGTTGAGAACTGAATAAGCACCCACCAGATTGCAAGGTGTCTGTGATTTGATCAAAACAAGCAGCGTGCTGAACCAACCTTTTGACAGTAACTAAGTACGAGGCAATCAAACAACCCAACAAAAAGCCCGCAAGCAATTTGAAAAGGGAGCTACTAAAATTCGAAATACTGCAAATATCAAAAGCTTACGTCCAAACGTTCAGCGTCTCATTGTGAATGGTGAAGATGCTGAGCAGAGTTTGCTTCAAAGGCCACTCGGCTCGGTAATGTCCAACAATGTACTCATTGTCCCTCAAATACGCGGGCAAAGAGTGGTATTCCACAAGCTGATACTTCACCTTCTTCCACAACCTCTTCCCCGTTCCTTCATTCGTGGACGGTTGCTGCTGATGGCTCTCCTTCGTTTCAGAAGACGATTCCGATTTCTGGATCTTTCTTCTTGCCATCCTCTGATCGAGACTGCGCAAGAATTCTTAATAATCTCTGTTGGGTTGGAACAAAGAAGAGACGGCAATCTCAGAGGACACCAATTAAGACGCAGGCACATGATCAGAGCCCATTTCTCTTTCCAATCCCACATAAGACATTACCAAATGCTTCATTTGTATAAATTATCTTTCAGCGAAAGAACACGATCACTCAACAGAATTGCTAGAACTATCAAGAAAGACCCAGAAGAAGAAATTACAATTAACAAAAGGAAAAAAAGAAAAAAAGTCATGGGTACCTCAAATACAGAAGAACCACCAGCTGAGGCACAAGACCCAGATGAGGAATTCCCTCAAAATCGGTCCCCTATTGGAAGGTCCCTTGGAGGGGCGGAGAAAGCCGAAGCTTCGAACGATCCGGCTTTACGTAAAAGCCGAAATCGAAGGGGCTCGAAAAGTTCCGAAGCCACCAAGCTCCAGCGCCAATGGCGACGACAACAAATGTGCAGATCTTTCCTCGCCGGATCGAGGGCTGCGACTGGCGCGCATATAACGCCAGCCCAAAAAAATACAGACTTTCAAGGTGGCGGGGGGCCCGAACCGCTGAGGAGAGACAGAGATATAAGAGAGGAAGCGACAGAGAGGGCGCGAGAGCATCAGAAAAGATGCGGAGATGCCGAGGAATTGTTCTCGGCGATTCTCAGAGGTTCCGGGCACAGCACGGCTCGCTCGAGGAGAAATTAAAGTTTTAAAGTAAAAGCTTTATTTCGATTAATGGCCAGGATAGATATTTTGCCTTTCGTGGGACCCTTGTTTGCGTCAAGGGCTATTTAGGTCGCACGCCCCGTTTTGAAATCGCATGGTACGTCAACTTCGACGAGTCACGCCACCTTTTTTTATAATCGGGGATATTGGCCCGATAAGTCGGACCAACTGATGGGAACTCTTTCGAGTTTCCACCTTGTTATATCAGGCACGGAAGATTATTATACCTATCTATTTAGCTATAGTCATTTTTAAAAATGACGGGATATCCATCTTCAATTTCAAGGCCCCTCATATTTTAGGTGAATCTTTTTTTCTGGGAATATCCGTAAAGTTTTGCTGAACCATGATCTTTCTTGCTTGGTGAATTTTAGTTCCACATTGAAACAAAAATCAAATGATGGAAACGGATATTATCATTGCCAAAAATCAGTGTACCAAGCTTATTTTGGCAAAAACATCATTTCAAATGATTATTTAAGTTTCACAAGTTTTATAAAAAAATGTGACGTGTTACTTTAATAATTAAAGCTCACGAAAATCACTTATGCACACGCTTTTTAAAAGTTTGGACATTAAGTCTATCGTTCCTAATGCTTTGGCACTATGCTTTTTAAAATTATATGGCACAATTTATGTTCCAAGCAAAATTGTTGAATGCATCGATTTTCTTGGATTAAGAAATTAGGATTAAATGCCCCCAAACGTGCCCTAGCATTGTAGTTTATTTTTACAAGGCTCTTGTTCAATCTCAAAAATAGAGCAATATAACAAGCATTCGAAAATCCCCCTTTCATATTAAAATCCTGAAAATAATTTATCTTGAAAACTTCAAAAGTCAAAGATAACACTCATCGATATTATCCTGATAGTGATTTTTATTAATCAATTGCACGATAATTTTGTTAATGCAATGCAATTGATGTATTTGTATTCTATTTAGATGAATCGCATATGTGATCACTATGATGACATTTTTATGGAACTTGTCCCGGTAACCGGATAATCCGGTGATTAATAATATTCACAAATGCCTAAACTAGAGGAGGATTTAACCGGTCAACGGCCCTCTAGGTATCCATGACTTGAAAGAAACAACAAAAGATCAGCATCGCGCGAATCGAAAATGACAGTTGTGCGGATTCGTGTGCAGGAGAAGTCGGTAGACGCGGACAAGTCGGTCACGTGCGGTGTCCATTATTATATTCGTTACATTCAAGAAATTGCGTTTATGTCCAAGCAAATATATGACGCGCATTCGTGGTAAAAGGGCCGAACCGCCATAGCCCGCCGCGCCATTAGCTCGGTGCGTAATGACCATGCGTAATCACTGCGGCGCCCGGGGCAGGCGGCGCCCGGGGCAGCAACGCCCAATGGGGGGACGCCACGTAGTACCTGCAGTGCTAGTCCGGTGCTCGTCAGCACCACGATGACGAATGCCGCTGCCGGCCTAGCAACGTGGCCCATGGTGTGGGAGCTGGGCTCATGGGGGCCTACAACGGTTCCCTAACATCATGATCTTTGTCTACCTTCTTTGCCTCGCCACTCCTTGGTGGAAGCACGATAGTCTTGTCGAAAGTATAGTGTCGGCTAATCATGAAACCAAATGATTTAGAATCAGTGCACCACAGTCGGTAAGTTTCGTCTTATGTGCATAATCTAAAAAAATTTACTTATTTGCTCCCAACTAAATTGTACCACCATCCATAAATCTCAATACTTGAAATCAAGAATAATGAACAAGTTTCCCCAATCAACTACTTCATGAGTCCCACACTCAATAGAAGTTTACGGAGATTGATTTGTCAGGTTCTTGGGCATGTTCACTGTCTCTGCCTTGAATTCCTTGCCCAAACTAGCACGTGAGAGCATACACCAAGCTCTCTAAAGAAGACTTTTGTTACCATTGTGCCACTCTCCTTATTGTGGTGTACCAAGGATAGTGCATTGTCACTTTATCCCTCCATTTTGGCATAACTTTATAAGCTTGTTACCATAGAACTCCATATTATTATTGATAAGGGTGGTCGGATCCAGGATGGGTTGTTCTAACCCTAGAGCCTAAAACTGAACTGGATAGGATTGATTCTCAATTTGTGAAATCAAGAATTGGCCCATGTGGTCCCCGATAAGACCGACTAGTCCGGGCCGATCTAGGAACCAGCTATGATGATTTGTAAATTTCCCTTTTCCATCCACTTAATGGCATTTTAGTAATCAAACTTGTTAACTTTATGAATTAGGCGAGATGGGAGAGCCAAATCAAAGATTTCCTTCAGTAGGAAAAGAAATGGGAGAGCACGTTTACAGTTGGGCCTCGCGTTGCTTTGGATTGTAGACTCGATCAACTTGAACATAAGTAGTGTCAATTAAGGGCGCTAATTACACATCTTTAGTCAAGGTGGTTCTTCTATAAGTAAGCAAGTGAAGGGTGATGTCACGGATTACGAAATGGAGAGCCCAAAAGATTGAATATTTACTATTTAAGAGAATAAGAATTATTATTAAAAAAAAAAGCATATCGGTCGGATCCGCCAATCTAGGTGGTTTGAGCCATACCAGTTATTATTGATTCTTAATTTTTGGAATCAAGAATTGCGTAGAACTGATCGATACCGCTAATTGCCGGCTCTTAAAAAAGTTGATCTTCTTTCTTAAATGCTTCCAACCGATTCTTCTGACTTGTGCTCGAGGAAATGCACCTAGACCTTTCTCAATAAAACTCGCATATATGAGGTAGCTCCCTTCGAAGGAACTGGAGAGAAACCCCATGTTGACCCTAATTTAAAATTTGATATAGATTATTTGGAATTTTCATATTTTATTTAACTATTTTTTGGGATTTCGGAGGGGCAATAAAGACCGTCCTGCTTGAAAAACAGGTCAGACCCGGGGCTATGCAAATACTCGGCAAGTTCACCTCCGAATACCTGGCTCCTAGAGTTTTGAATTTTGGATTTATTTGCCTAATCCAGTGGATGTCCATGCCTTTATTGAGCGGACAAATTTGGTCGGACATCTGAAAGCCTCAACGGACTTCTAGCCACTTGAAATGTTTGTAATGACTTCTGAGCTTGTTTTTCTATGAATTGGGTTGCCCATTGCCGTAGGCATTAGGGAGGTACACTACATACACTTGCTAAGAACTCTTGCACACACTTTGCAATCAAAACTCTTGCGAGATTGAATTTGTGAGAGAGATATTTTGTAAAAGAGTTCACCCCATTTGTAAATGAGAGTTAGCTCCATCATAAGCCAACCTTAGTAAGATGTTCGAGTATATTAGATTGAGCGTAACTCTCGAACAATCTCAGGGAGGGGAGGAGGCAAC
Organism: Eucalyptus marginata; assembly: GCA_014182565.1. Lineage (NCBI taxonomy): Eukaryota > Viridiplantae > Streptophyta > Magnoliopsida > Myrtales > Myrtaceae > Eucalyptus > Eucalyptus marginata. The sequence continues at coordinate 13,280,877 of CM024593.1, forward strand.
GACTTAGAGCCTAACCATTATAAGTCAAGTTGAGCATTTTTTTATCCCTACTGTTTCAATTTATGTGCATGTCACGTGTTTGAATTTGCCCAACTCGGATTTTTGCATAAATTTTTGATATGGTGGTGAATTTTCCATATATGTCCGACAACGGTTTGTATGAGAGCGGGTGCTCGATTGATTCTTGCTTGACATTGTTTGTTCTTATCAAATTTTTTGAGCTATAGATCATGGCATGACACGTTGTTGGTAGTTCTCTAGCCGAAAGTCATTCTATTGTTAGGCCATCTCTATTTTTTGAAATGGATTACAACTATCGGAGGGCTCGTATAAAAATTTCTATCCAATTTCAAGAATATGACGTCCTCATATGCCTAGTAGGATTGAACTTGAAACAATCGTTCGTAAGAATGAAAAAGAATAGAGCGCTAATGATATCAAACAAGTTCAAATGAATGATAAGGCAGCGAATAAATTATATCGTGCTCTAGATGCTAATGAATGTAATTGCATCTTGACATTTTCTGGTGCTAAAGAAATATGGGAAAAATTTAAAAGCTACGTTTGGTCATCCGGATTTCTAATCGGGATAGGATTGGATAGGATAGGATATGAAATCCTTCGATTTTTTTGTATCTTGTCTATTGTTTGGTGAATTACAGTATTAAAGTTGGATATGTTCATATTATACCATGTACATTTTTTTGATATAAACGGCATATCATTGTAAATTAACCTAAATGTTCATAAACGGAGATGGTGAAAATCTTTCGTAACACTATTCCTTAATTTATTTTTATTTTATTTTTCCTCTGTTTTATATTATTTTCTTTATTATTTCTTTTTTCCCCTTTCATCATTCTTTAATAAAATTTTATCAAATAGTAAACTGTACTAACATACCTAAAATATATAATAAATATAAATATTTAATTTATAGATTGAATGTTTATTATAAGATAGAATTAAAGTTGAATATACAAATTAAAATAAGATTAATTAAAAATAAAATTTTATTTTTTATTTTTAATTTCTTATATTATAATTCAAATATTATTTATATTGAAATATAATTTCAATTTTTTAATTTAATAAGTTTGTTATTCGAGAAAAATAACTCTCATATTATGGACATTAGAAATCCTATCCACATTTATCCCACCTCCCCTATGGGAAAATTTTTATCTTGTCTATATCTCCCTTATATACGACTTTATCATGTCTTGACTAAGCACTAAACGTATGATAGGATAAATCATATCCTATCCCAAATTTTATCCCGATTGCCAAACACAGAATCCCTCTTGAAGGGACAAGTCAAGTTAGAAAGTCTAGAATTAGTATGCTCACCCATTGAGAAAAGAACAACGCAAAAGCCACGACTTTCATACAGCACTTGAGTGCCATAACTTTTTTTTTCACTCACTTAAGTATCATATCGGAGTAAAATTGATCCTTTAAGTACTATTTCCAGCAAATCATCCAACGTGAATTTTTTTTATTAATTTCTCATATGAGGTGGATTTTTTATTTTTTATTTTCCTTTTTTTTGCCCTTTTCTTAGGGTTGGCAACGGTTACTAGCTACCCTCACTTGCTATGAAACCGGGTGATTCTTGCTAGACTTGAAAAGGGGAAAAGAAAAATAAAAATTTAAAATTTAAAAAATAAAATAATTATTAAAAAATTGTCCACGACAGCGCCAATGAAGTCATGAATGATGACTGGCATCCACATTGGATTTTAAGACAAGGCAAATTGTCGATGGTATTCAAGTGATCAATTTTTCAAATTTGTAGCACTCAAGCGAGCGGAAAAAAATTATTGCACTCAAGTGAGCGCCATACAAACGAGAGTGAGTGGATTGCTGATATATGTGTACTTGGTTGACCGTCATTATTCGTAGATTGAGATCACTAGGCAAGGTGGATCCTCCAGAAAAGCTATTATGAACATTGCCAATATTTGGGAGCCTTAAGTGTCGGCAATTGATGAGCTTCCTGGGAGGGTTTTTCAAATCAAGTTGACGGCTCGATTGAAAGAAGATTTAAAGCAGGACTTAATGGCTTCTGAGGACAGTTAAAGGTCAGACTTTTGCTCCTCCCTAATCAGTGGCGCAGGAAATAAGAAGGCATTGGTACATCTACATGGAGTGAAAGCGAAAGCGAGGTCGAGGATTCTTTTAGTGATAAAGAGGTTGCCACATCGTGTCTCATGACTCTTAGCGAGTGTGAAAACGAGGTAAATGAACGTACTTCTGTCTAGACTTTTGAAGAACGTCAAAATGCGTTTGATGATCTTGTGGTGGATTTTCAAAAGATTAATAAGAACAAGATTGTTAAAGAAATCCAATGATTCTCTCATTGATGTAAACAAGAGATTGAAAGACGAAATAGTTTTGGAAAAAGTACAGTACAAGTATCAAAATTTGGCACGGTGGGACACCTAAGTGCCAAAAGTTATAAAAGATATACATAAGTGTCATTTTCTTTTAAAAAAAATGTGACATTTAAGTGTTTTTTTTTTTTTTTGGTCCTACGCTAATCCTACTCTAACACTCACTCTCAGACTTTTGCCCTGCCTCCTTGCAGGGCGTGGGAGTCGAAACCCACTCCTGAAATGAAATCTTCCCAACCCCAATCCCCCCATGAGAAGGTGGGGATTTGAACCCCCAACCTCCCCATTCCAAGATGGAAGAGTGGCCACTGGGGTGAACCCCCAGTGGTTGACATTTAAGTGTTAAGTCTAGCGAAGGGTGTCGAAAATCTTAAATGATATTTTTCTAATAATATAACTCATCTACATGGCTCGTTGAAAAGCTAAGTCAGCAAAGAAGAGCCAAAATAATGTCGTTTTGCCACTTATTTGAATTTTAATATATATTAATTAAATTAAATTTAAAATCAAATTTAAAAAGGGGGGGAAGAGATTGCAAAACGATGAGGGCTGAGCCCTCGCTACCACCATCTCCCCACCATCGCTGGGAAGGGTAGGGGCATGGTCAGTTGAGGTCGCCGAGCCTTGGGCAGGGCCAGACCGGCAACATGGGCTTGCAAGCCCTTGCCCAAATCTGGGGCGAGGGTCACATCCCATCCCTAGATTTGGCGAGGGTCGCCAACCCTCACTTAGCTGGACCAAGGGCCGCCACCTGTTGAGGGTCGCAATCGATCAGCCAAGGTCACTAGATCCTGGCGAAGCTAGGGAGGCGGCAATGAGAGCTTGCACAACCCTCACCTTCTACAATCTTCTTCATCTTCCTTTTCTAATATATAAATTTATTATATATATTTTTAAATTTAATTTAATTAGTATTTATATTAAATTTTAAATCCAAGGCAAGATGATGTTGTTGTTTACATTTCTTTTTACGTTAGTGTGCAAAAATGACGTTATTTTCGACTTATCTAGCCACGTTAGCGTGTAAAACGACATCGTTTTGCACTTATCTCCTGGAAAAATGCTACATTAGCATTTTGGCTAGATTTTCTCGCGTTGGCACTTAATTGATCCACTTTGTTCCGATTTTGGCATTTAAGTATACTTTTCCGAACTTTTGGCACTCAAATGTCCCTCCATATTAAGTTTTGGCACTCCAAATCTCCACATCTTAATAGTCTTTGACCAGGAAGGGCGGTGGTCTTGAAAAAGAAAACATGGCTTTGAATAATGACACAAGTGAAATAAAAAATGATGATCCAAATGCTATTTGGTAGAAGTCTATAGAGGGAACTAAGACCTTGAACACAATGCTTGAAAAACAAACATTTCCTCTTCTAGAAAATGGTCTTAAATACTAACTTTTTCAAAATGGAAAAGAACTCGTACTATAGTTGTTAAAGCTTCTCATGCATCAATCCCATGCGACTTCTTGTCGTAAATATGGACACTATGCTCACAATTGCTTTTTGAGAAATGGTGTCGCTAGAAGAGTGAGAAAAGGATTGGTGCCTAAGGAGAGGATATTCAGTGGTTTGATACCACAAAAGCAACCAATGTGGCAAATAATTTTCTACTCACATCCACTCACAAATGGACAAGTGTTCACAAATCCACAATAGCAATTGATGTGGAATCAAATAAGACAAAAAATCTGCCCAGTTTTTTTGTTTCTTTCTTCCTTCTCATCCATCCACAACATCGTTGGTGTTGCTCGTCCATGGCTCCCGCCTTCAGGCCCCCGCTTCCCTGACCTTTATTTCTCTATTTTCCAGTACTTTTCTTTTGTTGTTTGAGCTCACAGTCCATGGCCGTTGGGATCTCAAGCTCACCGTCAAAACATGTGGCCATGGATGAGCCATGGTCACCAGTTTTGTGGACAAGCCGCCTTTCAAGTCATGAATGAGCAAGGCTTGTGGCCATGGGTGACACCGGATTTGGAGGCATGACACTAGAACTAGATTTGGACGAGGAACGACTGCGAGCTGTCGTGATGATGAAGGGGTGGCTTGGCCATTTATGGGGCTGACCGTGAGCCAACCGCAGGTGACGATGGAGAAGGGGTGTTGCTCATAGTTGGACCAAGCCATTGCAAGTGACGATGGAGGCGGTGGCTCGGTTTGACTACGAGCAACACTAGAAGGACTAGCTCCCCTCGGATGCGCAAGACATGGCACTGCGACTCCACTGATCCCCACGGTGAGGAGAGGTGCTTGAAAGTGCTAGTACCAACACCTAGAGGAGGGTGAATAGGTGTTTAAACAAAACCTTAACAAATATATGCGGAATAAAATAAATGAGTTGAGGGAAGAGAATAAGAACACAAAGTTTATAGTGGTTCGGCTTAATCCAAGCTCACGTCCACTCTCCCACGCTAACAGCCTTCTTGGCTGGATTCCACTATGCAATCAACAAGAGATTACAACCTTGAGTGCAAACACTTAGTAGTAGATCACACTATCTCACTAAGTCACTTTTTTGGTATTTCTCTCAAGATCACAAACGTTTAAGCTCACCAAAGACAAGTGTATGATCGAAGTTATTCAGACTTTGGAATTATAAATTCTACGCTCCGTCTCTTACTTGCTCATCGGTCCTTCATCTCCTTAAATACTCCTCCACTTCCAAACTAGCCGTTGGACAGCATCTCGAGGATCGTCTTCCAATCTACCCATTGGACAGATCTATATCTAGAAGATTTGGTAGCCGTTGAGTGATAGAGGTAGAATCCCAAATTGATTCCGATCGCCCATACAAACAGAATCTTGGTTTCCATAAGTAAAACTTCTTCGTGTAGAAAGTTCTTGTCTTCAAGATCCAATTGTCAATCAAATCAATCTTGATGTAGAATCCAAACCAGATCACTAGCCATTATATCTTCGGGCTTGAGTTACGTTCTGTCGAGTTCTGGATGTAAAGTCGAGAGTAATAGACTTTACAATCGAGTCCGAGTGCGATAGACTTTACAACGAGTCCGAACATATTCTCGCTTCGAACATATTTAGCTTTAAGGTCGTACCTAGTTCAGCTTCAGCAGATAGAGTCCGTCTTCGGTTCTTCATTCACGTTCGTTTGGAATTTGTTAGAGTGTGCAGACTTCGATGTAGAACAGACTTTGACACTAAAGTCTGCAGCGGTTTTCAGACTTTGACACAGAAGTCTGGAAATCTTCAAAATATACTTTGGACATGTGTTACGTTCAGTCTTCTGGCCATCTTCAGACTTTGACAATATCCTTTACATGTTCAATCGTCTGCATAGTCCATTACTCAACCATCAAACATGTTAGTAGCCTTTGATTTATTTTGTCATCTTCAAAACATCATAAGGGATTTCCCTAACAATCTCCCCCTTTTTGATGATGACAAAACAATCTCTGAATATGCAGATTTGTAAACATACTTTTAAAGATATTAATTTAAATCAAAGGATATCAAAAGATAACAAATAGATTGAGCATAACAATATATAGAAAAATAATCGCAGCTCAATATTATGCAATTCATAATATTAACCAATCAACACATATGCATATTCATATTCTCTCCCCTTTTGTCATAATCAAAAGCGATAACAAAGAGTCACGTAGAGAATATAAAGCGATAGCAAATAATTTCCAAAAATCAGCTTTTATAAATCGAATATTAAAAATATGCAATATAGCTCACTTCGATCATATATATCGGCAAATAAAAATCACGGATGCATTATAAAATTCACGTATCCTTTTTGTCATAATAAAAGATAATACCAATAAAAGATTTGTTATGACAAAAGGTAAAAAAAAATGCACTAACCGGATTTTGTAGAACTTGGTAAGTTCCAACACATTTACATTTTCCTTCATTCCATAATAAACAAGATCACGATCAATTCAAAAAGATTTTTCCATAATTGATTAAAGCTCCCTCTCAATTTGTTGCCTTTTTGAGATGATCACGATTCTTTCCTTTCTTTTGGATTCGCTTTCTCCCCCTGTCATCATGACAATATTTGCGAATAGCACTAATTGTGGCTTGTGCACATTGAGCAGAATATTTTTTCGATTATTCCCTTTGTAGCAACAACATCCGCAACGATCATTTGCATTTTGAACTTCGAGGCAAAAATTTATTTTCTTCAATCAAGCTCTTCTTGAATTCAACCCAAGGTATATATTTGCAATATATCATTGATAAAAAAATAATTACCAATCTTTGTAAGAGATATTTTTCAGATTGTACCAAAATCTGCGTAGATTCGCAATCATTCTTGCCTTATTGAATTTCCTGCAATCAACTCATTTCTTTTTTGGTATCCATCAATTTGGATCCTTTCTTTTCGTTAGAGTAAAATAGAAAATCTCCATAGATAAAAAAAAGTATTCTTTCTTGATTCATCATAACAAAGTATTCAAAGAAAGAACATTATGCGCAATAATATCTTGAAAAAGAAATTCTCACTTAGTCAAAGCACAATAAAATCAGGGAGAACAAAATCCTTGAATATCTAGGAATATCTTGCATAATGAACATCACGTAGAACAGATTTTCACTTTGCTAAATATGACAAAATCTAAAAGCATAAAATTAAACCAAATAAACTCAATTGTCTATTAGCAAGATTTCAAAAATAATCACACGTATTATATCAAATCTCAACGCACGAATCACAAAAATAAATTACACGATTCTTTCTTTAATAAAACAAGTCAAAGAATATGATCATTATAAAATCTCAATCAACCAAGGATATATCGAATATCAAGCATAATGAGAAATTTTAAATTGTGTACTCAAACCAAATTGAGAATAAAAATATATACATTCCTTACCAAACTCTCCTTCTTCTCTTCCTTTATTTCCTGCAAAAATAACTCATTTTTTTCTTTGGTACCCATTTTTCTTGGGTCCATGAGAGTTAGTAGAGTTTGCTATTTTTACCCAATCTTCCTTAATAGGTCTCCAGACTTTAGGACATTCTTTCTTAGAGTATTCTAAATCTTCACAATTTGAACACTTGAGGGCATTTCGACCAACAGGTTTTGTAAAGATCCTTTGAAAATGCTTCTTGTACGCAAGTTTAGGAGGTCTTTGTTTAAGTCTCTCCTTGACTTTAGGAAAATCTATTAGAGAATCACTTTCTTTATTGAAACCAAACCCCGACTTATTATCGTAAGGAACTTGTATAGAAAGGATATGCTCTAATGTTTTTGATCCATTTGAAAATCTTGTCGAAATATTTGAAAATTCTTTCTTTAAAAAATCATTTTCTTTGACAAGTAAATCTCGACTTTCTTTTATTTGTAGAAAATCTTTTTGCAAAATTTCAAACTTTTCTTTTTGAGAAAGATCTGTTGCCTAAGCCAAGAATTCTCCTTTTTAAGTTCGGAGATCCTTTTAAGATAAGATTTGAGATTTAAGCAAAGCTCATTTATATATTTTGAGACTTTGATAGGAATTTTGAATTGCTTACCTTGATTTCCTCATCGGATTTTGAGTACGTATGCAGTCGGACTCGATTCGAATGTGCCATCAAGCATATATATCCTTGCTCGTCATCTTCTTTCATGGTTCTTTTCTGCCCATTTTGCTTGTATTGTTTTCTTTCACTGAATTTCCTTCCTTTTCTACTTTGCTTTTTGAATCTCTTGATCATAAAAGCAAGTTCTTCGTCGTCCATATCATTTTCTGAATCTGTATTATCAGAATCAGCGTTAGATATTAAAGCGATGGACTTCTTACCTTCCGGATCTTCTTCGTTGATTTGTTCCACTTCATAGGATTGAAGAGTGCCAATCAATTCATCAACGGAGAGTTGCATAATCCTCTGAGTTTCTCGGATTGAGGTCTTGACATGGTTCCAATCTTTTGAGAGACCTCGCAAGAGTTTGTTGACCTTCATTGGGGAAGAAATTGGATGACCTTGATATGCCAAACCATTTACAATTTATGTAAAACGATCGAACATATCTCCAATCGACTCTCCTTGCTTCATCTTGAATGATTCATATTTGCCAAGCAGGAAGTTTACTTTTGTCTCTTTTACACGATCAGTCCCTTCATATGTAACACGAAGTCTATCCCAAACTTCTTTTGCTGTTTCACATGAAGAGATTCTATTATATTCAGCAGGAGACAAGGCGCAATATAAAGAATAAATGGCTTTTGCATCAAGCGCTTCTCTTTTGGACATCTCCGTTCGAGACATAGGAGCGGGGGTTTGGTTTCTTTGTCTTTGCCATTCTTATTTGATGTAGACGCAGCAGTGGGATTGATTCCTCTTTCCACAACGTCCCATTGCAAGGGATCTTTGGATCTTAGAAATGCTTTCATTTTGTTCTTCCACACGTTGTATTCCTTTCCATCAAAATATGGTGGCCTTGTGTTGCTTTGTCCCTCCATAAGTCCTGATGCCAAGATACTAGCCATAAAAGATCTTTAGCTCAAAAGTAAAAACACTTTTATAAACCGAATACCTTGCTCTGATACCAATTGAAAGTGCTAGTTCCAACACCTAGAGGGGAGTGAATAGGTGTTTAAACAAAACCTTAGCAAATATATGCAGAATAAAATAAATGAGTTGAGGGAAGAGAATAAGAACACAAAGTTTATAGTGGTTCGGCTTAATCCAAGCCTACGTTCACTCTCCCACGCTAACAGCCTTCTTGGCTGGATTCCACTATAAAATCAACAAGAGATTACAAACTTGAGTGCAAACACTTAGTAGTAGATCACACTATCTCACTAAGTCACTCTTTTGGTATTTCTCTCAAGATCACAAACGTTTAAGCTCACCAAAGACAAGTGTATGATTGAAATTATTCAAACTTTGGAATTATAAATTCTACGCTCCGTCTCTTACTTGCTCATCGGTCCTTCATCTCCTTAAATACTCCTCCACTTCCAAACTAGCCGTTGGATAGCATCTCGAGGATCGTCTTCAAAACTACCCATTGGACAGATCTGTATCTAGAAGATTTGGTAGCCGTTGAGTGATAGAGGTAGAATCCCAAATTGATTCCGATTGCCCATACAAACAGAATCTTGGTTTCCATAAGTAAAGCTTCTTCGTATAGAAAGTTCTTGTCTTCAAGATCCAATTGTCAATCAAATCAATCTTGATATAGAATCCAAACCAGATCACTAGCCGTTATATCTTCGGGCTTGAGTTATGTTCTGTCGAGTTCTGGATATAAAGTCTGAGAGTAATAGACTTTACAATCTGAGTCTGAGTGCGATAGACTTTACAATCTGAGTCTGAGTGCGATAGACTTTACAATCTGAGTCTGAACATATTCTGCTTCTGAACAGATTTAGCTTTAAGGTCTGTACCCAATTCAGCTTCAACATAGAGTCTGTCTTCTTGTTCTTCATTCACGTTCGCCGGAATTTGTCGAGTGTGCGGACTTCGATGTAGAACAAACTTTGACACTAAAGTCTGGCAGTCTTCAGACTTTGACACTAAAGTCTGGAAATCTTCAAAATATACTTTGGACATGTATTACGTTCAGTCTTTTGGCTGTCTTTAGACTTTGACAATATCCTTTACATGTTCAATCATCTGCATAGTCTATTACTCAACCATCAAACATGTTAGTAGCCTTTGATTTATTTTGTCATCTTCAAAACATCATAAGGGATTTCCCTAACAGTGCTGAGGTCGATGAAGAAAAGAAGCTTCCATGGATGTATAGGATTTTATTCTATTTAATTCGGCAGCAATAGATACATGTCAATTATGAGTGGATGTGAGTAAAAATTATGCGCCATATCAACGGTTGATGTAGTAGAATGAGATCAATGGATATTTTGTCTTGCCTAAGTGTACTTTGGCAATCATTCCAGATAATCATTCCATTCTCGAAAACAATTTCTACTTAAAAAAAGTTTTTTCTAATTATATTCCCTAGAAGAGTTTCTACGCATTTGAAAGTATTTGGTAATCGCACCAAATTTCTATTACAGGAATAGAAAAAGAACATGAATGCTATGATCCTCAAATTTTTTTATGCTATGGAATTTCTTTCAATTTTTTAATAATTTTATGAAAATTTTTTTCTTTCTTTGTTTTTCGTCTTCTTTCTCCTCTAGCCAGTCACTAGTCTCAAGGGAGCTTCACCGGCCCTTGGCAAGGCTTGACCTTGCTCAGCTACCATGCCTAGCCATGGTGAGGTCAAGCCTCACCCAGACACTGCAAGGCAAGCCTCGCCGAGAGCTGGCAAGGCTTTAGCAATGTTGCTGGACCTCATCTAGCCAGTCACTAACCATCCTTGAGGCCGATGAACGACTAGAGGAGGAAAAAGAAGAAAAGAAAAGAGAAAAAAAGAAATTGATTTAATTCTAGAATTGTTCTCAAGAATAAAAAAGTGACTTTTTTGTACTTCTTGATTTCATTCCAAATTTATTCCTTGGAACAAATTTATTCCTGGGAGTAGAAAAATTAGTTGATATTAGCAAACAGATATATATATATATATATATATATATATATATATATATGTTTTGGAGAATAAAGAAACGGAAGCTAAGAATTTGCTAGTTACCAAGTATGCCCTAACTATCAAGTGCCCGATGCAACTTGAGTACCAAGATTCAATGCTTAAATGTGCTCTTTGTAGGTATGTCCAGAGACCAATTCAAAATGCACAAGTGGTACCATAGTGATTACTCAAGACATATGCTAGAAACGCAAGTTCATTCAATCATTTGAAGAAAATGGTTAGAGGACATGAGACTTATGGTGGCAAACTCAAAAGAAAAAGTTGTTGCCGTCGTTAACATTGGTAAAGATGAAATTCTTATTGAAAATGTTTAACTTGACGAAAGTTTGATGTGCGACTTAACTTAGTGTTACTCAATTATGTGATAAGGTTTTCGAGTGATTTTTGAATCATTTGCTTGCTCTCTTATGGATACTTCTCAGGTGCATTAGGAATTATGTAGTAATTTAGGAAAGCATAAACTTTGTTTTAGCGCATGTTTAGGATTTAATATATATTATAACCTAATTAGTAAAAATCATCATGTAAATTTAGATAGTTCCCTTTATAATTCAAAAAGAAAATCTCAAAAATATTGCATCCATATCTCATATAAAATTCATTCAATTGTAGATTAATTCATCAGTTCTCATATTATAAATGTCATATATTACAGTCATTTAGTGAGTCACATAACTTTATGTTAATATTGTTGGAGGTTAACAATACAATCTAGAGGAGGTGAATAGTTTGTTTTAGAAAACTTGATAATTTTTTGTGGAAAATAGTTTATGCTAAGTAAAGATATGGTCAAGGTGATGTTTCAAAACTCGTGATTATAATGTGTGCTTGTGGAAGTAATATACTAGCGGTTTGGCTTTATCCTCAAACTTACATCTACTCTTTAGACTAACAGTCACAAGTCAAGGTGGATTTTATTAATAATCTGCTCAGAAGGTTACAATTGGCAAGCATTGATCTAATTACACGATAGATCACACCATCAGGACTCATTTGCTCTTACTCTTATACACTTAATCTTTAGCATAATTACTAAGACAACACAAACACAACAGTTAGAGAAACAGTCCATGGAAAGTGTTTCGCTTAGAATAGGACGTATAGCAAGTTTTCAAACTTTAACATGTGTTGCTCTCTAACATTTGGCTTCTGAGATCTTCTCTTTTATAACCATCTTCAATCCATTTGTTAGAGGTGGATTTGATAAGCAAAGTGTAGTTAGAGTTACCATTGATGCTACTGCACAAAGATAGAATTGTCCATATAGTTCTTTTCCTGAATATTGGTAGGTTACCCAAAAATAGCATCGGTTGCTATCCTTTCGTCGTAGATTCTAATAGACCTATTAGACTACCTAGCTTGTTGATTACTATTATTACTTTGATTCTACTGCTATGACTCGCATTCAGCATAATTACTAAGTCACAATGGCTAAGAATAGTTTGGACATTCTCAAAATTACTTGGAGATGTTTCTCCAACAAATACTTTAATGAAGATCACATCATGTATATAGATTGCATCTCATGCATTGGACACATCACATATATTTTAATTTTGTATAAAATGAAGTACCCAAAAAGAATTAATTGACATTGCATTTAGATTCTTTTTTAGGTCATGCATGCTTTATTTGGTTCGAAGTTAACATTTTGTAAAACACTTGATGTGTTGGACATAATGAAGCTTTACTATTACTCAGCACATCAAATTTTTTTTTTTTTTGGTCATAAGTAATTTATTCATCGCTTTGATTAATGAGAGTTAAATTATTGTCTACGTACTCGCATGATCATCCATTATATGCTAGTGGTTGAGAATTAAAATTGACCAAGTTTTCTTACAAAACATTTTTGAAATAAAGAGCAAAGGAATTGAAAGAGTGTTAAATTTATCTTAATGTTTAAGAAATCTTAAGTAAGTAGGATGCTCTTCCACATTTAATTTCGGTTTGTAGAGGCCTAAAATAGATTATGATGACTCCAATATAAATTGATTTGCATGTTTACTATGAGAATTACACAAAAAAAGAAAAAGAAAAAAAGAAACCTAAACTTATTATAACTATGCCAATTCAGTTCTAAAACTTTTGCATTTGTACTAATTCAATCCTAAACCTTTTATATTTATACCAATTTAGTATATCCATCCAATTTTAACCAAAATCACTGATGTGAACACTAACCATTCTATGTGCGCTCCTAACGCTGACATAGACAATTTTTAATAATATTTTGACATTTTTCCGATTATTTTATTTTTTTATTTTTGTCTTTTTTTTCCCTTTCCCTTCTTTCTCTAGTCGATCGTCGAACCTCGGCAACTAGCCAGAGGTGAGGGCCGATAAGATTGACTTTGCCGGCCACTACCAATGCCAAGCCTCACCTGTCGCCAAGCGAGGTTGGCCTCGTCATGGCTAGAACTCACTAGACTAGTGAGGTCGAGCCACACTTAGCCATTGATGAGGCCAACCTTTCCTAGTGATAGTGAGGTCAAGACTTGCAGGCTAGTGAGGGCGAGCCTTGACTTTGCCTAATGATGACAAGATCAGTCTCGCCATGGCTCGACAAGGCTCCCCATTGTCAATGGCTAGTGAGGTTGACCTTCTCAGCCCTTGCCTTTGGTCGGTTGCCGAGCTACTAACTAACTAGAGGAAGAAAGGAATGGGGGGAAAAACAAAGAAAGAAAAAGGAAAAATAAAAGAATAAAAAATAAAAAAATAATCCAAAAATATTATAATATTGTTAAGAAATTGTCCATGCCAGCATCACCTATGCCACATAAAATAGCCGGCATCCATGTAAGTGATTTTCAGTCAAAATTGACTTAAGAGAGTGAATTGGCACAAATACAAAAGATTTATGACTTGATTGGTAAAAAAAGTTTATGATTGAATTGATACAATTGCAATAAGTTTAAGACTTTTTTGGTGATTTTCCCCATGTTTAATTGATTAAACTAAAGCCCCAAAGTTGTAATTGGTATTGACTTGGGAGTGTGTAATAAATGTTTGATTACTAATCCATTGGCTTCCTTGGTGGTTCACCTTCGGGACGGTCATGACACCTATGGCTCGGCTAATGTGGCAGCATGTGGTGAGTAGAAGCTGCGAATTGACCAAGTGAAAGTGATGAGACTAACAAAACAACCTTGAGAAGGGGTGAATAGGTTGCCTAAGAACCATAAAAATCATTTGCAGAATATAACAAGTTCAATTTCAAACATTAACAAAAATAGATTGTAGAAATTAGATGTGCATGCTACTGTTTAACAAATGTTGACTATTACAAATAGGTAATGCTAATATTGAAGATAGAATATATTGTAAGCAAATATGTAGTGGTCTGATTTTATCTCTATTGTAAGCAAATATGTAGTGATCCGATTTTATCTCCAAGCCTCTATCTATTTTTAACACTAACAGCCATAACAAAGCTAGAATCCACTAGTGATCTTTAAGACAAGTTAGAATCAACAAATATTACTTTTTCAATAGATCACATTATTAGGAATCATGTACTATTATCACTCTTGTACACTTGCTTGTATAACTGATTACAAATATTAGCACGACCCAGATATTAACATTAGGATACGCAACAATTATAAACAATAGTTTCTGCCCGACGCAACAATCATCCATTCTAAGATGACCATTTCCCATCGAAGTCTTCAAGTAGCCATTGGTTCTACCATTGTTGGTAGTAGGATGTCTCTAGAAATCATCATAGCAACTCTCTAACATTGACAACGTCTTTTTGATAGTGGCAATTTCCCAAAACTGTATTAGTATACTTTTGTCAAACTTACTCATTATTGTCAAAACTGCTCCTAAAGAATTTCAAACCTTTGCGATGGCTATTTCCATCTTGATTAATGTTCTAATGGGTGATCAAGTGATTGGCATCTTTCAAGACTAAATATCAACACAATCTATTACCCATAATTAGGATGTGAGAATTTTTACTAATCAGTTGACGCTGTCCACTGAAAAACCATATGGACGACTTGCAATCAATCACCAAATGATCCTCTTGAGTATTTTAGCTTCCAAAGATGTTACCTTGATGAAAGATTGACCATGATACCTCCAAGTCAATATGAACACCTCATCATCTTTTTCCCCTCCCTGTCAAGATTCTCATCCTTTTACCTAGTCTTCACTAAACTCACATAAGTCATCGATATCATCACAGTCTTTGACCTCATATGTATAAAGCAACTACTCTTTGCCAACAATTTGCCACCCCAATAACAATTCGCTGCCCCTGATAATGATACTGATCTTTTTGATCCTTCCAAGCTTATTGACAATTTCGTGTCTACCAAGTTATTCATCTTCATGGTCTTTTCAAGTTTTACTAAACATCCTCATTCTAGGCTTGTTCACTATCACTAAGTCCATCCAACTCTTCATCTGATTTTTGTACCTCAAAATCATTATGAACAATTTAGTTGTTCCTAACTTGTTCACTCTCGATAAGGTCCTTTCAGACGTTCACCGTATTAAAGATCCTTTCTGCTTGTGAACATCTTCAACGCCCAATATCTTATTCACCTTAGATATCGACAATAATCCCTCAATATTAGCAGAGCACTCTTAACAGTGCCAAATCACTTCTCATAGTAGAATTTGTTGGTGTTGTTATGACAACATATGCATTTCAATTTGTACATATATTACCTAGCACAACTCAATCAATTAACACATTAGTAATCTTTAATTTATCTTTGTCACCTTCAAAATAACATAGGGAATTTTCTCAACAATCATCACATTGGTGATTTTCCCTACAGAAGGCGGTCGGCCTCTTACGCGGCAGAGCAGGACAGCCATGCACAAAGGTCGGGGCTCAACACGAGCAGTGGCAGGTCAAAAGACGATTGGGTCTTTGTAGATTTTGGATGTTGGCGTTGAGGAAAAGGAGATGATGAACATGAGCGGATAATTGGTGATGAAATTGCTAAATGTATGAACATGGAAGTTGCTCTTGAATCTCCACGAAGGTGAAGCTGCCTCTGGCGTGGCCCGTTAGCAATTAAAAAAAAAAAATTTGAGAGGAAGACCTCCCGTGAAGTTTCATGTGGTGTGTTTTCTTTGTGATAGAATTAGTACAAACCTAATACAAAAATGAATGTTAAATGACTCAGTGCCAAAAATCCTAATCTTTGAATAAATGTTAAAAGGGTTTTAGCAGGGCAAAACTATCGTTTCAGCAGCTGCTTTGATACTACTTTTCAAACGATCAACCGTTACGAAAAACGATCATTTAAATGACTCCGTAACTTAATTTACCGGAAAATCCGACATGCAGTTATTTTAAACAAAAAACTCACTAGAGTTATTTAAATAGAGAGTTTCTAAAGTTTTGGCATAAACTGATTGTTTGTAAAGTTTTGGTGCTAAACTTTATGCAATTTTTTTTGGGTCTAAAAACTTGATGCAATTAGAAATTTGAGAAAATGATGTCCTGGTTTCAAAGAAAAATCACAAAATAAAAATTCTACGTTTGCCACCAATTTTCTATGCATTTTTAGACTCATAAGCAAACGCCGACGCACAAACACACGCACACCCTCTCTTTTACAAATAATTTCATTTAAAATCACAATCTATTTACTTTCCTCTAATAAGAAAAAGGAGGAACTGAACAAAATTTTCTTCATCTCTCCTCTTTAGCCTTGCATTTGCTTCTTCTTTGACTTTGCTCTCTCTTGAGATTGAAAGACGAAAGCTTCAGACCTTGTGAGTATGGACAGCAATGACAGAGCATTTTCGGGACCAATTCAATCCCAATTCTTCAGTTTATGAAAAAGAAATGTATTCAAAGATGTTGTTTGACATGATTGCCGCACTGCACAACTCAAATCATGTGCTGTGCCAAAACTTTGCTATCATCAATTTACTACCAAAACTTGATGGAGGATCACTATAGTGCCATTTTTTTTTCCTTAAAATCTGACTATATAATTGTCTCAGGCAAGCTTTTCTTTTATAAAAAAATGCCAAGCTGGATTTTCTAAAAGCATGGGTAGCTAGAGCCGCTTATGTAATTGCTTTTGAAAAGTTGCTGTATTAATAACCAAAAAAATAAATAAATGAATTTTTGAAATATTTTGGCACCTAAAAAGTACCGTACTATAGTTAGGCACTGATATAGTCTTATCCCAAAAAGGATTTTTTGGCAAAAATTTAGATGTCAATAAACAAGATATTTACATGAAAAAAGAGAATTCATATGAGAGACGGGAGTAGACTTTGTGAGGAAGATCCTAACGAGCATCATCTAATTATGTTCTTTGATTAAGCTCCTAAAATCCTAATCACGTTGGAAAATTCTTAAATGAAAAACTAGATGTCTACATAGCAATAGCATGGTACTTTCCACTTACGAAATTTTCAAAATAGAACGGAAAAAGCAGTGAAATGAACCAAAGGTCCAAAGTAACATAAAATCGACTATTTTATGTTATAGACCAAAAAAAATATCATTTTTATTTATTTATTCCCACGTATAAATAAATAGACTTCTATGAGCAATTATTACATGACCTTGGTATATGTGAATTCGATGTGTATGTGTCGTTACATTATGTGGGTCCCACGTCATGGGTCATATACTTTTGAGCAATATTTTTAGTCACAATAATTAGTATCTTGCACCGTGTGAATATCTGGGTAGCTCGTTTCAAAGTAGGAGGAGAAAGACGAAGATTGCCGTTTCAGAACGGCCGCCTCCAAAATCTCTCTCCTTTCCAACGTGGACAACGACACAACGGCGAACCTTCGCGGTCGGCGCACGTAAGCTTACTTTGCCATTTCAATTGGACGAAGCCTTAAGGTAAGATACCGCGTTCGTCAACTGCCATGGCTAGTCGGTTTTTTCCTCTCTCTAGAAGAAGAAAGTTCTCGGGTGCTCCCTCAACCGCACATCTCACGACCCGGTCTCTCTCTCTATATAAATCCACTTCTCCTCCCTCGTCTCTCTCACCTTCGTCTTCGCCCGCTCCGAAACGCTTGCAAGAGAAGAGAAGAGAAGAGAGAGAGAGAGATGAGCACTTACTATAACCAGAATCATCCGCCGGTCGGCGCCCCTCCCCCGCAAGGTAACCTTGTTCTCTTGGATTCGCCATGCTTTTCTGCTATTTCTCAAATTCATCATCTGTAGTATGTTCGTTTCTGATTTTTGCGGGTCTTTCTTGGTATCGCAAACCAAAAAATTTTTACTTGCAGGGTACCCGAAAGTCGAAGGCTATCCTCCTCCAGGGTATCCGGCGCAGGGTTACGCGGCACAGGGGTATCCTCCACAGGGATATCCTCCGCAGCAAGGATATGGCCAGCCGCCCCAGCCCTACTACGAGGAGCAGCGCCGCCGGAAGGACACCGGCTTTCTTGAAGGATGGTAATGCACGCGACTAAATTTGCTTGTCAAAAAGTATAATATAATCAAATCAAGTGTGAATCTTTTAGTTTCTCGTTCAAATCTACTTTGTCTTTGAGCCAGTCGGTTTCCAGCAGCTTGTTGTTATGGGCGTGCGTATTTTCCTTGCTCGGCTCCTGAACTCATGAACGCGCGTGTGTTGCATCTCGGCTTTTTTGCAGCTTAGCGGCACTTTGCTGCTGCTGTCTGCTGGATGCGGTTTTCTGAGGAGCGCTCGAGGCAATGGCGCGGATTTAGGGAAAAGATCGTTCTGGTTTCCATCTCTGCCGGTTGGACGGCGGAGTTAGTGTCGGGAACTATCAGGATGATTCGGCTGTGATGTCTTTATTTATTGAACGATCTCTGTTGAATCGTTGATGTATATATCTGGAGACTATTGTTACTTTTCTTATTCACGGATTATGAGACGTGTGCCTTTTCTGAGCTCGTTTGATTTATATATGCCCCTTTCTAATGGCTAATTTTCTCACAATAAGGTTAACTTACACTATAAAACAATGCTCGCTAGCGCAGTATATATGCCGATTAAGTCCTTTTCACCCTTCTTTTATTGTTTCGCTTTGTCAGCCTTGCGTCTACGTGATGAGAAATCGATTATTTTGCAAAAACCATGGCACAGCAATCCTAGGATTTTTTACCGATTTTTTCCTCACGTTTTTTGCGCTCTCCCACGGTTGCTTCGCTTTCCCCTCGTTCCCTCGAATCGCGGGGTCAAGAACGAGAATTAGGGCTGGGTTGGTTGAGTGTTCTAGCCAATTTGATGGGGCTGGTTTCTGGTACGAGGATATAATGAACAAACTGAGGGCTAGACATAGTCTGGTTTCTGGGCTTTCATGGGGTCTTTGTAATGCAAGTTGGACTTAACAGATAGACTTCATAAAAGTGCATGGGCCAGGGGCTTGGCTTGGACGAATTGGATCGAGCCCAGTGCATATAATTAACATCCTTTCCAATCATTTGATGAATTTAAGCCCTTTATGTCTTCTTCTTCTTCTTCTTCTTCTTCTTCTTCTTCTTTTCTGTATTTTGCATTTTGGTTTTATTTATTAGTCCACCAAAAATCCCAAATTACATCTACCGTAACACGTGCTCAAAACTTTTTTCTATGACACAAAAAAAAAAAAGAATCTCAAACTCATACTTGTATGACACATTTACCTCCGTTAAGGTTTTATCAATGAGCACCATAAAAAAAATAATAAAAAATAATAAAAAAATAATAAAAAAAAAACTAACATAGACTCTGGAAAGCATACGGAGTTGATATGACACCCACATGACTAAAGTGAAATAAAAACGACATTGTTTTTGCTAAATAATTATCTAATGGAACATTAACGAAGAGTAAATATGTCATATAGGTACAAAATTAAGGTTTAGGTAAATGTATCACAATGAGCACGGCATGTGATTTTTGATGTCATAGAAAATTATGGGGTAAATATATTACATCATATAGTTTCGGGTTTTTGTGGCTTTTTCACTATTTTTAATAAAAACTACATAAATTGCTAATTTTGCTTAAATATTTGGCTAAAAATTAAAAGTCAACATCTCTATGTTCTTTAGAGTAAGAAAATTATGTTTGGTTGTCTCAATTTCTAGACAGGATAGTACTAAATATGTGATATGATATGAAATTTAGGAAATTTGATCTATCATATCCACCGTTTGGTAAATCACAATAATAAAACCATATATATTTACATCCCATGATATCCATTACTTGGTACAAACAGCATATTAATGTAAATAAATCTAAAAATTGCATAAATAAAGACGGTAAAAATCTCTCATGACACTCTTGCCAACTTCATTTTTATTTGCTTATTTTTAATTATTTTCCATCTCTTTTTTATTTCTTTTTTTCCCTTCCATCATTTTCTCATAAAATTTTGTTAAATAGTAAACTATACTAATATACCTAAAATACTAAAATATGTAATAAATATATAATTATAAGATAGAAAGAATGAAATGTAAATAAAAATATGAATAAAAAATTGTTTTTATTTTATTTTTTTAATATTAGAATTCAATTTTTATTTATATTCGAATATTATTTTAATTTTATTAATTTAAGAAGTTTTTATTCGAGAAAACTAATTTTTATAAAATCTTATTACCTTTATCCCACCTCATTTATGGGATAATTTTATCTAGACTATATATTTTTATTTCCGATTTTATCCGGTCTGAGTAAACATCAAACACGGGATACGATAAATTTTATCATATTATGAATTTTATCTTGACTACCAAACATCAACAAATCTCGTTATCTCCTTCCATGTGAGTGAAGATACTGCCTTAACGTGGTCTTGTTCATTGCCTAAAGTAAATCTTCTCTTATAACAAGAAAGAGCAACCAAGGAAATTTTCTCTTGCTGCACTTGCTGCAATCTCTCTTCGTTTTCTTTCTTTGACGAGATTCTTCATGCTTCAATTTTTGACGTATTATTTCCCAAGATTTCTCCGATAGACCACCAATAACTCTACCTTAATAAATTTCATATTCATCTCTAATTTCTAAAAGCAGAGGAATTAATTAAAGAATAAGAATGTAATTGTCAAATTTTATGTTATCAATGAACTTGATCCTAATTTTCATGGGATGGACGACAAGACTGAGGGTCAACATTAAGGTGTGTCAACATGTTGTAACGTCACTCAAAATTCACATAAGCTCGCATAAACAGTCCTTGGAGGAGCGATCATCAGGTCGCTCAATAACCTTGACCATCATCTTGGATCGAGTCATGCATGCATGTCTATATCCATAAGAAGCGACCTTTGCCTTAATCTATTATCTATAAATTATATCTTCACCTTTGGACACATCTTTTCCATCTCGAAATACTGGAAAAAAAAAATGAAAAATGAAAAAGCCACATAACCTGTAACTACCCGCGCCACATTGAAAGAAAAAAAGTGTATCATATAAGGCCTTTGCCCTCAACTTGAACTCAATGATGAAAGCTATATGATTCACGTGGTGCTAGCGCCTGTAAAAATGGTTACATAACTGGCAACACATGGAACAGGTCATGGTATATAAGTGCCAAGGTTATCCGCTGTCTTGCTTTTGCCGGGAAACTTTTTAAAGGTTTTCCACTACCAAAAGTTTAATGAGCTATTGAGGTGTGTATCTTACTAGGAGATTAAACTACAAATCTTTTTAAGGTTGGTCTTAACTATATGTATTTGAGCCGCATGAAACCCTCAACAAGATTGAAAGGTGAGTTGAATTGAAAGTAGAACACTTTTTTTTTTTTGTCGATCATATTCTACTCCTATTCTAATACTTACTCTCAGACTTTTGCCCTGCCTCCGTGCAGGGCGTGGGAGTCGAAACCCACTCCTAAAACTAATTCGTCTCCACCCCAACCCCCCTGAGAAGGTGGGGATTCAAACCCCCTACCTCCCCCTTCCAAGTTGAAAGGGTGGCTATTGGAGTAAACCCCAGTGGTTAAAGTAGAGCACTTTAATGAGGGGAAAAGTGTTACAAAAGTCTTAAACATTTTGTATATATGCCAATTTAGTCATAAACTTTTTTTTTTGTACCAATTTAATCCTAAACATTTTTACTTAGTGATGTCATGGATTACGAAATGGAGAGCCCAAAAGATTGAATTTTTACTCTTTAAGAGAATAAGAATTATTATTAAAAAAAAAAAAAAAGCATATTGGTCCGATCCGCCAGTCTTGGTGGTTTGAGCCATACCGGTTGTTATTGATTCTTAATTTTTGGAACCAAGAATTGTGTAGAACTGATCGGTACCGCTAATTGCCGGCTCTTAAAAAAGTTGATCTTCTTTCTTAAATGCTTCCAACCGATTCTTTTGACTTGTGCTCGAGGAAATGCACCTAGACCTTTCTCAATAAAACTCGCATATATGAGGTAGCTCCCTTCGAAGGAAGCGGAGAGAAACCCCATGTTGACCCTAATTTAAAATTTGATATAGATTATTTGGAATTTTGATATTTTATTTAACTATTTTTTGGGATTTCGGAGGGGCAAAAAAGACCGTCCCGTTTGAAAAACAGTCGAGACCGGGGCTATGCAAATACTCGGCAAGTTCGCCTCCGAATACTGGCTCCTAGAGTTTTGAATTTTGGATTTATTTGCCTAATCCAGTGAGTGTCCATGCCTTTATTGAGTGGACATATTTGGTCGGACATCCGAAAGCCTCAACGGACTTCTATTTTGTTAGATAAATTCTCCTCGAGAGATTTTGAAGTTGACAAAACATTTCTCTCGGTGGGTCGAAGACTTGCGGACTCTACCGGCAAAGTCTCGAAGATCAAAGTCGCGTCAACAAGACTCAAGTTTCAAAGTCTACTCTCATGGACGGTTTCCGGACCGACAAGATAAAATCTTCTATTCGATTCTATAAAGTTTTTATCTCAACGACTAAGGAATATCTTTACCGGGATTCAGCACTACAAGATTTTATATTCATATCCGAATTGATATAGATTCTCTAAAGATTCACAACTTATTTGGAAAGTTCTACTTATGGAAACCAAGATCCCGATTGTATGGGCGAACGGGATTGATGGGCTATCTACACTTACCTTAAAGAGCTCGAGATCTCTCCAAATTGATTCTGTCCAACGGGTTGATTGGAAGAACTTCTTTGGAAGGTGCCAACGGTAATGAAGGCATGAAGAAGTATAAAGAGAGACGCTCAAGTTGTTGAAGGGTGCCGGATAGAAGAATTCCAAAGTCTGAATCTCCATGTTATGTTTGTGATCTTATTCTTCGAGCAATACATGTAATCAAAAGAGACACTATAGTGTGGTGAGACCTTGAGGAAGTGTAGTAGAGTTTCTACACTGTGGACTCAAGAGCGTAAGACTGTAAACACTCTTTTGATTCTTAGTGAAATCCAGCCAGAAGGGCTGTCCGTGCGGGAGAGTGGACGTAGGCTTGGTCTAAGCCGAACCACTATAAACTGAGTCGATTCTTTATCCCTAATCTTTTTATCTTTCATTACTTTCATTTGCAGCGATCGTTGTTTTTAATTCATTAATCTTTTATTTGGATTAAATTGTTAAAATCGCTTTAGTCACCTATTCACCCCCTCTAGGTGCTAATTCTAGTCCTAACAATTGGTATCAGAGCTTGTGTACTCGTTTATAAGAAGTGTCTTTACTTCTGAGTAAAAGATCTATGGCTAGTATGTTACCTATAGGGTTGGTTGAAGGTCAAAGCAATACCAGACCTCCATACTTTGATGGAAAAGACTACAGCATATGGAAAAACAAGATGAAAGCACTCCTAAGATGGAAAGATCCTTTGGAATGGGAAGTTGTAGATAAAGGAATCACTCATGCTGCCGCATCAGGATTAGAGAGGAAAAGAAGTTGCGATCCCATTCAAATGACTCAAGAAGAAATCACCAAGAGACAGACTCTTGACGCTAAAGCCATTTACTCCTTATATTGTGCTTTATCCCCTACGAGTATAACAGAATATCTTCTTGTGATACAAAGCAAAAGAAGTCCGGGATAGGCTTCACATTACCTATGAAGGGACCGATCGAGTGAAAGAGACAAGGATCAATATTCTTTGGGATAATATGAAGTCTTTAAGATGAGATCGGGAGAATCAATAATCGACATGTTTAGTCGCTTTACTGAAATTGTGAATGGTCTTGAATATCGGGGACATCCAATCTCAGGACATATGAAGGTCAACAAACTCCTACGAGGACTCTCTAAAGGCGGAATTACATAAAAACCTCAATAAGAGAGACACGAGAGGATTTCTCCACTCTCGTAGACGGGCGGTTGGGACTCTTCAATCTTATGAAGTAGAGCAAACCAACGAAGAGGAAGATTCAAAAGGTAAGAAATCTATTGCTTTAAAGTCTAATGACTATTCGATGCTACTGATTCGAGGAAGATCTAGATGATGAAGAACCGGCACTCATGATAAAGAGATTCGAAAGTTGAACAGAAAAGGAAGAAAATTCAACTGGAAGAAACAAAGCTCTCGAGGTTTCAAAACAAATCAACGAGAGGAAGATGACTCTAACAAAGAAGTGACTTGCTTTGAATGCAAGAAAAAGGGACACATCGGACCCAATTTGTCCTCTGTTAAAGAAGAGAAAATGAAAGCGAGAAATACAGGAAGGCACTCAAGGCGAGACCGGAGTGATGCGAATGTGAAGAAAGTGATGATGATTATGCCAATATCTGTTTAATGGCAAAATCGATTCGGACTCGAGACCTTGATTCGAGATACGATTCGGACGGTGAACTCGAGGTTAGTAATCTAAGAATTCTGTCAAAGTTTCGAAATATATTGATGAACTTTGTCTTAGTCTAAAAACTTCTCTTAAGAGGATCTCCGAATTGAAAAAGGAAAATTCTACATTGAAGCAACGGGAAAAACTTTGGAAAGAGAAGTTTGAAAAGTTAGAAAACAACTTTCTTGTCTTGAAAGAAAACTCGGACATTGTGTTTCCAAAGAAAATAATCTTTTAAAAATGATATTTCTAATATATCAAAAGATTTTCAAATGGTTCTGAAAAGTTGGATAAGATTCTTTCAATACAAAGACCCTACTTTGATAAGATAGGTCTTGGCATGACTTCTGAAACTATTCCTCTAATTGATTTTCCAAAGGTGAAGGAAAGAATCAAACAAAGACCAACTAGAAGTGTTTATAAAAATCATTTTCAGAAAGTCTTTGTAAAATCTGTTGGCAGAAATGCCTTGAAATGTTCCAAGTGTCAAAGCTCAGAACATTTTGAGAAAGAATGTCCTTTGGTTTGAAGACTTGTTAAAAGGAATTGGGCAAAGACTGTTTATTGCTCTAACTCTTACGGACCCAAGATGATGTGGGTACCAAAGAAAGCTTGAATTCTTTTTAATTGCAGGTCACTATCAAAAGGAAGATTAAATGGTATCTAGATAGTGGCTGCTCAAGACATATGACGGGAGACTCAAGTTGCTTCATAAAACTTGACCGGATGGATGGAGGAAAAGTTTCCTTTGGAAGTAACAACAAAGGAAGAATCATTGGTCGTGGAACATAAAGATTGGAAGTACGTCAATCAAGAATGTTTCCTTAGTTAAAGGATTAAATTACAACTTGCTTAGCATAAGCCGGTTGTGTGATCTTTGGATTCAAGATCAATTTCCAAGAAAGAACGTGCTCGGGAATCGGTAAAAGACTTTACTCAATCTTTTCGGACGAAGACATGGAAATATCTATCTTCTGGATGTGAATCATGAAAGATCACAGTGCTTGATATCAGTACAAGATGAAGCTAATCTATGGCACAGAAAACTTGGCCATACTAATATGAAGCAAATCAGCAAGATCTCCTCCAAGAAACTTGTTCGAGGATTGCCTATTCTCAATTACTTAAAGTCTGATCTATGCACACCATGCGTCTTTGGGTAAACGAACGCAAAGCATTGGTGGAAAAAGGTTCGCCTAGTAATAGTGGATGATTATTCACGATTTACTTGGGTCTACTTTCTCTCAAGTAAGTCGAGACTTTCTCTCTCTTTTCAAAGTTTGCTAAGAAGGTGCGAGAATGAGAAAGGTCACACTATCTCAAGCATTCGTACGAGACCATGGAGGTGAGTTTGAAAATCAAGACTTTACTAAATTCGTGATGATTCTGGTTTTCAGCACAAATTCTCCTCTCCATACACACCAGAACAGAATGGGGTTGTGGAAAGGAAGAATAGGTCTTTACAAGAAATGGCAAGAACTCTTTTAATTGAAAGTAATATTTCTTCAAGGTTTTGGGCTGAAGCTGTTTCGACTGCTTGCTATATTATTAACAGAGTATTTTTAAGACCAATTCTTGAGAAAACCCCTTATGAAATTTTTAAAGAAAAGAAATCAATTGTTTCTTATTTTCAAGTATTTGGTTGTAAATGCTTTATTCTGAAGAATGCAAATGATCGAGTTGGTAAGTTTGAAGAAAAATCAGATGAATGATTCTTTCTTGGTTACTCAACTGCAAGCAAAGCCTATAGAGTATTCAACAAGAAGACTCGGAGCGTGGAAGAATCAATGAACGTCAAATTTCAAGACTCTCCACAAGTTCAGCAAATACGGGCGAAGAATCGAACTGTTCCCGGACTCTCTTTGGATCTATCTCCCATAAGCGGTTCAAAATTGGGCGGTACAACAAGTTGTTGATGAAGAATCAACTCAAGAAAATGATCAACAACCTATCAAACCATCCAGTAACTGGAAGCACAAGTCCAGTCATCCCGAAGAACTCATTATTGGAAACGCTAATGAGGGAATTTGTACAAGATCCAAAAGGCGAGAAGAGTCTAGTGCCGTTGCACTTATTTCTGAAATAGAACCCAAGAACATTGAAGAAGCCTTAGCGATGAAAGCTGGATTGAAGCAATGCAAGAAGAGCTCGAGACAATTCGGTATTAACGACGTTTGGGAATTAACTCCTAAACCAAAAGGTAAATATGTTATTGGAGCAAAATGGGTTTTCAGGAACAAAGTTGATGAAAAAGGCAAAGTGACAAGAAACAAAGCAAGACTCGTGGCTAAAGGATACACGCAAGAAGAAGGGATATACTATGATGAGACTTATGCTCCAGTAGCAAGGTTAGAAGCAATCAGATTACTACTTGCTTTTGCATGTTATAAGAATTTCAGGTTATTTCAAATGGATGTCAAAAGCGCATTCTGAATGGATTTATTCAAGAAGAAGTCTATGTGGAACAACCTCCTGGATTTGAAGACTCAAAGAAACCGGACTCGGTGTTCGGATCGAAGAAAGCTTTATATGGATTAAAACAAGCTCCTCGAGCTTGGTATGAAAGGCTAAGTAATTTCTTAATTCAAAGTGGTTTCTCTAAAGGAAAGGTAGACACTACTTTGTTTATTAAAAAGGAAGGCAAAAGCTTTCTACTTGTTCAGATTTATGTTGATGACATTATATTCGGATCATCTAATGAGACTTTGTGCAAGAAATTTTCTAAGTCTATGCAGGATGAATTTGAGATGAGCATGATGGGTGAACTATCCTTCTTCCTTGGCCTACAAGTGAAACAACTAAAAGAAGGAATCTTTATTCATCAAGAAAAATATGCAAAAAAACTTGTTAAAAAGTTCGGTCTGGAGAATTGCAAAAAGACCGACATCCCTATGTCAAGTTCTTTGAAGATAGACAAAGACGAAGGGGAAAAAGTCGACCAAAAATTATACGGGAGTATCATTGGTTCACTTCTTTTATCTTACCGCATCTAGACGACATATTATTTAGTGTTTGCATATGTGCTAGGTTTCAATCAGATCCTAAGGAATCTCATTTAAGTCTGCTAAACGTATCATTAAATATGTTGCAACTCTTGCTAAGATTGGTCTATGGTATCCCAAAGTAGGAGACTTTACCCTTCTTGGTTATTCGAGACGCAGATCTTGCGGGTTGTAGAGTTGAAAGAAAAAGCACTTCGGGAACTTGTCAATTACTTGGTAACGGGCGTATCTTGGTTTTCAAGAAAACAAAGTACCGTGGCTCTTTCAACGGTGAAAGCGAATACGTAGCACTTGGAAGTTCTTTGTTCTCAAATACTATGGATAAAACAACAACTACAAGACTTTGGTATTGAAGACTCTTGCACAGAGATCAAATGTGACAATACCAAAGACAATCAATCTTACAAAGAATCCTATCCTACATTCAAGAGCAAAACATATTGAGATTCGACATCATTTTATAAGAGATCATGTTGAGAACAAAGAAGTCTTGATACAATTTATTGACTCGAAGAATCAAGCGGCGGACATCTTCACAAAGTCACTTGAGAAAAGCTTATTTGAGTCTATTCGCTCAAGACTCAATATTTTATCTCTTGAAGACTGTTGAAGCTCGGACTCGAGAATCTAAAAGTCGACGGCGTATCAAACTCAAAAGTCTGTAGACTTGGAATACCAATCGACACGATTTGTAAGTTCATTTACTTAATCTATTATCTCGAAAAGGTAAGTTTGTCTTTTTATATATGCATAATCATGTTTATTACGGCAGTTAATCTTAAAAAGGGTGGTTATCGATTTATTAAGGCAGTTATTTTTTTTAAAAGGAATTTCTTTTGCGACGATTCGGTTACCACGATTCAATTACCTTTTATACTCCTTCTCCTTCTTCGTTTTAAACTTTACCCAGAAACCCTAGTTCAAAAGCTTTTCACTCTCTGGATTTTCTCTCCTCAAAATTCTACTTCTCAAGTTTTTGACTTTCTTGCGACACAAGTGTGAAAGTTTCATCCAAGAAAGCGACAATGTCTTTCCAAAGGAAATCTTCAAGAATAGCGAGCAGGGGACCACAAGGCTCTGGTGAGGGGCCTACGCATTTTGATCTCACAGAAGAAGGTGACTTTCCAAGAGAACAGACGCACCAACAATCTCAACAGCGCACCTCCTCGACTAGATCACAAGTTCGTCATCCTCAACGTATAGAAGAAATCATTGAAGATGTTGAACCTGTAAGATCCCTTAAGCCTGTATTCGTTTATAGGCTCTATTCTGCGTTGAAAGAAGGAGGTTCTGCGATGACCTTCATTGATGAATTTTTGAAAGAAAAAGGTTATAAAAATGAAACACACTTTTCACCGTGATGAAGCGTTCGGGCGTTGTTCTGTTGGAACGGCTGCAAAAGTCTTTGCAAACTTTCCCAGGTGACCCTCGATTTGGTCTTTGCAAATCAACCCGAGGGAAAGGATGATGATGAGAAAATGTTTGTTCATTTTAAACCTTGGATGGGTGTGGCTGCAAATCTTCGAGGAAAGAAGGATGATTTGTTTCGTTCAGAGGAACACAGAAAAGGGTATGAGAAACTGCTGAAGCGAGGGGTGATGAATCCACGAACGGTGGATTTTGATTTTCTGGATCTATTAAGCATCAGTCTTAGAGAGAAGTTTGAGAAACTTCAACTTCATAAGTTCTGTACTAAGTGTGAGGTGGCCTATTCTGAATTAACCGCATACTTTTATTCCAATCTCAGTTTTCTAGATGCCAATAGCTTTTCTTTCAGCGTGAGAGATAGAGAATATGTGGTTGATACGGACACTCTGGCGGATGTAATTGGTGTGGAAAGAGGAGCTTTCCAATCAATTTCTGTGTCTGTGAGTCATGCAACCATGGAACTTGCAAGAGACAGAATTGCAGAAGGACGTCTCTCCTACTCCAGGATGAATGCTACAAACATTTTGCTTCACAAGATTGTGATAAACTGTCTGAGACCTAAATCAACTTCAAAGACAGATATGTCCATCTCAGAAGCAAAGTTGATGTATGCAATCAAGATCGGTCTTAATTTCTCTCTGCCACACACTATCATGTTTCACATGTACAGGTCTATGGCAAAGGACAAGGGAAAACTCCCTTATCTTTGCTCTCATCACTCGTCTTTTCGACATCGAACATCCAGCCTCCCCACATTCTCTCTCGTGAAGACTATTGATCGAATGGTCATCGGACCGAGGATGATAACAAAGATGCGTCGAAAGAACTCAGAAGAAGTGGAGCGAGTTCAAAGAAAAACCCATGTTAAGACCAGATCGACTCTTCGCTGCCTAAGAGGAAAGGAAAGGAACTGTGGACTGGTCCTATCAAGAAGAGGCGGGCAATCATCTTGGAGGATGAAGATGATGAGGATGATATGCCTATCTCGCTTTTTTGTTTCTCGCATTCTGCTCTCCGTATCAGCCTGTACAGTAACATCAATTTGCGAGAGGCGAGAAAGGAAACCAGGAAAAGGAATCCTTGCAGAAAGAAGAAAAGGAAGAAGAGAAAGAGAAAGAGAAAGAAGAAGAAGAAGAAGAGAAAGAGAAAGAGGAAGAAGAAAAAGAAGAAAAAGATGAAGAGGAAGAGTCAGCAAAGTCAGACTCTCAGCATCAACCAGCAGACTCACAAGCCCAAACAGATTCTCCGGCGAAAAGGAGGATCAACAACATCTTGTCACCGAGGAAACTCCTCAGAAAGAAGAGTACTTCTCCCCTCCAGAAGGCATTGAAACAGGGGGAGATATCCAAAGAGAAAGTACTCCTCTTCTCTTGACTTTTACCAGTGCAAGTGTGAGTAGATCGCCACCTAATGCAGAAGATATTTATGCTGCTCATTATCCTGAGGGAGAGGCATCATCTCCAAACATTGATCTCCCTGCTGATATTCACACTGGCTTAACTCCACCATCAGACCGAGTTGACGCAAGCACACGGGCCCGACAATTCGGGAGATTTCAGGAAGGCTGCTTGATATCATTTTGGAGCTCAAAGGCCAAATATATGCTATGGGGTGTGAATTTCAGACTCTTGAGAATGAGAATCATGCTATGTTCATCTCCTTGCATGATCGGCTTAAAGATGTTCAACGTCGGGTTCGGGACACGGAAAAGGCACTTTGCTCTCACTCAACTACAGGAAGACTTAAGGAAGCTGGAAGGAACTGTCAAGTCTATGGAAGACTTTCAACTTGTTCGCATTCCTCGTGCTCCTTGATTCTCTTACTTTTTAATGCTGACAAAAAGGGGGAGAAGACTTTACAGGCAGATTTTTCATTCCCAAACCCAAACCTTTCATTTCTAAATTTTTTTGGATTTAATATTTTGTTTGTGATTGACATTTTGACTTTATCTTGAGTTTTTGAATGTTTGCTTACTACCGCATTACTTTAAATTTGTTAAAATTAGATAAAGATAGTAATGTATGCACATGACTAATGAGGTTTCGTGGATGCAGATCGTATGCGGGGAAAGTCGTATGCAGGACATCTTATACTATTCTTATTCTAATCCTTTATGAGATATCTTTGCAAGCTTAAAAATTGTTTTGTAGGGCAATAGTATTCAATCTGCGGGAAAGTTTTGTCACCATAAAAAAGGGGGAGATTGTTAGATAAATTCTCCTCGAGATTTTGAAGTTGACAAAACATTCTCGATGCAGTGTCGAAGACTTGCAGACTCTACCGGCAAAGTCCGAAGATCAAAGTCGACGTCAACAAGACTCAAGTTTCAAAGTCTACTCTCATGGACAGTTTCCGGACCGACAAGATAAAATCTTCTATTCGATTCTATAAAGTTTTTATCTCAACGACTAAGGAATATCTTTATTTGGATTCAGCACTACAAGATTTTATATTCATATCCGAATTGATATAGATTCTCTAAAGATTCACAACTTATTTGGAAAGTTCTACTTATGGAAACCAAGATCCCGATTGTATGGGCGAACAGATTGATGGGCTATCTACACTTACCTTAAAGAGCTCGAGATCTCTCCAAATTGATTCTGTCCAACGGGTTGATTGGAAGAACTTCTTTGGAAGGTGCCAACGGTAATGAAGGCATGAAGAAGTATAAAGAGAGACGCTCAAGTTGTTGAAGGGTGCCGGATAGAAGAATTCCAAAGTCTGAATCTCCAGGTTATGTTTGTGATCTTATTCTTCGAGCAATACATGTAATCAAAAGAGAGACTATAGTGTGGTGAGACCTTGAGGAAGTGTAGTAGAGTTTCTACACTGTGGACTCAAGAGCGTAAGACTGTAAACACTCTTTTTGATTCTTAGTGAAATCCAGCCAGAAGGGCTGTCCGTGCGGGAGAGTGGACGTAGGCTTGGTCTAAGCGGAACCACTATAAATCTGGAGTCTGATTCTCTATCCCTAATCTTTTTATCTTTCATTACTTTCATTTGCAGCGATCGTTGTTTTTAATTCATTAATCTTTTATTTGGATTAAATTGTTAAAATCGCTTTAGTCACCTATTCACCCCCCTCTAGGTGCTAATTCTAGTCCTAACACTAGCCACTTGAAATGTTTGTAATGACTTATGAGCTTGTTTTTCTATGAATTGGGTTGCCCATTGCCGTAGGCATTAGGGAGGTACACTACATACACTTTGCAATAAAAACTCTTGCGAGATTGAATTTGTGAGAGAGATATTTTGTAAAAGAGTTCACCCCATTTGTAAATGAGAGTTAGCTCCATCATAAGCCAACCTTAGTAAGATGTTCGAGTATATTAGATTGAGCGTAACTCTCGAACAATCTCAGGGAGGGGAGGAGGCAACGACTTAGAGCCTAACCATTATAAGTCAAGTTGAGCATTTCTTTATCCCTACTGTTTCAATTTATGTGCATGTCACGTGTTTGAATTTGCCTGACTCGGATTTTTGCATAAATATTTGATATTGTGGTGAATTTCCATATATGTCCGAGGAGAGTTTGTATGAGAGCGGGTGCTCGATTGATTCTTGCTTGACATTGTTTGTTCTTATCAAATTTTTTGAGCTATAGATCATGGCATGACACGTTGTTGGTAGTTCTCTAGCCGAAAGTCATTCTATTGTTAGGCCATCTCTATTTTTGAAATGGATTACAACTATCGGAAGGCTCGTATAAAAATTTCTATCCAATTTCAAGAATATGACGTCCTCATATGCCTAGTAGGATTGAACTTGAAACAATCGTTCGTCAGAATGAAAAGGAATAGAGCGCTAATGATATCAAACAAGTTCAAATGAATGATAAGGCAACGAATCCATTATATCGTGCTCTAGATGCTAATGAATGTAATTGCATCTCGACATTTTCTGGTGCTAAAGTGCCTCTTGAAGGGACAAGTCAAGTTAGAAAGTCTAGAATTAGTATGCTCACCCATTGAGAAAAGAACAACGCAAATGCCATGACTTTCGTACGGCATGATTGCCATAACTTTTTTTTTCACTCACTTAAGTATCATATCAGAGTAAAATCGATCCTTTAAATACTATTTCCAGCAAATCATCCAACATGTATTTTTTTTAATAATTTCTCATCTAAGGTGGATTTTTTATTTTTTATTTTCCTTTTTTTGCCCTTTTCTCACGGTTGGCGACGGTTACTAGCTACCCTCGCTTGCTATGAAACCGAGTGATTCTTGCTAGACTTGAAAAGGGGAAAAGGAAAAAAAAATAATTATTAAAAAATTGTCCACAACAGCGCCAATGAAGTCATGAATGATGACTGGATTCACATTGGATTTTATGACTAGGCAAATCGTCGATGGCATTCAAGTGATTAATTTTTCAAATTTGTGGCAAGTTATTGCACTCAAGTGAGCGCTATACAAACGAGGGTGAGTGGATTGCTGATATATGTGTACTCAGTTGACCGTCATTATTCGTAGATTGAGATCACTAGGCAAGGTTGATCCTCAAGAAAAGCTATTATGAACATTGCCAATATTTGGGAGCCTTAAGTGTCGGCAATTGATGAGCTTCCTGGGAAGGTTTTTCAAATCAAGTTGACGGCTCGATTGAAAGAAGATTTAAAGCAGGACTTAATGGCTTCTGAGTCTTCTACTTCAGATAAAATGAGCCAAAAGAAGATAGTGATGAGGACAGTTCCAGATCAGACTTTTGCTTCTCTCTAATCAGTGGCGTAGGAAAGAAGAAGGCATTGGTACATCTACATGGAGCGAAAGCGAAATTGAGGTCGAGGATTCTTTTAGGGATAAAGAGGTTGCCACATCGTGTCTCATGACTCTTAGCGAGTGTGAAAACGAGGTAAATGAACGTACTTCTGTCTAGACTTTTGAAGAATGTCAAAATGCGTTTGATGATCTTGTGGTGGATTTTCAAAAGATTAATAAGAACAAGATTGTTAAAAGAAATCCAATGATTCTCTAATTGATGTAAACAAGAGATTGAAAGACGAAATAGTTTTGGCAAAAGTACAATACAAGTACCAAAATTTGGCATGGCGGGACACTAGTGCCAAAAGTTATAAAAGATATACATAAGTGTCATTTTCTTTATAAAAAAAATGTGACATTTAAGTGTCAAGTCTAGCAAAAGGTGTTGAAAATCTTAAATGATATTTTTCTAATAATATAACTCATCTACATGGCTCGTCGAAAAGCTAAGTCAGTAAAGAAGAGCCAAAACAATGTCATTTTGCCTCTTATTTGAATTTTAATATATATTAATTACATTAAAATTAAAATCAAATTTAAAAAAAAGGGGGAAGAGATTGCAAAACGATGAGGGCTGAGCCATCGCTACCACCATCTCCCTACCATCGCTAGGAAGGGTAAGGGCAAGGTCGGTTGAGGTTGCCGAGCCTGGGCGGGACAGGACCGGCAACATGGGCTTGCAAGCCCTCACCCAAATACGGGGTGAGGGTCACATCTCATACCCAAATTTGGCGAGGGTCACCGGCCCTCACCTAGCTAGGCCAAGGGCCGCCGCCCGTTGGGGGTCGCAACCGATCAGACCCGGGGTCGCTAGATCCTAGCGAAGGTGGGGAGGCGCAACGAGAGCTTGCACAACCCTCACCTTCGCAATCTTCTTCATCTTCCTTTTTTTAATATATAAATTTATTATATATTTTTTAAATTTTAATTTAATTAATATTTATATTAAAATTTAAATCCAAGGCAAGATGATGTCGTTGTTTACATTTCTTTCCACGTTAGTGTGCAAAAATGATATTATTTTCGGCTTATCTCACGTCGGCGTGCAAAACGACGTTATTTTGCACTTATCTCCTGGAAAAATGCTACATTAGCATTTTGGCTAGATTTTCTTTCTGTTGGCACTTAATTGATCCACTTTGTTCCTGATTTTGGCATTTAAGTGTATATTTCCAAACTTTTGGCACTCAAATGTCCCTCCATATCAAGTTTTGGTACTCCAAGTCTCCACATCTTAATAGTCTTAGACCAGGAAGGGCAGTGGTCTTGAAAAAGAAAACATGGCTTTGAATAATGGCACGAGTGAAATAAAAAATGATGATCCAAATGCTATTTGGTAGAAGTCTATAGAGGGAACTAAGACCTTGAACACAATGCTTGAAAAACAAACATTTCCTCTTCTAGAAAATGGTCTTAAATACTAACTTTTTCAAAATAGGAAAAGAACTCGTACCATATTTGTTAAAGCTTCTCATGCATCAATCCCATGCGACTTCTTGTCGTAAATATGGACACTATGCTCACAATTGCTTTTTGAGAAAGGGTGTCGCTAGAAGAGTGAGAAAAGGATTGGTGCCTAAGGAGAGGATATTCAGTGGTTCAATACCACAAAAGCAGCCAATGTGGCAAATAATTTTCTACTCACATCCACTCACAAATGGACAAGTGTCCACAAATCCACAATAGCAATTAGGGATGTGCAACCGGACTGGGTAAACCCGGTTCCCGAACCGGCCCACCCAGAAAATAAGGTCGGGAACCGGTTCCCAAAATTCAGAACCGGTTTGAACCAGTCCGGGAACCGGTTCCGAGGGATTACCCACCCGGGAACCGGATTGACTGGACTGGTTTGTAAGCCAACCCAAAAGTCCAAAACCCTAAGTCGGTCCCCTGTTTCTTTCTTTACCTCTCACACCTGTAGACTTCATAGCGTTTTCCCTTGTTGCGCCATTGCTAGCTCCCCGTCGCTCTATTTCATCCATCGCCAGCTTCCTAATCTGTAAGCTCGCAAATTTCCTCGGTTTTTCTAAAATTTTCTTTCAGATTGAAGCAGGGTTCTTCTCGTTTTCTTTGGGGGTGCTTTCCTAAGCTGGATTTCTTATCAGATTGGTGGAAAAGTTTGCGTTTTTTTGTTCATATGGGAACTCATTGTGAATGGGTGGGGTAAGCTAGGGGAGAGAGGGAAGAAATCGTAGAACTCGGGTAAGCTGGGTTCGTACTGATCCTTCTGCCCCTCAACTGTGATGCTAAAGGACAGAAAGCTGAATTTCTCCTTTAGCATACAAAATAAAGCTCTAGGTTCATTTCCATTTCCACCCAGATTTTGAAGTCTGCATTATGTTCTTTTGTCTTCAAACTTTATTTGAAGACATACTTAGCTGCCAGGTTCTCCTTGAAGGCGGGCATGAAGCCGCACGAGCTGGTCTTCTAGACAGCATGAACTGTTTTTGGTTTCCCAACTTTCTATATATTTCTCTCCAAATTTTGAGTTGGCTTGGAAGACGAGACTGCTTTAAGATTATTGATTTTAGTAGGAATCTCAATGTTTGTTACGTAGTTGAATTTGGTTGGATGGATTCCTGTTTTAATAATTTACCACATATATCGCCATACAGTTTGGGATTATAAATATTCTAATTGGGGAAGGTAGTGGGATTATAAATAGTCTATGTAGATCAGCTCAATGATAGCCTTTGATGTGTAGATATCAAGCAAGTTTTTAAGATTTCAATTTGTTTATGTAGGTTTCAAGCACCTTTGAGCTGCTCTCTCTGGTTTTTTCTTATAAGCTCAAAAAACTTCTGTACCAAACCAAATTTTCCAGATGGGTCTGTCTAATTGTTTTTGATTTTATTGACACATTTGAAGTGAAAATTATTAAACTGCTGTTCACTTTGGTTCTTTTTGTACTTGAATTGAAAATGATTTTTGTTTTGTGCAAGAGAGTTGAATTGAAATTGTCAGCCAACATTTTTATTCATCCACATGCTGTTGCAAACCATTTCCTTGTTAATGCTTGTCTTGCAATCAATGCTTGTCTCGATGCAACTCCCAGTTCTGAAGTATGAACGATAAGTATTGCACTTTGGATTCATTGGAAGGATCATTGGCTGCTGTGTCGTGAACTTTTGAGTGGGCATCTACTAATAGCTTTAATGGTTCGGTCCTGCCTTCCAAGCATTGATAATTTGCCATTTAGTTAATCAACGTAGCAGATTTGGGTTTTCATGGTGAAGTGTTTGGTTCTCCATTGAAGCAGGCTGAAAAGAAAACTTAAAATCATTTAGGGTAGTAGTCACCGTAGATTGTCTCATGTAAACTATGCTACATCTTTTGCCAATAGAAAACTCTGGATCAATGTTTTCGAAAAAGCGGTCAAGTAAACTGTTTGAGGTATAGGTTTTCAGGGATTGTAGTGATATTCTTTCATGGAATCGGGAGATGGATCTTGAAAACAATGCTAATGAGACTGATGGTGTAGGATCTGCAGTTTTCAGGCTCCTGAAATCTCTTATTTGGCTTCAGCTACATTGGATTTTCTTCCTTGTCTTATATAAGTGATGTCCGATCGATGGGTTTCAAGACATTCTGTCTAAATTAAACGTAGAGCTTCAGCGAGTGACTTCCTAGGATGAATGAATTACCCTTGGATATTCCCTAGAAAAATAATTTGATCTTGGGAGGCGTCATATCAGGAGCTAGTTTCCTCTTGCTCATATCAGGAGCTAGTTTCCTTATGATTTTGTTTATGATAATTTGCCTTGTGGATCCTTAGTTTTTTGTTTAGTCAAAAAGTTTATTTACTTATTAATTACAAGTGCTTAATATTTCGATATAAATTAGAAGAATTATGTTGTTTTCTTGCATATTAATATAAAATTCAAAATCGTATAGGATGTGCGGTTGCAAAACAGATTCCAATACAAATAGGGTTAACCCTGGAACTGGACCAGAAAAATAGGGTGGGTCGGGTACAGGGTCTAGGTCTGAACCTACCCACCCTGGACCCAACCACCCGTAATAGTAATTGATGTGGAATCAAATAAGACGAAAAATCTGCCCAGTTTTTTTGTTACTTTCTTCCTTCTCCTCCATCCACAACATTGTTGGCGTTGCTCGTCCATGGCTCCCGCCTTCAGGCCCCCGCTTCCCTGACCTTTATTTCTCTATTTTCCCGTACTTTTCTTTTGTTGTTTGAGCTCGCAGTCCATGGCCGTTGGGATCTCAAGCTCACCGTCAAGACATGTGGCCATGGATGAGCCATGGTCACTAGTTTTGCGGACAAGCTGCCTTTCGAGTCATGAACGAGCAAGGCTTGTGGCCATGGGTGACACCGGATTTGGAGGCATGACACTAGAACCAGATTTGGATGAGGAACGACTGCGAGCTGTCGTGACAATGAAGGGGTGGCTTGGCCATTTATGGGGCTGACCATGAGCCAACCGCAGGTGACGATGGAGAAGGGGTGCCGCTCATAGTTGGACCGAGCCACTGCAAGTGATGATGGAGGCGGTGGCTCGATTTGACTACGAGCAACACCAGAAGGACTAGCTCCCCTCGGATGCGCAAGACATGGCGCAAGACATGGCACTGCAACTCCACCGATCCCCACGGTGAGGAGAGGTGCTGAGGTCGATGAAGAAAAGAAGCATCCATGGATGTATAGGATTTTATTCTATTTAATTCGGCAGCAATAGATACATGTCAATTATGAGTGGACGTGAGTAAAAATTATGCGCCATATCAACGGTTGATGTGGTAGAATGAGATCAATGGATATTTTGT
This sequence comes from Eucalyptus marginata, assembly GCA_014182565.1. Classification (NCBI taxonomy): domain Eukaryota; kingdom Viridiplantae; phylum Streptophyta; class Magnoliopsida; order Myrtales; family Myrtaceae; genus Eucalyptus; species Eucalyptus marginata. The sequence continues at coordinate 13,319,473 of CM024593.1, forward strand.
CTTGCCTAAGTGTACTTTGGCAATTAAGGGCTGTCTGATAATCATTTCATTCTCGAAAACAATTTCTACTTAAAATTTTTTTTTTCTAATTATATTCCCTAGAAGAGTTTCTACGCATTCGAAAGTATTTGGTAATCACACCAAATTTCTATTACAGAATAGAAAAAGAACATAAATGTGATCCTCAAATTTTTTTATGCTATAGAATTTCTTTCAATTTTTTTAATAATTTTATGAATTTTTTTTTCTTTTATTGTTTTTCGTCTTCTTTCACCTCTAGCCAGTCGCTGGTCTCAAGGGAGCTTCACCAGCCCTTGGCAAGGCTCGACCTTGCTCGCCTACCATGCCTAGCCATGGTGAGGTCAAGCCTCACCTGACACCGCAAGGCAAGCCTCGCCGAGAGCCGGCAAGGCTTTAGCGAGGTTGCCGGACCTCATCTAGCCGTCACTAACCATCCCCGAGGCCGATGACCGACTAGAGGAGGAAGAAGAAGAAGAAAAGAAAAGAGAAAAAAATAAATTGATTTAATTCTAGAATTGTTCTCAAGAATAAAAAAGTGACTTTTTGTACTTCTTGATTTCGTTCCAAATTTATTCCCCTCGGAACAAATTTATTCCGAGAGTAGAAAAATTAGCCGACATTAGCAAATAGATTTATATATATATATATATATATATATATATGTATATATATATATATATATATATATTGTTTCAAAGAATAAAGAAATGGAAGCTAAGAATTTGCCGGTTACCAAGTATGCCCTAACTATCAAGTGCCCGATGCAAATTGAGTACCAAGATTCAATGCTTAAATGTGCTCTTTGTAGGTATGTCCTGAGACCAATTCAAAATGCACAAGTGGTACCATAGTGATTACTCAAGACATATGCTGGAAACGCAAGTTCATTCGATTATTTGAAGAAAATGGTTGGAGGACATGAGACTTGTGGTGGCAAACTCAAAAGAAAAAGTTGTTGCTATCGTTAACATTGGTAAAGATGAAACTCTTATTGAAAATGTTTAACTTGACGAAAGTTTGACATGCGACTTAACTTAGTGTTACTCAATTATGTGATAAGGTTTTCGAGTGATTTTTGAATCATTTGCTTGCTCTCTTATGGATACTTCTCAGGTGCATTAGGAATTATGTAGTAATTTAGGAAAGCATAAACTTTGTTTTAGCGCATGTTTAGGATTTAATATATATTATAACCTAATTAGTAAAAATCATCATGTAAATTTAGATAGTTTCCCTTTTTAATTCAAAAAGAAAATCTCAAAAACATTTCATCCATATCTCATATAAAATTCATTCACTTGTAGATTAATTCATCAGTTCTCATATTATAAATGTCATATATTACGGTCATTTAGTGAGTCACATAACTTTATGTTAATATTGTTGGAGGTTAAAAATACAATCTAGAGGAGGTGAATAGTTTGATTTAGAAAACTTGATAATTTTTTTGTGGAAAATAGTTTATGCTAAGTAAAGATATGGTCAACGTGATGTTTCAAAACTCGTGATTATAATGTGTGCTTGTGAAAGTAATACACTAGCGGTTCGGCTTTATCCTCAAACTTACATCATAGACCAACAGTCACAAGTCGGGGTGGATTGTATTAATAATCTGCTTAGAAGGTTACCATTGGCAAGCATTGATCTTATTACACGATAGATCACACCATCAGGACTCATTTGCTCTTACTCTTATACACTTAATCTTTAGCATAATTACTAAGACAACACAAACACAATACTTAGAGAAACAGTCTATGGAAAGCGTTTCGCTTAGAATAGGATGTATAGCAAGTTTTCAAACTTTAACACGTGTCACTTTCTAACATTTGGCTTATGAGATCTTCTCTTTTATAACCATCTTCAATCCATTTGTTAGAGGCGGATTTGATAAGCAAAGTGTAGTTAGAGTTACCATTGATGCTACTGCACAAAGATAGAATTGTCCATATAGTTCTTTTCTTGAATATTGGTAGGTTACCCAAAAATAGCATCGGTTGCTATCCTTTCGTCATAGATTCTAATAGACCTATTAGACTACCTAGCATGTTGATTACTATTATTACTTTGATTCTGCTGCTGTGCGCATTCACTGTCACAATGGCTAAGAATAGTTTGGACATTCTCAAAATTACTTGGAGATGTTTCTCCAACAAATACTTTAATGAAGATCACATCATGTATATAGATTGCATCTTATGCATTGGACACATCGCATATATTTTAATTTTGTATAAAATGAAGTACCCAAAAAGAATTAATTGACATTGCATTTAGATTCTTTTTTAGGTCATGCATGCTTTATTTGGTTCGAAGTTAACATTTTGTAAAACACTTGATGTGTTGGACATAATGAAGCTTTACTATTACTCAGCACATCAATTTTTTTTTTTTTTTTTTTTTTGTTCATAAGTAATTTATTCATCGCTTTGATTATTGAGAGTTAAATTATTGTCTATGTACTCGCATGATCATCCATTATATGCTAGTGTTTGAGAATTAAAATTGACCAAGTTTTCTTACAAAACATTTTTGAAATAAAGAGCAAAGAATTGAAAGAGTGTTAAATTTATCTTAACGTAATTAAATCCCTATATTTAAGAAATCTTTAGTAAGTAGGATGCTCTTCCACATTTAATTTCGGTTTCTAAGAGGCCTATAATAGATTATGATGACTCCAATATAAATTGATTGGCATGTTTACTATGAGAATTACACAAAAAAAAAAATCTTAAACTTATTATAACTGTGTTAATTCAGTTCTAAAACTTTTACATTTGTACTAATTCAATCCTAAACCTTTTGTATTTATACCAATTTAGTATATCCATCCAATTTTAACCAAAATCACTTATGTGAATGCTAACCATTATATGTGCACTCCTAACGCTGACATAGACAATTTTTAATAATATTTTGACATTTTTCCAATTATTTATTATTATTTTTGTCTTTTTTTTCCCTTCCCTTCTTTCTCTAGCCGATCATTGGACCTCAGCAACTAGCTAAAGGTGAGGGCCGATGAGATTGACTTTGCCTGCCACTACCAATGCCAAGCGTCACCTGTCGCCAAGCGAGGTCGGCCTCATCATGGCTAGAAATCACTAGACTAGTGAGGTCGAGCCACACTTAGCCATTGGTGAGGCCAACCTTTCCTAGTGATAGTGAGGTCAAGACTTGCAGGCAAGTGAGGGCGAGCCTTGACCTTGCCTAATGATAACAAGATCAGTCTCGCCATGGCTCGGCGAGGCTCCCCATTGCCAATGGCTAGTGAGGTTGACCTTGTTAGCCCTTGCCTTTGGTCAGTTGCCGAGCTACTGACTAACTAGAGGAAGAAAGGAAGGGGAAAAACAAAGAAAGAAAAAAGAAAAAGAAAAGAATACAAAATAAAAAAAATAATCCAAAAATATTATAATATTGTTAAGAAATTGCCCATGCCAGTATCGCCTATGTCACATAAAATAGCCGGCATCCATGTAAGTGATTTTTAGTCAAAATTGACTTAATAGAGTGAATTGGCACAAATACAAAAGATATATGACTTGATTGGTAAAAAAATGTTTATGATTGAATTGATACAATTGCAATAAGTTTAAGACTTTTTTTGTGATTTTCCCCATGTTTAATTGATTAAACTAAAGCCCCAAAGTTGTAATTGGTATTGACATGAGAGTGTGTAATAAATGTTCGCTTACTAATCCGTTGGCTTCCTTGGTGGTTCACCTTCGAGACGGTCACGACACCTATGGCTCGGCTAATGTGGCGACATGTGGTGAGTAGAAGCTATGAATTGATCAAGTGAAGGGGTGAATAGGTTGCCTAAGAACCATAAAAATCATTTGCGGAATATAACAAGTTCAATTTCAAACATTAACAAAAATAGATTGTAGAAATTAGATGTGCATGCTACTGTTTAACAAATGTTGACTATTACAAACAGGTAATGCTAATATTGAAGATAGAATATATTGTAAGCAAATATGTAGTGGTCTGACTTTATCTCCAAGCCTCTATCTATTTTTAACACTAACAGCCATAACAAAGCTAGAATCCACTAGTAATCTTTAAGACAAGTTAGAATCAACAAATATCACTTTTTCAATAGATCACATTATTAGGAATCATGTACTATTATCACTCTTGTACACTTGCTTGTATAACTTATTACAAATATTAGCATGACCCAATTATTAACATTAGGAGACGCAACAATTATAAACAAAAAGAGAGCAAATGACTCGTTTTATTCATTTCCGCCCAACCTAATTACTTCTCTTGAACTTAATATATAACCATCCATTCTAAGATGACCATTTCCCATCGAAGTCTTCAAGTAGCCATTGGTTCTACCATTGTTGGTAGCAGGATGTCTCTAGAAATCATCATAGCGACTCTCTGACATCGACAACGTCTTTTTGATAGTGGCAATTTCCCAAAACTGTATTAGTATACTTTTGTCAAACTTACTCATTATTGTCAAAACTGCTCCTAAAGAACTCCGGTGATCTTTCTCTAGATTTCAAACCTTTGCGATGGCTATTTCCATCTTGATTAATGTTCTAATCGGTGATCAAGTGATCGGCATCTTTCAAGACTAAATATCAACATGATCTGTTACCCATAATTAGGATGTGAGAATTTTTACTAATCACTTGATGCTGTCCACTAAAAAACCATATGGACGACTTGCAATCAATCACCAAATGATCCTCTTGAGTATTCTAGCTTCCAAAGATGTTACCTTGATGAAAGATTGACCATGATACCTCCAAGTCAATATGAACACCTCGTCATCTTTTTCCCCTCCCTATCAAGATTCTCATCCTTATACCCAGTCTTCACTAAACTCACATAAGTCATTGATATCATCACAGCCTTTGACCTCATATGTATAAAGCAACTACTCTTTGCCAACAATTTGATGCCCCAATAACAATTCATTGCCCCCGATAACGATGCTGATCTTTCTGATCCTTCCAATCTTATTGACAATTTTGTGTCTACCAAGCTATTCATCTTCATGGTCTTTTCAAGTTTTACCAAACATCCTCATTCTAGGCTTGTTCACTATCACTAAGTCCATTCAACTCTTCATATGATCTTTGTACCTCAAAATCATTATGAACAATTTAGTTGTTCCTGACTTGTTCACTCTTGATAAGGTCCTTTTAGACATTCACCGTATCTAAAGATCCTTTCTGCTTGTGAACATCTTCAATGCCCAATATCTTATTCACCTTAGATATCGGCAATAATCCCTCAATATTAGCAGAGCACTCTTGACAGTGGCAAATCACTTCTCATAGTAGAATTTCTTGGTGTTGTTATGACAACATATGCATTTCAACTTGTACATATATTACCTAGCACAACTCAATCAATTAACACATTAGTAATCTTTAATTTATCATTGCCACCTTCAAAATAACATAGGGAATTTTCTCAACAATCATCACATTGATGATTTTCCCTACAGAAGGCGGTCGGCCTCTTATGCAGCAGAGCAGGACAACTATGCATTAAGGTCGGGGCTCAACACGAGCAGTGGCAGGTCAAAAGACGATTGGGTCTTCGTAGATTTTGGATGTTGGCATTGAGGAAAAGGAGATGATGAACATGAGCGGATAATTGGTGATGAAATTGCTAAATGTATGAACATGGAAGTTGCTCATGAATCTCCACGAAGGTGAAGCTGCCTCTGGCATGGTCCGTTAGCAAAAAAAAAAAAATTGAGAGGAAGACCTCCCGTGAAGTTTCATGTGGTGTGTTTTCTTTGTGATAGAATTAGTACAAACCTAATACAAAAATGAATGTTAAACGACTCAGTGCCAAAAATCCTAATCTTTAAATAAATGTTAAAAGGGTTTTAGCAAGGCCAAAACTATCGTTTCAGCAGCTGCTTTGATACTAAACTTTTCAAACGATCAACCATTACGAAAAACGATAATTTAAATGACTCCGTACTTAATTTACCGGAAAATCCGACATGCAGTTATTTTAAACAAAAAACTCACTAGAGTAATTTAAATAGAGAGTTAAAGTTTTGGCATAAACTGATTGTTTGTAAAGTTTTGGTGCTAAACTTTATGCAATTTTTTTTGGGTCTAAAAACTTGATGCAATTAGAAATTTGAGAAAATGATGTCCTGGTTTCAAAGAAAAATCACAAAATAAAAATTCTACGTTTGCCACCAATTTTCTATGCAGTTTTAGACTCATAAGCAAACGCCGACGCACAAACACACGCAAACCCTCTCTTTTACAAATAATTTCATTTAAAATCACAATCTATTTACTTTCCTCTAATAAGAAAAAGGAGGAACTGAACAAAATTTTCTTCATCTCTCCTCTTCAGCCTTGCATTTGCTTCTTCTTTGACTTTGCTCTCTCTTGAGATTGAAAGACGAAAGCTTCAGACCTTATGAGTATGGACAGCAATGACAGAGCACGTTCGGGACCAATTCAATCCCAATTCTTCAGTTTATGAAAAAGAAATGTATTCAAAGATGTTGTTTCACATGATTGGTGCACTGCACAACTCAAATCATGTGTTGTGCCAAAACTTTGCTATCATCAATTTAGTACCAAAACTTGATGGAGGATCACTATAGTGCCATTTTTTTCCTTAAAATCTGTCTATATATTTGTCTCAGGCAAGCTTTTCTTTTATAAAAAAATGCCAAGCTGGATTTTCTAAAAACACGGGTAGCTAGAGCCGCTTATGTAATTGCTTTTGAAAAGTTGCTGTATTAATAACCAAAAAAATAAATAAATGAATTTTTGAAATATTTTGGCACCTAAAAAGTACCGTACAATAGTTAGGCACTGATATAGTCTTATCCCAAAAAGAATCTTTAGGCAAAATTTAGATGTCAATAAATAAGATATTTACACAAAAAAAGAGAATTCATATGAGAGATGGGAGTAGACTTTGTGAGAAAGATCTTAACGAGCATCATCTAATTACGCTCTTTGATTAAGCTCCCTGAAATCCTAATCACGTTGGAAAATTCTTAAATGAAAAACTAGATGTCTACATAGCAATAGCATGGTACTTTCCACTTACGAAATTTTCAAAATAGAACGGAAAAAGCAGTGAAATGAACCAAAGGTCCAAAGTAACATAAAATCGACTATTTTATGTTATAGTCCAAAAAATATCATTTTTATTTATTTATTCCCACGTATAAATAAATAGACTTCTATGAGCAATTATTACACGACCTTGGTATATGTGAATTCGATGTGTATGTGTCGTTACATTATGTGGGTCCCACGTCATGGGTCATATACTTTTGAGCAATATTTTTAATCACAAAAATTAGTATCTCACACCTCGTGAATATCTGGGTAGCTCGTTTCAAAATAGGAGGAGAAAGACGAAGATTGCCCTTTCAGAACGGCCATCTCCAAAAACTCTCTCCTTTCCAACGTGGACGACGACACAACGGCGAACCTTCGCGGTTGGCGCACATAAGCTTACTTTGCCATTTGAATTGGACGAAGCCTTAAGGAAAGATACCGCGTTCGTCAACCGCCATGGCTAGTTGGTTTTTTCCTCTCTCCAGAAGAAGAAAATTCTTGGGTGCTCCCTCAACCGCACGTCTCACGTCCCGGTCTCTCTCTCTATATAAATCCACCTCTCCTCCCTCGTCTCTCTCACCTTCGTCTTCGCCCGCTCCGAAACGCTTGCAAGAGAAGAGAAGAGAGAGAGATGAGCACTGTTAAAAAAATGTTTAGATGTGTGTGTGTGCGGAAGCATGGTTTTGGTATTAGTTATAATTTTTTATTAGTGATGTGTGCAAGTGTATGGTATATTTTTTAGAGGGTGGACAAGAGATAAGATAGGATAATTGAAGGATAAAGAACATGGGATATAATTTATCTAGTTGATGGAAATGAATAGTATAAGATGTTTTGGTAATTGAGGAATATTTCATGATATAGAAACTATCTTAGTTCTACTCTTCCACACTGGTGGAGTTATAAACCTCACACTCAAATGAATGAACTACAAGCCTATTTATAGGCATGAGTTACCGCCTTAATACAACATTCTAGATTTCTATAGAATGTTGTCCATGTAGGCTTCATCTAGGAAATTCTAGATTGTAGTTCTTCTAGAGACTTCTCTTACATGCTGGACATTTTCCTCTTTCTTCCAAAAACTTCATCTAGGAAATTCTAGAAGTTTAGCAACTCTAGAAAATTCTAGAAAATGAATCACCATTTCCAACAAGCACTTACTACAACCAGAATCATCCGCCGGTCGGCGCCCCTCCCCGCAAGGTAACCTTGTTTTCTTGGATTCGCCATGATTTTCTGCTATTTCTCAAATTCATCATCTGTATGTAGTCTCCTGGGAATGTGTAGTATGTTCGTTTCTGATTTTTGCGGGTCTTTCTTGGTATCGTAAAACAAAAAATTTTACTTGCAGGGTACCCGAAAGTCGAAGGCTATCCTCCTCCAGGGTATCCGGCGCAGGGTTACGCGGCACAGGGGTATCCTCCGCAGCAAGCATATGGCCAGCCGGCCCAGCCCTACTACGAGGAGCAGCGCCCCCAGAAGCACACCGGCTTTCTTGAAGGATGGTAATGCACGCGACTAAATTTGCTTGTCAAAAAGTATAATATAATCAAATCAAGTGTGAATCTTTTAGTTTCTTGTTCAAATCTACTTTGTCTTTGAGCCAGTCGGTTTCCAGCAGCTTGTTGTTATGGGCGTGCGTATTTTCCTTGCTCGGCTCCTGAACTCATGAACGCGCGCGTGTTCCATCTCGGCTTTTTTGCAGCTTAGCGGCACTTTGCTGTTGCTGTCTGCTGGATGCGGTTTTCTGAGGTGGGCTCGAGGCAACGGCGCGGATTTAGGGAAAAGATCGTTCTGGTTTCCATCTCTGCCGGTTGGACGGTGGAGTTAGTGTCGGGAACTATCAGGATGATTTGGCTGTCACGTCTTTATTTATTGAATGATCTCTGTTGAATCGTTGATGTATATATCTGGAGACTATTGTTACTTTTCTTATTCACGGATTATGAGACGTGTGCCTTTTCTGAGCTCGTTTGATTTATATATGCCCCTTTCTAATGGCTAATTTTCTCACAATAAGGTTAACTTACACTATAAAACAATGCTCGCTAGCGCAGTATATATGCCGATTAAGTCCTTTTCACCCTTCTTTTATTGTTTCGCTTTGTCAGCCTTGCGTCTACGTGATGAGAAATCGATTATTTTGCAAAAACCATGGCACAGCAATCCTAGGATTTTTTACCGATTTTTTCCTCACGTTTTTTGCGCTCTCCCACGGTTGCTTCGCTTTCCCCTCGTTCCCTCGAATCGCGGGGTCAAGAACGAGAATTAGGGCTGGGTTGGTTGAGTGTTCTAGCCAATTTGATGGGGCTGGTTTCTGGTACGAGGATATAATGAACAAACTGAGGGCTAGACATGGTCTGGTTTCTGGGCTTTCATGGGGTCTTTGTAATGCAAGTTGGACTTAACAGATAGACTTCATAAAAGTGCATGGGCCAGGGGCTTGGCTTGGACGAATTGGATCGAGCCCAGTGCATATAATTAACATCCTTTCCAATCACTTGATGAATTTAAGCCCTTTATGTTTTTTCTTTTTTCTTTTTTCTTTTTTTGTATTTTGCATTTTGGTTTTATTTATTAGTATTTTTAAAGGAAAAAATCACCAAAAATCCCAAATTACATCCACCGTAACACATGTGCTCAAATTTTTTTTCTATAACACAAAAAAGAATCTCAAACTCGTATTTGTGTGACACATTTACCTCCGTTAAGGTTCTATCAATGAGCACCATTAAAAAAAAAAAAAAAAAAAAAAAAAACCTAACATAGACTCTAGAAAGCATATGGAGTTGATATGACACCCACATGACTAAAGTGAAATAAAAACGACGTCGTTTTGGCTAAATAATTATCTAATGGAATCTTAACAAAGAGTAAATATATCATATAGGTATAAAATTAGGGTTTAGGTAAATGTATCACAATGAGCATGGCATGTGATTTTTGATGTCATAGAAAATTACGGGGTAAATATATTACAACATGCATAGTTTCGGGTTTTTGTGGCTTTTTCACTATTTTTAATAAAAACTACATAAATTGCTAATTTTGCTTAAATATTTGGCTAAAAATTAAAAGTCAACATCTCTATGTTCTTTAGAGTAAGAAAATTATGTTTGGTTGTCTCAATTTCTAGACAGGATAGTACTAAATATGTGATATGATATGAAATTTAGGAAATTTGATATATCATATCCACCGTTTGGTAAATCACAGTGATAAAACCATATATATTTACATCCTATGATATCCATTACTTGGTATAAACAGCATATTAATATAAATAAATCTAAAAATTGCATAAATAAAGACGGTAAAAATCTCTCATGACACTCTTGCCAACTTTATTTTTATTTGCTTATTTTTAATTTCTTTTCCGTCTCTTTTTATTTTTATTTTTCCCTTCCATCATTTTCTCATAAATTTTTGTTAAATAGTAAACTATACTAATATACCTAAAGTACTCAAATATGTAATAAATATATATAATTATAAGATAGAAAGAATGAAATGTAAATAAAAATATGGATAAAAAAATGTTTTTATTTTATTTTTTTGATATTAGAATTCAATTGTTATTTATATTAAAATATTATTTTAATTTTATTAATTTAAGAAGTTTTTATTCGAGAAAACTAATTTTTATAAAATCTTATTACCTTGATCCCACCTCATTTATGGGATAATTTTATCTAGACTATATATTTTTTATTTCCGATTTTATCCAGGTCTGAGTAAACATCAAACACAGGATACGATAAATTTTATCATATTATGAATTTTATCTTGACTACCAAACATCAACAAATCTCGTTATCTCCTTCCATGTGAGTGAAGATACTGCCTTAACTGTGGTCTTGTTCATTGCCTAAAGTAAATCTTCTCTTATAACAAGAAAGAGCAACCAAGGAAATTTTCTCTTGCTGCACTTGCTGCAATCTCTCTTCGTTTTCTTTCTTTGACGAGATTCTTCATGCTTCAATTTTTGACGTATTATTTCCCAAGATTTCTCCGATAGACCACCAATAACTCTACCTTAATAAATTTCATATTCATCTCTAATTTCTAAAAGCAGAGGAATTAATTAAAGAATAAGAATGCTTGATATTGTTTATTTAATTGTCAAATTTTATGTTATCAATGAACTTGATCCTAATTTTCATGGGATGGACGACAAGACTGAGGGTCAACATTAAGGTGTGTCAACATGTTGTAACATCACTCAAAATTCACATAAGCTCGCATAAACAGTCCTTGGAGGAGCGATCATCAGGTCGCTCAATAACCTTGACCATCATCTTGGATCGAGTCATGCATGCATGTCTATATCCATAAGAAGCGACCTTTGCCTTAATCTATTATCTATAAATTATATCTTCACCTTTGGACACATCTTTTTCCATCTCGAAATACTGGAAAAAAAAAATGAAAAATGAAAAAGCCACATAACCTGTAACTACCCGCGCCACATTGAAAGAAAAAAAGTGTATCATATAAGGTCTTTGCCCTCAACTTGAACTCAATGATGAGAGCTATATGATTCACGTGGTGCTAGTGCCTGTAAAAATGGTTACATAACTGGCAACACATGGAACAGGTCATGGTATATAAGTGCCAAGGTTATCCATTTGTCTTGCTTTTGCCGGGAAACTTTTAAAGGTTTTCCACTACCAAAAGTTTAATGAGCTATTGAGGTGTGTATCTTACTAGGAGATTAAACTACAAATCTTTTAAGGTTGGTCTTAACTATATGTATCGAGCTGCATGAAACCCTCAACAAGATTGAAAGGTGAGTTGAATTGAAAGTAGAACACTTTTTTTTTTTTTTTTTTTTTGTGTCGATCCTATTCTACTCCTATTCTAATACTTACTCTCAGACTTTTGCCCTGCCTCCGTGCAGGGCATGGGAGTCAAAACCCACTCCTGAAACTAATTCGTCTCCACCCCAACCCCCCTGAGAAGGTGGGGATTCGAACCCCCTACCTTCCCCTTCCAAGTTGAAAGGGTGGCTATTGGAGTAAATTTGAGTGATTAAAGTAGAGCACTTTAATGAGGGGAAAAGTGTTACAAAAGTCTTAAACATTTCGTATATATGCCAATTTAGTCATAAACTTTTTTTTTTTGTACCAATTTAATCCTAAACATTTTTATTTAGTGTCAATTCAATCATTTATGACTAATTTTGGTCGGATTTTACTTGACTAGGCGTCAACTAGGCGATGTGGTACGATCGGTGGTGACGTTGATAACTTTTAATAATATTTTAATATTTTTGAATTTTTTCTTTTCTTTTTCTTTTCCTTTTTTCTTTTTTCCTTCTCCTCCTCCTTCCTCCAGTCGGTCGCCGACCTTCCTCCAATTGGTCGTCAGACTTTGACAACCAACCAGAGGTGATGGCCAGTGAAGGCAGCCTCGTATTGGGCGGCAAGGCTAGCCAGCCATTGGCGAGGCTCAAGCCCTCACCAGTGGTCGCGAGGGCGGCCTCGCGCTGGGTTGGCGAGGGTCCAGCGTTGCTTGATCTGGCGAGATCGAGCCTCGCCCATGGCCAGTGAGGCTTAACCCTTGCTAGCCCGGCGCAAATCGCCGAGATCTAGTTAGGGTCGTGCCTCGTCGGCCATGGGCGAGGCTCGACCTCTCTATCGTCGCCTCGGCCGTTCGGCGAGGTTCGGCGACCAGCTAGAAGAAGGAGAAGGAAAAAGAAAAAAAAAAGAAAAGAAAAGAAAAGAAAATAATTTTAAAATTTTAAAATATTATTAAAAGTTATTCACGTCAGCACCAATCATGCTACGTTAGCCGATCGGCGCCTAGTCAGCAAAACTAGCCAAAATTAGTCGGAAATGACTAAATTGGCACCAAAAAAGGTTTATGATTAAATTGGCACAAATACAAAAATTTAAGATTTTTTTAACACTTTTCCTCTTTAATGAGAACATCTTCTCCATGAACAAGCTTAAATTGGACTAGTTTTCACACAAATATAGCAATCTTTAATGAGTATGTGCATTTCAAGGAGACTTCCACTATGGTCCTTGGGCTAATTAAGTGAAGACACCTACATGTCTAATCAAATAGAAGAGAATATTGAATATTAATAGATAGGATAAAGGCATCACAAATGTCACAACTTTTGTGTAACACTCACTAAAATGTTATAATTTTTTTTGACCTTTCAAGTATCATAACTTCAAAAAACATGCATAGCACTTGTTGTGAACATTATAAAAAAGTTACGACACTTAAGTAATCAATTGAAAAGTGAAACACTCAAGTGATTGGGAAAAACAATTATGGCAATCAAGTAACAAAAACAAAAGGTTACAGCACTGAAATGAGCACTATATAAAAATTATGATGCTTGTAGTGTTTTTTTCCCTCGATAGTTTGTAGATGATAGTACAAGCAAGCTTTGTTTAGTCACATCCAATTAAGGACCTTTGGCTCTTGCTACCTGAAAAATGAAAATGAATACAATGAGATTAGATTAGATTTTCCGAATTGGAAGTTTAACCTTAAAGATATTTCTTTGGTGATGGGAAGAAGCCTCTTGCTACCTGAAAAGTGAAGATGAATACAATCAGATTAGTCTAGATTTTGCGAAGTGGAAGTTTAACCTTAAAGATATTTCTTTGGTAATGGGAAGAAGCTTCTTGTGCACTTTTATGTTCTAATTTGCATTTATTATGTTAACAACACGAATTAGAGAGAGATGAATAAGTTGTTTTAAAAATTTTGACAATCTTTTGTTGAAATTAGCAAATGCTAAGGAAAGATTAAATCAATTTCATATTTCAAAGATTGTAAGCAAATTGTGTGCTTATGCAGGTAAATGAAGGAGAAACAATAACACACAATAATATATAATGGTTCGACTTTATCTCCAAGTCTATGTGCACTTTCACCACTAACAGCACAAGTTAGGCTAAAGAGCACTAGTAATTTGCTAAACCAATTACACTTAGCACACGCATTTTCTTTCAGATGATACAGCACACTATCAAGAATTAGGTGTTGCTATCAATTGGCACACTTGCTTTTTTACACGTTTATAGGGAAAACTTCTAGGACACTTTTAGCTGAACATAATGAGATACGACTCTCAATCCTCGTGGCCATGGAGTTGTCGGAGCTTCTCTTCAAGCTTAGAGATTTGTTTGTCCTCATCAGTCCTTCGTGTGGCCAAGGGCGAAACTTGCGCCCCATCGCTTGCCCCATCACTTGCCGTAACTTGTGTTCCACCATTAACTACAGCATTTGCCACATCGCTAGCAGTGAACGAACCATCGATAAATACGCCCTTGCCTTTATATTCCGGATCAACATCAGACTGTTGGTGTGCAACTGCGGGAGGTGGAGTGAGACGAGCTTGGAGCATATCAAAACGCTTGGTAAGTTGTTTCCGTACATTAAGGGCTGGCTTCACTTCATTCTCAAGACTAGTGATGCAGTTCTATTCATCAAGATTTGGTCGTGGCAACTCTTGAGTGAGTGGATTGAATTCTTCAAGAAGCCATGATGTGACAATTTTACCTTGCAAGATGAAAGCGCAAATACTAGCTTAAGAACAAGATGTGGTAAAAGGTTTTGACATGAGAGTAAGCACTTTAATGTCATTTTCCTGAAAATTGCATTAGAACGGCAAAGCAAGTTTGGCTCGGACTGTGACCTCTCAACCTTCCATTTCGTCGAGGAGTCAATATCATCTCCCAGTGAACTTCTCCAGAAGAACGATGAAGATCCCAATGGTGAAAAGCACCTCCCAGTTATGCCCTAGTGATCAAATTATGAACTCAAAGAATATTACCTACCCACCCCACCACTTTGGCCTGTTTTAGGATCACGACAAGATAATATGAATGCCTTTTTAATTCAGTCATATCAGTCGAGTTGGTGTCTAGGATAATTGTCACCAAAAAAAAGAAGAAAAAAAAAGAGGTTAATGTCTAGGATGTCCACGAGCAAACTATGCATTAAAATTGATGTTCAGCACAATAAGAGACAAAAGTGTGCAATCTAGAAAAGCTACGCAAAATCTAATCTAGCGATGTGGTGGACCATCTCCTCATATTTGAAATATATAACGATTTGAATTGGGACCCTTTGAATTAGGATTGTGTCAAACATATTTAAAGCGAAAGCGAAATAAACAAGCAATTTTTAAAAGATTAATCGTGCATGATACAAGAAAAGTCAGAGCATTAGACACTGCACAATTTCCTATAATATTTGTATTTCAATATAGCTTCTCAGCCGTCACCGCCAGTCATCCTTACCAGCCTTCGTTCAAGTTGCCGATGCCCTTAGCCATGCCGCCTAAACCCCCTAGCTTCACCTTCTCGCCTCAAATTTGGGCTTGCAATGCGACATTCGAGACCATGAGATCAAATCTGATTTCGCCAAACTTAGGCTTAGGTGAGGCCAAGTGTCGTGGTGGTGGTGACTTTTTTGGTCATTGGGTCGCGATTACCATGACTCAAATCTTCATTGAGAGAGAGGGAGGGAGAGAGGTGCAGAGATTAAAAGTTGGGTACGAGTGATTTTTGTAGGTTCCAAAAAGAGCGGGACAATTCAGTCATTTACAAAACATTTTTTTCTCGAAGGAGGCAAAATCATTTCGTATCAACATACACATAGGTTGCCCCCTGTTGATGTTGGATAGGATCGCATGTTGTTCGGTTGATAGCCGTAGAATTACTCGATCACACGTCTAACTGAGCCAAATGGATGGCTCCATGAGGAATCAAAGATGAACTTTGCCATTTTTTTGTGACAAATCCATCATGTGCTGAAGCAATTGCGACAAGTTGCCATCAGAAATCGCACCGGCATGAATCTTCCTGGAATATGCGGGAGAATTCACGAGGGCGAGTTGCTCTGCCATGCAAGAGACAAAACAAGACCGATCATCTTGTGAGGAAGAGAATCGAGAAAGTAAGGAGAAAGATGTCTAGGCAGGCAGGCACAGGACCCACTACTACCTAATCGATTGCTCCATTGGATTACCGATTGGAGGTTAGGATTGTAGCGCTTATGAACGATCCTGATCAAATGTAGGAACCCTGGTACTTTGAATTGACAGACGATTATGCATCGAAAGGAATAAGAACTTAACATTGGGTTCCAAAATTGATGAAATGAATCAAATTAATGATACCACGAATCTCTCCGAAAGAACAAGAGCCAGTGTTTAATTTGCCAAACAGAAATAATCAACTGCAATGACCAGATATAAATCGCTTGGAGATGAGTGGAAATAATTTGCAAGGAAATTAAATTGTTTTTCGGATGTTTGAGCGTGTCTAGTGCTCTTCAGATGCGCTCCTATCGTACATGGGTGATTGACCTCTCTCAACCATCATTCCCACTTATCAAATCCACATTTCAAACCCATATTTGATGGTGTAATAGTTCCTTCCTTAGGAGGTCGATTACATTAATAGTGCTCTATAGATGTGCTCCTTTTATCATACTCGGGCGATGACCACTTGACTTCAATTATAAATCGACACGTTTGATAATTGTTGCCACCTAAGAGTTTTAGTGTATTAATTCTTTCTAGTAAGTGTATCCTTGCAGCTGATTTGATTTTAGCCGAACTGTGTGAGTTGACATCAGTGCTTCTTAATTCGACTGAGATTGAATTGATTGACATCGACTTGCTATTATTATGATGGAAGAAAACTATTACTGGCATGTTAACTTAGTTCTATTGGTTTTTCATGGTCAATGCTAGTGTTGATCGTCTAATATATTCAGAGTCAATACCATATCTTAAGTGTTGGCCAATATATTGTTTACTCTTGTTGACACCAACGTGTTTTATTAATTAGTCGATCCTCATAGCCAACGTGACTTCGTATAGTCGATGATTTTGCTTTATTACTACGGCCCAATATAAGGAATTTCTTTTTCCCTCAAGGGTTTAGCACTTTCTCATCAATAATTGCCCGAAGTTATATCATACTCAAAACCATTGTTTATGTTCATTTGATGGCATCAATTCGCATTAACCATAACTCTTTGACATCATAATTTTCTTTTTAAGGGTGCCAACAAATTTCTTTTTATTTGTGGGCAGACTTTTGATTGTTGATCCCCATAAGTTGAAGTGACTTTCAAGAAGTTATTGCATGTTCCGTGAACAATTTAGACTAATATCATCTTAACCATTAACCTTATGGATTCCACCATGAGAATCACACCATCAGTATGATGAATTGTATTTATATAATTAATAAATCATATTATATTTTTCGGGGACATTAAGAAAAGTTCGTTTCGCGGAAAATATCGTGTTTCAGGAAAACATTTTCTTTGGAAGTCATTTTAGGGAAAATGACTCATTTTCCAGGTGTTAAAAACCTAAAATTTGAGTGGAAAATATTTTCCACCGTTAGTTCGTTAGCTCATTTAATTGTTTGGAAAAAATTATCAAAAATTGAATTTTAATATTTTTAATTGACCAAAAAAATAATTCTATTTTTTTATATTTTCTTTAAAAAATGAATTTTAATTATTTATATTTTAAAAAAATCGAAATTTTTATTATTTATTATTTTTTTTCTTTCT
This sequence comes from Eucalyptus marginata, assembly GCA_014182565.1. NCBI lineage: Eukaryota > Viridiplantae > Streptophyta > Magnoliopsida > Myrtales > Myrtaceae > Eucalyptus > Eucalyptus marginata. The sequence goes on from CM024593.1 coordinate 13,337,145, forward strand.
TTTTCTTTTTATTTTTCCTTCCTCCTTCCTCCTCCTTCTTCCTCCTCCTTCCTCCACCGCCGCCTCCTTCCTCCTCCTTCTTCCTCTTCCTTCCTCCGCCGCCGCCTCTTCTGCCCGACGATGGCCGGCCGCCCCGCGGCCGACCAAGACTGGTGGCCAAATTCGGCGAGCTCGAGGCTCGGCCGATCTCGCCCGAGCTCGCGACTCGCCGAGCTCGGCGGCTCGAGGCGAGCTCGGGCGAGGCCCGAGCCCCGCCCAACTCGCCGGATTTGGCGAGTCGCAAGCTCCGCCCGGGCCGGCGAGCTCCGCCTCGCCCGATCGGCGAGGCCCGATCTCGGCCGCCGGATCGGGTTAGGCGAGCCTCGCCGGCCGGGACGAGGCCGACGAGGTCGCCGGCCGGCGGCTTACGGCCGGTCGCCGGCCACCGCCAAAGAAGTAGATGAAAAGGAAAGAAAGAAAGAAAAAAAATAAATTAAAAATTCGATTTAAAAAATAGGAAAAAAAGAAAAAGAAAGTATAAAAATAAAATGAAAATGTATTGATAAAAAGAAGTAAGAAGGAAGAAGTCATGGAAAACGTTTTCCACTTTTCAAAAGTGGAAAACGTTTTCCTCACTTTAAAGGTTGTTTTTTTTCCAATGATAGAAAACATTTTCCTTGACTAGTTCATTTTCCATGAAACGAATACCGGAAAATCTGAAAAACATTTTCCGGAAGTCATTTTCCGTGAAATGAACGGACCCTAAGAAAAGAGAAATGTTAAAATATATTATGAAATTATATAAAATCACTTTGTCAACTATTTTAAAAACTTAAACTTTAACATAGAGGCTTAATTTAATATTTAATTATTTTAACATGTTCCCTTAGACGCTTATTAAATCTTATTAAATGTGCTTTGAAATTTTAAAATTTATTAGATGAAATAAACTTCTATAATATCTTGAAAAGTGTTTTTGTCATGTTTAGGCTGCGTTTGGGAACTACTTTCCAATGGGCTCTATGGGGCTAAAGGCCTTTGGGCCAAAATGCAGGTATTTGGGAACTACTTTCCAAGGGGCTTTAGGAGGATGCTAGCATTTGCAAGGCTGAAAGCCCAAGGCGGAGTCTAGGCGCCTGGGCTTTAAGCATTCTCGAAATGCACATGTCACTGTTCATGAACTAATGTTGATCTTCTTCTCCGACGGTGTAGACGAGCTCGAGAGGCGCGAGGTCACGGCTGAGGTCGGCGAGGTCGCAGCGACCGTCACCGGCCAGTCGCGCGACCCCGACGAGTTGCGGCGACTGCTCGCGAGTCGCGTGACCCGACGAGTCACATCGCCACTAGGGGTGAGCGGTTCCAGGTTTCGGTTCGATTCCGTCTAGAACCTAGAACCTACCCTTGGGTACAAGTTCCTCAAATTTTGAAACCTAGAACCTACCCGTCAATCAAGAACCACGAAACCTACCCCCTGTCACGGGTTTCGGGGGTCGGTTTCTAGGTTCCAACGGGTTTTTTTTTTTTTTTTTTTTTTTTCATTTTCAAATTTGAACTATAACGTAGGCGCACACTCTAGAGCGACATCGGCGACGGGCGAGCGAGCATGGCGGCGAAGGGCATCAAGCAGCGAGGGTTCACGCGGCAAGCATAGGCGAAGCGGCGTCCGGCGGTGGTGGCCTTGAGGGCGAGCGGCATCCAGCGGCAAGACTCAGAGTGGCGTTCGGTGGCATGAGTTCCAAGTCTGAAATCTGAATAGGGAGCGCCAAGCGAGGGAGGGGGGCTCCTTTTGGAGCCCTAACCGATTCCAAAACCAGTTCAAAACCGAAACAACCGGAACCGGAATCGCCGGTTCCGGAGGAAAAAAGGAACCAAGAATCAAAATCGGGAACCGAACCGAAACCTCCGATTCGGTTCTCGGTTCCCGGTTCTACTCGGGAACCACGCTCACCTCTAGTCGCCGCGACCAGATCTGGTCGCCGAAGGTCGCGTGACCTTCGGCAACCTAGATTTGGGTTGCCGCGAGGTCCTGCGACCTCCGGCGGACCTAGATCTGGGTTGGGCGACCCTCACCGGAGGTCGCCCAATCCTGAGGCCGCCGGCGGCCGCTTGCTTCACTAGCGAACTTTTTTATTTTTTTTTGATAATTTTTTTTTTATTAATCACTAAAGTTGTTTGTAAATGTAATTCCCCCGAACACCATTTTACTCAAAAGTACTTATAAAGGGCTTTCAAATTACAATTTACTAAATATAGTTTGCATTTTAAAAATAAGATCTTTACATTTTCCTAAAAACTTTTTCAAAAGTCTTCTCAAACGCATCCTTAATTTACTTAATAGTTCCAATAATTCTTCTAGAGGGGGCGCGTCTTTCCCCAAAGAGAAGGCCCAAGCTCCCAACTCCATCCGTCTAAAATGCAGACATAACAGTCTCCCACGTGTTAATCCACGCAGCTTTCCTCCTGTCGTCGTCATCGTCTGGTCTGCCTCCCTCTATGTCATTGTCATCAAGCCTAGCCATCTCCCTCTCTTACTCTCCTTCGTGTGGCCGCGTTACAAAGAACTTCTCTCGCCTTTTTGGGCAGGCCCGCTTCACTTTCTCTCTCTAGAATCATTCGACGACCCTCTCTTCTCTCTCTCTCGAAGTTGAGAGACCATGGCCACTTCCAATTCGAGACCGTGGATTTGCACGCGCAGCCACCACGAAGAACACTGTCCGGCCGATCAGAGGCGGAGCTGCCAACAGACTCACCACCGCTCGGGCGGCGAATTATCTGGAGGGAAAGCGAGGCTGTTGAAGATCCCCTGTGGGATTGGGCTGAGAGTTGGGGGGAGGAAGAAGGCGGCGGCGGCGGCGGCACCGTGTGGGTGCCGGCGGGACGTAAGCGGGGGCAATTGGTACAGATATAGAAGAACTACGGAGGAGCAGAGGGAGTTCGTGGACGACATCCGGGAGGCGCAGCCTTACATTCACGCCCACAGAGGGAGGACCTTCATCGTCGTCCTCTCCGGCGAGATCGTCGCCGGGCCTTGCTTGGACTCCATCCTCAAGGTCAGTTCTCTCATCTGCCGCCTCTCTCAAAAGTAACATCTTCGAAGACCATTTCCAATGGATGAGTACAATGATTGTTCTAAATGATGATGAAAGTTACACAAAAAGAAATATTTAGAAATTAAAACAAAATGATTTTAATCCTCCATCATTAAATTTTCTTTTTCTTTATATAATTTTCTAGCAAGAGATTGGAATTCCTTGTTGCACTCAAGTATATGCCTTTGTTACGACCAAAAAAAAAGGTATATGCCTTTGTGATCAATATGAGGACAACTGCCGTTTGGCATTTAGTAAATTTTCAGAGCTTTAAAAAAATATTATCATAAATAAACAAAGCCTAGAATAACTTAATACATCAGTGAAGAATTATTGACAGTAAGTAAGTTATAAGTTTTATATAGTTTATAATTTACAAGTGATCACTCTTTTGCGGACATGTCCTATTACACTTTGTATAATAATTTTAGATTTTCCAATGAAAAAAATGCATTTTACCACAAGTAAATTAGTTTTTCTAAGTTTATCATGTCCGCAGGGTGATATTTTGGTGACTTTAGGGAAATAAGTGCCGATTTCATAGATTTTTATAACGCGTGCATCTGTATATTATAGATACGGTAGGTGCACTTTAATTAATTTACCAAATTTATATATTAAATGATGAACATTTACATAGTACCCTCCACACATGTTGCACGTGCCCCTCCTCCATGTTCAGAAACACATCTTTTTTTTTATTGACCAAAAAAATCAATAAAAAGACCAAACTACCCCTACTAGTCTCCCAATTACCACCGCAAACCCTTAAATCCACCCAACCATAAACCCTAGCCGCCAACCCCCCCGGGGAAAAAAAACCAAAACCCACCACGACCATCGGCAGTCGCCGACCGTCGCCTCTCCACCTTCAACCAACGTATCTCCCGCCACTGTCAATGCTGTCCTGCCTCTACATCCGTTCGTCGACATCCCCTCTCTCTCTCTCTCTCTCTCTCTCTCTACACTTGCAAAGGATATGTGCAGGATGGCCATGGACAACCTCGTGCGACACGAGCCCAATTGAAGGTGGAGGTCGTGAGTCGCATGGGCTGGCCATAATGGACCACCTCAATCAAGGTCGTGCATGGTCAATTCGAGGTTGGCCCCGCCATGGGGCACAACCTGGACTGAGGTGGTCCATGACGGGGGAGATGGACAGAGGAAAAAAGCACGGTGGAAAGCGAGGCGAGGCAAGGGAGGGGAGGGCGGGCCCCGGTGGGCGAGCGGTGGAGAGTAGTAACAAGTAGAGGTTACAAAATAAATCATTTCATGAGTCTAATAAACCGAAGATCATTTAATGATGAATATTAATAGGACTAAGCATGGTCTGAATTAGTTCAGATTGGGCCGGTCCAGCACCTAACTCAAGAACTAACCACACATAGTAATAGTCTCCAATTTTTGGATCGAAAATCAATCCCATTGAGTTTTCGATTTTCTCAATTTGATCCTTGAACTACCACTTAATATGCAATCTCGTCCCCAGACTTTTAATTTGTTCAATTTGGTCCCTGAATTATTGATAAATGTCTGATCTAGTCATAACTATTTGAAAATTGACCAATTTCGCCCTCCGTTAGTTAAAGTTAACGAAATTGGCTTCCATGACTTTTAGTCTCTTAAATATAAAATAAAAAAGGACATGTGGAATATCTACATGGAAATTACCTTTAAAACAGGTCAAATTGTGGCCACTGTCCAAAAAAAAAAAAAATACATAACCACTTATTCTCTTTACTTTTGTGATTAGTTCTCTCATCTCTAGCTGACCCATAATTTGTTTTCCTTTTTTAAGATATATATTGACTCATAATTCTAGTAATTCAACTTAGTTCCACGTCATCAATTAATGCTCCACGTCATCACTTAATGGTTTGAACAAACGGAATGACTAAATGGAACATTTGTTAATAGTTCATGGACTAAATTGAGCAAATCGAAAGCTTAGGGACGAAATTGGTCAATTTTCAAATAGTAAGGGACTAGATCGGACATTCATCGATAATTCAGAGGCCAAATTAAACAAATTAAAAGTCTAGGGACGAGATTGCATATTAAGTGGAAGTTTAGGGATCGTTTGTGACATTTTCCCTTTTTAAAACTATAGAAAATTAAAAGATAAAAAACAAAGACAGAGGAGGAATGCTGTAAAAAAAAAGTTCCCTGTATATAAAGCTGAAGTAATTGTGGTCTTGATTTTTAACCATCACTTCGATAAGATCGTTATTCGTAAATTTTTGGGCCTATCCGGCTGTACTTATACACCATGACAACTTTTGGTTTTCTTTTTATGTGTTAAAGTCACCTTGCGACTTACTTTCTTCTGATTTTCTGGTTTTATGTTTTTAGAATAAGCATACTAAAAACCTTAAAATTTATTATGAAAGTACAAGTAATTTCTAAAATGTTAAAAAAAAAACACAAAAAATTCTTAAAACTTATCGCGAAAATACAATTAAGTCTTACAATTTTCAAAATGTTCGATTAAGTCCTAAAACTTGTGAAGTTGATTCAATCAAGTTCTTCAATTAATTTTGTCTAACTTGACAAACTAGAAAATACTTATAAACTTTAGAACTTGATTGCACTAACTTGGGTCGAGAGCATGTAGGCACTCACCAGTGGGGTGACCACTTAGAGCTCGTTTGGTTCGGCTTTTGGGGAATGCATTTGCGAAAATGCAAATACCTTTGAGTGAATGAGGTTTTTCGAATTGCAAATATCGTTTGATAAAATTTGTATTGTGAAACAACTTTGGCTAAAATACCGTTTGGTAAAATTTGCATTTGTATTTGACTTTTATTAAATTTAAAAAGCAAAAATATATTTATATATATTTTTTTGAAACCCGACCACCAGATCGCCGGATCTGGCGGCCGCATGGCCAAATCTAGCTTCCGGACGGTCGCCGGAGTCAGGCGAACCCAGGTGACGGCCGCCTGAGGCCGCGCAACCCTAGGTGACGACTGCCTGGGTTCGCGCGACCCAAGCGTGACCTCAGGCGACGGCCGCCAGGGTCGCGCGATTCAGGCCATCAATGGCCTGAATCGTGCAACCCAGGTGTCGTTGGGGTTGGGCGACCCTCAGGCGGCGGTCACCGGCACGTCACCGATGTGCACAACCCCTTGGCCGACGGTTGTCGGCCTCCAATCGGCGGTGGCTTGGAGAAGATGAACAGTACCAACTTGCATCCCTAGGATGCAACTTGCCAATGCACCTCAAGAGCTCGATTGGGCTAAATGCCTTTAGACTCCTTTGGAGATACACCGTGCATCTCGCCAAAGTCGCGAAAAAACGAACCAAACGCGTTTGCGTTTAACCAAAGGATTTTAGAGTCCCAAAACCCATTTGCAAAGTCGAAGCAAACAAGGCCTAAGAGTCACCTGCCAATGCCCACCATCGCCAACCCTTTCCAATGTTGGTGGGCTAGCAGCAACGGCGACAAGGATCCCTACTTTGCCTTCTTCATTCTTTTTTTGTTTTTAATATATTTTTTAATTTAATTTAAATGATATTTAGATTTAAAAAATTATGTTTGGATCAAATGACATTGTCTTAGCCATGTCAGCACTATGCATGAGAGAGAAAATAATTTAAAAAAAGTAACATCAACATTTTTTGTTAGCCAAATTAGACAGAGTTAATGTAAGAATTTGATTGCACAAATTTGATAAGTTTTAATATTTGATTACACTATTTTGTAAATTTTAGAATCCAATTACACTTTCTTGATAAGTTTTAGGATTTGCAATGCATTTATTCCAAAAGAAAATGAGTCATTGTGTATTGCTAATCAAACCCAGTTCATGAAACAAGTTATTTCATATATCATTTTTTCTACAACAGGTAAATAAAGGGAAAATACTTTTAGTAAATTAAATTACGCTCACTGTAGTACCAATATAGGAAACATTTTTTTGTGTAATTAAAACTCTCAAATTTATTAATAACCCAGACATATCATCTGTCATATTTTTCCCTCCAAGATGGCCATTAAAAATCTCACGCGACAGCTTGCATGGACATAGCACCAAAAAGTCTAAACTTTGCTTAATCTAACACTAATGTCCAAACGATTTTTCATGTCTCAGGCACACATAGACTTGTATCCAGTGATCAAAAATTACATTTCATAATAGTTCTGTTCAACGTGACCATGACTTACGTGGATAATGGCCTTCAAATAGACCACATGTGGAGATATTTTTGGATCATTAGTATCATTTTAGAATTACGGAGACATAAAAAAAAAAAAGGGTTTTGGAAATATTGAGATTGTAGTGGACTTAATTTTGGAGTTTGGGTGGGATTTTCCGTTAACAAATGCAGCCGCCCTTCTTCTCATATTTCGGTCGGGTCAATTAATGTGGCAAGTTACTTTCGACCAAAAAAAAAAAAAAAATTAATGTGGGAAGTTCTCTCCAGCCCATTCGCGCCGCCACGTACTGCTAAGAAGTAGTCAATTCTCTCTCTCCCTCCCTCTTACAGTCTTACTTACACGGTTACACCTCCTTCTCCAACGTGCCTGAAGATCCCTTCGCAGCTTCAAATGCTCCTGAGTCCTGATCATGGCCTCCTGTTCCTCTTCTTTCCGCGTAATCCCTCCGCAGAACAGGCTCCTCCGTTCGCGTTCCAATCGCGGCAGCCTCCCCTCCTCCACCTCCTCGCGCGGCCGCGTCAATCCCACGGCCAAGGCACGGCTCTCGAGCCCCTCGCCTCTGGCGGCGGCGGAGGACGGAGCGCTTGGGGTTAAGGCCGCGAGGGGGCGAGGGTTCAGGCGCCACGCCTTCGGCGATCCGGAGGAGAGCGGGGCCGACGAGGGGAGCGGCGGCGGCGGCTCGGAGAAGAACGAGCAGTTCGTGCGCTGGTTTCACGAGGCGTGGCCATATTTCAGAGCTCATAGGGGCGGCACTTTCGTCGTCGTCGTCTCCGGCGAAATCGTCGCTGGTCGGCACTTGGATCCGGTTCTCAAGGCACGCGTCGGTTTTTCCTCGCTTCTTCTGTTTCGTTTCTGATTTGTGGTTTGGCTGCATGTTAATGCTGTGAGGAAGAACAAAAGCGCGGACCCGTTCTGTTGTGGAATGCTCCAAGTGATTAACTTCGTGTTCTTCAGGCTTCAATGGATTAATTTTTCTTGGAATCACAATAAAACTGCGGTTGCACGATTTTACCTGCTGAATTTGGATGCATATTGCATAATATCTCTATGGGGTTTGGGTGCTTGATTGTTGGCTTTTGGTAATTACAACTAGATACACTTCTTTGTGCAGGATATTGCGCTCCTTCATGGCTTGGGGATTAGGTTTGTTCTTGTTCCAGGGACACACGTGCAGATTGATAAACTCCTGAAGGAGAGAGGTTAGTGAAATGTGTGTGCTGTGAGTCCTTCAAAATTCATCGTTTTTTGCGCTTGGTATGCTGCAGTGTGATTTCCTTTCTGTTGACTATATTAGAAGCATGGTACATGCTATTGTGTCTAGCAATATCAACTGTATCAGACATAGCTGATATATAATCAGAATGGCGTTACGTGTCCACAACTATGGCTTGCACACTGAAAACTTCCCTGTCAACCAAAACTTATACTGTCAGTATCTGGGATGGTATCTGTAATCTTTTCCCCCTTGATTGTGCATCACATGCTTGTGAAGTGATTAGTGCCTGCCTGAGATTATGATGCTCTCTTTAAGGTGGTTCCTTCAGCCACCCTATATTGTTTGTTCCGAAAATCAGCCAAAGTTTTACACTTTGAGTATAGTGGAAACATATGCACATGGATGTAAATTCGTTGGTTGATAGTACAAATGCTTTATCTTGAAATTGAGCCCTTTTTTTGTAAAGGAGTTTGAACACCCTTCATGCCTTGTAGCTGTCTTACTTTTATTTATCCAAAAAAAGGGCAAAGAAAGAATATGTTCTGCTAATGTTTGCATGAGGTGCAACTGAGCATTTGTTTTTATGTCTGTCGCACAGGTTGGATCTCAATTTCAGAAGTGGCTAGGTCTTGTTTGTGTGGCCTGCTTTTGTTTCTATAAAATCAATTTTCAACAATGGACCTTTAATTGCTGATACTAAGCATGTCTTCGTAGGACATGAGCCTAAATATGTTGGAAGATACAGAATAACAGACACTAAAGCTCTGGAAGCAGCTATGGAAGCAGCTGGAGGTACTCGTTTAATGATAGAGGCTAAACTATCTCCTGGACCCCCAATTTCTGGTATGCACCGTCATGGGCATAGTAGCCGTTTGCATGAAGTTGGTGTAAGTGTCGCAAGTGGTAACTTTCTTGCAGCCAAGGTAACAGTTTACATGCTTACTCTCTTGGTCGATATCTCGAATTAGTTGAACGAACAGTTCACATTTCTCCTGTCATCATTCTGCTTTGGCAGCTATAGTAATGTTGATTATTTTATTTGTAGCGAAGAGGAGTTATTGAAGGTGTTGATTTTGGGGCAACGGGCGAAGTAAAGAAAGTGGATGTTTCTCGTATTCGTGAGAGGCTTGATGGTGGATGTATAGTTGTATTAAGCAACCTGGGCTATTCCAGCTCTGGAGAAGTTCTGAATTGCAAGTATGGATTATTGATTTTGATGCCTATCCCATCTTAAAAGCTTGTTTTGCTTATGCAATCGTCTTGCCATACCCTTTCAGTTGTCTTCAAAATGAAGGTGATGTTTAACATGTACTGTTGTGGACGTAACTTTCTATTCAAATTTGTTCTGTTTAGATTTTATTTATGGCCTACTACAGATGAGACTTCACAGCATTGGGTGTCTCCAACACCCATGTGTTTCTTCCTCTGTAAAGTTGATAAACTGATTAAACAGTTATTGCAGGGATGATTTGGAGAATGGAAATGTTAATTTTATAGATTCAAGCATTTAGTCAACTTGATGACAGAAAACATGTAGAACTAATTTTTAAACTGATTAGCAACTTATGGGGAAAGTTGGGTCATATCCTTATCTTCTTCTTGTTTCTCGGTGTAGCAAAGCTAAGGGAGCTTTCTACAGATTGTAAGTGTGTGCTGAATGTTTTATGCATATACTGACTGAACATTCATTGTAATATCTCAAGAATGATGCTTTAGACATAGGATCTCCCTGACTCTCACAAACAAGGAGACTAATGTATAAGGTGCTTGATATGTGGTCCATATCTCTAATAGCTTTATTTTTTAATGTCGTTTGATGAACTCCTGTTAAATCGATGCAGCACTTATGAAGTCGCTACAGCTTGTGCTCTAGCTATTGGTGCAGAAAAACTTATTTGTATCATAGATGGTCAAATCCTCGATGAAAATGGACGCCTTATCAGATTTTTAACCCTTGATGAAGCAGACACATTGATCAGAAAACGAGCTAAGCAAAGTGAAACAGCAGCTAACTATGTGGAAGCTGTCAGTCAAGGTGATGCATTTGGCACCTGTCTTGGAGGCAAGAACTGCAATGGAGCAGCTCCTCCGTATAATGGAAGTAGTTTCACTCCTTCACATAATGGAAAGGGTTTCCTTGAGAAAGGGAATGCTACCTTTCAAAACGGTGTTGGTTTTGACAACGGAAATGGACTTTGGGAAGGTGAACAAGGTTTTGCTATTGGAGGTTTGGAACGTCAAAGTCGGTTCGATTACCTGGCAGAGTTGGTTGTTGCTGCTTTGGTTTGCAGGGTAACTCCTTACTGTTTCTATCTAGTAATTAACTGTCGTAACTAGAAAATCATGTTTGGACATGTCCCATCATATATTTGTGGCACAGTTCTATCACATTGGTGCCATGCATGACATTATCATGTTTGGGACATGTCCCACCACAGCTTCTGTTGGCAGGTTTTGATCACTTTTTATGTGAGCTCAGTTAAGTTGTCAACTGGGGCTTGCAACCTTGGGGTGGGACTCACTTTCACCTACTGTATATTGGGTGAAGGAGCTGTAGACTAGTTCTGCAGAAAAAGAGTAGTAATGCAGGAATCTTTGAACTTGTGAATCATGAAGACCAATAAATTTTGTCATCGTAAGTTTGTGTCTAGGCATTTTGCAGTTCATTTGGTTTCTATTCAGTTTTTCCTGGAGATTCGTGTGAAGACTAACAGAACAAATTAGTGGTTGCTGAATGGCTGCTCAAGTATCCACCATATTCTGCCGAACACTGTATGTTATACCATGCAATTTTCTTTTCTGTTTGTTTTGTTACTTAAATTGCAAACACTGAATCCAATATAATCTCTTGGTAAATGCCTATGAACTCAGGAGAAATTGAATCTTTGATCAATTATAGAATGCATTATACTATCATCAGAAATTATAGTTCAGATGGAGGAACAAGACAAAGGTCATCTTGTCGGGTAGTGTGCAACTTAACCATCATTTGCTGCTGCCACATATATTGTCCATTTCTGTTAACATAATGCAGTAGAACTTATTTGATATTATCAGACCAGTGCACTTTCAGCACTTGTCTCAGTGATTAATCTTCAAACCACCAGGTCCTGGAACTGCTTCTTCCTGCATGCTTATGCTAATGTTTGAAAAAATATAAGCACTGTATCAATAATTTTCTCATTATTGCTATTGATTCTATTTCCCGCGTTTCAATCAGCGTGGAGTTCAGAGGGTTCATTTGGTGGATGGCACCTTAGATGGAGCTTTGCTGCTGGAACTCTTTCAGAGAGATGGAATTGGTACTATGGTGGCTAGGTATGGATTCTCTCCTTCAATAGTTCTTTGTTTCAGTAAGCTCCAGAATTTTGCCACTTATCAGTTCAATAGTAGCTTTGTGAGGAGAGAATTTACTACAAAATATATTGGCTCTGTGAAATCTTGACATGTCATAGTTTTCTAAAATTCTGATCAAGAGATGGGTGAGGTTGCTTTATAGAATGGTTAACCATTGAACTTTTCAAATGGCGTGTGATTTAGGTTATGCAATGACTTGAAAGATGTAAGTGCAACAGTGAATGAGGAAAACTTCCATTGCTGTTTAAAAAAGAGCCGAGAGGTGAAAATGATACAATTCTACACTGAAGTAATTCTGCTAATCTTCTTTCTCCTCGTTTTCTTCCTTGCCTTGGGAAAGAAACTATGGGATCTTTTGGATCCCCAGACTTCAAGTACCAGTGAGGAAACTGGATATCATTACTGCTGTTCTCAAAAACATCAAAACAAATCTCTACAACAGTTCTCTGTGATTGGTGTTTTTGTAATCTCAAAGTTGAACATGTCTGTAGTGGGATTTAGCTTTTCTCTTTGTTATGTAAAAGGTGCTCTCACTGATGGCAAGGAAGGTAAAAGTGTCTCTCTTCCCCATTGTCGCCCCCCCAATCCATCCTAGCTTTTATTGAACTCTTTTTCTTTGCTAACGTTAAGTTTTTGGAGTATACAAAGTGCCATGTCTAAAAACACAACAGCAGAAGGTAGGTGTGAAATTACTGTCCCAATAGTCAATGTATATATGCTGTTCAATAGGTTGAAGCAGTGTTTTACTTCTGCTTATCATGGCGCTATGATGGAACTATGCTCATACTCTTCATACCTGCATATTTAATTTTCTGGGGTCAAACTTTTTATTCCACCAGCAGTAGGTGAAGGTTAAAATCCCCTTGTCCTCACCCTTACTAGCGCAAGGGCTTAGGTTGTACCATCAATAAGTTAGTGATGCATAATGGTTGGCCTCTGAGCGCATGATCATCCATGCTACTGAGTTATTGACTTGACTTTTTGCCCTGGGCATCCCTTGTTTGTAGATCCTGATTGTGACAGTAGTGAAATTACTCAATTGGCATCTGTTTGATCATCAAAAGTTATTTTGTGAATGTTTAGGTATTCTACTGTCACACATTCTTCGTTCCTCCTTTACTATCTTGTTACATGAGAGTGTATCCCTGTATAGCCTTTTAATGGATACCATTGGGATGATAGATCGATGTGGCTGTAATCAATGTAATTGAATGCTTCCCTAATTCTGCTGAAATAGAAAATCACACATTTTCTTGTACCATTGCGAGGGACATGATTTATACTTGACGCCGTCTCATTTGTTGCTAATTTTTGTTAATCTTTTTTCCAGTGATCTGTATGAGGGTACCAGAATGGCGAGGGAAACAGACCTTTCTGGAATAAGACAGATAATAAAACCTCTGGAAGACTCTGGCACATTGGTTAAGAGGACTGATCAAGAGGTTATGCCTCCTCCCTTTTTGGGCTTCTGGTCGCTGAATCTTGCAATTTTCCTCCATGCTGTCTGTTGAGATTTTTCACTACATGCTTTTTTGAAGAGAATAAATCTTTTAAGTTATTTACTTTACCATCTGAAGTTGACAGTATATCCTTCTGGCCCTTTACATTTTGGATAGCTACTTGAAGCACTGGATTCATTCATTGTGGTAGAGAGAGAGGGTCAGATCATAGCTTGCGCTGCTCTTTTCCCTTTCTTTGAAGAGAAGTGTGGGGAGGTTGCCGCAATTGCAGTTTCTCCTGACTGCCGTGGACAAGGACAGGGAGATAAATTACTTGGTAAGAAGTTGCTTCTGGCCATATGGCTCCAGCATTATTTGTTGTTCCATATCTTTGATCGTGGTCTGCAAGTTGATTTTAGTTGCATGCCCTGGGTGTTAATAACTTAAGAATCTCGATCTAAGAATGCAATCTATTGGGTTGAACTTGCAATTAGATGCCTTCCGAATAAGAGTGTCCTTTTGGGATCTGCTCCTTTTAAGTTCAGTATTTAGTTATTAATTTGTCTACAGAAAGAATAATTTTGAGTTAGCAATAATGAAATGGAGCAATCTGGAATATTAATTTTTGCAATCGGCAAAGCAAGTGCAGAACATGAGAATAAATCCATTTTGAAGCCAAAGTTCCAAACATCAGGATGCACTAATGTGAATACCAAGATTAGATACTACACATGTTTCCATATACCAAGATTACATAACTGGGGTTGCTGTATTTCAATCCTTACCCTCATTCTCAAGGATGAAAGGTACAAACGACCATTGCTAGTATAAAATTGATACGTGGGAAGAAATTTGTCATTTACAGGTTTTTTTTCTCTTAAAAATGCGTGTAACCTTCTGAATATCCCACTTATGCTGAAGTTTGAGACTTTGAAATCCTTTCTATTTTCTATTTTATGAAGTCTGGCATATATGGCATGCAATGATATATTTTTGCATCTTGCTGTTACATCTGATGTCCAGCAAAAATAGAGACTTAAGACAGCGCTATTGCCCTTTCTTTTGCCTATAGAAAAAGCTGATTGTGTTCAACTTCGTTATTGAAAGTCAATTGCATAAAAATAAAGTGCTACTGGTTTTTTGGTGATTCTTTGTTGCTCCATTTAATTGATTGCTGTATCAACTGATTATGGTTCGTCATTTGCAGATTATATTGAAAAGAAAGCATCCTCTCTTGGGTTGGAGAGGCTTTTCTTGCTCACAACCCGTACTGCAGATTGGTATATTTCCTAAACCTGGTTCTCATAAACATGAATATGTTTACCTCTTGCAGCGGAAACACTTGTGCACATTGGTCAACCACAGTTGCCAGCCAATGTGCGTTTTGACTATTCATTTAATTGCAACTACTTGTCCTTGTCAATGCGTAGGTTCGTGAGGCGTGGCTTCTCGCAGTGCTCCATTGATCAGATACCGGAGAAGAGAAGGAAAAGGATCAATCTGTCTCGCAACTCTAAGTACTACATGAAGAAGCTGTCGCCCAACACAAGCGGAATTACAGTTCTTAAATGAATATTGTCTTGCTGGAGGTCTACTGTAGTAATAGGATGAAGATGCTCAGCCGGTATGTAGCCTTTCAAATCGCTGTGTTTCCACCATTAGCAAAATGTTTCAGCTGTGAGGCAAAACCGGAGTCCTTATATCCTCCTGTAGCTATTTTTCTCCACTTGTAATGGAGCTTATTAGGCAGTGAATGTAATTAGCAATTGCACAACTTAATTAATAATTAATTAAATTTTATTCATTATAATTTCACTTTGAATTCGGGTTTGCTGATCACTACTGGTGGTTAACCTGTGCATTCAGTACTATGATGAAAGCAATATATCCACCACGTTTTCTCTTGACGAAGTTCATTTGCATTGGAATAGTCATTTGAATTACTGGAAAGGTAAAAACAGAAGATATTGAAGAATTCGTAAGTGATTATTGCCTTTTAAATATATTCCAGTACTTAGCAAACTTATCGAACTGATCCGATTCAACCGCATACAATTATATGTTTAAAACATAGAACGATACAGGAAGCTGGTCCATTTCAGCTTAAACGGGAAAGCTGAATGCAAATCTATTATCAATTAGATCTACTTCAAGCAAGCTTTCGTAATTTTTAGTGGGATTATGCTTAAGATTGTTCAACCTTGTTAATATTGGGGCTACATTGACTATGTGACCATGTCATCGTCGTGCATTGTGGCTCATTGGTGGATGGGTTAAAAGGTACTTCATGAGTTTGCAAAATTTCAGCTATGGCTGTCAAAATGAGTCTGATCCATTTTTTAAGCCATATTTGATGGGTTGAACAGTTATATGTGTTAGTTATATTTAGTAAACCAATCATAAATGAATTTTAATTTTTTTTTGGTCGATAAATGAACTTAGAATGATAAAACCCAAGATAATATGGGTGTAAAATGGTTTCATGACTTATTTAGATCAAATCCGCCTCTATAATTTTTTTTTTACTCTCTTACTCTAACTCGATGGGTTTAAGACCCATTTTGCCACCTCTATCACTAAGTAATCATGGCTTTATTTGAATATTTTGTTGTGAGGATGAGTGATATAGGTTCCAAGTGAAACTTGAAATCTACCGGCTAAAACTGATCCCCTATTTGTTGTTGAGTCAATTCCAAGTTCTATTCAAGTTCCACATGTATTATCAAATGAACAATATCAATGAATCATCACATTTAATGACTATCACTTACTGTTACAATCTACTGACCTTAACTTATATTTAGACACGCAAAGAATATGAGATATTAACAAAGTAGAAGTCTCACTCATAAAATGAAAACTCAAACTAGTGATTCCAAATTATACACTTATCATTGAACAACATAAAATACGTAGGATAACGTGAAAACATAAATAAATAAATAAAAATACAAAAACTTGTTTTAGATTTTAGGTTCCACCTAACTAGAATTCGGAATCTATCTGTCAAAATAGATTCACCAATTTTTGGAACATGAAACCTACCTCGCATATTTTGGAACTTGGAACTGGACATTTCGATTCTTCAGTTCCAAGTTCTACCCTAAAACCATGCTCATCCATATTTTGTAACAATTGTGGGATCCTTACGGTAAGGTCTAAATGAGGTATTAGTGTATTCTATCAGGTGCTTACATTTTTAATTTTTCAAAGAAATTAAAGTAATAATATTAACAGAAAAAAATAAAGCTGCATTAAAAATGAGAAAAATAGACAAATAGAATTGAAGTAGAGAGAGAGAGAGAGAGAGAGAGAGAGAGAGATAATGGATACCCTCTTTTTATACGGTCGACACAAGGTCAACCTATCAGTTTTAAAGTCACCTTTGGATATTGTGGCTCGCCATAAATGGGTACTGGGTGACGAGGCTTCAGATGGTATGATTCAGTCGACATTGTTCGAGATCTCACCCTAGTAAATTTCTGCCTCAGTCACTGAATGAAGTGGACATCTTATGGAATCTTCCATCATTGAAAAAGTAAAACGATGGACAAATTCACCAAAGTAAAATATTATATCAAAATATGGGAAAAGTACCAAAAAAAGTCTTAAACCTCAATTCAGTCTTAAATTTTTCAATTAGACCAATTTAGTCATAAACCTTTTAATATTAGTACCAATTCAGTTCATCCGGCCAATTTTGGCTAGCCGGAGCTGATGTGGACGTCAGCTGGTGGTCGGATGCTGACGTGGCAATTATTATTATTTTTTGATTATTATTTTTATTAAATTTTTTTTTATTTTTTTATTTTTTTTTCTTTTTCCTTTTCTTTTCTGGCGAGGGCCGTGAAGCCC
The DNA here is from genome assembly GCA_014182565.1 of Eucalyptus marginata. Taxonomy (NCBI): domain Eukaryota; kingdom Viridiplantae; phylum Streptophyta; class Magnoliopsida; order Myrtales; family Myrtaceae; genus Eucalyptus; species Eucalyptus marginata. Next base: position 13,354,242 of record CM024593.1, read on the forward strand.
TCTCCCAGCCTCTCCTAGGCCACCGGCGAGGCGGCTTCGCTTGGATCGGGCGAGGTCGGCCTCGCCGGATCTTGCCGCGGCGAAGGCCGCCCACAAAGCCCTCACCAACCGCCGGCGAGGGTCGCGGCCCTCGCCTCGCCTCCGGCAATGGCCGCCATGGCCTCACCAGCCGCAAGCGAGGCCCCCTTCACCCGCAACAAGGCTTGGGCGAAGCCGCCTTGCCGGTGGCCTAGGAGAGGCCGAGCGAGGGCCGCGACCCTCGCCGGCGATAGGCGAGGGCTTCACGGCGACCGCCGGAAAAGAAAAGGAAAAAGAAAAAAAAAGAAAAAATTAATAAAAAATCTTTAAAATTGCCACGTTAACGTCCGACCACCGACCGATGTCGCGTCGGCTGGCCAAAATTGGCCGGAATGGACTGAATTAGTACCAATATTAAAAGGTTTATGACTAAATTGGTCAAATTGAAAAGTTTAAAACTGAATTGGTATAAATGCAATAGGTTTATGACTTTTTGGTGGGAGAAGATCTTGCCAAAAAGTCCTAAACCTTTTGCCTTTGTGCGAATTAGTCCTAAACTTTTTTTTTGGTGCCGATTCGATCCCCTAAACCTTTTTTATGTTGTCTTAATTCGATCCTAAACCTTTTTATGTTGTGCTAATTCAGTCCTTTCCGGCCAAAAAAGGCCGGATTTTCTTGGCGGGCCAGCCGGGGCCATTGACGTGGACAACTTTTAATAATATTTTAATATTTTAATATTTTTTATTTATTTTTATTTATTTTTATTTTTATTTTTTTATTTTTATTTTTTTATTTTTATTTTGTCTTTTTCCTCCGGCCGGTCACCGAGGTCCGGCGACCGGCCAGAGCCGAAGGCCGGCGAGGGCGAGGCCGACCTCGCCGGCCATGGGCGAGCGAGGCCCTGGCCCATGGCCGGCGAGGGCAAGCCTCGCCCATGGCCGGATCTGGCGAGGTCGAGCCTCGCCGGCCATGGGCGAGGCTCCCCTCGCCGGATCTGGCGAGGGGGAGCCTCGCCCATGGCTGGCGAGGCTCGACCTCGCCAGATCCGGCCATGGGCGAGGCTTGCCCTCGCCGGATCTGGCGAGGTCGAGCCTCGCCGGCCATGGGCGAGGCTCGCCTCGCCGGATCTGGCGAGGTCGAGCCTCGCCCATGGCCGGCGAGGCTCGACCTCGCCAGATCCGGCGAGGCGAGCCTCGCCCATGGCCGGCGAGGCTCGACCTCGCCAGATCCGGCCATGGGCGAGGCTTGCCCTCGCCGGATCTGGCGAGGTCGAGCCTCGCCCATGGCCGGCGAGGCTCGACCTCGCCAGATCCGGCGAGGCGAGCCTCGCACATGGCCGGCGAGGCTCGACCTCGCCAGATCCGGCGAGGGCAAGCCTCGCCCATGGCCGGATCTGGCGAGGTCGAGCCTCGCCGGCCATGGGCGAGGCTTGCCCTCGCCGGCCATGGGCGAGCGAGGCCCTCGCCCATGGCCGGCGAGGTCGGCCTTGCCCGCGAGGTGGCCGGCGAGGTCGGCCTCGCCCTCGCCGGCCTTCGGCTCTGGCCGGTCGCCGGACCTCGGTGACCGGCCGGAGGAAAAAGACAAAAAAAAATAAAAATAAAAATAGAAATAAAAATAAAATAAAATAATAAAAAAAATAAAATAAAAATAAAATATTATTAAAATATTATTAAAAAGTTGTCCACGCGTCCGCTCGATCGCGCCATCGTCAGTAGGCCGTCAAGAAAAATCCTGCAAAATTGGCTCGGAAAAGGACTGAATCAGCACCACATAAAAGGTTTAGGATCGAATCGGCACCAAAAATAGGTTTAGGACACTAAGACAAAGCGAAAAGTTTAGGACTTTTTTTGGCACTTCTCCCTTTTTTTGGTACTTTTCCCATCAAAATATAGTAAGACATGCCAATGGGAATATTGTACATGACATTATAAAAAACGTAATCCTCAAAACAACTAAATTTTCTCTTGTATGAAGTTTGAATACTTCGCTTAAATTTAGATATCCCGAGTTGCGGTCTATCTCTTTTATAGGGTAGAAATCATCTATTATCTAGTAAGTATGAGCAATCTCTCCCCCAAATCTCGTCCCAAACTATGGCAATGACGAAGCCACCAACCGTCTGCCTTGACCACCCGAAACCTATCACTCTCTCTCTATTTCTCCTTTCTACAGACTGTCGCCAAAATTGGGGAGGCCGTTAACCACTGTAGGCAGATCGGAGTTTAGCAATGATTGGAACCTGCCATAAGATCCAAATTGAAGACAAGCAACCCCAATCTGGACATTTGTGTCACGAACCTCAATCAAGAGATGGAAAAGGGAGAGGAGCAAGGAGGCGATGGCGATTTTGCGCCTACTCCGGCAACTTTGGCGGCACTAGGAATGGATTCTCGCAATGGCAGGTGCTGGCAGGGAGAGGTTAGGGTTTCGAATCAAGCTCCGTGAGTGATCTGAGCTTAAAGTTTCACGGGTACCTTTTCTAAATGAAGTTTCAATTAGTCCAGCTCATGCAAATTTGTTCTAAGAGGCAAAGCGAGTCTAAGAATATAGGAGGCAGAGTTAAACAGGTGAAAATGCAAGGGGTCTATACGCAATTTTAATTAACTAGTGTCACAAATCTAAGCTACTCAGGCTATTCAAATAAGAACAAAAGTTAACCGTGGTTCCATTAACAAGGTCCCAAAAGACATCAAATGTGCCCTCTTTTACCATTGGGAAAAAACCCAAAACTTTGACCCAGAGTGACAAATTTACCCAAAACTTCTTTTTATAACATGAAAAATCCTAAAGTTTGCCAATCATGACACATTTATCCCAAACTTTTTTTCATGACACAAAAATCTTGAATGTTTGTCCGTGTGACACATTTATCCTAAATTATAGGGTATTTTGGTCTTTTTACTTTTTTTTTTTTTTTTCTTCTTCTCTCTTCCCTCTGCCAGCCATGGCGGAGGGAAGCCGGCGTCCGGCGAGGGCTACCCTCGCCGGCATTGGGCGAGATCGCCTTCACCTAGGCTGGCTAGGGTCACCCTCGCGTCGACGTTGGGCGAGGCGACCCTCAGTTGGGTCGGGCGAGGGCACCCCTCACCAAGCCCTCGTCGGCGTCGGGAGAGGGGTGCCCTCCTAGATTTTGCAAGGGAGGCCCTCGCTTGATGCCGGCAAGAGTGGCCCTAGCCTCCCTAGCCAACCTAGGCGAGGGCGACCCTCGCCCGACGCTGACAAGGGCAGCCCTCGCCAAACACCAGCTTCCCTCCGCCAGCTTCCCTCCGCCGGCTCTACCATGGCCGACAGAGGGAAGAGAGAAGAAAAAAAGAAAAAGAAAAGAAAAAGGAAAAATTTAAAAAAATAAGACGAAAATGCCCTCGATGGGGTAAAATGTATCACAATTTGCAAAATTTGGGATTTTTCATTTCAAAAAAAAAAATGTAATAAATATATTACTTTGGACAAAGTTTGAGATTTTTGGTCATCTTTTTCCTTTTCCATTTGTTAATACTGTGATCTCGTGAAAAGTCCACTCCAAATTCACAGCAAAGCCAATTCCTTATCAAATAGACAATAGTTCGGCTTCTGACGGTGCGTACTTATACCAGAAAACCTCTTTTCATGGCCTCCACAATCTTGTCGCTTCACACTTCATGCTCTTCAAGCATCTAGAGTCATCTATGTCTATAGCAGTTGTGCTGACATGCATCAAGAATGGTTTCACTAATTACAGGAATTTTGCAGCTTTTCTACAGCTTTATGAACAGAAATATAGAGTGTGACCTTAATTAAATTTGTGAACAAAACATAATCTCATCATTGAGATAGTAGGAAGGCAAAAAAGAACCATTCTCTAGCCAATTATTATAGCCACTGAGCTATCATCATGGAGCAACAATACATCCGGTACACGACAAAGAACAATGGAATTTGAAGTCTGGACTATGTCCCAGACACAACAAAGAAGATGACAGCTTGTGATGGAACCTCTCTTCAATATGAACCAAAGTAGGGGCAAACTGAAAGATCAATGTTCCTCAGTTTGACGCCGGGCCCTTCCACTTGAAGTTGTCAGCATAAGCCTTTGGCTGCAGTTACCAAGAAAAGAAATTATTGAAAACCAGCAGCAGAAATTTCCTAGGCCAGGGAAAAATATGTCACTGTGTTTTTATTTTCTTCTTCTATTACTCTATCAAATGCATAAAGATTTATTCTCGTTTACATCATGAATGGAAAACACACAATCCAATCTCTTCTTCAGTGCAATCTGCCATCAGAGGCCTAACATGGTTGCCATCCACCTTTGCAAAACACTAAGGAAGCTAAATGAGGATTTCGAAAATTGATCTAAACAATTTTCACGGGAACCAAGTCCATGTCTCATGCGCTTAGCCAGATGACACCCTAGAAAATGAGCTATGTACCATAAGGGAAGAGGAAATACTGCACTACAGGAAGCCAATCACATAGCTATCAGTTCTGCAATCTGCCATAAGCCTACTTGCTGCCACTTCTCTTTATAATGCTGGACAGCTATATCTTTTAATTGGCAACTAAAGACATCTTAGAAAGTGATTGCATAAATGTTTTGATTTTCACAGAGATAAATATTTATAATTACAACAGTAAAAAGAAAATATTTTCAGAATTCTCTATTAATACGACATTCTGTCTTTTCCAGTCATTCCTTTCAAGATCAGTCAGATGTGATTGACAGCTATGATCATCATCATCATTGTTAATGGCCTCCATCGTACAGGGGGTAGGATTGCCCCCTTTAAAGCAAATTAATTAAAAAATCCCCAAAATCAAAAGATAAATTAAAAGGTAGAAGAATGACAATGAGGAAAGGCCAAAAAAAAAAAAAGTCATAAAGACTGCCCAAGGTCCTGATGATGCACATTGAAGAGAACAAATGAGAAGGAAAGAAAAAGGTAACTAAAACCTACTGGTCAAAGTTTTGGACTCCAGAGAGTACATGAGCTTTTCTAAAAGAATGTCTATAATAAGTCTCGCCCTATTGCCATGGAGTATTAGATCCCTGAAAGCTATCAAGACCACTAGTACAATCAATAGCCTGAAAAATACTACCAAGCAACATGACATGGTACCATCAGTCTTTGTTAATAAGAAAAAAGACCAGAACAATATGTACAGCCAGAACCACATCTTTTCCCACCAGATTAACATTGTGTTATGTAGGCTCTCACACATGCAACTCCTGTAGAATGACATGATGTGACATGGCCAAGCAAACAGCAGACAGCACACATAAAAGGAAGAACTCATACCTTCAATAAAGGGGTGTGATGCTTCTTAACCTGCAGAAATAATATATGCGTGGTCAATTGTGGCTTTTTGGAGATAACAACTGAGATCATGGATGATACATAAACTTTAAGATGACAGAGTTGATATAGCAAGTCGTCTTAATAATTTGCAAAGGTAGCACATCAACAAGTTGAAGCACACTTAGGTGAATATGGTGTCAATATCCATTTAAATAATCAGCAGGAACAAGGAAATAGACAGATTAATTTTCTCCCATTCTATCTTGTATGATGTTTGCCAATACAAATTGGGATGTGGAGCATCCAAGTGATTTCCAATTGGGTTGGTATTGTACTCCTAATCCTATCAATAGAAATAACCCTCCCCTTTGACCCAACCAACTCATCCAGCCCTGAAGATACCTAACGTTTATAAAAGAAAGCCTTTTCAACTTATCTGTCTGTATACTTTAAATAAGTACACAAACAAAGCTTTCATCAGTGGCCAATTTGCTATTCATCCAACTTGCCATTTTCACGTTTCATTTTGGAACACAAGCTCAAGTTCATTTGGACCCGTGTACACATATATACAAATATGTTTAAAACATTCATGACTAAATCTCTTGCAATCTGAAATTAAGAACTAAAAGACCACACGAGAAGCAAGTACATAGAAACAAGCTATTGCAACTAAAATTGGAACAAGATCTTCCTTGTCTTGTATGGGACAGAAGTATTTCTCAAAATTTCATTTTGGAAAAGAGTTGATAAGGCCAAGTTGGCAAAAGTTACAAGATTTCTCCTAATCTTTCAAATCCTGGAAAATGCCCAAGCACCAAAAAATAAATATAAAGGCCCTTATAGTTCCAGCTAATATTCAAATGATATGCAGCTAAACAATGACTGTCGGTCACAGTTGTCTTACAACTGTAACATGAAATTTCAAGATCATTTAACTCCATTAATCTACAAGCATAAGTCCCTATAAATACCCCAAATTTAATACCTAGAAAATCTCAGGCAAAGCAACGATTCTCGCAAGCATGAATCATAGATGCTTTAGCCAAGTCAACATTAAACTGGAGAAGTCCACACGACGCAAAATGCAAGTACTTGGCCCCTGATGATCATGAACTTGATATGGTAACTGAAAACCAGCATGCACAAAACTAACAACATATATACAAGGTTGTACTCAGATAAGGGAGAAGGAAACAGAGTCTCATTCTACTTTCCCCCTCGTTCAGGCTTCCAACAATAGGGGGGAAAAAAAGACATCCAGAATGCAGAAGGGTCAAGCCATTTCAAGGTTGGAGAAGAATCTAATATACAGCCAGCCAATGACTTTCAGGTAACAATGGAGCGACCATACAGCTGCACAAAGGTTCGTACTAAGCCAGCAATAATGTGCATGACCCAAAATCCTAATTGAGGAGAAATGCATAAAAAGTAAGCCGTTATCCTCATTACATGCTTAGACATCCGTAGGAAAACTTATTTTAGCCATAAAAGGGATGCACAAGAACATGCACAAACCCAAACCAATCCAGTCTATATGTATACTTGAGCATACGGATGAATGCACACTCAACTCTCTGAGGGGATTACCAGTAAACCAAGCAAACATGTGACCGAAAGCATCTGCAGAACAGGGATACAAGAGAGTAAAGACAAATTCAGTGTTCTACACGTACCACGTACTCCCAACCATGTCTCTCAGCAAATGACCTTGCAGCTTCTTCACTATCGAAATTAAATCCAGCATCACCAACATTAGCATATGGGTCCCCAGTGGATGTCCAACCCATCAATGGATTTTCCCACCTGCAGACGTATCCCAATTAAAAACTAAGATAGGATACTCAAGAGATGAGTATTCAGTAGTTGGCTTGGATAATGGTCACAACACAAGAAGGGTGAATTGGGTTCCAAAAGATAATTAACAAGAAATCAAGTATAAGGAAGAGTTGGGATAGAAAATCATCTAGGATATTCAAAGTGGTTCGGCCTCAATCTCCAAATTTAAGCCTATAAACATTAGAACATCATCACAAATTAGTTGGTGAGAGTTCTAGTTATCATCATTATTAGTTGCAATTTGTAATTTCATAAGGAGAAATCAAAAGTTTTCATGATCACATAAAAAATAGATATATATATGAAAATGTGAGTAGATTGTAAAGCAGCAACCAATCAAAAATCTAACCAAAAATTTTTATGAGAAATGCAAATTGATTGGACGTGATGAACTTCTAGGTACCTAATTTGAAGAGAGTTACATGCATTCATATTTTGCTCACGCATGTGAGTGTCTCGAAAACATTATACAGGGAGAGAGGAATATACACTCATAATACCAAAAACAAATAATAGAAATTTTAAAGTTCAACAGTTACTGAAGCATCGCATGTTTACTCATGATTGATTAAATTAACAGGACACCTTCATGTGTAGATGTGAGTAATAAGCTGAAGCACAGCATGTTTGACAGAGGAAAGATGTGCTATGTTTGCAGTACTCCAAAGATTGGGAAGTAGCCGCATACCCACCATATGGAAGCACTAAAGTTAAACCCAATTCAGATGCACAACATAAAATAGCCCAAGATTTTCCAAACTGAAGAGACCAACCAGATTGCACTACATACTTTTGTGTTGACAAAAAGTTAATTTTCCACCTCCCCACTTTCCCTGATCCTTGCTGAGTCGCGGTTCTTGCAGGTGAATATATCACAACCTGCAACAGAAGTGGGGAATATCAAGGAATGGGAAACTGGAAAGAGAAGAGACAGCTATAACTCCAATGTGATGACTTTCAATGCCACAAATCCCCATCTTCGCAATACCTATACAACCACTACTGGTAAAAAATCATGAAAACCGAAGCACAACAAGAAACCCCGAAAACCCCAAACCGAACTGCGACTCTGGTTCCCAAAATCCGACGTGGAGACGATCCACAAAGCAGCAACTTGCAGGTGCATAAAATCGACAGAGTCCCCGGGGAAACAATATCCCGAAGAACCAGATTCGATCGTATTGCAACGATAATAACCCTAATACTTGCAGTGAGAGCGAAAAGCACTAAACGCAAAGATCTAATTTTGGGGAAAGGAGTTCGTACCCGCCTCCGAAGGTGATCTTCGGGAATACCGGAGACCATGCCAATCTCGCCGGGTTTGATTTCCACCAGTGCGTCGGCGTCGGCGGAGAAAGGCCGCGACGCCGCCAGCAGCGACGGACGGAGCGCGAGAGCTCGGCTCGAGAAGCGTTGCAGAGACCTCGCCATTTTCGGTGTCGACAATGTTCTTCGCCCGTCCGTATTCGATTCATCGGTCTCTCTCTCTCTCTCTCTTATAAGAGTAAGGCTTCCGTTCTTCGAGAGAAATAAAAGTCTCCCTATTTTAAAAGAAAATGAAATATAAGCTGATTAGAAAAAAAGAAAATTCCCGAAGATGTCGTTCATTAAAGTTAAAATAGCTTCCTACAATAGCTTTTCAGTCATTTATTACTCATTTGCTTTGTGAAAAATTAATAATCCCAAAATTATTGCTCTAGAAGTGATCGCTTATATCGATTGCAAAAATGAATGAACTAAAAGGTATTTTCATCGTCCACCAAAACATTTTAACACATTATTATTTGTGCTAAAAATATTTTTTATTGATAAATTACTTTAAGATATACAGGCGATTATTTTAGGATTTGATGTGGAAAATTGATATACAAGCTAAACTAGCTTCCTACAATTCATCGTCCATGAAAACTTTTCAAATTTGTACCGTGAGACACATCAACTTCAAATTAATTTTGATCTCACGAAAAATCCAAAATTAATATTTGTGGCATTAATCTACCCTCTACAATCATTTTGGAATCTAACGTGGAAAATAGATTTGGATTAACAGTGTCTTTTAAGGATTTTTTTGTGAAACGAAAATTACTTTGAGATAAATGTATCATAAGACATGAGATTTTTAATTGTATCAACTTTAATAGAAATAGATAAGCACTAAACAAAGCATAGTTTTAAGGTGAATGTGAAATATTGACATCTTAAGCCGTGCAACAACGAGTACACATGTGTTGAACTTTTTATGTATCAGTTAAGGATACGAAGGAGCTATGATAAATAATACTACTATACCCAAGACTCAATTTAATGACATTAATTTTAAGCGTCTTCAATTCCCCAAAAAAACATATTGGACTCTCGTCATGCATTTAGGTTATAACCATCTAAAGTAAACATGACCGTGTGGCCAGAGAATACTTGTGCCAATGTAAATACAATTTGATATGTCTTTCCTACATGAATCTCTCCATCACAATCTAGTCGCTCTCCTAACACGTCCCGAAGGCTGGATCCTTGTGGTCAAGAAGTCAAGATTTCGAATTTAGTCGAAATCCTAAAGATTTGATGACAAATTACTTTGGGATAAATATATTATAAGATATCGGATTGAGATTTTTATTTGTATTAATCTTAATAGAAATAGATGAGCATTAAAAATGAATTGGTACGGCGAACAAAGCATGGTTTTAAGGTAAATGTGAAGTATTGACATCTAATTTGTGCAACCGGTGAGTACATGTGTGTTGAACTTTTTATGTAACGGTTAAGGATAAAAAGCAGTTATGATAAATAATACTATTGTACCCGAGACTCAATTTTATAAAATCGGTTCGAGCGTCTTCAGCTCCCCATGAAAACACGTTTGACTCTCATCATGGATTCACAATCAAGTCATGACTAACTAAGATAAACGTGACTGTTCAGCCGAATAATACATGTGCCGATGTAAATATAATTTGATATGTCTTTCCTACATGAGGTCGCTTGCCTAACAATGGGGTGAGCGGTTCCAGGTTCCGGTTCGGTTCCGTCGGAACCCGGAACCTACCCCAGTACGAGTTCCTCAAAATGAGGAACCCGGAACCCACCGTCGAAGCAGGAAACTGGAACCTACCCTGTCACAGGTTCGGGGTCGGTTCCAGGTTCCAACAGGTTTTTTTTTTTTTTTTTTGTTATTTTCAGATTTGAACTATAACGTACGCGCACGTTACCAAAAAAATTATAACGTACGCGCACGTTACCGATAATGGGTGTTAGGTAAAACTAGCATAACTTAATCTCCAAACGAGAAATATGTGATTTATAAAGAAAGGCAATCTCCGGCGTCTTACTCGCCCCCTTAATTGACCTAGAATATGATAGAGGCGACTTGGCGAGTGTGTGCAAGGCGTAAGCATCACCTCGTAAGAGGGTTATTCACTCATGTATACTAAACCATTAGCCCTTGGGATTCACTTGTGACATGCCAATAGAAAGTGAACTAATGAGGATATTAGAAGAAACAAACAACATTTAGGAGTATATTGATAAAAAAAAAAAAAAAAAAAAGTGAGATGATTCTTATTCTATCTTAATTGTGATGTATAAGTTCACCACATCATTTTTTCGTACCATACATTTACGGGAGAGGTTCACTCCCATGGATAACAATCAGTGAAGTCTCTAGTGTTTTGATCAAGCCTACAAGGACCACTAGGCGTGATCTTCCAAACACAAATGTCACAATTTTTTTCGTCCCTCTTTTGCACATATATATCAAATTTGTAAATATGATGACTATTCGGCCATTAAAAGCTACAAAAAAACAGTGTTGTCCTCAAGAAATTGGGTCTAAATGAGAATCCTAACCGGTTCCGAAACCGGTTCCGCGACCGGTTCCGGTTCCGGTTCCGGTTCCGCGACCGGTTCGGTTCCGGTTCCCGGAAAAATGGAACCGGGAACCGGAACCAGTCCTTTACGAACCGGGAACCGCGCTCACCCCTACCTAACATGTCCCGAAGGCCGGATCATTGTGGTCAAGGGATCGAGATTTCAAACACGGTCAGAAGTCCTAAGTGTTTGATGACAAATTATTCGCTCTCCCAACAAGATGATTCATCAAGGCGACTCATAATAAATTTTAAACACGGTCTCCTTAAACATCGCTTCGGCGCTTAAAGAGAATCATTTTGTGCGCAATCCGCCGGTGCTAGAGGCAATTGCTCGCCTGAGAAAGCAATCTCAAACCTTTTAATTTCTGGAAGTCTAACTCGTGCGTGTGCCTTTGTGCCTTTATTGACTAATGACAAACTCGCTCTAACATGCAAGAGTATGTTCACAAAATTTTAATACGTACTTTTCAATAGCTTGATGTTCTAGAGGATTGGGTAGACTGTGGAGTCCATACAATGAATTGCTTTGGATCACTTCATCGGCAAGAATTTATCTTGTTATTGTCCTCTTAAGCTACATTTAGTCATCCGGATTTTTGATGAGGATAGGATTGGATTGGATAGAATAAGATATGAAATTTAGGGATTTTGCTATATCATATTCATTGTTTAGTAATTGTAGTGATAAAGTCAGATAAATTCACATCATTGTACATTGTTTGATATAAAGTAAAACAGCATATAAAGAAACCAAAAATTAAACGAATATGTTAAAGATTTCTTGGGACACTCTTACCTACTCTATTTGTATTTTATTCTTTATTTTATTTCTTCTTTTTTAATTAATTTATTATTTATTTATTTATTCCCCTTCCATCATTTTCTAACAAAATTTTATTAAATAGTAAATTATACTAATAGATCTAAAATACCTAAACTATCTAATAAATATAAGGGCTAATACCTGAAAACTCCAAACTGATACACATGTAACAAATTTATCATAAACTAATTTTTTGATCATGAAAAACCCTAAACTGATATCTGTGATAAATTTATCTCAACTAACGATAAAAAATCTCAAACCAATATGCTTGTGACAAATTTATCCCAAACTAATTTATTCAACTGCCAAAGTCCCTAAATCTATACATTTGTGACAAATATACATTGCGTTAAATTGAATTAGTATCATAAAAATTACAAAAATTATATAACTATAAGAAATGGAGAGCAAAATCTCAAACCGGTATACCAGTTAACTATCACGTGTCATTTAACTTAATAATTTGACGGTAAAATTTAACGGAAATTAACATAGGGTAAATTTGTCACAACTATATCAGTTTTGGATAAATTTATCAAATATGTACTAATTTGAGGTTTTTGTGATCAAAAAATTAGTTTTAGATAAATTTTTCATGGGTATATTAGTTTGGGATTTTTCAAGATAATAACTCTAAATATAAATATATATTTATCTATATTTATATATTGAACTTATATTATAAAATAGAATTAAATTCAAATATATAAATATAAGATTAAATTAAAATAATAAATTATTATTTTTTATTTTGAATTTCTTATATTAGAATTCAAATATTAATTATATTGAAATATAATTTTTATTTTGTTAATTTAAGAAATTTGTTATTCGAGAAAAATAACTTTCCAATTATGGATACTAAAAATCAAATCCACATTTATTCCACCTCCCTTATGAAATAATTTTATTTGGTCTAATCCCCCTTATATCCGACTTTATCATATCTTGAGCAAATACCATATATATAATAAGATAAATTTTATCATATTCTGAATTTTATCCTAATTGTCGAACGCAGCCTTAAAGGCTGCCAATGTAATAACATAGACTAGATGAATCACATTTTTTTATCCACGACGCAATAATCCTATGGATACCCAAACTAAAGGTGATCGGTTTTAGCGTGGGTGATTCCCAATTCTAGGTTGGGACTGAGAACCACCCACTAATGGGAACTGAGAAATGCCAAATGGTTCTGCAAACCCATCCAAGATCCGACCACCTGGGTAGGTCCATAGAACCAATCCTACTAGGCTAACCTGCAACCATGTGCTAATTCAAGATTGATTTTGGAATGGTTCCTACCCAATGAAAGTACTAGTTTTGGTAGAATTATATATCCATCCATCTCATTTGTCATGCCTACTAATCCTCTAGACATTTCTAACTTGTTTTTCCAGGATCTGAAGGTAGTTCTCTTGCATCTTGTGGCAAAGCAGAACAACACGAACTACTTTATGGTCCAGCTTTTGATTGTTGCGGTCGCAAATCTGGAGCAATCAACATTCATGATTGACCGACACTCAAATCTAATGTTCATGTCCTGCTGACTTTCACAAACCAACGTCCATTCATGACAACAAGATTGATTGAATAACACTAAATCTATTGCATATTTAAGCCGTGAACCAGAGCTAATGATTAGAGATCTTCTACCTAGATAGCACACAGCTTGCCTAGACCATGGAGCTTACCAACTTATTATAAAAATGGGAACGGGCTTGGCTTCTTTTATAGAGGTAGAGTAACGGGGGTAGAGCTTGAGGCTTCTTAGTCGTAGGAACCGGGAACAAGTCCTCCCTAAACTGACAGCACTTGCGAGGCTTGCTGGCATATCGACTACTCGCAAGAAGAAGAGGAAACACCACAAATGACGATGAAGGAAAAGAAGGAGTAGGAGTAGGAGCTAATTCGGACGGAATCAAATGATTTCGAGATTGAGAATGAGACAAGGGAGAGCACTTAGACAATTCACTTTGAGTACAGGGAAGTCTACTGGTAGGAATTCTTCAAGGCATGTTACGATTTTTCATCGAGGGGGTCGATTGAAGCGATTGCAATGAAGAATTGATCTGAAATCAATTCAAAACTCTTGACTTGCACACTCAATGAGTTGTAAATCATTCGGATTCTTATTTCCTTTGTCATGTTATAGAAGCCAGGAGCCCTCTGATCTACACGTCCACGTATAGTTATTAATGAAGAAGGAAATTAGAGGTGTTTAATCCCTCCTTGCTTGTTTTCAAATTGATGAAGTTGTTGCACTTCTTAGCCACACCACTCAAAGCTATTTCATTTGGAAGCAAGGATCAAGTTTATGTTGGTAATGGGACGTATTCTATTTTATTCATATTCAATTAAGGCACTAGGATGATCTTGTTACCTTTCCAAAAATCTTCTTTATTTTTAAAAAAGACTGAACACATCCCTCTTGCTTCGCTCCCATATTCTCTTTCCTCTTAACCTTGAGCTACGGGAATGAAGAAGCAAGCTACCTATTGCATATCTCACCTCCTTTCTATTAGCTCTAAGTTGTTGGTTAGCTTCCAAAGCTCCTTCCTTCAATTGGGCGAGCCTTTGCTTTGTGGATTGTCTTTTGCCCGATGCGGTACCTAGAGGTGTTAAAATGGGTCATAGACCCATATATGACCCATTTAAATCATAAATGGGTCACTTGTTTTTGATAAAAAAAAAAAAAAAAGTAGTTAAATGGGTTTCACAATTAAAAATTCAAAATAGGTGGGTCTTAAGTGGGTTTTAAATGGGTTAGGTGGAGAACCCATTTTCAAAAAAAAAAACTTATAATCTCTCTCTTCCCTCTTTAACTTTATAAAAATATTTTTTTTGTAAAAATCGAAATTATAATTTTTTTATTTTAATTTTCTCTTTTCTTTTTCTTTCTTTTTTTTTTTTTTTTTTTTTTTTTTTTTTGTCCTTCCTCCTTCCGATCACCGGCATGCCAATGGGCGGCGACCGGCCAGGCGAGCCTCGAGTTCGCCGGCGTCGGGTGAGCTCGAGCTCGCCGGATCTGGCGAGGCGGAGGCCTCGCCGACTCCCGGCAAGGCTCGAGCCTCACCAATTCCGGCGAGGGGCAAGCTCGTGCTCGCCAGATCTGGCGAGCCTCAAGGCTCGTTGACGTCGGGCGAGCTCGAGCTCGCCGGATCCGGCGAGCCTCGAGGCTCGCCGACGCCGGCGAGCTCGAGCTCGCCAGATCCGGCGAGCCTCGAGGCTCGCCTGTGGTCGGTCACCGGCCGTCGTCGTGGCCAGCGGCCGGCCAAAGAAGAAGAAGAAGGAGAAGAAAAAGAAAAAAGAAAAAGAAAAAAAAAGTATATTTAAAAAATAAAATAAAAATAATTAAAAATTAATTTTAAAAAAATAAAAAAAAAAATAATTAAAATTCAATTTTTAAAATAATTATTTTAAAAATTATAAAAATTGTCCATTAAATTTGTGTTGTATAAAACTATTTTAGCAATACAATTTTAAAAATTGTCCATTAAGAAATAAGCTTGGAAGAATTTTAGTAATATAATCTTTAAAAAAAAAAAAAAACATAGGAATAAGTTTTTCTAAATTTGGTTAAATATGAAAATATTTTATTAATATAGGTTGGGTCGGGTATGGGTTGGGTATGGGTTGGGTTGGGTATGGGTCAGAAAATTTACATTATGCATAAATAGGTCATAAATTGGTTAATGGGTCAATTTGGGTCAAACCATTAATGACCCGATCCAAACCCGACCCGACCCACCCGTTTAATGGCTCTAGCGGTACCCTTCCCTTTTTGGTTCCCATTGGGTTTACCTTGTTCACAAGTTGACCCCATGGTAGCAAGAAAAGACGATCTTGTGCTATACTTTGGTGATCTCTTTCCTACCAAGGCACGCAAATTCCCATCATGTCCTAGATCACATTCCGTGAATCGAAAGGGGAAGCCTACTCATCCATCAACTCCTCTCATAGATCAGTGTGGTTTGACAAAGCATCTAAGCACAGTTCACTTGCGTTGATCAATCAAGAGTTTTGTCACTACGCCAACACTTAAGGTTATCTTTTTCTCATACACTTCTGGCAGTCTTTTCCACCCTTCATACCTCCTCTTTCTTCTTAAGGAAAGTCTAGGCATGGTGGGATAGGCATCCTGTCGGCAATTGGGCTTGACCAAAAAGTCTTATGTCCTCCAAGTCGAACGATGTTTTAACCCAGTTGGGCTAGGCGTCCATGTCACCGAATCTTTCTCTAGCCAAGAATCTCATTATTGATCGAATCAGGATCGATCAAATTCATCGGCAAAAGAAAAATCTACTCTTTTTTTAATACTCAGGAAAAAAAAAATAGAAAAGGAAAGAGGAAGAGTCACTAAGACAAGAGATAGGTAAGCAAGCAAGAAGGAGAGGCTAGAAAAGGCGAGGCAAGGGGCTCTCCATCTCTAGGAAGATTGTGTCTAGGATCTTGTAATCTAAGCCTTCCTTCTTCTAATCGACTCGTATTAGCCTATGCTTTCAACCAAGTAGTCATTCCCCTCATTCCTTTAGTCTTTTCAAAGGTACTTGAATCTTAAGTCGCGGCCATGTCTTGCCCCCCTTCCCGCCAGTATAGTGACCATTCCATCTTCCCCCGAATTTCATCAGTTCCAAGCTCAAGTATGCTTATCTATCTTCATTCCAAAGGTGAACATTTCCATAGAGTGACTGTAACTATTATGGTTTACGGTCAATAGTTCTTAACCAACCCTTTTTCGCCGAGTTTTAGAATGCTTTAAGAGAAAAAGGGAGTAGGGGGAACCAGGGAATAGGGGGAACCTTCGCTTCATTAGAAATGGAACCCGGACCTTCTTTCTTATCCCGCGGAGCCCTAAGAAAGTCACTGAAGCAGGTTAGTAAAGTTCTCCTACCGCTGATTTGGCCCTGTGCTAATTCAAGAGCTTTTGCCAAAGCCTGATCGACTTCACTCTTTTCCCTATCCCCGACCTCTCACTTTGTTTCGTTCTTCTTTTGTATCGTCGCTTGAATGAAGAAGACACCCAATCAACTTGACTTTCCCAAATGCCCACCTCTGGCCCTTCTCTTTTCTGAGTCTAGATTTTTTGCATCGTGGTCGAAGGGGGAGAAAGAAATGAATAAATGTTCTTTTCTTTCCTCTTTTTTTTTTAATACCCTCTTTTCGTCCAAAACTATACAATTTCAGGTTTATAAGGTATAAGGTGCAAGCTAGCAAAGTAAATTACAATAAGAATAATAGCTATTATGGTAGAAGATTCATATATTTCTTTCCGCCATATATCTACCATATATATATATATAGATGTACACACACTGGTCCAATTCAAGTAGCAGTTCCTCACCTGGAACTGAGAACTGGATTGGTACTCAAATTGGAACCAAGAACCGGTCTCCATAGGAACCGCAGAATCTGAGTCGGTTTGGTTCAATTCTGAGTGGTTTGGACAGTTTTCAATTCTTAGCATTTTCTTGTTGTTTGATATAGTTCTTGATTTTTTTTTCAATGTAGTTTATATACTTTAAAATCAATTCAATACAACCCTTCCATCAAGTTTGAAGGCATGTCATGTGCATTCTTTTCGAGGGCTGCCAAGTAAGCATTGAATGAGTCCAAAAAATGATGAGTACTACCATATCATATCTTTTGCCAAGTTAGAAAATCAATGACATTTTCTTTCTCTTTTCTCTCTATTTTTTTTTTCTTTCATACTTCTTCCTCCTTTCCCATCTTTGTCACAAACTTCATATCCGTAACTTCTTGTCCTCCATCACCACCGTGCTCAATCGCATCCATCACCACATTGTCCACAACCTCACCGTGGGTCCATCCCCAGGCAATGGTGGTGTCAACTCTAGGGGTGGTGGTGGGGGTGATTGAAAATCATATATGTTATTTACCATGTCTATTTAATAATTTCAAAATGATAAATGTAATAATGTATAGTAATATAATATTGCACTTTACATTGTTGCAACCTGTAAAGCCTTGCAATATAATACTGCATAATAGAAAATATATTTACCTTTTGTTCCACATATGTAATTACTCAATGATCTTGTTGAAAGTGTGCGGTAGAAAATCAATACCTTTGCCTGGAGAGATCGCCAAAAGAGAACATAAATCTAAATCCTCCATCAACATATCCAATTAGATCCAACTTTACTCAAAATTTAAGTCATGAGTTTGTAAGTCAATTAGGATATATATTAAATATCCCAAAACACACCAATTATCCTTTTGCACCAAGTTATCTCAAATTGAATATCCATTGTCCACCTTCATCCCTAGGTTGCCGTTGGGATCGCATTGCCACACCTCAACACACACATAATCCATGTAGGTATCCTTCTACATCAAGATATCTCAAATTGAATCTCCAACGCCCACCTTTATTCTCAGGCTGCCATAAGGACTGCCTTGCTATACCTCAACACCCTCATAATTCATGTATCCTTTTACACCAAGATATCTCAAATTGAATCTCTAATACACACTTATCTAGGTCTCTTTCTCCGAACTGAGCCCTCCAAATTGAACCATGAGAACCGTGAAGAAGGATTGAACCATGAGATCCATGAAGAATGTTTATTTCTCCAACACTCACCTTCATCTAGGTCTCTTTCTGTAAACCTAACCTAATCATGAGTCCATGGTCTTTTTTTCCAATTGAACTATTGGGAGCACACAATAAAAGTCCAATACTTTCTATCCCAATAGAAGTTCGATACCTTCACCTAAGATCACTATGAGGAAGCACAAATTCAAGCCCGTCAACATATTTAACCATTCACTTAAAAGTTTAAGTCAATGAATTATTGCCAATTAAGATATATTAATTACTCCATGCAACGCCACGCCACATCAATTATCTGATGTGGGACTTTTTAAAATAACTTACACATGTATCGTCAATTAAGATATATTAATTACTTCACACTATATCTCATCAATCATCCAATGTGAGACTTTTTAACACAACTCACACGTGTATCTTAAAAGATCTCGTTAAGTTACGGTGTTTAAAATTAAGGTAAAATATTTCCTCATGCTACTTCTAATTTAAAAATCTTAATGTTTATAATAAGACATTCTAGATCCATTGGACGATGGGGTTGGTGGCGTTCATGGTGTTTGAGCGTGGAGGTTGATGGTGGCGATGGGCGGTGGCGTTACAAAATAAGAGTTTTCTTAAGGCTGGAAGACACCAAAATTAATTTTGTGTTTCAAAATAAAGAAGGAAGAAGGTGTCACGTGCAGCATATGGACCATCCAATTATACGTGTTTAGATGTCAACTAGAACACTTGACGTTCAGTTGCCAATGCCATTCGCGGCATCAAAAATTTTATTAGTCTATTCAATGGAAGGATGAGACTGAATTGATTTCCAAAAGCATTAGGACTCCACACAAATAAAAAAACATTCGGGAACTAGACTGAACAGGGGAGAAAAATAATGAATTGTACAGAGTACCAGCATGATCTCGTTTGCAATATTTCTATGCAGATCTTGGGATATAAAGGAGGTGGCTACTGGCGAGGAATTGTCATTTGGAGATGTGTATATATGATGCTTCTCCTAACTTGAGGCTTCGTCGGAGGAAAGCAGGGGATTGGTAATTTCATGGTTTTTACAGATTCGCCGTTTTCAAGTTCTCTTCCCTTCAGTCACATGGTGTTTTCACCTCCTACCATCTATCTATGCCCTACGCAAGTTCTGCAAGGGCATCATGTCAAGGCCACCTGAAAAGTCCAGGGGTTGAGATCAGTGTTCATGAAAGTCACGACGTCATCTAATTCACTTGGATGTAGCAGCAGAAACCAATCCTTTCAGCAATGTACTCGACATATAAGTGACCGCTTTTTAGCATCCACATCAGGTCGCTGAAATAAAAAATCAGGCACCCATATTTTCAATTTAGGAGAGGGCAAATGTTGGAATTCTTTCATTTAGCAATACTAAGAAGGGTCTTCTCACAAGAGAGATGAAGATTGAAGGCTTCAGGGAAACAAAGATTTACTCCAGTTATCATCAGAAAAATGGGGTTTGATATACAATGCACAGTAGCTCCAGAAGTTAATCAAATAATCGGTAACAAGTTAGCAAAGAAAATCTCACCAACACCACCAACAATCCAGAATGTTACTGTTCAGAGATTACACACAGAAAACCACAACTCACGGAAAGCCTCCTCTCAGTTCTTTGATTTTGAATGCTTAACAAGCCAATCTATGACGGAGTCAATGTTGGTCGAATTTTTGCATGATATTATGAAACAGCAAACTTCTCTGTCTGTAATCGATTTGAGTCCCCTGCACAATGTAAGGCATGATTTTCAGTATCAAACAGAAAGATTTTTTGAAACCAACAACAAAACTTCCAGCAGCAAGTTGAAAGTACTGGGAACTTTGGAATATATCAGGAAGTTATAGGCATCTTACATTTGATCCATCAATGCTTGTTTAGAGAGAGCTCCAGGTTTGTCAATCTTATTACCCAGTACTAGCAAGGGAATACCATTTAGAGAAGGTTTGCCTAGCAAATCGTGAAGCTCGCTTTTGGAAATGCTCAGATTATCAGGATCAGCGGCATCTACAACATAACTGCAGGATACACATCCAGGGTTACTAAATTCATTAGACTCAAATTATCTTTACTGACCTTCGGTAAGGAAACACTTGTTTTGATAATAAATAAATATAGGAAGCTCTGTCAAAGCATTCAGAGCACAAGCAAAAGCAATTTCCTACAACCTAATGGCCTTGATAAAGCCAAAACAATAAATGTGAATGTGTCTGTATATCATGGCATAGTATAGGTGTCTGTATGACAACAAAACAACTGGAATGAGAGTGAATTTTCATTGTGCCACCAGCAGGGAACCGACAGCAGTTGCACAGGACTCCTAACCACTTGAAGGTCCCAGTTACCAAAATGCATCCATAATGAAGGCATTGCCATTGTCTAACACATCTTATAACTCTCATTAGTTTCTGAAGTTTTTGACCAACAGATCTGCAACAGAAATATTTCTAGTCTCCACCACCAAAATCTTATTGAAGGCAGAAGGAGAAAAGAAACTCCATCTCTGTGAACTCTGTGCAAACTACACCGAAATGCTCATCTGTCATCCACATATATTCATTTATTATTGAACAAAAGGTATGCGTTAATTGTGCCTCCTACAATACAAAAGTGAAGGGTATGAAACCGGCCATCTCTAAAATATGCCAGAAAGATTGAACTCCTTGAAATGCTTTTCTATTCCTTTTTTTCCAAAAATAGTCCAAGAAATAAAAACATCTAAGTGGATTGTTTGAATGCTTCTCTCTGTGTCATGAATCCTATTTTCCGAAATGTTCAAAGTTCACATTCTCAAAAGTAAACAAGAACATGTGAACTTCTCTCATCTAATGTCTCACTCCCCTCTAAAATCAGCTCTCTTCTTCCACCCAGCCTCCTCCATCAACCTCTGTATTTCGAACAGCTTCAAGGAGAAGGAAGCAAACTTATTTATGTAAATTTCGTGACCTAAAGGCATTACACAGGGCATCTAATGGTCAGTTTTTATCAAAATTTAGCGCTCTTTCTCTCAAAACTCCATAGACAAAATTTTATTTAGTTAGACCTATCTGTTTCCAATGCCCCACCCAAGGCACATTCAGAAAAATGAACGCAGAGAAAATTGTTCCATTCACTATGCAAAAAATATTTTAATAATAACTTTGAAGGAGCAATATAACTTTTGATCAATTGGATTGCTCTCCGAGATCTGAAACAAGCTGCCTACATGTGGCAGAATAAGTAGATGGAAGTTTGATAATCCTCTTGGCTATGTTCTTCTGCAACTTGACGTGTGAGTCTAGGGATGATGTATTTGAAAAATGCTCTTTTCAAAGGGAGTAAGGGCCACTGTTCAAGGACTTCATCTGCTGCCTCCTACTTTATCTCAGGATTCTGGATAACACTAAATTTTTTTCAAATGTTACAAAATAATCCCTAATTTCTACTATGGCCTATATACATGAATATTGAGTACTTCATTATGATGCTTTCACCTAAAGCTAAACAAATACCAGGACCATGATTACAAGGAAAACATGACTTACGTCACACGTAATCCAAGGGTACCTAATTGTAGAACGTTGATCAATTAGAGATTCAATAGTTAGTGGAATCACCAAATGATCATATTTATCGCTGATCAAAACTTTACTGATATCAAGGGCACCTGTTCCCACATGAGCAATGCCCCTCTATGGTTGCCGTATCAGTCTATCATGGAAAGCTAGTTTAAGTTGCCAGGACTTCTAGTTCTGAACATTGATAAGAACAATACACCCATAAGCCTGGGGCAATCGTTCCCACTTGAGTGACTTCTCCTTGATTATGGAGACCAGTTTTGATATGAAAAGATTAAAACTGTCAGCAGGTTTCATTTCCATGAAGAAAAGGACTCAGCATCAAACATTGTATATTAACCACAACATCAACGCTACTTTGAGCAAGATACAACATCCTGCTGAGACTAGACAGATACAGAAACTGATAAAAAATCACACCATTTGTCAGGATAATCCTATTTTCACTGAAGAAACCAGCTTAGTCATCCAGAATGATGACAGTCAACAAGAGGAAATGGAAGGGGCATTCTAGTTTTTACAATCTGGTTCATTTCCCAAACTTGAAAATAATTCTCCAAGCTTCTTAAAGGTGAAATGTCAACAAATTGCTTGGATGATAAGTACTCACATCGTAGTGAGCTTTACCTCATTCAGAAAGTCCACAGCCAATCAGCATTTCTTAAGTAAGGATAACACACGGAACCTCATTGCCCTTAAAACTTAAACTATGTCCATGTCAGGACTCACAATATGTTTTGTTGTGACATCTTGCAATACCAATCGTACAGAATCAACATCTTACCTCTAAAACCTAATTTCAACAGAGTCACTGTTAATATTCCATTTGCATTTGCATGAATCTTGACCCCTTTTATGTATGTGAAAAATTGTATTGCAAAATGCAAATCCTAGACACTACTCAATTCAATGACTTCTATAAGCATAGCCATACACATGCAGGAAAGAGAGCCAAAGACATCAGAAAAGTCGACAATAAGAGCTTTTCAAATCAAGAGGAGCAGGAAAGAGGTAGAGTTTCCATACACAATAGCAGAAACAGCACGACAGTATCGCTCCCACATGCTGCGAAACCTAGGTTGACCTCCAAGATCCCACAACTTTATTGTAACATTTCCTTTAGTAACTTTCCTCATGTTAAAACCCACCTGAAAAATCATATTCGACAACCATTTAAAAAAGAGAGAGAGAGAGAGACTAAACAGCAAAAACATATTTGCAAAAGAAGATGAAGGAGGAAAAAGGCAACTTAGAGATTCTATCACTTGCTAAACAAAGAAAAAGAGCACAATTGAGCAGTCAAAAGTATATGTCAATTCTGGCAAGGATTTAGAGGTGACTCACTGTGGGAATCATGTCCTCGCTGTATCCACCAGTCTAAAGAATAGAACAACAAACAATGAAATGAGCTCTAGAACTTCAAATCTTAAAAAAAGTTGAAACGCTCAGGGCACACATATTAATTTACTCACAGCAATAACATTAACAAGTGAAGTCTTTCCAGCATTCTGAAGTCCTATAAGGGATAGCTCCATTTCCTGCTTGAAGAAGAGGCTGCATATATATAAATTACTTGCATAAGCACTAATGCAAGGATTAGACACAAAATTCAATAGCATGAAGAATTGCAAACAAAAAGGAAGTAGATGCCTGATATGTTTTACAAGATCATGGGCTTTTCCGTAACAAGAAAAGGTAAAAATATAACAAGTAAAGCGCATCATTTCAACTTCATAGCATTTATGCGGTGAATGCTCACACTAGACTAAGCACAAGCCATTTCCATGAATACCCAATGAAATTGCACATAGGCTTGGGGGGTACAATATTCAGACAAGTCCACCATCAAAACCAAAAAGTAGAGTGACCACTAAAGGTCTACTTGGGACCCTGAAGAATCATTTTTGAGCAACAAGATACAATTTAGGTGAAAGATAAAACAACAAGAGAAAGGGATGTTCCTCATGTCAAATATCCATCGATCTCAGTATCTAAATAAACCTATTGTGAAAAACATAAATAAGATTCACCATCACAAGATGCTGGAATGAGTAAAGGTGTAAAATCATGCAGAACTACTCTTTTAATAATAATCTACTTCATGGACCTTAAAAGAAGCAGCTATTCACATCAGAATATTTGGTACAACCCAGAAAATAAGAGTGTAACAGAAACATGAAGAACAAGAATACACAAGCCTCAAGAGACTGATCCTGGTCATCAGGTTGACTAGTAGATTGTCTTTGATATTACAAACGACAGATGGTAAAGTCTTCATTCTCTGCAATATGAGCTTTCCCCCAAGGCTGTGGTCAACCAAAGAATCAGGGTGTTGCCTTATCGGGGCTAAGATAAAAGGAGTTACACTCCTCTTCCCTATCTGCTTTATGCATTGGAATCCACTTTAGCATTGCAACGCGACCAGGCACATCTCTAAATACAAGTACCACTAGATAGATGATAGAAGAGAAGCACGGCTTCCAAATATAGAAGACGGTCATCACATCTTTCAGAAGACACCACCCAAATTATGTTTTAAGGAAGAAGGGTACCGTGGTTTAGCTACAAAGCTACAACCCCCACATTTTCGGCACAGTTTGTAGAGAAACCACCATAGGATTTTTCTAATCTAACAAATGAGGTTTCATTTCCCTTAAAGACGTCTGTAGTTTATGATAGAATCATGGACGATCAATAAGGTCAAGCACTTTGCAGATTACTTAACTTTGATAAAGGATGTCCAATCTAGTCTATGGTAATGAAAGAGCACCATGGAAGATAAAAAAAACTAGCTCATGCGATTTGAAACTGTTTGTAATCCAATAAAAACATCTTTTGAGTTAAGGGATTCAAGGACAGTCCCAGTCACCATTCCCCCAAAACCCTACTACAGCTGCAAAACTGCATGAATCTTACATATGGAGGATCGTTCAATGAGATTGTCAAGCGATGAGGACACTAGCAAGACTAAATTTCACAACTTTCGACACTACTTGAGCACAACAGCCTTCATGAGAAAAGCTATTGAGAAAAATTCCATATAATCAACTCCAGAATCCCAAAACAGATATCACTTGACGCTTTCTTGCATGTTATGTGCAAAAACCGCAACTTTGCCATATTGATCCAAACCGGAGCTGCTTTAGCTATGAAAAAAAAAAAAACCAGCAGAACATGACGACACCGACACCTGTTGCGCGCCTAAGACACATGCTAAATACTGGCATTCCAATAAAAATGAAAAATCCTTCATCATATCCCGTCGCCTAATTGCCAAACGCCAGAAGAACTACGGCAACCTGTTGCAGACGCGCAATTACCACGCGGACAAGGACAATCGAAGCAGCCAATGCAGAAACAAGAACCCAGAATTGTCCCCAACACGTCGACGACAAAACACCCGGGGGTGCTCTTCCCCAGCACACGCGACACAATTGAAAAGTCCAGCGCATTTCTCCACGGAAAAAGCTAAAAAAAAAACACGAAGGACGGACGGATTCGAACGACGGAAGGAAAAAGCCTCGTCCGCAGCTCCGACAGGTCAATCCACGGCCCGCGAATCCAAAAGCTGTCGAGATCGATCCAGAACGCGAATGCGTAAAAAGGAAAAAGGGAGGGACGATGAAGAAGAGGAAAACCTGCGAAGCCAATTGAGAAAAGCCTCCCAGAGACCCATCGATTGCAGAGGAGAGAGAGCGAGGGGGAGAGAGATACAGAGACGGAGGATTTGAAAAGAGACGGATCTTCGAGCAAAAGGAAGAAGAAAACAAACTGGAGAGGAACCTTCGTTCCCTCCCCTTCCCTCGCTGCGCCTGCGATTCCCACCGTATGTCTACGGCGATCCTTTTGATTCTGATGAATGGCAGATACGTACGAAATACGACGCCCCCCCTCCCCCCAGCCTTTTTTCTTCCTCTTCGCTGCTCTCCGGAGAGTCAATGAATGGCCGAGCTTAGAGATCGCCACGGCGTCGTTTTGGCTCCATTTATCACTCCAACGTTCGGGATTCGATGCACAGATCAATGCTCGACGCTGAATTACCCTTTTAAATGGTATGCCAAGTCGTTTTCATAATTTAAAGTTTTAACATGTTACGATCTCCAAAAATGTGGATCGACTTCACATGGATTTAAATTGACCTTTATGTTCCAAGGCATTTAATCGGCATGGCCGACTTTTTGATTATTTAAATTTAATTTTTGCCATGAATCAATGATTTCTTTCGCCGGCAATTAAGCAAGTTATTTTTTTTATTGGGAACAAGAAAGGAAGTTTTTCTTTCTTTGGTCGGTAATAAAGGAAGTTAGTCACCGCAAAGGTGTAAAATTCTTTTGAACAGATTATCGTGTCTTCTGTCGTTGGTCAATAGCGAAAACGCTCGACTCTGCTAGTGCGAGGTGGGGCCCGGAGTCAAAAGACGATGGGACGGGCGCGTATCCGACGGTCGCGAATCGGCGTGCGGCTTGATGATGTGGACACGTCTGCACTGGGGGATGCACCGCCGACCGCACGTCTCGTGCTTCAAGGGCCAACAGCGACCAATCAGGGACGAAGATTCCGCGGGACGGTCAGCCAATATTTTCGCGATGGGAGCTTGTAGGAGCTTCCGAGTTTTTGAAATCGATGCTCTGGGACCACCTCCGCGGCGCGTCTGCGGAACACGCGCCAATGAAGGGGCGCCACGTGGATAGGTGAAAGCGCTACGGGTTGGATTTTGTGGGGCGGGTGGAAAGCACGCTCGCTGTTCGCCGCTTGCGGGTTACCGCTTTAATTGCTACGGACAAGATATGCTAATGGCGAACGGGGTTCAGCTGGCGGGGCCAGCTCAGCTGGGCGGTAGTCTGGAAAATTATTCCATATTGGCTGTCCCCCCTTCCTTTTTCTATCCCCTTTCTAGGTTGCTCTTGCTGAGATATGGTATTTTCCGAATCTTACTTTCGCGCGCCTCGAATATTTCTTTTTTTATGCATGTTTGTCTCGTATTATATGTAATCACTGCTTTGAAAAATCGATTTTTGTATACTCATATCAAATGGGGTATTCCAAAGCATTTACTAAGCAGTGAGACAAAAGGACCTAACAATTTTCAGTATTCTAACGTTTCTTGTGATGTGTATTATTAACAATCTGAAAATTGAACATTTTCTTACTTGCCACATCTTTTTTGTTCAGTGAGCCTTCAATGTGACTTGAATAATAAATGTAACTAGGAATAACCTCCATTGTTTGTTTTGTTCGTGTGAAACTATTTACATAGATTGTGGGGGCATGTCAGTCAGCACATTTTTGAATAGTTAGCAAACTAAACATGATATATGATATATGAGAAAACATGAAAGTTAATGATTGTTTACAATTGTAATCTAGTTTTGTTTCACTTTAAACATTTTATTGTAATTGTTCAATAAAAATTATTTTTTTGTATATTAAGGAGAGAAGAGTTATTTGTTCCATTTGATTTCCTCATAATTAAAAGAAAGAAATTTGGTAAACAGTGCTATAAATCAGCTATGGTTTTCTTAAACTCAAACTAAGTGAATCCATTTGTTTACCATAACATTATTAATACACTAAATCAATTACTCAATAAAATCAATCTTACTTTAATCAGCAATCATATACTTATGAATAACTTGCATATTTAAAGTGGACCTTATTTAGTTAACAGAATAAGCTACCTAGATGTATTTTTACCTATTTCACTTTGATAAATATAAAAGTTGACTTTTTCTATAACTAATATGATTCAAATAAATTAAAGTAATGTGAAATTTATTCATGTGATAAAATAATATATACGCAAACTTTAAATAATAATCTTTAAACTCAATGAATTTTTTATTAAGCATGTTTTTATGTAATAAAATAGGCTATACTTGACTACCTATATTTATAAATGAGGGCACAATTTTAAATTAAATGGATTAAATTCACAATTCATCTTTTTTAAAAATAAACAGTATTATTTCAGAACATATATTTTATGCATTCACTTCCTTTTCAAGTTTAAGCTCAAATATTTGAATTATTGTCAAAAATACAAAAGTTGTATTAAATAAAATCAAGCTCATGAACTTTGTCATTATCCATGTTTTCAAAATTAAAATGAATTTATTTAACACGATAAGCTTTTTTTTATGTGCCTGTTCTAATTATTGGAGTAAAATAAGTTATAATTTATTTTTAACAAACTTTATTTGTTGATAGCTTATGTCCTTGGTTTGTTATAGTTTTCTCAAAATTGTATCTAGTGGCTTTCTTTATTTTTACTATTGTCATATTTTCAAAACTAAATAATATCCTTTTTGCATAAATTAAAGAAAAGTTCTCACTTCAATTATTTTTGAATTTTTAACTAAATGTTTGAATTATGGATAAAAAAAAAAAAAAAAACAAAAAAACAAAAGTCGTGTCACAAAACTGTTTGTTGTTTGGTTCTTTAACAAAAATTAAAGCTCATGAACTATGTCCTTATCCATACTTTTTCTAATGACCGCTTTTCAAGATTAAACTCAAGAGATAAAATCTCAATTAATTCTCATCTACTCCACATTCTAAAATTTAATCACAATAGGAGATAGAGATTGGAAGGTGACAAATTATTTACTTAAAAACTTATTGATCAAATGTGGTCCGCACAACAACCATAGAGATATAGTGAAGTGCCATGAGGCATCCTTAGATGTCAAAACTCTCTTAGTTTTGATTTTGACTATATATACCAAGTCACTTATTAAACTTGCAATTCTTGCTGCTGTTTTGTATATAATTTCCACAGATACAGTAATTTTTATAGCTTTGAATACTCATATGCATTTGTATTTCTAAACAAAAAAAAAATCAATTAATTAAAAATGTTGCGTGAAAGCCAAATTTAAGAAGCTCAATATAATACAAACAACACAGTAATGATTATTCATAAACTTAGTTATAATTATATGTATTGCGTTAATTAGTACTAGAAAAAGAGCACATGTTTCGTGTGTGGAAGGATAAGTAGGAAAAATTTTAAAATTCCAATTTTGAAGATTTGATTTATTGAGAAAAATAAGCTCAAATTTTTATGAAATAAATATTTAACTTACCAAAAGAGATATGAAATTTTTAAATTTATATTAGTAAATTAATAGAAATTTAATGAACCATAATAAGAGTCTTAGAAATCAAATTTACATTAATTAAACAATTTTTCCTTGCGTTTGATATTGCACTATAATGATTCACTTAAAACAAATAGGCTTCCATTGAATTTATTGTGTAGAGTTTGAGATGAAACTTGGGAAGAGATTTTTTCTATCTTTTTTATAAGGACAATTATACAAATGATTCATGAACTTTGATTTAATGTGTAATGTTATTTCTGAACTTTTAATTTATTCAATGTGGTCCATGAATTTTAACCCTATATGCAATATCGTCCATTAACTTTAAATTTGTTCAATATAGTCTTTGAACTTTTGGTATATGTTCAATACAGTACTTGAATTATGCGAAAATATTCAATGTTGTTCTTAAATTTGAATTAATGGACAAACAACATTGCAAAAATCATGTATTAAAAAAGATAAATACTAATTTGCATGACAACAAAAACTGTTAAATACAGTCCATTCGAGAGGTCGGTCATTGTGGCAATATAACAATTCTCGAACCGTCTCTCTCCTTTTCCCAAAGCGAATGTGTGTGTGCGCGTGCATGTGGATGGAGCATGCTGGCGATTCATTTCCCACATTATCCAGAACAAATTAGCACACCTTTATGCAATTTTCTCGTGCTTTAATTCGCATCTTGCTTGATTCATGATATTAGTAGCAAGAGCCTAGAGGGGCGAGCATGAGTTAGAGCCCATTTGGTTCGGCTTTGGAGAAATGCCTTTGGGAGAATGCAAATACCTTTGAGGTAAAGGAAATTTCTGAAATGCTACATCGTTTTGGTAAATTGTAGTCTCAAATGGCATTGAAATGTAACTTTAGCATAAATACCGTTTGGCAAAATTTACATTACAAATGGGCTTTTGCTTTTATTTTATTTTAAAAAAAAATTTGAAAATCAAATCCGATGGTCGGCTAACCGCCGGCCAACTCCGGCAACCAGATCTGGCTGTTCGGCCGCCTGGAGGCGCAGAGGTCAGATCTGGCCTTCGGATCGCCAGATTTGGCGGCCTGAGGTCACGCGGACCCAGGCGGCGCGACCTTAGGCGCTTGAGGCCAGATCTGGCGGCCTGAGGTCGCGCGACCTCAAGCGGTGTCGCCTAGGTTGCCGCCTAAGGTCGCCTGAGGTTCGCACGACCCAGGCGACATTGCTTGGGTCGCGGATCGTGCCACCCCCAAGCGATGGTCACCGGGGAAGCGCGACCCTTAGGCGGCGATGGTGGCTATTGAAGAAGAAGACGCCGTGAAGAAGAAGACCGGGAAGAAGAAGACGACGAAAGGAGAAGAGAAATGAACAGTGATTTTTGCATTTCGCAAATGCCCAATACTCAAAGCAGCCCCTCCCCAGCTTTCAGCATTGGGCATTCGGAATGCTCATATTTGGAAAAATGAGCTTTTAAAAAATTTGCCAAACACAAAAAATTTTCCCCAAGGGGCTTTGGATGGGGCCTTAGAGGCCCAAACCACCCATGAAATCCTTTAGCTTAGGCAAGAAAATAGCTCAATGTGCGCCCCCCACATGAATTCTTCGGGCCCTTCTCTTTCTGTAAATCGCAAAACATGTTGCTGAATTGACAGCCAAAGTTTTATTTTAAACTAAAAAAATCGTTTATTAATTTATTTCCGATGCTGAAGTATAAGAAATTGTACAATTATCAAATTGTCCAAACTCCAGAAAAAGCACACCTTCTCTAATTTTAGCTTTTTAAATTGTTATCTTCCATTTACCCGCATCGCAATCATACATGTAGCTCTTGGCCTCCCCATCCGTACGTTAAAAATTTTCGAAGCTGAATCTGCCTATTTTTCTTTCTTTTTTCTATGAATTTTCTTGTAATTTGGAAAAAATTGAAACTTTTTGTCTATTCTCACGGCCATTACTTTAGGTATTTACAAAATAAATGTTATGAAAATAACCTCCTGCCACACAAGCATTTATTGCAATTTGCAAATCCAAAGAAACCCTATTTGGTAACACTTGACTATTCTATTTTTTTGTTCTGAGGAACAAAAAAGAAATCCGTTTAATAATTTTTTTATTTTATTTTCGGGAACAAAAATTCAGTTTTTTGTTCTCGGGAATAGATTTGAACAAAATCAAGAAGTAGAAAAAAGTTACTTCTTATTCCCAAGAATAATTCTTAGACTCAAACCTAACTTTTCATCTTTTCTCCTCCTTCCTCTTCTTCTCATTCCTTTTCTTCTTCTTCTTCCTTTAGCCGGTCATTGGCCTTGGCCATAACCGACGACCGGAGAAAGGAGAAGATGAAAAGGAAAAAGAAAAGAGAAAAATTTAATAAACTTTTTAAAAGATTAAAAGAAAATGATTTGGATTTGAAATTTTAAGAGTTTTCCTGAATGTATTTCTATTTTAGAATAAAAATTTTGGGCAGTTTATCAAACACCTTCAAATTTTTAGAAATTGTTTCTAGAAACAGAGTGATTACCAAATGCGCTTAGATTTTCTTACATAGTCTATCCAAATAGTCCTCGCAAAAGGGCATCAGTTGTAATTTATTCAAGGTCCCGGCGCTCCGTAGTAATTTGACCCTAGCTCAAGTTGTCTCCCTTACTCACCAACTCGGAAACTGACTTCACAAAGGAAAATAAACAGGCGATCCACATCTACGTCTATAAACTATAATTGGTCAAAAGGCTGACAAAGGCACCAAACTATTTTTCCGTTCGAGCTTGGGGCGGTCATTGTGACTATGCGACAGCGCCGAACATACCTTCCCACATTTGATCTAAATTAATAGCCAATCATACAGAGGATTAGGCCTAATTAATTGGGGGTACCACTTCTATTCTATTATCATGCTAGGGCAAGGAAATGTTTGTTGCGACAACTACCTCTCAAGGATTGGGTGTTCGGACTAATTTTATATTATAGGGCTAATCACTAATTTGCTTTTTCAATCTCTCAATCAGTCACCAATTAATTGTTGAAAACCTCGGCACAGGACGGTTCCTTGCATCCTAATTGATGTCTTTTTGCCAGCACGAGATTTTGAGTCTCTTGTGTCTACTGTTCTGCCACCGAAGCAGAATTATGAAAGTTCCTTTGGAGCAAACAACCTTACTAAAGATATATATAAAATAAAAAATAAAAATTGACTAATGAATTGTATAATGTCAGTATCAGCCAAAAACAAAAAAATCAGGGATCCAAAAACTCCTTAAACTTAACAAACGGCGAAATGAATTTAGTCATAAACTTTCAATTGTATTAATTTGGTTATAAAACTTTTAACAGTTTGTCAATTTTATCCTAAATTTTTGGCAAGTCATTCCGGCCAATCTTAAGCGGAAAATGCTAACGTGGATGCCCAACATCCCATGTGACGTGATCGATGTTGACATTTAACAATTTTTTATTTTTCATTTTTACAAAAACTGATTTTACGTCTCTTTCTTTATTTTTCCTACGCTTCTGGCCAACAAGGGCTATGGTGCTCTCTCGGCCCTCACCTGTGGGTGGTCACTAGCTATGGTAGAGAACTAGCCACAGATGAAAGGAAAAGCTTTAAAAAAAAAACAGAAAGAGAAAAATTCAGAGTTTTTTAAAGAATGCAAAAATTGTTCAAGTCATTACAAACCACATTAGCGATTTTCAACCAATTTTGGTAGAAAGACTATATTGAAAAATCGTCAAAAGATTATGATAAAATTGACAAATAGTCAAATTATTTAGGATGAAATTGACACAATTGAAATTTTATAACTAGATTTGATAAATCGTCAAAAGGTTTAGAACAAAATTGGTATAATTGAAAGATTTATAATCGAATTGATCATCACACAATAAGTTTAAGACTTTTTAGATAATTTCCCAAAAAAAAAAATCATGTAAAGGAAATATTAAAATAAACTAGTGATAGGGGTCTCAAAAATACCAGACTCGAATCTTTTCGGCTTTGTCTCATTCAGTCAAGTAATAAGTAAAGGAACTTGGGTATTTAACGGTTTGATTTGATTCGGGCCAGATTTATGAATTCACGACAAGCAACTTGCATACCAGTAATACCAAGAAGGGTAGCGACATGGCCATGTCATCGTCGAGCTTGCCATCGCCACCTCTTTTACATTAGTGAGCTTCGTTGAGTACAAGGAGGAGACAACGATGGTGGGTAAGAAGTCTGATGCGGCCATGTAGCTAGGGGGATGGTAGGGAAGGGGATGAGGTAGGACAGGAGGTTGAGGTTGTCGGAGTGGTGGCAGGGAGGGGATCATGACCAGGGAGAGGGAGTTGCCGGAGGGAGAGATGGAGGCGACAGGTGAGGAAGACACAACGGAGGAGATCAGGTTAGGGAGGGCCTGATTGGGAATGGTCGGGCGAAGTGGTCGGGCAGAGGGATGAACTTGACCTAGCGGATGATGTTCAAAGACGCTCGATTATGACGCGATGCTGCGGAATATAACTTGATATAAGTTAGGAGTGAGCATGTTTTACGATAAAACCGGGAACTTGATAATTGGACTAGTGGGAATTAGTTTAGCTCCAAATTCCAAAAATTGGAGAATTTATTATGATAGATAGATTTGAGGCTTCAGGTGAAACTTGGAACCTATAATAAGTTTTTGTGTTTTCCTTGTTTTATATCTTTATGCGATCTTACGGTATTCCATGACGTTTAATAATGAGTGTGTAATCTGGAACTACTCTGAAGTTTCATATATGGTGATATTCAACTTTTGCTTTGTTAATGCTATAAATTCTTCGTTCGTCTAAATATGAGTTGTGGACAACAAATAACAGCAAATGGTGGTCATCAAAAGTGATGATTCATTATAATCGTTTAAATAATAATACGTGTAAAATGGGAAAATTGTCCAAAAAATCATAAACTTATCGTATTTTTGTCAATTCAATCATAAACATTTACTGACAAAAAAAAAATCATAAACATTTTAATTTTGCTAATTCAGTCATAAATATTTTCACTTCTTACCAATTAAGTCCATTCGGCAATTTTGGATGGAAAAATGCTAACGTAGACGTGGGCGGTGCCACATAAGACCACCTACACTCACGCGGATAATTTTTAATAAAATTTTAATATATATTTTTTGAATTTTTATGATTTTTTTATTTCTTTTCCTTTTGGCCTTTTTTCTTTTCCATTTGTTGTGGCCGACCATTGCCCATAGATGATGGCTAGCGGTGGCCAGCTAGTTGGCCTCACCCGCCATGGGCGAGGCTCAACTGGGCGAGGGCAAGCCCCGACAAGGGGAGCCTTCGCCCAGGTGCGGCTCGGCGAAGGTCACCTTCACCTAGGCCAAATTTGGCAAGGGAAGCCCTCTTAGGGCTTGGCCTCATGAAGGCCAGATCTGGCGACAGTGACACTGGGCAAGGGCTAGCCCCGCTAGATCTAGCCTCGGTGAGGGCTCCCCTCATCAAGGCTCACCCTCGCCTAGTCGAGCTCACCTGGGTGGGTGAGTCCTGTCGGCTGGTTGTGGTTGGTGGTTAATCGTTGCCTGTGGCTGGCCACTAGCGAAAGCCAAAAAGAAAAGAGAGAATAAAAGAATAAAAATTCAAATAAAAATTATCAACGTTAGGTCCAGCGGTCTCACATGGCACCGCTGGCATCCACATCAGTATTTTTCCAAAAAAATTGGCCGAATTGACTCAATTGATAAAAAAGTGAAAATGTTTAGAACTAAATTAACAAAAATAAAAAGTTTAGGACTAAATTGGTAAAAGTGCAACATGTTTAAGGCTTTTTGGACAAATTTCCCCATGTAAAACTTAGGTATTGGATAGGTTATAGGTTCCTGGTATATGGTAGGTTTCAAGTTTGAAAAATTAAAAAATCGGTCTGACTAGTTGGTTTCTGGTGGGATTTAGAACGGCTCACCCCTAATATAACCATGAATAATGCTAGAAACATAAATTAGAAGATAGAGGGTGTTGTCTTTCTTATTTGTTGCCATTCCTGCGCATCGAGATTTGAACAGCCATTGAACCTCATCATCTCTAGGTCTAGAGGAGCCTTGTTGCCGGTGAACGCCAACGACGTCGTGGAGCTTGTGCGCTCATGGCGTTCTCAAGATCCACCCTTGTCACAAGCGATCCCAAGAACTGTTCATGGTGTTATATTTTCTGGAGCTATTGCTGTGATAGACGATCTCAAGGGAAGAAGAAGTGAAAAAAAAAAAAAAAAAAAAAAGGCTTGAACCGACCTGAAGTAGGTTCGGGTCAAAACATGTCGGTTCAGTTATCATGGAAACCCGACTAAATTGAACTGTTGATACCCTTACAGTTTTTTTTTTGTCGGTTCTACTCTACACCTATTCTAACTCTCAGGCTTTTGCCCTGCCTCCTGTAGGGCGTGGGAGTTGAAACCCACTTCTGAAACTAATTCGTCTCCACCCCAACCCCCTGAGAAGGTGGGGATTCGAACCCCCCCACCTCCCCCTTCCAAGTTGAAATGGTGGCCACTGGAGTAAACCCCAATGGTTATACCCTTACAGTTGGTGATGCAAGTAATGGACATGCAAATTATGTTTACATCTAAATCTATTTGTTTTTGTTGACAGAAGGGAGTTTTGTTTGACTTGTTGGCTTCATTATCCTTACCATAAATAATAGAGAGATAGAAAAGACTCTTAAATTATCACTCTCGGTAACTTTCCACTTCATCCATTTCCTTACACAACTACCTATTTTCTTCCTTGACAAATTTATCCATGTGCCCCTTAACACCATTAAATAGTTAAGCAAATAATAAATTTGTATACCTATGCTTTATATTGAATGGAATAGGACGATTTATAAAATAGATTTTCATCTTGATAAATAAAATGATATAAGAATTGAGTGCTTATGTGTACGTTCCTTCGTAGAGTTACCTTATATGTATGCGAAAACTAAATGTATCATATTTGGGTTTATCCCCTAGGTTTTAACCCTTAAAATATTTTTGGACATGTCAAATAAAGACATAAGAACATGTAATTAGTGTCAACTTGACATTGCCATGTTTGTTCACTTCTTCACACGTTCGTATCCATTTATATACTAGTTAGTTTCCTGCAGCATGCCACAGTATCATAAAATATAAATAACAAAGCTAAATCAATCAGGAGCAAAATAAAATTTCACAAATTTAATTTTGGTCCTCGAGTTGCAAGTTGCAAGACAATAACTTGAGAATAGACTGATGAATGTATCTAGAACATAAAGGTCGACTATTCAGTTCTTTAAAAGTATGATTAAGATAATTTTACATATAATTCTCATCTCAAGAAATCTAATTCTAAGAGATAATAGTTTAAATAATATATTCTTCTTTAGTTACTCCATGGTAAATAATGTGATATGAAAGAGTGTTCAAGACAATAATATTATACGGTGATCTTTCAAAGAATCTACTCAAATTAAAATTTGGATCTTCTCCAAAACACCATTCTATTGGACATTCTTTCTGCTTGCGTGTATTGGCTTTTGATTTCAGAGTAAACAAATTACCACAAGTTCATGAACCTAAGCATAAGTTGAAGTGCTCCTTGGTCAAAATTGCCAAAAGTTTTTTATTATGTGTAATGGCATATGGTCGAAGTACACGGTAAGAATGCCAATTTATTATGCTTAAGATAGGTTTGTTAAGGAATATGGATAAAAAAGAGAGAGAAAGAATAGCGAAGAAATAAAAATCAAACATGACTAATAATTAAGTTGATCAGAGAATAGTCTCGAGTATTTAGAGAAAAGTCACCCAATAATTTATGTCGAAATGAAAGCCATTTATTTATATATATGAAAACCTAGAATTTAGATTGGGATTTTTTTTTTAATGATTTTTACATTCATTGTATTTTTTCTAATTCATTGTCACTAACTTTTATAGCTATCCAAACATAATAAGTCAAGTATCAAGCTAGGCGTCAACGATCATCTTCGATGACAATTGTTGTCATGATTCGATTGCATTGGCATGAATTTGAAATAATCTTTATATGGATCAACAGTCAAGATGATTCGGAAAAAGTTATGATCGTGGACAAATATCTTCATCATTCATTTTTTCCAAAGATTTTTCTAATAGTGAACTACTCCCACCGACTTTTATGGTTGTCCAAACAAGTATAAGATAAGTATCAAGCCAGATGTCATCAATCATCTCCGATTACAAACCATCGTCATAATTCGATGGCACGTCATGAATTTGACCTGCAGACATGGAAGTGACGATCTCCAAGTGGAACCGTGCCAAATCCCAAATGCTCGCGTGCGTCGTGGCGCACAAGATACCAGTCTTTCGTCACTAGTTCGCAAGTCCATGTCCTTGTTTCCGTTTGCCGAGGTAACTTTCCAGGCTCGGGAAATGGAGTCAATGGGAGGGTGAGGTGAATGGAGAGGCGAGTTTTAACCACCATGGATGAAGAATCGCCGTTACATTCCCATCCCCCTGCGGAGGAGACGCCTTCAAGTTCCCCTACTGACACCGGGAGCGGGCCGAGAGGGTCCTCCTTCGGTCACGAGTCGTAATCCATCAACCTCTTCCGATCCAAATTCAAAGCGCATCCCCAAAGATAACCATACCAACCCTCTCTCTCTCTCTCTCTCTCTCTCTACTGGGTTTTGATCGTGACCTCAAATTGGGGAGAGTTTGCCTGAGACTACGCATCGGAAGCTGAAGAGGGCTATTATTCTGCCCTTTTCTTTTGTGGGTTTGAGCGGTATCAGCTGCGAAGCTATTCGTCGTTTGCAAATTCTGCAATGCTCGCGATTGGGTTGTTTTCAGGTCAGTTGTTTCGATACGGTGTTAAGTTCTCCATCTGATGATAATTTCGGCTGTTTCGCGGCTTGTCGGACGAGTTTGTGGTTAGCGTTCTTGTTTTTTGCTGTCTTTCTTCAGCACCCGACATACACTTGCCCTCTGAATTTTAGTTTGTGATAGTGCGATTCTGGTGTGGTGATCGCTATGAGAAGACGATGCGTGAGGTGTTGAGATTTGTGGGGTGATCTTAATTTCCGAAATGGGAATTTGCCGTTTGGTTGATAATTTCTAGGTTGCTTTTTATCTTTGGTGGTAGAACCTCAAATCTTATCAAGAAATTCTGGGTTGTTTGCGATTCTTCCTCCCCTACCCCCCCAATCCTTTTTGTCATTTATACGAAAAGATGAGCTGAGCTCGTATCATCCATTAGGACAATATATCATTTTTAAGGCAATATTGAGTTTTGCAAGGTTGAAGGGCATCTGTTCCGATTTGGCTGTATGTATTCGTGCATGTTTTGGACTAATTAGACTGTAGGACTTAAATCTGTCACAATTAAGACTTGTGAGGAACCTGTTTCTTTTTCCAAATTCTGATTGTAAAATAAGCATTGTTTTCCAATTCTCCGGCTTTGGCATTTCTGACCATTTTTTTCTCCTTCCTTAGCATCAACAGAGGGTCCATTGTCTATGAGAGAATCCCATGAGCTCCGGTTTATTTTAACCATTGTTTAACGGCAGCTGTTTTTGCTGTTTGAGTGTGATTGGCATTGAGCAATTTGGTTCCTTGTTCACCTGTGCTCTGTCAGTCTGCCCTTGCTTGTAATCTGTTTATTTCAGTAGTCCATTTCTCTCGATCAATCACCTCCAAGAGTATCAGCTTCAAGATATCTTTAGTATTTCTCTCATACAACAAAGTAGAAGCAGGCCATCACCATCCTTGACTGTTTCACTTCCTCTTTCCCAGAGAGAAGCTTTAACTGGTAATGTCAAGATAAGAAAGATGTGAGAAACCCCATGTTAACTATGAATAGACCAAATGCATCGTCCTTGTGGCATTATCAAATCTTACATATGTGTGAGATGCATCTCAGAGCTGAAAAGTTTATAAGAAACGCGACAGAGAGTTGGTTTGGCCCAAAATGACTACATGGAGGGCAAAATATTAAAACAAGGATGAAATCTGCTCACAGTTACCGAGTACAATGAAATGCAAACATGCGCGTACAAGTGCTTTTGCGTGGTGTAGCATATCAAGGTGAGGCATACTTCCATTCGAAACCAGATAGATCCAGTAAGCTGATTGTCCGCAGGATCCAGCCAGTAAAAGTCTAGAAAGGTTACCGATGGTTGAGGGAATCGATCCACTGAATCCCTTTGAATCTAGACATCTGCAATTTATTTGAAGGACAGTTCAGATTATTCAGATGACCGGGAGATATTTCTATGACACTGGCAAATGAAGATGTATAGCATGGGTTGAAACAAAAATCTGAGTACATTCAAGAAGAAAGGCCTCCAACAGGTGGGTTAAATAATTCTTAGTTGAAACATCGAGCACAGCAATTCCTACCTTGTTGTTAAATTTTCACAGTACATGTCAGGTCCAAATCAAGTATACGAGATAAAGGACTTGCAGACAGAAAAAACCAGGTTCTGCAGAGATCCGATGGATTCTGGTATTTAGCCCGAAAATCTGCAACCAATAGGATTCTTGCATTTTGAGAAGAAAAGGCAGGTTTGGCATATATGACTATGAAAGGCAGGCAACATAAAATATACTTAATATACCTAATATGTCCTGGAAGTGATACTGTCAGACCCTGTTGTGAGATAGGTCCATTCATTAAAAGGCTTGTACTTGGGACTAAATTACGGAAGACTGTTCGTATGAGAGAAATCCTTATTAATATCTTGAACCCAAGCAGACCTTTGTGAATCTTTGCAGTGCTAAAGCATCAGTGCACGCTATCACTGAAAATGCTCATTTAGAGTGAAATTTCTTGGGGCATATTTTTCCTCCAGAAATCTATTACTTAGAAGAGCTTCGTGGGTGCATCATGAGACTGCAGTCTGTGTTATTTACTACTGATATATCGCCTCTGCGATCTCCACATTGTGGTAGCTGTTTGGTAAACCAGGATCTCATTCGCTATTCATGGAAGAAGGTTGCAATTAAAAGGCCTTGGACTCTAGTTATTCATTGATGGAAATGCTTCAAACTTAAGAGCTAGTGTCATGGTCAGTGGGAATTATTTCATTTAGGTGATATGCAAAAAGAAAGCTACCAAAGATGCAATTTGATTCAATAAAATTGTCTTAAGATATAGCAATAACTTTGTTTTTCTTCTGTTGCTTTAAATCTACATTACTATTGTTGTTGCCGTGAAGTGTAGATTGTATATTTTTGGTAACTCATGATTCTTCCCTCCCATACCTCTGTAGGTTGTATATAGATTGCAATTTCTGGGGAGAGAGAGAGGAATAGAAAATGAGGATGAGGAACAAACAAAGAAAAACAACAATTTTAGGTTGGAATGCAGGGAGCAGATGTTCAATGCCCACTCTGATATGGAGTTTGGTGGGATTCCTCCTTTTGCTTCATTTTTATTCCACTCTCCTTAAAACTGACAAAGTGGACGAGACACGGTTGCAAATGAGCCACCCTAGTTTTCAAGAACTGCAGGTGGTTGAGGAGGAAAATATCCAAATTCCTCCACCTCGTGGAAAGCGTTCTCCTCGCGCAGCAAAACGGAGACCTAAAAAGAAAACCACCTTGATTGATGAGTTTCTTGATGAGAATTCCCAAATCAGGCATGTTTTTTTTCCTGATCATCGAAGTGCTGTAGATCCAACCAAGGACACAGGCAATGATAGCTCTTACTACTTTCCGGGGAGGATGTGGTTGGACACTGAAGGAAATCCCATTCAGGCCCATGGAGGTGGTATTATGTATGATCCGCATTCGAGGATGTATTATTGGTATGGAGAATATAAGGATGGTCCCACTTTCATTGCCGCAAAGGGAATAGCACGAGTAAGTTGTTTAATCAAACTAATTGTCTACAACTAATTGCTTGATCTAGAATTATCTCCTTCAGATGTCTAAATTATCTGCTTAATTGTAAGTCTCTTTTGTGTTCTGTGGGGGGCTAATGTCTTGTTAATTTTGCTTCCTGATTAACGTATGCCTGTATGCATTCTAGTTTTGTCTTTGTACCTATAATGTAAGCTGAGAGAATAACTATTGTTAGTTGTTGACCTTCCCTGTTTGTTGCACTACACATGGCAGCCCATTTTGAAATTTGAGCTGATTGGCTTTTCCTAGGATAGATGAACTTTTAAATTTCTTTCCAACTGATACTTAGCTT
This sequence comes from Eucalyptus marginata, assembly GCA_014182565.1. Lineage (NCBI taxonomy): Eukaryota > Viridiplantae > Streptophyta > Magnoliopsida > Myrtales > Myrtaceae > Eucalyptus > Eucalyptus marginata. Next base: position 13,395,461 of record CM024593.1, read on the forward strand.
TGGTCATGTCCTCTGGTTATTCTTCAATCCATAGTTATCTGAGGTGTCGTGATCTAAGGTTTGAGTGAAAAGTATGCAGATGATTACCATTGTTGGGCAGGTCTCTCTCCTTTGTCTCGACTGCTGGGAAGGTCTCCTCCTTTGTGTCAACTGAGTAATAGCTTTTGGGTGATTCACATTGTATTCTGAGGGTAGAAGCACCTTACATTCTGGTGGGCTAAAAATTCTTATGGCACATCTTTTGCACCTAGTCTTTGTATAATGTCCACTCTGTATTTTTGTGGGATAAGTGCAATATGAGTTGCAAACATCTTCTTTGATCTATTGAGTGCTAAACAATTTTTTTGGTGAATTGACTCATAAACCATTTGAAAGGGTCGCAATTGGGCCCTAATATCACTGCTTGTTTTGGTCACTTGAAAATCTTACCTGTTGGTTTTTCTCAAAATAAAGCCTGATTTTGACCCCAATTAAGGAATATAATACATGGCTTTTGTCGATAATTGAGTGGCTAATTTAATCGTTAAAATTTACTGAAAAATAAAACCCGAATTTTATGTAGACCGAGAAAAAATTAAAATTATAGGACTCTGGTTTTCCTCTGTTTACAAAAGATTTTGGTAATATAATGATTGACAAATTCGTGTTTTTTGTTATATTGATTGTGGTCAAAATCATACTTAATTCCGTGAAAATCTGAGAGGATGCAATTTTCAGTGACCAAATGTTATCAACTGTGAGATTTTGCTTTTAATTGCAATTCTTTTTAAAAGTTTAGCACTTAATTAAGAAAAATAGGTTGTTTTGGGATCAGTCAACCAATGACCAAATGTTTAATATTCTATTGCACTTCTCCTGTTAGCTTTACTATGAGGATCTGGTTTTTTGCTTTCTGCAGTAATGTTTCTTACTACACGTTGCAAGTTATTTGAAGTATTCTCTCAACGATGACAACTGCAGCAATAGGGAGATATTTGTTTCTAGTATTTCTATTACGTTATTGCACTCTCTCTTTTTAACTAATTATAGGTAATATTGAATTTCTCAAGATCCAAGTATTCTTCATCTCTGTGAATACAAGACAGATGCCTTTTGACTACAAATTTTTATGATAGAGAGGGAAATAGATTTCCTAATCTCATACAGAATGATTTGTTTTGAAAAATTACTGGCTAGGTCGAGAGTTCAGAGGACGGTGCTGCATGGCTTTGCCAGTATTGCACACGTCTTTAATCTGACTTTTAAGCAACATTTGATTGATTTGTTTGGGGTGTGTAGACACACTTTCCTGATCTAATGGATTCCCCATAGAAAGAAAATTTCTTCTTTCTCATTCCTCAATCCATTTATTTATTTTTTCATATACATCGACTGTTTTAAAGACAGTATTCCATCTGTTTTTCATGATGCTGTTGGGAAGAAAAATTTATCTGTCCTTCTCATGCTTAAGATTAAAAGTGGTTTGCTGAAGGTGCGTGACCTTGGGAACTGCGTGTCTTCCTTGTGCTTATTGGATATGTGACACTGTATCGCATCTTCAATGTGTATAGCCACACTGCCAAGACAAAGCACAAACTATGATTACTGATGTAAACGTTGATACTTGTATACTAGTTTATCTCTTTCCTGTAAATGGTCTTACAGATTCATGGGTACTTTATGTTACTGTACTGAGATTTTGGGTGTGACACTCTTGATCTTGCGTTAGTATTTAGCTTCCTTTCTTCTGTAAAGTCTACAATCTGTTTCAGCTTGCAGTTAAATGGCCATGGAGTGATATATGATGATGTTGGATCTCTCTCTCTCTCTCTCTCTCTCTCTCTCTCTCTGGCAATGGCCAATTAATTCCTTCTTTTCTTTAACCATCCCAATTCAATTTGCATAAAGCTGCCGATTATACGAGTTGGCTTAGCCAGAGTGATTGCTTTAGTCTTGAGAATATTTACGTCTAGACAGTAGTTCTCTTTCATAACTTTCTTTTGGGTTGATATGAAGAGTAGATACTGGCACAAGGGGATCTCAGCTTGCCTCTGACAATTTTATTTAAATAGATATCGTGGTATCAGAGAACTCTCTTAACTTTTCATTGTGCCTTTTGCTTTAATCTTTTTCCGACATTCGGTGTGCAATCTGACTTAACCCATAATTTGCAATGACTTGTCTTGCCTTTTGTGCTTGCATTAGTATCTTGTCCATTGTTTCGTGAACTACTTCCTTTAGTTGTGAACTTCCTTTATATTCATCAGGCACTTGTTGAAACCAGGTTGACATCATAGGAGTCAGCTGTTACTCTTCGAAAGATTTGTGGACTTGGAGAAATGAAGGAATAGTCTTAGCAGCCGAAGAAGCAAATGAAACGCATGATCTCCATAAGTCGAACGTTCTAGAGAGGCCAAAAGTGATTTACAATGAAAAGACTGGAAAGTATGTCATGTGGATGCACATCGATGATGCCAACTATACCAAAGCGGCAGTTGGTGTTGCCATCAGTGATTATCCCACTGGTCCCTTCGATTATGTCTTCAGTAAGCAGCCCCATGGGTTCGACAGCCGAGACATGACAATCTTCAAAGATGATGATGGCATGGCTTACCTTGTCTATTCTTCTGAGGACAACAGTGAACTCCATATTGGTCCTCTAACAGAGGACTATCTCGATGTTACACCTGTCATGAAGAAAATTCTTGTGGGTCAACACAGGGAAGCTCCAGCTTTGTTCAAGCATGATGAGACTTACTACATGATTACATCTGGGTGCACCGGCTGGGCCCCAAATGAGGCATTGGCCCATGCGGCGGAGTCAATCATGGGGCCTTGGGAGACAATGGGCAATCCGTGTATCGGTGGAAGCAAAATGTCTAAGCTGACTACTTTTTTTGCACAGGGTACGTTTGTCCTCCCGTTAGCGGGGCTCCCCACTTCATTTATTTTTATGGCTGATAGATGGAACCCAGCTGATTTGAGGGACTCCCGGTATGTCTGGTTGCCTCTGATAGTTGGAGGCCCCGCTGATTGGCCACTTGAATACAATTTCGGGTTTCCATCATGGTCGAGAGTGTCAATTTATTGGCATAGGAAGTGGAGACTTCCCAGCGGATGGAGTGATATAAAACGATGAGGTTCTTTTTTTTGGGGGGGTAAATACTAGTTGTATCACATGCGAGGCCTTTTGATTTAGGTTCACTCTCTGGGTTTGATTTCTTGAATGATTTGATGATCTCTGGTGTGCCTGCGGCATGCTCGTTTCAAGCCAAATATGCAGATGCTGAAGAATATCAGCTGAGGACTGTCGTAGAGCTCACTCATTTATTTGTATAGGTAGTGTTAATAGTAGTTGAGTATGCCTGTCCAGTACCTTATGCTAAGATTCGCCTCGGTATTGCCTTAATCTTCATCTTTTCTGCTGGACACACCCAATCACATCTGCATTCCTGACAATATTGATCTGAGAAACATATGGTCGGAGCCGAATATTTTGGCCTTTGAGGTGAGGGCTTTTCAGAGGCTTTTAGACACCACGAGACTTTGAAGATTCAAGGAGAAGTGTCGGCATTCTACGGATCTCCCTTTTGAGAATAAAGAATTCTCACCAGCGGTTCTATAGCGACAAGCTTATTGCAGTCAAGGTACAATACCAGCATTCGTGGCACTGTTGTCTTCGAAGAGCTGCCTTGATTTTGTCATTTTGGACTGGGCTACTTTGTAATGGAAAATCATAGGGAGTGCTGTACTATCGACACTGTGAACTAGTGGTTTGGTCACTTTGCTTCAAGCGATTGTTCGTTCACTGTGGGTCTCCTTGGTCTGGTTCCCAATTTGCGCAGGAAGTGAGAAAAGCCTTTCTAGATTTGTACCGTGTTTTCGCTTTTTACCGAGAAAACCTTCCATGTTGAAAGACGTGCATTTCTTTGGAAAGGAGAGTATTTATATCTGCCATGTTTACTAGTTTAAAATGATCCTTTTTTCTCCAAATATGCATCTATTGGCTAGAATATGGTCTGATTCTCCCATCAAATACGGAAGTTTAATTCGTGGGTATAAGTAGGGGTGAACAAAAAAATGGGGTCGCTTGAAAGCTCCTACTGACCTGATATTCCAGGCCTGAATATTCGGGCTGGTTCAGTATGGCCCAGATCGGCTTGAACTAATTTTGCAATAATCGAGAAATATTATAAATGCATGATTCTTACATTTAGTTAAATAAAAAATAAAATATTTATTATCGAAACCCTTTAGTTGCGCCATGTATAACTAAAACGCCATAAACATATAAAAAATTATTTTGAGTGCGGGAACATAACAACAAAGCCAATTTTTATTCCAAAAAAGAATCTGGGACAGGCTCGAACCTGCCCAGTTGGACCAATTTTGTTTGGTCCGGCCCTTTCTTGTATAATAGACCGGGCTTGGAAAGTCCAGATCCGATCTGTTTGGATTGGGCTGAAAAATGCTTTGAGGCTTGGCCTGTACTTACGCCTAGTTACAAGATGTTGATAATCAAATTGAGCACAAACTACAGCAGCGCTTCAGTAGAAGTGATTATTATTGTCACGAAAAACAAACAATCCATTTTTTTTTTAAAAATAAAATTAATTGAACACCAGATTTATGTAGTTTGTTTGGTGTGAGAAGAGCAACACATGACTCAACTATAGATCATATGATAAATCACAGATTATAAGAACACGTGAGTCATTCAAACATTCTCTTTCCTAGGCTCAAATTATACTTATAACTCACATAGTATTTAGCTTTCGTAATTTCTTATGAAATAATCTTTCAATTTCACAAAAGAATTCATTAGATCTTAATACAAGATTTTTCTACAATACTCTTCCATTTGATCATGGTGAAGTTAATTGGAAGAACCCACAGCATACTCTCGACACTACACATCATCCCCAATATGTATATAAAAGAAGTTTAGTGGTCAACTTTAACATGGAATAGGAAATCTATGTGATTCGGTCAACCCAAGTCCAAATTTGTGTAGAAAGGTTGTTAGCTTGTGTGAAGAAACTGAATTTTGGGAAATATCAAACAATCAGCATATAGGATAGTGTTAGAAGCATGTCGGCGTGTGTGATGCTAGTATGTAAATCGAGCTTTGACAACAATAGATAAGACAAAAAATACAACCTAGAAGAGAGGTAGGTTATGTGAAGATACTGAAAAAATTTCGTGAAATATCAAACAAACATCACACAAGATAATGTTAGAAGCATCCATGTGTGATGCACATGTAAACATAGTGAAATAATATTGATCACACAATGATTTATTGTGGTTCGATTTTATTTCCAAGCCTACGTCCACTTTTCTGCTACTAGCCTTAATAATGCTTGGATTCCACGAGTAATCGATAATGCAAGTTACAATTGGCCAGTGTTGTTCCTTTCACACGATATATCATATTATCAAGACACAACCATTGTTCGTACGCTTATACACTTGACTATCTATAATTATAGTGATAAACCAGTATAGAGAGATATTTAGAACATAAGTAGAGACAATATTTAACTTAGACTATCATTGTAGTATACAATGTCTCCAACCCTGATCTTAGCTTCACTGCTCATTATATATAGAAATCTTCAATCAATTCACTGGAGATCTTCAAGGATGGCTAACTAGTCATTTGAGAGTTGTTGGAGACCTTAGTTATAATTGGATTGCTCTTGCAATCGCTTCCTCTAACTATTGCAGGTTTCCTAAAATGGCCTAGACCTTCGACAGTGATAGAAGTACGAAGTTTTCTGGGTTTGGCTAGATATTATCGAAGATTCGTGGAAGGATTCTCTCGAATTGCAGGGCCATTAACGCAGTTGACTCGGAAAAATTCAAGTTTCGAATGGTCAAAGGAATGTGAGCAAAGCTTCCAAGAACTCAAAAGGAGGTTGACGACGACACTAGTGTTGACAATACCCTTAGGATCTGGAGGTTTTGTAGTGTATAGCGATGCATCCCGTAAGGGATTGGGTTGTGTCCTAATGCAACACGGGAAAGTTATAGCATATGCATCGAGACAACTGAAATCATATGAGTTGAATTACCCTACCCATTACTTAGAACTGGCTGCCATTATTTTTCCTTTAAAGATTTGGAGGCATTATCTATATGGAGAAAAGTTTGAAATTTATACAAACCACAAGAGTTTAAAGTACTTATTCTCCTAGAAGGAATTGAATATGAGACAAATGCGATGGATGGAATTGCTTAAAGACTATGACTGTGAAATTCTGTATCACCCAGGAAAAGCCAACAAAGTGGCGGATGCCCTTAGTCGGAAATCGGCGATGAAAATAGCTAATACGATGGTCAAGGAATGGAACTTGCTAGAAGCGGTTTTCAATTCCGAGTTCAAAGTGGAGGTGAGTGAGTCTGCTGGTATAATAGCTACGCTCAGAATCGAACTTGAAGTTATATAGCGAATTAAGACCATACAATAGTCAGACCCAGAAGTATGGAAAATTCGAGATGAAACCTTAAAAGGAAAGAGGTCGGATTTTCAAGTTTCAGATGATGGAATAGTTAAGTTCCATGGGCGTCTTTGTGTGCCTAATAAAGATGAGATAAAAAGGGAAATTCTAACAGAAGCTCATCGAAGTAGTTATAGCATCCACCCAGGAAGTACAAAGATGTATAGGAATCTTCGTCAATATTTTTGGTGGAATAGTATGAAGATTGATATTGCTAAGTATGTCGCAAGATGCTTGACGTGTCAACAGGTGAAAGCTGAACATTGAAAACCCGCAGGAATGTTAAAACCATTAGAGATCCCATAATGGAAATGAGAACATATAACCATGGACTTTGTATAAGGGTTACCAAGGACTTCAAGTGGGCACGACTCAACCTGGGTAATAGTAGACCGATTGACGAAATTAGCTCACTTTTTGGCTGTGAGGATAGACTATTCTCTAGAGAGGTATGCCACATTGTATGTTAAGCAAATAGTACGGCTACATAGAGTCCCCGTAACCATAACATGAGATCAAGACTCGCAATTCACGTCAAACTTTTGGAAGATCCTTCAAGTTGCTTTAGGGACCAAGCTCCAATATAGTACTACCTTTCATCCACAAACGGATGGACAATTGGAGAGGACTATACAAACGTTGACAGACATGCTACAGGCCTGCGTCACTGATTTCAAAGGAAATTGGGATGAGAAATTGCATCTAGTGGAATTTGCTTACAACAATAGCTTCCAACAAAGCATTGGTATGGCTCCAATTGAAGCTTTATACGGTAGGAATTACAGAACTCCTATTTCCTGGAATGAAGTTGGAGAACAAAAGTTGATAGGGGTAGAATTAGTTCAAATTACTTTAGAAGCTATAAATGTGAGGACTAGGAACAACACCTAGAGGGGGGTGAATAGGTATTTAAACGAAACCTTGGCAAATATATGCGGAATAAAATAAAGTTCAGGGAAGAGAATAAGAACACAAAATTTATAGTGGTTCGGTTTAGACCAAGCCTACGTTCACTCTCCCACGCTAATAGCCTTCTGTTGGATTCTACTATGCAATCAACAAGAGATTACAACTTTGAGTGCAAATACTTAGTAGTGGATCACACTATCTCACTAAGTCACTCTTTTGGTATTTCTCTCACGATCATAAACGTTTAAGCTCACCAAAGAGAAGTGTATGATTAAAGTTGCTTAGACTTTGGAATTATAAATTCTACGCTCCGTCTCTTACTTGCTCATCGGTCTTTGATCTCCTTAAATACTCCTCCACTTCCAAACTAGCCGTTGGACAGCATCTTGAGGATCGTCTTCCAATCTACCCATTGGACATATCTGTATTCAGAAGATTTAGTAGCCGTTGAGTGATAGAAGTAGAATCCCAAATTGATTCTGATCGCCATATAAACAGAATCTTGATTTCTATAAGTAATGTTTCTTTGTATAGAAAGTTCTTGTCTTCAATATTTAATTGCCAATCAATTAGATTGAGTCAATCAAATCAATCTTGATGTAGAATCCAAACCAGATCACTAGCCGTTATACATTTGGGCTTGTGTTACGATCTGTCTTCTTCTTTATGTAAAGTCTGAGAGCAATAGACTTTATAATCTGAGTCTGAGTGCGATAGACTTTACAATCTGAGTCTGAACATATTCTGCTTCTGAATAGATTTAGCTTTAAGGTTTGGACACAGTCTGAATAAATTCAGCTTCAGCATAGAGTCCGTCTTCTGGTTCTTCCAAGCATAGACTTTGATAATATCAATTACACATTCTATCATCTGCATAGTCTATTACTCAACCATCAAACATGTTAGTAGCCTTTGATTTATTTTGTCATCTTCAAAACATCATAAGGGATTTCCCTAACAATCTCCCCATTATTTATGATGACAAAACAATCTTTGAATATGCAGATGTGTAATCATGCTTTTAAAGATATTAATAAATCAAGGCAATCTTAAGCACATAAATAATCTTTAAATATGAGTATTCAAAGAATGTAATTCAAATCAAAAGATAGTAGAATATAGCAAATAGATTGAGTATAATTATATATAGAAAAATAATCGCAACTCAATATTATCAACACATATGCATATTTATATTCTCTCCCCCTTTTTGTCATAATCAAAAAGCGATAACAATAGAAATAGTATCACGTAGAGAATATAAAACGATAACAAATATGTCTTGCATGAAACATAATTTCTAAAAATCAAATCGAATATTAAAGATATGTAATATAGCTCAGTTCGATCATATATAACAGCAAATATCCAATAAAAATCACATATGCAAAAATTCACTTACCCTTTTTGTCATAATAAAACGATAATGTCAATAAGAAATTTATTAATGACAAAAGGAAATAAAAGATGCACTAACCGGATTTTGTAGAACTTGGTAAGTTCTAACACATTTACCTTTTCCTTCCATAATAATCAAGATCACGATCAATTCAAAAAGATTTTTCCATAATTGATCAAAGCTCCCCCTCAATTTGTTGCCTTTTTTAGGTGATCACGATTCTTTCCTTTCTCTTCGATTCGCTTTCTCCCCCTGTCATCATGACAATATTTGCGAATAGCACTCATTGTGGCTTGTGCACGTTGAGCATAATATTTTTCCATTATTTCCTTTGTAGCAACAATATCCACAACGATCATTTGCATTTTGAAATTCGAGGCAAAAATTTATTTTCTTCAATCAAGCTTTTCTCGAATTCAACCTGCATAAACTTAACGATCTTTTTGCACAAATAAGCTTTCGTACGACATATTAGGGATTTCCTCAACAATTTGCAAAAACTTTGCACAAGAAAGAGAATCTTTGAGCCACCAGAAAATAGTATAGAATCTCCATGATTTTTTAATCGATCTTTCCAAAATCCTTATGGAAGATTTTTTTTCCACCTGCAAATTCTTGTATGATAGATAACAATCTTTGCAAAAATATCACGTACCTTCATCTGATTTACGGATCAAACTTGCTAGATATAAGACATCTTCTAAGAATATAGTAAGAGTATCCATAAATATGCAATAATATCTTTCAAGATCAAAGGGATTTCCTTGAGCATAAATCTCAAAAAGAAAGTAGATATTTCTATCACGCGCCAAATCAAGTAAAAACTTGCAATGCCATATATTTATGACAAAAGATATTTGCAATATATAATTCATAGGCAATCATCTAAAATCATGATAAATGTATGTAGAGATTTGTAAGGCAGGATAAAAAAAAAATATTCTCTTACCCAAGGTATATGTTTGCAATATACCATTGATTAAAAAAAAATCATTACCAATCTTCACATGAGATACTTTTTTGATTGCACCTACGTAAACTCGCAATCATTCTTCCACACGTTGTATTCATTTCCATTAAAATATGGTGGCCTGCTGTTGCTTTGCCCTTCCATAAGTCCTGGTGCCAAGATACTAGTCATAGAAGATCTTTAGCTCAAAAGTAAAAACACTTCTATAAAACGAGCACTTGGCTATGATATTAATTGTGAGGACTAGTAACAACACCTAGAAGGGGGTGAATAGGTATTTAAACGAAACCTTGGCAAATATATGCGGTATAAAATAAAGTTCAGGGAAGAGAATAAGAACACATAATTTATAATGGTTCGGCTTAGACTAAGCCTACGTCCACTCTCCCACGCTGATAGCCTTCTTCTAGATTCCACTATGCAATCAACAAGAGATTACAACTTTGAGTGCAAATACTTAGTAGTAGATCATACTATCTCACTAAGTCACTCTTTTGGTATTTATCTCATAATAGAGTCCGTCTTCTGGTTCTTCCAAGCATAGACTTTGATAATATCATTTACACGTTCTATCATTTGCATAGTCTATTACTCAACCATCAAACATGTTAGTAGCCTTTGATTTATTTTGTCATCTTCAAAACATCATAAGGGATTTCCCTAACAATAAAGACAGTACGAGAACGACTCAGGACAGCTTAAAGTCGGCAAAAGAGCTATGCAAACAAACATCGTAGGCCTTTGGAATTCAATGTAGGTGATCATGTGTTTCTAAAGGTGTCACCTATGAAGAATGTGTCAAGGTTTGGAAAGAAAAGAAAATTGAGTTCAAGGTTTATAGGACCTTTTGAAGTACTAGAAAGGATTGGGGAATTGGCTTATCGAATAGCCTTACCATCGAAGCTATCCAATATACACAATGTCTTTCATGTGTCTATGTTAAGGAAATATGAGCCGGATCCAACACATGTGCTGGACTTTGAGGTGCTTGAAATAGACGAAAGGATAAGGTATGTGGAAGAGCCTGTACAAATTCTGGATCGAAGAGAATAAGTGCTAAGGAACAAGACCATACCTTTGATATGATAAGAGCTTTCCTTGATTTTACTCTCCAAGGAACTTTACTGTAATTACATGAATTACACACATCTTCTTCCTTATCATAGATCTCGTAGTGCCTTTCGTTTTAATTTATATGTGCTCTCGCTCGCAAAGAATATAGTGCAATATGTGTCGTGGGTGGTGAGTATCGTCGTGGCTGCCTAAGTTGCCTGGGTGTATGCCCATGCGCTATCAGTGAAGTCCATTTGGACTATGATTGATAGCATAATTGTTAAACTAAGAAAAGTATCGTGAATTGAAATTTTAAATTTGTGAATCGTGAATGGTGAATCAAAAAGTGAAGTCAAATTGTAGAATTGTAAAAAATAACTAAAACTCGTGTTTTATGTCGAAGACAAGCATTATGTTTATAAATGTGTCATCCTAAAATTTCATGGCAACCTCTAGATGCTATCCGACCTATGAAAAGGTGATGGAAGTGTTATTAATTTATATTATGGCCTTTAGACCAAAGAATTGTAATAGATTAAGGCCGAGTACTTTAATGGAAATATATCTTATGTTCATGGGTGATCGAGATTGTGCCATGGGAAAATTTTGTTCTTGACCATGCTTTTATGGGTTTGATTTTTATGGATTAATGTTACAAAGTCTTTTGGCCCTATTAATTTACAATTAGGTATTTTGTATAAGTGGGGATTTATGGTAGATTATTAAAGGAAGGAGTGGGCTGATTTCTTAAGGCCCAAGACCGCCCCAAACCAGCCCACAATCACCCACCATTCGGCCGACCAAGCCCAGCCCAAGGAGTCCATGAAGTGGTCGACCGAAGGAGGGAGAGGCCCGGCCCATTTGGCCCATCAACCTGGATGGGAAAAATGCCAAGTGGCGAGAAGGACTTACCAAGTGGCGCTGGCATGCAAAGCTAATGATGGTTAATCATTGAAAGGAAGAAAGTTAGAGGGAAGAGAGACGGATTGAGAGAGGGTTATCAACTGAGAAGGAGAGAGAGGGTGTTCGTGAGAGAGAATTGGAGAGAAAGGGAGAGTGAACCAAAAGAGAGAAAGCGGGCGTGCGAGAGAGAAAGAGGAGGAGAAGACCGGCCGCCGTGCACCCGCCTAGTCCTGTCGTCGAGCTCGCCTTGCTCCGCCGTGTGCTTGCTGTGATTTTGCTTGGATTAGAGGCAAGTAGAGTCCATTGATCTACCCTTCGCTTGCTATGATGTGTGTGTGGTGGATGGTAAACTTCGGATGTGGTAGAGGAGAGGAATTTTTGAAGCTTTGGGGAGAAGTGTCTTAGCCTAGCATTCTGTTTTCTAGAAAGGCAGTCCGACCCCTTGTTGTTCCGTGAACTTTAGGTGGGTATCTAGTCGAAATATCACTGCATGCTCTTGATGAAAGTTATAGAGGACATCTTGAGGAGTAACATACTAAAATTTGAGATAAAACGGACAAGTATTGGTTAGTGAAATGATTTTTCCTTGAAGAAACAAAATCTGGAAACTGTTGTGCTGACCTTTAGTGATTTCGTGAACTGTAAAGTAACTTTTTAGTTGGAATCTCACTTCGACCTCTTGATGAAAGTTGTAGAGGACTTCTTGAAGTTTAACATATCAAAATTTGAGAGGAAATGAACAAGTAAAGGTCGGTAAAACCATTTTTCTTTGAAGAAATTGGATCTGGAAAACGTTATGATGACCTAGTGTGATTCTGTGAGTATTATAAAATTATCCGGTTGAAATTTGATCTTGTGTCCTTGATGAAAGTTTTATATGACATTCTGAGGAATAACATACTGAAAATTGAGAAGAAACGGACATGTGTAGGTCGGTGAAACGAATTTTCTTTGAAAGGAGTTAATCTGGAAAAACAGTACCGAGAATAGGGACAATTAAATCGACTATAGCTATTAATATAGAACGAATTTGATTTCTATTTCTTCATTAAAATTTTACCTCTAGGTGTTGTCTATAACATATCAAAATTTCAGAATTTTTGGAGCTGGTTTAGGGTTTATAACGAATTTGTGAATGAAACTGTGCAAGGGCGATGTTCTGAAATTTTAAATACTGTGATGCATGGACCGTACCGATTTGTATGAAGTTCTTTTGATATGGTGTTCTTCATGAAATATCTTCCTTTATGTCTCGTCTTTAACGTGTCAAATTTTCAGAATTTATTAAGCTCGTTTACTAATTTTCCTAGAGTTTTAACTAAAGGAGTGCATTCTATTTTATCCGAAAATTACTGTATTTTCAAAAATAAATGAATTGCTCTATGTGATATAATGTCTTGAGTGATTGCTTTTGCTGCACATGTGGTAAAATTTAGCATGTCATATAATACCAAAAAGCTAGTTTAGACCTTTGACATTATTGCATCAAATGCCATATTGAAAGTGAAACATACATGTGAATATAAATTATGATAATGATGATACCGTCGGACCCTTGAGTCGACGATGTCCTTGGGAGTTTCGAGATGCCCGGAGGTGTGTGCCGGAGGCTTCTTGCGATGCTAGGTTGGGCGCGAGCGATAAATGAGGGATGCAAACATTGATCCCTGGGAAGAAAAATGAAATGAGATCCTCTTTGAAAATTGAAAAATTGAATCATGTGCATGGGGGTGTGCATATGGCATGATGCATGATCTGCTTATGAAAGTAAATTGATACTATATGATATTGAGAATGCGATCATGAAGGCTTGAATGGATCTCATGGGGATGTGCCCAAGATTATGTATATGCATATGGCATTGTGATGTATGCATGACTGCATGGTAATGTATGCTCGATAGCATGGATGATATGTACTTTACTTGTGACATCTTGATTGTTTTGCTTGCTGCACTGTGTAGTTTGATGGATCTTTACTGCTGAGTGGTTGTACCCACCATTTTGGGGATTAACATTTCAAATTAAAAGATGCCTCTGCCACTGGTCGCGCGTAGTACTTTCTATGGCTTACCGTCTGATGTTAAGGTTGAGTGTGCAGAGCATCTTTGTGTTAGTGTTCCTGGTCTGGTGTTTGTTCGAGTTCGTGTGTTGGTTATGTATGATGTGGGCCTAGCTGGGGGCTCTGTAGTCCAAGAGTTTTTGTCCGTTTATGTTCGACGCGACGGGGTGATGCTAGGGATGCTGCCGCCGTCGCCGCCCGATGCACCGAGTTGGGTGTGATGGCACTTATGATTGGTAGAAGCTGACACTTTTTGGATAGTCGACACTTGTCGATGGATATGTGTACATGTTTGATGTAGGGTCAAGTTTCTTTTGAGTTGTAGCCAAGCACAGTCAAAAGTCTTGGCTTTTTGCTGTACCGACCCGAGATGTCCATCTTAAATATGTAAATAAAAGTGACTCGGCTTTATCTTTTATTTGATGCGTAGCTGGTGAGCATTGCATTATTGTTATTGGAGTAGAGGATAATGAGACTCGTTTATGCTTCCGTTGTCAAACTACGCTGGGACCTTTTCAATATATATTTAATTGGTTAACCCCATGAAGTATGGATCCACTATAATTAAAAGGGTATTAGACTGGTATGTAATAGGATAAGTGATTGGTACCTGTGGTGACCCTAACGGATCGGGGGGCCGTGCCAAGGGGGTGCCACAATAAATATTATTATGTTATAAAATAATGAGTACGAATCATGATCTAGGAAAAAAAATCTTAATTTCAAGTTCATATGATAGAAGATATGATTTATGATGTTTTAGAGCTGCCCTTGCAAGATATTAATTTAATCCCGCCTGTGTATTCATGCCGGTTGTGTATCATCTATTTTACGATCTACATATCAACAAGTATCTGTGGACAAATTTGAGGGACGAAAACATTGGGCTGCACTCAGCTTATGTGAACTCAATTCCCATAAATTATTAGACGAGGCTTCTTATGTGAAATTCACATGATCTGATCATTCAAAAGAGCTTATGTGAACATGAGTGGATGATAATTTTTGTACTATATATAGGGACTCATCCTGGTCAACGACTAAATGATAGGTAAAAGTGTCTTCGAGCAAAATGGGGCAATGAACCACACTCTCTATTGCAGCACTCCCCGGACTTCCAACATGCAATTTGATCCAACCCCAAAAAAATTGTTTCATAAACTGCTCATTGTAATTTTCATCAAACACTTGACCGAGACCTTCTTAATATAGTTTTGATCTTATGCTATATATCCGTCAGATTCCGTGCCAATGGATCGCGAGATTCTCTGTCACCAACCATTTGGTAACTTCCACGATGATGGTGTCTCACTGTTGTGCCAAAATGGTTGGGCCGGGCTCCTTTCATTGATGGTGGTGGCCAGCTTCTTGTACCGGTCTGGCGACTTGAACTCATACTTCACGTCCCACTTGGAGTGAAAAACTCTAGCCTCCGCTGATGCCATCGCCAATCGCCCCAAAAGCACATAGCAGCAATGTGATTAATCAACTCATCCTTTGGGCTCACGGGAGCTCAACTACACACAACGTATCGAAAACTAATCAAATGAACAAAATTTGTGTCTCAACTGTCAACCACAACAATAAGGATTAAAGAAGAAGGAGAAGTTGGTACACCATTTGATTTATGGGAAATAAATGATTGGAAAAATACTTTCCTGAAAATAATTTATTATAACGCTTGAAATAATTAATCAAAAAAATATTATCATAATTGACAACAATTGATATCTAAATATTTTCATAAACGACAAAAATATTTTTCATTCATTGATTTTCTAAATTATACAAATGCTTCATTTTTAGGAAAATGCTTTCTAAATCGTTAAAAAGTTCAAGCAATAAACTTAAACTATTAAATAAAGGGAGACAGTTTGAATATAAAAAACATATATGACGCATTGTCTATCGATGTAGAATATTATTTCAACATCACTCTTACATGCAAACTGGATTAGGAGTGGCATGTAAAATTTAGCTCATGGAGATTGGACTCACACTTACAAAAGGGATAGCATTGACTCCGATATTTCCACCAAAAAATTAAGCTATAAGGTGGAGAGAGATTAGGTAGAATATAAAGAGCATATATGACCCATTGTCAAGCTGATGTGAGATAATATTTCAATAAAATTTAAAGGATGTAGTTACCAAAAAAAAAAAAAAAAAAATCTGTGTCGAAACTATTATGATTGCTTCTCAATTTAAGATTGTGGATAATTATGGAATATGCTATACTAATGGCTCCATCATTTTCTTCCGAATAACGGAGCGATCTTGACCACTCAAATTTCATGGAAACCAAACCACTTTCTTCACCGGTTTTCAGAAGAAAAAAAATTAAAATAATCACTTGCTATAAAATTTTTGTTATGCAACAATTAACGGAAATCGAGTTCTAAGTAGAGGGAAAAAAGGATCCACGCATAACAAACATTTTAATTGACGTACATATAGAGCTTGCAATATCAAGGTTATGTAAGATATTTTTTTCTTAAATTTAACTATTTTTTCAAAATTTAAAACTTTTAAAAGATTAAGTTTAAAAAAAAAAAAACATGAAATACAATATATGGTTCTACACATCGATATTTCTATAGTTTGAGAAGTTTCATATTTATTTTATACCAAATAGAAGTCGATTTTGACCATATTTTTTATCGAAAGTTGTTATTCAATTTTTATTAGAGAAGACGGGTTGTGTGGTGATTCCAAATAGAAAATACATAGGTAAACAAGAAATAACTACACATTTTACTTTGAACAAAATTGTACATACCAAACGATGCCAGAATGTAATCAATGACAGAGTTTAGATATACAACCACTTCCACAAAAACACATGTACGCTATTTGGAGAGAAAAGGCAAGACATATGTGTAAGACTTTCATAATTAGACTTCTATTTAGCAAAAAAAATGGAACTTTTCAAACTATACAGTATAGACATGTAGAATCATGTGTAGTATTTATAGTTTTTTTAAAACTTAATCTTTTAAAATTTTTAAATTTTGAAAGAAAAGTTAGACGTAAGAAAAATTATCTTATATACCCTTGATATCACAAGTTCTGTATGTATGTCAATTAAAGTGTTTGCTGCACGTGGATCATTTCTTTCCTTTACTTAAAACTAAATTTCCTATTATTGTTGTATTTGAATAATATATGGCAAGTGAATATTTTATTTATTTTCTAAAAACCAGTGAAGAAAGTGGTCCGGTTTCCATGAAATTTGAGTCGTCAAGAATGCTCCATTATTGGGAAGAAAATGACTGTTAGCATATCAAATTCCATTAATTATTATTCTAAAGATAAGAATTCCAATTTCTAACCTGGAGAGCCTCTCCTGTTTCTGCCCGTCCATTCGACATTGACTGTCATTAAACATTTGATAAGCTTATTAAGTAAGAACACATAAAGTGGGGGAAGAAAACAACATAGGTTAAACCTGGAACGTGTAGTATGTGCCACCTGAACTTTGGGGATCCAATGGAAGAAAAACATGGCTGGTCACTATATAAGAAAACCGACAGGTAAAGCAAAAGAAGGCACTGGGGAAACCAGACGATTTAAACACCTTAAAAGAGACTTAAAAAAGAAGAAGACATGAATAAGCAATAAAAAGAAAAGGAATTAAGAAAAAAAAAAAAAGGAATACTTTTTGATGTTTTGGCATAGTTAGCTGAGGTGTTAGCAGATTTTCAACTTAAGAATTTGAATCTACATATTCTAATCTCACTAATTGCATATAAATTATTTTGAATTTGAATGATTCGCGAGTTTCAAAAGTATTTATAAGTCTGTTGTATGGTGGAGATTTAGACCCCGTGTCATGGATTTTATCCAAAGAATATGAAGGAATAAGGAAAGAAAGTGGTGGGGAATGGGGGGGAGCGGGTAATGTTAACGTGGGGAGAGGCAAGTCTCGTCAAAAGATTAAGATGTGAACCCTAAAAAGGAGTTCCCACTATACCAGAAGCATATTTCTTTTTCCCTTTTCCGTGGGCCAAAAGCACCACCCCTCCTTTAAACCTTATTTTACAGCTCCATGAAAGAGGCTTTCGGCCAGTCGTGGAGTTGGTGGTGGGGGCCTTGTGAAGGTTCAAACCTCTTTTCCTCTCTCTGTTTCCAAGATAAAATAGTAATAGAATATAGTCTTGAAAAAGAAGGCCTGAGAAAATGTTATGATTGTTTTTTGAATAGACAGGTGAAACCTTCAAGGCGTGCAAATCGTCGCAAACTTACTTATGAATTCAAGAAAATCAAGTGCATGCATTGCTAGTGAATGGAAAAAGAACTCCATAAATAGGTCTTCTCCATCGGGTCTTTGGCTGATTTGGTGGGTAACTGCATGTTCTCTCATCAACCATGACACCAAGAATCGATAGGATCGCTTTTAGAGAACCTTTTCTCCTCTGAGGACGTTTCAAGCAGCAATTTTTCAGAAGAGTTGCAAACGCACTGTTTCTTAGAGTTTCTGCACGAAAATGTACGTGTGAGGTAATCGAATTAAGGAAATGTTTCGACAATACCAATCTTATGTCTGAACAGGAACTTGGCCGGTACTACTCCTCTTTTTGACATTTTTATATGATCTATATGATAGAATTGGGCATGCAGTTTTGTGTTCATGAGTGTCAGTTTCTAACATAGGAGAAAAACATGATTCAAATTCACCATTTAGCTGATCAATAAGCTTACAGAAAGGATTCAATGCCATTTCTTTTCTTTCCCCATTTCTCTCTTGATCAATAAGCTGATCAAGGGTTTATTCGTGTATATCTTCACAGTCGGCACAAGTTATGTGTGGTTGCACGAAATATTCAGATTCTAGAAAATGTC
Source organism: Eucalyptus marginata (assembly GCA_014182565.1). Taxonomy (NCBI): domain Eukaryota; kingdom Viridiplantae; phylum Streptophyta; class Magnoliopsida; order Myrtales; family Myrtaceae; genus Eucalyptus; species Eucalyptus marginata. The sequence continues at coordinate 13,414,080 of CM024593.1, forward strand.
TATATACCATCATAATAAAGAAATGCCCTTATACTTTGTAAGCAGAAGAAAATTAATATTAATAATAATAACAACAACAACAACAACCAATAATGATGATGATGAAAAGGGGAGAGAGAAGACCATGTCAATTCAGCGTGCTGGCCACTACCAAAATTCTTTGAATGCCAGTAATGGCTAAACACCTTTCGATGAGATTCCCCAGGCATAAACCCAACTCACTTGCCGTCCTAAGATTCTACGACCCCTCCAACCTTTGATTGAGACCTCCTTCTTACTTTCAAACCACCGAATTTCAATTTTTCAATTAGAATAAAATCTTCCCCTTAATTTAGTCTTACTACCTACTGCCTGATATCAGCTTGAAAACACAAAAGCCAACCCCCATAAAAATTCCAAAAAGAACTTGAGAAAGAAAATTTCTCCAACTACCATTTCATGAGGGAAAGGATGTAGTCAATTTATAAACACGCGCATTTGAACATGTCGCACTCATCAAGAGCCATTTCACAATTTGAATATTCAATAGATGCTTCATGAGCCTTTCCTTATGCCATAACTTTGAAGGAGGCTATATGGGTGTCTTCTATAGATATAAGGAGTGTCCTTGTCACATTGCAATTATTACAAATATTCAACTTCTTTGATTGAGCAACCTAATATATATATGTGAGGAAAGGGGCCATATATCTACAAAGTGTCAATCCAGCGGGCCATGTCTTCGATGTCGTATCAATTAATTCGACCTAATTATAAGTAATGACCTTGACTTTAATTTTTTTAAGAATATTTAGGAGGCATCACCCTTCCCATATGTTCACAATTTGGCATCTCTGATAACTAAAGTGTCTTAAGTCTACAAAACCGAACTAACTAAAATATGTCTATCATGCATCAATTAACGCAACCTCAACAACAAAATAAGAAAATATATCACCACAATTTACCTCAAGATGAATGATCAAAACCAGTTTATCTTTCCACAGAATAAAATATTATCACAAATATGACAAGACTAATCAATAAAAATTGATCACTCCATTGATTCTATCCAAAAACAAGCAGATATTCCCCTACTCTCTAACCCCCTCCCCCTGCCAAGAAACCCACAAAACTCCCATATTCCTTGCACGTGCCAAAAGCAAAAAAAAAAAAAAAACACATCACACTTGTGAAACACTCCCCCTGGCTGTTTTTTGTTCATGAGAGAACTTCATCATCCTCAAGCCCTCCATGCACTAGCCCAAACCACCGGCTGGTCCTTCCACGTCAAGAATATTCCAGCGTCAGGGCACGGCGTCATCGACCACCCTTCCTTGTACCTCCTCAACAAGGCACGCACGTCGTCGCATACCTCGTCGCTGAACAAACAAGGATTAAACCCGCCTCCTCGTAGGCGCCTCGACCACCGGCTTGCTGGCTCCCGCCTCTCCACCGAGTGGTGCGGTGGGCATGCCACCAGGTCCATGACCGCTCGCCCAGCCCCTCGCTCGAGCATCAAGCGCTCGTTGCTCGTTCTAGGGAAGCTCTCGTCCATCGACTCGAAGTAAACCCTAAAATATCTCAGGCTTTCTTGGAAACCTCTGACAAATTCGATCCCATCAACGCCCACGTCGAGGTCGGCTTCCTCCTCAACAACCGTGATTATCCTCGGTTGCAACCTTCGGAAAGATGAGACCACAAAGTCCCGGCGGTTGCTGACTGTCGTTGTCGAGTGCAGCGCGCCAACGCAGTTGATGGCCAGCGCCTCGTCCTCCTTGATATCCAACTCGTCCAAATTCAACTCTGACAGGTCGCCACTGTGGTACAGGACGCTGAACTTGAAAGGCACACCCATGAGCCTCGCAAATTTCTCCATCCGGCTCCCAATTTCTTTCATGACCTTCTGCACGGCGGCGACGCCACTAGTCTCTGCCCCGCCGTTCGCCTTGCTCACCACCACGGTGGTGAGCCGCAGGTGTGGCGTCTCATCCGTCCGGGTTGCCAGAGCCTCGAGCAGGGTTGGCCACTGGGTGCAGTACGTGTTGCTGATGTCAACTATGTGCAACTTGCTCTCCCCCTCAAGGGCCTCCATGATTGCGCCGTTGCACGCGACGTGACCGAAGGTGGTCCAGGGGCTCACCTCCTGGAACTTGAGCACCATCTTCCGGGTGGACTCGAAGGAGCAGGTCTTGTCCGACGCGGCCAACCAGGCACTGTAGCTCCGCTCACCCGAGTCAGTCATGCGACTAAACAGGGCCTGGAGGAAGTAGGAGGCCAGCTTCTGCTCGATGTCGCCATAAGGGGAGCAGAGCTCATTGAGCATCCACATAAGGTGCTGGACGCGGGTGCTGTTCTTGTCGGCGATGGCACGGGCGGTCTCGAGGAGGATGTCGGAGGCCCACTTGCTAGAGAAGTCGAAGTTGAGGTCGCGGGCAGGCGAGACGGATACATCGGCAGGGTCATATGTGTGGGGAGTGTGAGTACTACTAGTGGTGGTAGGGGTGGTGCTGGTGGTGGCGGGGTGATAAGGATAATTGTAGTGCTTGGAAGAAGACGAGGAGAAGTCTTCTTCATCCATGAAGATGTTGATGCATTCTTCGTCCGCTTCTGGCTGGTGATGGTAGTGATGGTTTTGTCGGGAGGCTCTGGAGCTGCTTGAGGTCCTGCTTGAGTTGAAGGACTGATCGGAGGATTGAAGGCTCACTAGTCTAAACAAGGTATCCATTCAAGCCTCTTCCAAATGACCACATCAAAATATTCAACTTTTTCTCTTAAAGAAAAGAAGAAACTTTTGTACGTGTAGTATCAAACCGCTCTTCCCTCTGAGTTTTAGTGCCAAGTTCTGAAACACAAGGCATGGGCGATTGTGTTGTTAAAGAAGAGAAGTGGGATGGGAAGAGCATAACACCTTTGGAAAAAAAGAGAGGAGGATCTTGAGGTTGGATTTTACCTTGTCTTATAAAACAAAAGAAAGTGGGCTTGGGGGGCGCGTGAGAGAGAGAGAGAGAGAGAGAGAGAGAGAAAGAGAGAGAGAGAGAGAGAGAGAGAGGGGGGAATCTGAGTGTCGTGTGAAAAATTTTAGCTCCCTTTTGGGGTAACCGATGAAAGAATGAAGGGAGGGAATGATGGGAATTCGTGTTCCCTTTTCTTGCTAATTTGCTTCACTTTTTTCCAGAAATATGATGGGGGATAGACTAGTCTTAGGCAAGCGTTTCCCGCATGGCTCTTTGGTGGATTAGCTTTACTTTTTTGAATTTGAGAGAGAGAGAGAGAGAGAGAGAGAGAGGCTTACCTAATTTCTGTCGACGACTATTGTCGAACGTCTTGATTTTGTCCCATGCTTTACGAGATGCTAGTTTAGTCATGGGAAAAATGAAAGTCCCGCGGAAAATACCTCACACAGGGCTCGCGTCTTCTAGGAGTAAATTTTTCATTCATATTCGAGGGCCAATCATAACCCCACACCAATTAGACAAATCTAGTAAATGCATTGTTACTCTCTAAATTTGTCATGAGTATTGCTTTCTTGGATCAACTCAATCATATTTTAATAAACATTTAAAGTCCAAACTGGACAAATAAAAAATCACATCTCTATGTTAAATAGTAATTTCTAGTCTCCGCCACATTAATAATAAAAGGAATATGGGTCTTGGACAGAATTGGCAGGGCTCCCTGTAATTAACATAGTTGAATTAGTTGTAAGGTAAGTAGAAATCACAAATGGGTTTCGGATATCAAATATTTTGAACCGATGAATATAAAGTAGGCTTTTAAGTCAAGGAGTCATCTCCACATGTACCGTTATAACTTGTTCCCTATACAAAACAACCTACAAAAGACACAACATAGCTTGTACTTGTAAAATTGATTATTACACAAATATAAATACCAAATAGATATAATATTATAGCAGTAACTGTGATTTTATATCTTTACTTTATAAAATAGGATGCGTCAGCTATTGACACATGAAACTACAACGGAATGAACAACATTTGTATTTTAGTTGTAAAGATGTTGCTATAATTTACGACTTATGTTAATTTTTCCAGGTTACCATATTACATATTTTGCTATGCTAAATGCGTTCGATATAGACAAAAAAGAAATAAAAAAAATCATAAAAATCATATAAGGTAACTTAAACCTATGAAACCAACAAATTTTGGGTTTAGGATGATTTAAGGTCCCTTCTACGTTCCTAATAATTGAAAACAATATCCACCCGCATGGTAAGCTTCAAGATAGAACAAACATTTTATCCAATTTGGGACTTGCACGCTGTAATATAGAAAATGGGTCTCTCTCTATACAATATTTTCATGAGCATGAGCTTATGCAATACACATCCTCATTCCTCACCAGAAGTTCTTGCTTGTAGTGAAAGAATGCTAGAGCTATTGAGTGGAAGCAGGCGTGCCCACAGAGAGAGAGAGAGAGAGAGAGAGAGAGAGAGTAAAAGAAAAGCTGGCCGGCGTGCATCATCATCATCAAACCCACCATCTCACCCTTTGCCACAAGGCACTCGCATCTCTTGCCCCCCAAACCCTCTCCAAACTCTGCCACAACATCTCCTTCACTTTATTCAATCTTTGCCTTTTTGCCTTCGCTTGTTCCATTAATTCATGTTGCATTCTTATAACCAAAAAGATGTCACCCCCTTTCCCCAAACCCAAGAGCACGCCTCCCCGCTTTTTCCTCTCTCCCATATATAGTTTATAAGCACGACACATGACCCCTGCCCATACCCTCATAGCACTTAGCGCCAATTCATGGCTATTTTACTAGGGATGTCTCAGCTACTTGACTCTCTCTCCCCGCCCCCCACGTTTCTATGTTCTTTCTTTTCCCTTATTTTACCACCCACTACACACCTCTTCCTCATGTTTTGCCAGTCCAAATGCTGCCATTCAATTGATGAGACTGGCTAGTCCACATTTTTCTTTCTTTAATTTCCTTCTTTTGCTCAGAAGATACTTGTCCAAATTTAAATGCTTCTTTTGTAGTTTTTTTTCTTAATTTTTCAACTTATTTTCCTTTCCAAATCGGTTAATTTCTTACTAGAGAGACGTTGTATAATGGAAACGAAGAGAGAGAGAGAGAGAGAAATTGTTGTCTTCTAAGTCACCTTAACTAGTCTAATTTCGTAAATAAAAAATAACCATGTTAAAGATATCTTGGGCACTCAATAGGGGTATACGAGCTTTTTCCCGGTTGACTGTATTTTGTGGAAAATTAGATTATGTCTAATATGACTATCAATGGTTAATCATTGAGTCCTTTTTTTTCTGGGGTCTTTTATTAAGACGATTTCTTTTATGGCTTGAGTAGATTCTTTCATTTTGAGCTTGCATCAAAGATAAACGCGAGCTACAAACTATGTCGACATGCAATGGTGGTGAAGTTATAAACTCGTTGCATCATCTTCTTTTCATCATGGAAACGAGACCATGCACCAATTCTTTTGTCCACAAGGGTTTCATGGTTTTTTGTGTTTGTTGTCACTCCATCTCAATCATTAAAAACATTCCATGTCTGTGGAGTCTCTGTCTCTACTCCTCCTAGAGTGGAGGACTTTGGCCAGGCATGGCTAAGGTACACATGACTCTTGAAAATCGAAAGATTTGCACTTGCAAAAAAAAAAAGAATAAATTAACAAATAGATCAATGGAGAGAGAGTCAAGAATGAAAAGTGGGTCGTGGATTGGTTGGAAAGGGGAAGCTTAATGACTCGGCCTCCGAGAAGTATACTCAACGATATTCCCAATGAGACTTCAAACCTGGATTAGATAGGCTTTATTTTAATGTCCAATATAAAATTCACTAATATTTTAGAGGGTTAGTTGATTAAGACACCAATAGGAAAAGGAACTCCGGCGGATTAAATGGAGGGGCGCGGAGGGATGCCTTTACGGATATTCTTAGTGAGACCCACTTGCACTTGATTAAGCTTTTTTTTTTTTTACAATTATTTACTAAATTTAGACAAAATGTCACTGTTCAAATCCTCATCGTGCTTTTCTTATTCATGGACTGATGAGACCCGATAGCGACTCGATAATTTGAATATGATGTTAATAAAACAGTTTAGTTTAGTCTTTATGATGATCTACAGCTACATCAATCTTGCACGGGAGGGACCATTGTACCACTAAGACTTTGTCTTCGCGTGACTTGCCACCAAAACCATCTGCTCCAGAAAAATGCCATAGATGTCACGGCCGACGTAAGACACGCTTTGAAAAAAAAAACAAAAAAATTGTGAGGCACGCTGATGTGGCATGACGTAGCTGAATTTACTTTCTGAAACCTTTTCTTTTCTCATCATTTTTTTAATGCATCTGAGTGTTTGGTTAAATTCAGTAGCTTTCCTGTTGATGGTGATGTTTAAAAGGCCCCAGGATGATTAAGAGTTGTTCACCAATCTGTCGTAAGGCTGTTGGAGATTGATATAAACCACGTAATCATCATGTGAATGATGGAGTTAGATACGATTTTTCTTTAAATTTTGTTTTGGCAATAGAACAACGATTATTGAAGTAGCCACTTAAGGGGAGGAAAGCGAAAATTGACAGTAACACGACATGGCTTTGAGAGACTCATTAGCTGTTGATGAGTGCTTTCCGCACTTACCAAATCATTTAAAAAATCTACTTGTTACAATAACCTTTCAGGTTATTTTCGTCAGGTTACATACCCCATTAATGAATTTACATAAAAGATTGACAGAATATTGTTATGATTTCTAGAAATTTATTTCGACTTTCAACAGAAAGGGGGGCGAGGACCGCGGATTTCTGCAAATCGTGGCACATGGACGGCCAAGATAAAAAAAATTCACAATATCGCCTTCAAGAAAATTTCGATCAAATTAACTCTTTAGACATTACAAAGCTCATGAACAGACTTAAAAGATCTCATCCCCGGTCAGCAAAAGTGGTAATTTTTCAACCCTATTGAGATTAGACGGTCACAATTTAAAATTATCGTATCTAGCAATCTAACTGTAATTTGGTCAAATTGGATGTCATCTTAAAAACATGATTCCAGTTGTACCCTTCAATCAAAATTTTGAGGAGGTTTACTTACAATAAATAATAAATAAATAAAAATCAAGTAACTTATGCCTCAAATGAGAAAGAAAAATAGATCAAAAAGTTGCGATAGGACGAATTGACCATAAATGATCATTATATGGACTTTCATGTTTGGCTTTCAATTTGTTTTGGTTTTCCTCAATGGTCACATGCACATAATATATAAACATTCATCGTGCATGTATATACATATAGACACAGATGAATTACATATCTAATACATCTCTATTCCTATATATAACCCGCGAAAACATATATGACGTTCATTTAAAATTTCATTGTTGATAGCTAAAATTTTAGCCAATTACAAAATGCCACATAAAATATCCCAATGCCCATCCAATTTTTTTCCATGCCATTGTTATTATTATTCAATGAAACTTTGATTTGGATTAGTAATCTTCTGAGATCCTATTCATATCACGATATTGATCAATTGTTATCCAGATTAAATTTGAAATGGATTGTATATTGGTTTATATCAAAGTGAATGTTGCTCAAAATTCAAATTGTGGATAGACAATCTCAATTTGTCCCATCAAGAGTGATCACAAAAGACAAAGCTTATCTTATCCTCTCTATGAATAGAGGCAACTTTATTCATTTTTTTCCTGAACAGACAGATACAGTGAAGTTTACATAATTGTTATTAAGAAGTTTTTGTAGATTAAAAATATTTAGGTCAACAAGACCTCGCCTCAATAGATACGAGGATTTGGGTCATCAAGCCCTTGAGTTTTAGATCAAGCCATTAAGGCCCTCAGATCTGGTTCGTGAAGAAGGAATAAAAATCCTACTATCTAATTTGAGATCAAGCTAATAATGCCCTTGAATATGTTCAATCATAAATGAGCCAAAGATCATGAGATCTGATTTCATATCAAGACATCAAGACCCTCGAATAGCATTAAGAAAAATAATCAAAATCCCTATTGTTCGATCTTGCAAATATCTAATTTTTTATTGAGTGTTTCACCAAACCTTGACCAAAAGTTGGTCTTTATACAATTGAGTTGAGCTCTACAAGAGCTTTTCCGTGACACTCAATTCATCCAAATTGGACGGTTGGATAATTAGATACCATGATTTTTAATTGTAGACATCAATTTTCTATGAGATTTGGGAAAATCATGATTTTTAAAGATCAAGTGAGAAGATTAATTATACAGTATCATGAATTTTCCTAAATCTCAAGAACCACATCAATTGGAATTTCCTCGTGGAAGGTATCGTGAGTTTTTATCTCCGTCAACTCAACTTGATATATGAGTATCCATGATTTATAAACTTTTTCAAGGAAACTTGGAGTTGCAATTTTTCATGGCCGCAGGATCAAGTTAGTGGCACATGCAATGAGAGAGAAATTGCAATAAAGTTTTGGGTCAAACGTCTAGGAAAATGCATAATTGAATTTTAATGTCTAAGCGGCAATTAGTCTGGCCAACCTATGACTGCCACGTATCAGTTAACAGGGAGGCCTAGCCCCATGCCAGGCCAGAGCCACACTGGCGCAGGTACAAGGCCAAGGTGGCCCTTTGGAAGGCAATTTGGGCTCTTCAAAAGACCATTTTAGCCCTTCGAAATGCTCAAATAGTCCTTTGGAATGCTATTTGAACCTTTCTAGGGGTTCGTCTAGCTTTTTGAAAGGTTATTGAAAATGGAACTGAACTTAACGATCGAGAAGAGGGTGAAAATTGGTTGTTAAGGACTTTTAAAGTTCTTGCATGCAAAACAATGATTTGGCCTTTCTATTTGACTTACTCCAATCACTCAGTTTAACCAGCTTAATACAAAATTGGAATCTACTAGTGCAATATTTGAAACTTTTGACAGCTTTATAAGTAAAGTTGCCTCTCCATGAAAAGTCTAGAGCTCACTCTACAAGTATACACTTAACTTTGCGCTCAAAGCACTCTTTGCAATGATTACATCAACATTCTCTTAGAGATTTATAATTAGCATCACAATATTTTTCTCAAAAATAAGCTTAAGAAGTAAAGATAATCTTTGAGAGCAATTTGATTCCCTGGCCAACCTTCAACTCCCACTTTGGGACACGTATAAAGGGCCTCCAAGCTTGATTTGAACGTTGGAGTGTTTTAGGTCAAAAGAGATTTGAGAGGTCCGTTCTTGAATCACAAGTTCAGCTAATTATTGAGTATCGCCAATAACAGACAAAATTATCTCAGCAAACGTGTTTGACACATCCTTCACTTATCCAAAATGGCGAACCCTCTTCTCCAAAACATTTCTCCGAGGAATCCAAAGCCTCAAAATGGCTACAAAGGACTGATTTGAATTTGAATCAAATTGATATGGTGCTAGGCTATCATTTATGGATAAGTGGAGTAAATTCCACTGTATGTAGCATGAACTTCCTCTCAACATGATCTATCCAAACTTGAGGATTTTATAAAATCCCAATTTTTATCGCCATGAGCCCCCACTGAGACCCCTGACCACCGCCATGATGGAGCTTGACGCGATGAGCACCATCATGATGGAGCTGAACCTTGAGCACCGCAACTCCTGTATTGAGTGCGTCTCTTTCACGTACCATGATGTTCCCACCTTCAGTTGCTTCAAGCTCAACCTGTCGACCGCCAAGATCTCGGTCACAATGTTGTGCTCAGTGGCCATAGAAGGGATGTTGCCTCCACTCTGGAGGCACCAGATATGGTCGAGGACGATTTGCCATATTTGGGCGCATATTTGGTTGAGCTTGACGTCACACCATCTGCTCTTCGCGTAGGTCAATAACAGAGATGCAGTAGTGCGGCTAAGTAAGGGCGACGATTGACGGACTTGTGGGAGTTGCAAGTCACGAACCAAGAAAAAGAAACGGGAAAATATTATACACGTTAAGATGGGAAATTAAATGAGCATCCGTGTGTTAAGCAATCCACTTTAGTGAAATTAGTGTGACACGACATTCCATTTGACAAAAACCTCTCATTTAGCTACTTTGAAAAGTCGAGGTACTAAATTTTTTTTTTCAAAAAAATCCTAAGTACTTAATTAGAAAATGAATAGAAATCCAATTACCTACGGTATCATGAACCCTTTTGCATAAATAGGTAGAACTTGCAAAAATAATAATTTATGTCGTTTTGATTTTGTATTCTCAAAGATGCAATTAGCGTACTATCACGGCACTGTATAATAAGTAAACAAAAGTATCTTTATTTAGGTAAAGAAAAACATGAGGCCTGAAAAGGGAACAGGCATCAGGTCAGCTCATCAAAGTGCCCAAAAGAAAAAGGTTGTCTCCTGGCTTTCAGAGAATCATATGATGGTGCTCTTTTGAGTGCCTTGTCTCTGACTTCAGAAAATAATGAACGCAGACCTAACCATTCACGTTAATGCAAAGCCTTTATTCGACAATTCTTTTTATCGGTTTGGATTAGCTTTTACCTTTTCTGAGATTGCCTAAAGCAAAAAGAGAAACGCACCAGGGAAATCTCCAGAGACCAAAGACGTAAAAAGAGTCATGACAGGCCCTGCTTCGCACAGTGATTTGAATATCCAAAATGCAAGCATAAATCTTGAATCCCGCAAACCGCCCATCAAAGGAAAGAAAAATACTCCAGAGACAGGCGCACAGGCACAGATGGTAATTCAGAAATCACAGCTATATCAAGACAATCAAGTCCCAAGCTGCTGCTTCTGTGCTGGCTAGTCTAATTCACACAGCGATTTGAATTAGCCAGAATGCAAGTATAAATTCATGCATTCCCGTGGACAGCCCATCAAACACACACACACACACACACACACACACACATACTGACAGTAATTCACATATCGCTGCAAAATCTTGTGAATCGAGAAGCGAACAGCTGCTTCCATTAAATTAGATTGCAGCAGTTTACTTCCCAATCATTAAATCTTCCTGGGATCAGATGAAATTTTCGAGAGGAAAGCGGTTTTATGGAGGGCCCTAATGACTACAGTAAATCTCACTGAAGAACAATATACAAGTGAATTGTTGCCACTGCCAATTAGCAGGGACCAGGAAAAAGAACAGAAAAGATACATCATCTGCTCGCTCAAAGGGTACAAATGGAAACACTCTAAATTAACCATAAAGAAAACTCTTTACCAAGAAGAAAAGTTACCATATTCTGTTGAGACTCCTACTTTCCTCTTCTTCACTACACCACTTTCTGCCATCCCACTGTCGGTGACAGCTGTTCCAGCTGGACCACTCCTCGCTTTCAAATATTTCCCTACCTGGCCACCCCCTACAGGTACTGGATTGCTATACCATGACCCAACCTTGTCCTACAGAGAGCAAACCAGCATGAGTGTTTCAGACCGCATAAATATTATCCACAAGATAATGCTCTTGAAGGTAAAGATCAAAACAAAATATTAGTTACTAACATTTTCTTCATCCTCAGCGGCTTGGTTGTTTTCAGTCTTCTCTTTCTCCTCTTCTTCATCAGGTTCAGTATAAGGATTGACAAATACCGTCACCCCTGTTATTTTGATCTCTTCCTGCACACAAGACAAAAGACCACAATAACAGACCTATTCCTGGTAGTAGTATGTTTGTATTCACCATAATAAGTTTGTCAGTTCCTTTGGATATGCATTGTTGCCAAATCAGACCAGTACAGTATGGGAAAGGATTATCTGTTTTCATCATATTTCAAATCTCAAAGGAATTCCAATAGGTAACAAAAAACTGGTATAAAGAATGAACATCCAAACGGTGAAGGGCCCTGTTCTCCCCTTCCCCCAAAAAAAAAAAAAAAAAGGATGATATATTGCTTGGGAGCACATTTCCCAGTGTGCGTACTAGCGCAGGGTATATGTGCACGTGCCTTTCAAATCTCAAAGGAATTTTAACAAGTGATTATTTAAAAAAGAAGAAAAAAAAAAAAGAATAAGAAGAGGAGGAGGAGGAAATTACAATTTTGGTCCCTGTAGTTTGGGGGGAATCTTTTGGTGGTCCTTGTACTTTGTTTGGTTATAATTGTAGCCCTCGTACCATTCTCCAGCGACAATTCAAGTCCTTTCATCAAATTTCAATTCAAACTGTGTCGGAAATTGTTGAGTCAGAACCGACAATTAACACGTGGCACCTACATGTTCAAGATTCCAAAGCAAATTGCATTTTTGGTCCCTATTCTTTTTAAAGTACTCTCGTACCATTACTTGATGAGATTTTAAGTAAGATTTTTCACATTATTCTAACTATTACTTTTATGAGATTTGCTATTATTTACATGCATGATATTATGTACATGAGTCTTTACTATAAATCTTGGTGGTTCTATTAGTAACAACTAAAGAAATTTTTGTAAAATCCACTTGATATTCAAGGGTTGAGATAGAATCAGAAGGATTCCATAAAGCTATTTAAGTTTTTTATAAAAGTATCCTCAACACTTCTGTATATCTGTGAACTAAAAATTAAGGATGTCATTGATGAACAATTTTTTTAAACGTAGGAATTACATATAAGTTTGTCTGAATTTGACTATTATACAAGATTTTGAATGGAAATGTGATAAAAGTTATTAAGATTTGGTTGAAAGAAATAATACAGGGATCACTAAAACAAAGTATGACTCAAATTGATCGTTCCTAACAGTATGGGGACCAAAAGTGTAATTTGTGCTTGTACATGCAGGTGCCATGTGTAATTATCCGGAGCTGACTCAACAAATTTCCAGTTAAATGGAAAATTTGACAGAAGGAGTTAAATTGTTGCCAGAGGATAGCAAAAGGACTAAAATTATAACCAAACAAGGTATAAGGACCAAATCTAAAATCCCCCCAAACTGTAGGGACCAAAAAGTAATTTCCCCAAAAAAGAATGAACACACCACATGGTGAAGAGTCCTATTCCTCAAAGAGTGATGTCATGTTTGCGAGCATGTTCTTCGCCATGTGTTCAAGTGCAACGTGTTTGTGCAACTGATATAACACTAGAATGCAACTGCATAAAATAACAACAGCTGTAAAAGATGACTACTGCTGAATAGAATGACTCACCAGGGGCCGATCATTGTCATCAACCGAGACCTTTTCCATTGCTGCCAATGTAGTCAAGCCACCAACTACTCCACCAAAAACCGTATGTTTAAAGTTCAAATGATTTGCAGATTTGTACAAAATAAAGAACTGTGAACCATTTGTATGTGGACCACTATTAGCCATACTAACTACACCCCTTCCAGAATGAACTAACTTGGAGTTCAACTCGTCTTTGAAAGTCTTTCCCCATATTGATTCACCTCCTCGCCCAGTACCAGTAGGATCACCACCTTGAATCATAAAATTTCTGAAACAAAAGTAAAAAACATCAAATTCTGAATCTCTGGAGCACAGAGAGAGAAAATAATTGTGAACCTGAAATAATGTTGCAGTTACCTTATGTTTCTGTGAAAAGCTACTCCATTGTAATAGCCTCTTTCACAAAGTGTGATGAAGTTCTCACATGTTCTGGGAGCAATATCACAGTGCAGCTCTATATTCAAATCCCCATGCGTTGTGTGCAGCTGAACATATCCCTTCTTCTTTGGATTTTTCTCCACCTTAATGTACTCAAATTCATTTTTGGTGACAGGATCATATGAAGTTGAAGTGAAGGATCGTGATGCAGCGCCAGTGGTATAGCGGCTCTTCACCTGAAAAGAAATTTCATCTCAGAACTTGCTTAAACTTGGTCGGTCCTAAAAAATTAAACAGACTGGCTCCAGCTGCATCAATAACCCTTTTCTATTTATCTTACAACTCTCTAAAAAGTTCATCTCGAAAGAGAACCTTGCCTATCCTTGGCAAACTAGACAAACCCAATGAAGAATATATCAATTAAGCACTACAGTTTCAACTCCAGAAACAAACTTGACCAGATCAAATCTGAAATGTATTCTCTATGAAGTAACCTAATCATGGACGCATGGATAAGGAAGGAGTGGACAGAGGAACTGCAGTGAGAGATTAAAGCAAAGAACTTCTTTACCAAACAATTTAGTAGTGTACATTAACCAACCAGATTTTGTATTTCCAAAGAAAAACTTATGGGGGAATGTCAAAATTGGTTGCAGAAAGGAGGAAGGTTGATGTAACTTCGCATTTAATTTAGACAACTAACAATAAGTTATCTATAAAAAGTGACCTCCAAATATGCATCTCTTCAACCTTCTCAGGTGAAAAGGATCCCTTAGATGTTATGATTAGAACTGCTGAACTGGCGGGCTGCGATAGGGCAGGGTGTGTGGAGCAGGCCCAATATGCATCCCAACTTTGGTACTAAACCTGCCTACTCGTTATGAATATCCATTTTCAGACCAAACTGGCTGACACAGGCCAGTTGGGTTTTTCGACATGGAACACATTATGAAGTCCATCCATGCACTTCAAGATGGAACAGGCCAAGCGGGCCATGAGGTCCATGAACAGCAAAAGTAATTGACACCATAGACCAAGTTTACTGAAAATGATGAGTCACTATGTGCAACCTTCAAATCCTTCCAACAGAGACATAGTTAGACTGAATCTCCCATCATCTAAAAACCAGGGCTTTACCAATTCGAAGTATAAAGTTGAATTTCTTACGGTGCTTGACCGCAGTGAGAAACACAAGATCAGTGCAAACATTCCAACGAATTACCAAGAAAGATAGAAGAGATTTAAAGTATGTTGTTTGGTACCTAATCATATACATTGTTTGGTAACTAATACCTCTTATAAGATCGCACTTACAATTGAAAGTTAACCTTGACAGCAGTAAAAGGAAACAACCGATGGATCTCTTCATCATATCAAATATTACCAAGGGAAATAAAACATAACAAAGCTACCAAAAGCTGGAAAAATATTTCAGTTTTTTCTCATTATCATTTAAATTTCTCAACTCCCTTCTTCCACCAACAATCAAACTCATTCTTTGTTTCTCTATCTTAGGCAAACAAGTTTTAGAATAGATCAAGGTTTACAGTCCACCCACTTGCTAATTTCCTTCACTTCATTGGTTACTATTAACTTCTCTTCAAGCCTTCTACTGATTGTCGCCCTTATTCATCTTTTCCCACATTTCTGTTTTATTTAGTGACCTTAAATGTTTAGAGCCTAATTCCACCCTATTTCAATGCATAGGATTTAATGAATGAAATGACAATATGTTCCCCTATTTTAGGGCCTAATTTCTTTTTAAAAAAAAAGAAGCCAACTCTAGGTCAGTCTCGATTCTGTCCCAAACGTTTTTTTGTTCAAAAAGAAGACCCCCAACTTTAGGTCTTTTCCCAAATCTAGCCCTAACATTTTTTTGTCTAAGAAAATATCACCAATTTAACTCTAGTCCCAAATCTGCCCCAATCAGCCCCCATCCAAAAATTGCTGTTAGTCATCCCTAATTTCTATATCAAAGAACAGTTTCATTTTAGAGATAACTTTTCACATCACCTTGTGTATGTGGATTTGTCACTAACATGGAAAAGCCACGTCAAAACACTAGTGGCGATTTTCGGACAAAATGTTAACGGGAGCAGAATTAAGACTAGATTGAAAGTTAATGAGTTTTTTCAACCAAAAATAAAAAAAAAAAATGGGACACATTTGGAACTAGAGTTAAAGTTGGTTTTTTTTTTTTTTTAGACAAAAAAAAAAGTCTGGGACAAATTTGGGACTAGACATGAAGTTTGGGGTTTTTTTAGAACAAAAATGTTCAGGGCAGAACTGAGATTAGACCTAATGTTGGAGGCTTCTCTAAAAATTAGGCCCTTATTCTAGCTGCCTAGCTTTTCATGGTATATAAAACTCATACTAGAGTTTATTGGACTTAATATCATCTTCCTCCATGCTTTTCCAGACATACTGGTAAATCCTCACTAACTTTGCTGACAATTAGAAGTTAAGATTCAGTTTTCTTTTCCCTTTTATCCTATTGATCTACCTTCTTTTACACTGTATTTTCATTTGATTGTCCCATTATTCAGGTTTCCAGTAAGTTGAATGCTGATCTCATGTAGCCTAGAATCATAGATTCAAAATAAATTTGGCCTTGATATGGATTTCCATCTGAAACAAATTTCAATATCAATGACTTCAGTTAGATGTATCAGTTCATCTTAACATGCACAAAGTCTTAGCATAGTCCATATCCTTCTCCTTATAAATCATATTAAAAAACTGAAACTTGGTTTACAGCTTGTCACATTTAATTATGAGATCAGCAGATAGAAATTACTAACCATCTTTGCATTGACAAGATCCCTCTCACCAGCCATGTGCATAGCTATCCGAGAAGCAGTTTTATCACTTGATGAGGCTTTTGCTGCAGAAGCACTTCTCCCATGTACGGCAGCAGAAGCTGCGTCAACAATACTGTATCCCTGAGGGGCTTTAACTTCACCATTTGAATTGGATTCTGCGTCCTCCTTTATGCGGGACCTTGCTGCTAAAATGGCAGCAAGTGCGGCAGCCCTTTCATTTTGCGCCTTGCTACCACCCCCACCAAGCAGGGCAGCTTGCCTTCCTTTCTCAGTGCCAAGCTCCTTAAGCATTTGTTTGATGTCACCAGTCACATTTATGTTATAGGTTGGATCCATACTCATTTTCTTCGTTTCTGAAAAGTAATAATATAGAAGTCAGCAGCACATTCTATTACTAAATTTTAGAAGATAAGGAAATCCTATAACTAACCTTCATCATCCACTTTCAAACTATTTTTCACATGATCGAAGTCCAGGAGTGCCTTGCTGTCAAGAGCACTTGGGTTCTGCGGGAAAAAGCAACAGAGATACATACATATAAAAACTACTGAAAAACAAAAGAAATATGAAAGGCCAGTAAGTACATCAATAGAAACAAGAATCTCTTAAGGGTTTTCCAGCAAATCTATCTCATTTAGCTACCTGAAGAGTAATAAGATCCTCCCGCGTGAACGGTTCATCAGTCAGCAATTCTCTCCAGTTCTTCGTCTTGATGTTTAATTCCTTGATTGCCTATAGAAAGGAACAGAAGGAATGAAAACATCCTGAATAAGGTCTCCACAAAGAGATCATAGATAAAAACATTTTAGGAAGGAAAGAAGAGAAACCAGACCTCATAACAAAAGACATTTCCTGTAGTCTTAACAGCAACAATATGGGTGAATTCAGTAAAAACTTTGTTCAGGACGGGGCACTGAAACTCGCCTGCATAAAATGGAGAGAAGAAGAAGACAGTGGAGACAGACTTAGCTAATTAGTTCCAAAAAACACAGACCAATTTATACAATAACAACCACAAAAACAAGAAAATGACAACATCTACCTAGACATACAATAACAAAGATATTGCTGCCATAACTTTCAGAAGACTTGACATTTACTGTCATTAGCACAATTTGCTCGTGACAAAGAACTCCTTGAGAAAGCAAAGTTCAACTAAACTAAACCTCATTGGCATACTTGATAAATCTCCATATTGCTTTGATCCTACATTCTCCTCTAGAATGTTGTTTCTCTTGAACAGTTGCAACACTAATGATGTTTTAATATACCACTACAACCCATTTGATCGTACTGATCACTTTATTTCATTATATATTTCAGTTTCTTGGGGTAAAAGCAACATGGTCATATCAACAACCATATCATCACAAAAGGATCCTCAAAGTGCATACACTCAAAGTGCATAACCAAAAGGACCCTTAATGTGTACTTCTTTTGAGTAACCTCACATCCCCATATGCACAAACTAAAAGAGGAAATCACAAATACGCACAGCTCTAGAGAGAAGGCAAACCAAAATGCCAAAATTCAAAAGACAGATCCATCAGCAACAAATTGGCATATTTGAGAAGAGACAAACCAAACTATCATAATAGTTCCAAGTCCAATTAATCACCCCAGATGCCAAGAAAATCTGGAATTCTAGCTGAACTGAATAGAAAGTTGCAAGGAATTCACAAAAATCCTACACAGATTGATTCTTATGACCGCATTGCCACCCACAAGCATCATGCTAGCCCTTGACCTCAAATGATAGTGTACATGATAGCATAGCATGGCTTCAGCCTATCTAGGTATGAAGCAACTTCTCAGCAATCTCACTTAATTGAGACGTGAAGCGATCATAATCAGGCAACATTCTGTCCTATTCAGCCAGTGCAATTCAACTTAAGGCCAAAACAGCATCTGTGAACATATTGGACCATAAGCAAATCTGTCCTTTACCCTCTCAATTCCCCAACTCTCTCTCTCTCTCGACTTTAGCCAACTTAATCCGAGCCAAAATTCATTAATCAATGTTTCGAACCACAAGATATCATTCAAATGCTGAAAGCTATGGTTACCACTTTATTAGGGTATACTGACCGGAAACCCACCTTCAGGATTCTTATGAAAAGTGAGAGGAATCAAATCCTCGTGCCTGAGCAGAGCTCCGGTGACTGGATGCTTCCCATACTTTCTGATATAAGGAATGATGTTCCTGCAAAGAAACACCAGAACCATACTCTCTCAACACTATGCACCAATCTGATGAGACCAAAACACAAAGCACGCCAACGAAATGAGCAAGCGGGACCAATCGACTCACATGATATCGAAGACGCTCCCATCGGCCGTGCACGCGGGGTTCTCGAAAGGAGTGAACGTAAGCCTGCACCGAAAACACAGCTCATACACATCGCTCGCGAGCTTGAACGCACCGCAATTCTCATGCGAATTAACCGAAACAGAGACGAAGCCGAGAGAGGGAGAGGGAGAAGAGGGAGGAGGGCGTACGCGCAGCAGTAGAAGGGGAGGCGCTTGAAGGGAGTGTGGGTCTCCTTGGACT
This sequence comes from Eucalyptus marginata, assembly GCA_014182565.1. Taxonomy (NCBI): domain Eukaryota; kingdom Viridiplantae; phylum Streptophyta; class Magnoliopsida; order Myrtales; family Myrtaceae; genus Eucalyptus; species Eucalyptus marginata. Next base: position 13,432,940 of record CM024593.1, read on the forward strand.
TGGCGCCGCCCCACTCGGTGGCCCATTCCGTCTTCGTTATGAACATCCGGTCCTTGCTGTGCTGCTTCTTCCCCATCTCTCCCCGAGCTCAGAAAGACCCGGATGATCTCCCAAGATTTAGGGTTTCGATCGATAGCTCCGTAAACAGCGACCGTCTAGTGTCGAAGAATCAACTCTCGGCGGTATGCAATCACCGAAGCCGCAGCGAGAGATCGAGGGAGTTGATAAGACGACGAGGTTCCGATCTGAAACTTTTTGGGAGTTCCGTCACCGCCGACTCGCCATCGGCGGCTCACGCTCCGCGGTATCGGATCGGGTCGGTATCGGTTTGGCTTTGGTGGGCCATCGGGTCAAAGTTGGGTTCAAGAATATTGAGGTGGGCAAGTCCTCTTCGATTTCTTTTGTTTCTAGGCCGTTGGTCCGTGAACCGAGGCCCGTGCGTGTAATTATTTTCAGTTTGTATTCAAGACAGATAAAGATGAGCACAACTGCCCTCCTCGTGGATCGACAGGGGAGGCCACGTGTTCAGTACATATAATTTGCTGGATCAATTAAAATGGAGCATCAAGCTAGACTTTGACATGAGCATCTTAGTCTGGCACATAGCGACGGAGCTCTACTACTACCCCGATAGCAGACTAGACAGCACTTGGGAGTAAGATAGGAATGGCCAGACCCATGTTAAGCGCTATTCCTTGACAAGTTTGCACTTGTCTCGGTACATGCTACATCTCCTAGTAATGTATCCTTCGATTTTGCCAGTTGGAATCGGAAGTATCAAGTTCCGAGACATTAGACCGAGAGGTACTTTGCCATGCGTGAATCCGCTCCAAAGAGACCAGCTCATGGCCACAATGAGAGTGAGCGCATGCGCAACAACTCAGAAAGGGAGGACCCCGGGACAAGGAGAGAGTATAATCCTGAGATCAAAGAGGCTTGCGATGTATTGTGCAGCCAAGTGAAGACCAAATTCAATTTGAGCGTGACGAAGGAAGACAAAGTCAAGTATGTGCTGTTCAATGGGTGCCGGCTCGCGTTGGAGCTGGAGAGCATCTCATCCGAGCTTATAAAATGGGGTGTAATTAGGCAGTTGTGGGCAGACATGCTGATCTACGCGGCTAGCAAGTGCAAAACGATGCATCATGCTCAGCAGATGCGGCGGGAGGGGGCGAGCTCATAACCCATGTCTGGTTTCTCATGGCTCATTACGGGCTGACCGACAACTTCCCGGATACCACACGCCCAAAGCAATAGAGAGAGATAATAGTGAATTCTTGGTGAATAATGGTGATTGAAGATCTGCAAATTAGTTAGATTTGTTATTTATGGATTGATGGTGTTACAACACCCCCTTTGAGATGAGAATTGTTGTTTTCAGTGTCTCGTTGACGTACAAGAGTAATATTCAAGAATTAAAGGGTACATAACATAACATTTCAACAAAAAATGTTGAACACCAATATCATCCAATGGATATGTTCAGTCCATAATCACTTTGAAAGACTAGGAATTATTGATTGTTCATGCAAGTTCACGCATAATGACAAACATTTGATGCACCTATTTGCATATTGCTCAAGAAAAGATACGCCAAATGGGTTCTTCTGGGAGTGCACCTTTTATGAAAATTAACTTTAATTGGTTAAGAGAGAATTTGGTCTCTCCTAAGAGACGTCCGATGAGATAATGGGTCAAAAGAGATTTATAAGAAGGATAAAGTTAAGTGACCTCATCGTATATAAAATATCACATATATAGATAAAAAAGAAATAGATTTAAAGTGGTGCAAAAGTTAAATAGTTAATGGGGGTGATTGTGGTGATGCTTCGCGAATACAACAGAGGTGATAAAGTCTGGCACATGTCGGAACAAATAGAAAAAAAAAAAGGGGGTCTTTTTTTAGGCGGAATATAATGTCAAAAAGATTAACTGGATTAGTTCGCGAGATGTGTTTAGCTTTTCTTAATGCTCAACTTGAAATCGCCCGGGCCTTTAAGGCAAAGGAAGGGAAAGCACACAAAGAGGTGGAAAGAGGTGGATTAGGGTAGGCTACCTCGGATGAGGTGCAATGATTAAACTTAAATAATTCACATGTAAAGTATTTGCCCGAGCAGGAGGCAAATCATCTTCTTTATTTACATCTTCAATATATGTACTCCTAAGTACGAGTACTAGGTCAAGATAATCGGCACCTGGTCAGTACAGAAAATAATCAATCATACCGCCGCACGATCGCCGCACAAGGTGCTCCTTCAAAGAAAATGACTCCGGCAAGTGGAAATTGCTTAAGCTATTGCATGCTGACGAGATGGGGGTGAAGTTTCTCTACCATGGCCGTGGGGACATGACATGCTATATGAGGGAACTAATTCTTGAGACGATCACAGGTAAGGAAGCGAAAGGTGAGCAGCAACTGCCCTCCTCGTGGATCGACAGGGGAGGCCATGTGTTGAGCACACATAATTTGCTGGATCAATTGAAATGGAGCATCGAGGTGGACTTTCACATGAGCATCCTAGTCTGACACATAGCGACGGAGCTCTGCTACTACCCCGATAGCGAACTAGACAAAGATTCGGGAGCAAGATAGGAATGGCCAGACCCATGTTAAGAGCTATTCCTTGACAAGTTTGCACTTGTCTCGGTACATGCTACATCTCCTAGTAATGTATCCTTCGATGTTGCCAGTTGGAATCGGAAGTATCAGGTTCCGAGACATTTATAAAGAGACCGAGAGGTACTTTGCCATGTGTGAATCCGCTCCAAAGAGACCAACTCATGGCCACAATGAGAGTGAGCGCATGTGCAACGACTCAGAAAGGGAGGACCCCGGGACAAGGAGAGAGTATAATCCTGAGATCAAAGAGGCTTGCGATGTATTGCGCAGCCAAGTGAAGACTAAATTCAATCTGAGCGTGACGAAGGAAAACAAAGTCAAGTATGTGCCGTTCAATGGGTGTCGGCTCGCGTTGGAGCTGGAGAGCATCTCATCCGATCTTATAAAATGGGGTGTAATCAGGCAGGTGTGGGCAGACATGTTGATCTACGCGGCTAGCAAGTGCAAAGCGATGGATCATGCTCAGCAGATGCGGCGGGGGGGCGAGCTCATAACCCACGTCTGGTTTCTCATGGCTCATGGTGAATAATGGTGATTGAAGATCTGCAAATTAGTCAGATTTGTTATTTATGGATTGATGGTGTTCCAACACCCCATTTGAGATGAGAATTGTTGTTTTTAGTGTCTCGTTGACGTACAAGAGTAATATTCAAGAATTAAAGGGTACATAACATAACATTTTAACAGAAAATGTTGAACACCAATATGATCCAATGGATATGTTCAGTCCATAGTCACTTTGAAAGACCCGGAATTATCGATTGTTCATGAAAGTTTGCGCATAATGACAAACATTTGATGCACCTGTTTGCATATTGCTCGAGAAAAGATAAGCCAACTGGGTTCTTCTGGGAATGCCACTTTTATGAAAATTAACTTTAATTGGTTAAGAGAGAACTTGGGTCTCTCTTAAGAGACGTCCGATGAGATAATGGATGAAAAAAGATTTATAAGAAGGATAATGTTAAGTGACCTCATCGTATATAAAATATCACATATATAGATAAAAATGAAATAGATTTGAAGTGGTGCAAAAGTTAAATAGTTAATGGGGATGATCGTGGTGATGCTTCGCGAATATAACAGAGGTGATAAAGTCTGGCAAATGTCTGAACAAATAAAAAAAAAGGGGGGGCTTTTTTTAGGCGGAATATAATGTCAAAAAGATTAATTGGATTAGTTCGCGAGATGTGTTTAGCTTTTCTTAATGCTTAACTTGAAATCGCCAGGCCTTTAAGGCAAAGGCAGGACAACACACAAAGAGGTGGAAAGAGGTGGATTAGGGTAGGCTACCTCGGATGAGGTGCAATGATTAAACTTAAATAATTCACATGTAAAGTATTTGTCCGAGCTGCAGGCAAATCATCTTCTTTATTTATGTCTCCAATATATGTACTCCTAAGAGCGAGTACTAAGTCAAGATAATCGGCACCTGGTCAGAACAAAAAATAATCAATCATACCACCGCACGACCGTCGCACGACCGCCGCACGATCGCCGCACGATCGCCGCACGAGGTGCTCCTTCAAAGAAAATGACCCCTATTGGTGGAAATTCCTTAAGCTATTGGAGGATGACGAGATGGGGGTGAAGTTTCTCTACCATGGCCGCGAGGACGTGACATGCTATATGAGGGAACTAATTCTTGAGACGATCACAGGTAAGGAAGCGAAGGGTGAGCAGCAACTGCCCTCCTCATGGATCGACAGGGGAGGCCACGTGTTGAGCACACATAATTTGCTGGATCAGTTGAAATGGAGCATCGAGCTGGACTTTGACATGAGCATCCTAGTCTGCCACATAGCGATGGAGCTCTGTTACTACCCCGATAGCACACCAAACAGCATTCAGGCGCAAGATAGGAATAGCCAGACCCATGTTAAGCGTTATTCCTTGACAAGTTTGCACTTGTCTCGATACATGCTACATCTCCTAGTAATGTATCCTTCGATGTTGCTAGTTGGAATCGGAAGTATCAGGTTCCGAGACATTTATAAAGAGACCGAGAGGTACTTTGCCATGCGTGAATCTGCTCCAAAGAGACCAGCTCATGGCCACAATGAGAGTGAGCGCATGCGCAACGACTCAGAAAGGGAGGACCCCGGGACAAGGAGAGAGTATAATCCTGAGATCAAAGAGGCTTGCGATGTATTTCGCAGCCAAGTGAAGACCAAATTCAATCTAAGCGTGACGAAGGAAGACAAAGTCAAGTATGTGATGTTCAATGGGTGCTGGCTCGCGTTGGAGCTGGAGAGCATTTCATTCGAGCTTATAAAATGGGGTGTAATCAGGCAGTTGTGGGCACACATGCTGATCTACGCGGCTAGCAAGTGCAAAGCGATGGATCATGCTTAGCAGATGCGACGGGAGGGGGCGAGCTCATGACCCATGTCTGGTTTCTCATGGCTCATGATGAATAATGGTGATTGAAGATCTGCAAATTAGTTAGATTTGTTATTTATGGATTGATGGTGTTCCAACACCCCATTTGAGATGAGAATTGCTGTTTTTAGTGTCTCCTTGACGTACCAGAGTAATATTCAAGAATTAAATGGTACATAACATAACATTTCAACAAAAAATGTTGAACACCAATATGATCCAATGGATATGTTCAGTCCATAGTCACTTTGAAAGACTCGGAATTATCGATTGTTCATGAAAGTTCGCGCATAATGACAAACATTTGATGCACATGTTTGCATATTGCCCGAGAAAAGATAAGCCAACTGGGTTCTTCTGGGAATGCCACTTTTATGAAAATTAACTTTAATTGGTTAAGAGAGAACTTGGGTCTCTCTTAAGAGACGTCTGATGAGATAATGGATGAAAAAAGATTTATAAGAAGGATAATGTTAAGTGACCTCATCGTATATAAAATATCACATATATAGATAAAAATGAAATAGATTTGAAGTGGTGCAAAAGTTAAATAGTTAGCGGGGATGATCGTGGTGATGCTTCACGAATATAACAGAGGTGATAAAGTCTGGCAAATGTCTGAACAAATAGAAAAAAAAAAGGGGGGGTCTTTTTTAGGCGGAATATAATGTCAAAAACATTAACTGGATTAGTTCGCGAGATGTGTTTAGCTTTTCTTAATGCTTAACTTGAAATCGCCAGGCCTTTAAGGCAAAGGCAGGACAACACACAAAGAGGTGGAAAGAGGTGGATTAGAGTAGGCTACCTCGGATGAGGTGCAATGATTAAACTTAAATAATTCACATGTAAAGTATTTGCCCGAGCTGGAGGCAAATCATCTTCTTTATTTACGTCTCCAATATATGTACTCCTAAGAGCGAGTATTCAGTCAAGATAATCGGCACCTGGTCAGTACAGAAAATAATCAATCATACTGCCGCACGACCGCTGCACGGCCGCCGCACGAGGTGTTCCTTCAAAGAAAATGACTCCTGCTAGTGGAAATTCCTTAAGCTATTGCATGTTGACAAGATGGGGGTGAAGTTTCTCTACCATGGCCGCGAGGACGTGACAGGCTATATGAGGGAACTAATTCTTGAGACGATCAAAGGTAAGGAAGCGAAAGGTGAGTACCCACTGCCCTCCTCGTGGATCGACAGGGGAGGCCACGTGTTGAGCACACATAATTTGGTGGATCAATTGAAATGGAGCATCGAGCTGGACTTTGACATGAGCATCCTAGTTTGCCACATAGCGACAGAGCTCTGCTACTACCCCGATAGCAGACTAGACAGCACTCAGGAGCAAGATAGGAATGGCCAGACCCATGTTAAGCGCTATTCCTTGACAAGTTTGCACTTGTCTCGGTACATGCTACATCTCCTAGTAATGTATCCTTCGATGTTGCCAGTTGGAATCGGAAGTATCAGGTTCTGAGACATTTATAAAGAGATCGAGAGGTACTTTGCCATGCGTGAATCCGCTCCAAAGAGACCAGCTCATGGCCACAATGAGAGTGAGCGCATGCGCAATGACTCAGAAAGGGAGGACCCCGGGACAAGGAGAGAGTATAATCCTGAGATCAAAGAGGCTTGCGATGTATTGTGCAGCCTTGTGAAGACCAAATTCAATCTGAGTGTGACAAAGGAAGACAAAGTCAAGTATGTGCTATTCAATGGGTGCCGGCTCGCGTTGGAGCTAGAGAGCATCTCATCCAAGCTTATAAAATGGGGTGTAATCAGGCAGTTGTGAGCTCATAACCCACGTCTGGTTTCTCATGGCTCATTACGGGCTGACCCACAACTTCCAAATACCACACGCCCCAGCAATAGCAGAGATAATGGTGAATTCCTGGTGAATAATGGTGATTGAAGATCTGCAAATTAGTCAGATTTGTTATTTATGGATTGATGGTGTTCCAACACCCCCTTTGAGATGAGAATTGTTGGTTTCAGTGTCTCGTTGACGTACAAGAGTAATATTCAAGAATTAAAGGGAACATAACATAACATTTCAACAGAAAATGTTGAACACCAATATCATCCAATGGATATGTTCAGTCCATAATCACTTTGAAAGACTCGGAATTATCGATTGTTCATGCAAGTTCGCGCATAATGACAAACATTTGATGCACCCGTTTGCATATTGCTCGAGAAAAGATACGTCAAATGGGTTCTTACGGGAATGCACCTATTATGAAAATTAACTTTAATTGGTTAAGAGAGAACTTGGGTCTCTCCCTAAGAGACGTCCGATGAGATAATGGGTCAAAAAAGATTTATAAGAAGGATAAAGTTAAGTGACCTCATCATATATAAAATATCACATATATAGATAAAAATGAAATAGATTTAAAGTGGTGCAAAAGTTAAATAGTTAATGGGGGTGATTGTGGTGATGCTTCGCGAATACAACAGAGGTGATAAAGTCTGGCAAATGTCCGAACAAATAGGAAAAAAAAAAGGTATCTTTTTTTAGGCGGAATATAATGTCAAAAAGATTAACTAGATTAGTTCGCGAGATGTGTTTAGCTTTTCTTAATGCTTAACTTGAAATCGCCAGGTCTTTAAGGCAAAGGCAGGACAGCACACAAGAGGTGGAAAGAGGTGGATTAGGGTAGGCTACCTCGGATGAGGTGCAATGATTAAACTTAAATAATTCACATGTAAAGTATTTGCCCGATCTAGAGGCAAATCATCTTCTTTATTTACGTCTCCAATATATGTACTCCTAAGCGCGTGTACTCAATCAAGATAATCGACACCGGTCGATACAGAAAATAATCAATCATACTGCTGCACGACCGCCGCACGACCGCCGCACGAGGTGTTCCTTCAAAGAAAATGACTCCTGCTGGTGGAAATTCCTTAAGCTATTGCATGTTGACGAGATGGGGGTGACGTTTCTCTATCATGGCCGCGAGGACGTGACAGGCTATATGAGGGAACTAATTCTTGAGACGATCACAGGTAAGGAAGCGAAAGGTGAGCAGCAACTGCCCTCCTCGTGGATCGACAGGGGAGGCCACGTGTTGAGCACACATATTTTGCTGGATCAATTGAAATGGAGCATCGAGCTGGACTTTGACATGAGCATCCTAGTCTAGCACATAGCGACGGAGCTCTACTACTACTCCGATAGCAGACTAGACATCATTCAGGAGCAAGATAGGAATGGCCAGACCCATGTTAACCGCTACTCCTTGACAAGTTTGCACTTGTCTCGGTACATGCTACATCTCCTAGTAATGTATCCTTCGATTTTGCCAGTTGGAATCGGAAGTATCAGGTTCCGAGACATTTATAAAGAGACCGAGAGGTACTTTGCCATGCGTGAATCCGCTCCAAAGAGACCAGCTCATGGCCACAATGAGAGTGAGCACATGCGCAACGACTTAGAAAGGGAGGACCTCGAGACAAGGAGAGAGTATAATCCTGAGATCAAAGAGGCTTGCGATGTATTGCGCAGCCTTGTGAAGACCAAATTCAATCTGAGTGTGACAAAGGAAGACAAAGTCAAGTATGTGCTATTCAATGGGTGCCGGCTCGCGTTGGAGCTGGAGAGCATCTCATCCAAGCTTATAAAATGGGGTGTAATCAGGCAGTTGTGGGTAGACATGCTGATCTACGCGGCTAGCAAGTGCAAAACGATGCATCATGCTCAGCAGATGCGGCGGGAGGGGGCAAGCTCATAACCCATGTCTGGTTTCTCATGGCTCATTACGGGCTGACCAACAACTTCCAGATACCACACGCCCTAGCAATAGCAGAGATAATGGTGAATTCCTGGTGAATAATGGTGATTGAAGATCTGCAAATTAGTCAGATTTGTTATTTATGGATTGATGGTGTTCCAACACCCCCTTTGAGATGAGAATTGTTGGTTTCGGTGTCTCGTTGACGTACAAGAGTAATATTCAAGAATTAAAGGGAACATAACATAACATTTCAACAGAAAATGTTGAACACCAATATCATCCAATGGATATGTTCAGTCCATAATCACTTTGAAAGACTCGGAATTATCGATTGTTCATGCAAGTTCGCGCATAATGACAAACATTTGATGCACCCGTTTGCATATTGCTCGAGAAAAGATACGTCAAATGGGTTCTTCTGGGAATGCACCTATTATGAAAATTAACTTTAATTGGTTAAGAGAGAACTTGGGTCTCTCCTAAGAGACGTCCGATGAGATAATGGGTCAAAAAAGATTTATAAGAAGGATAAAGTTAAGTGACCTCATCATATATAAAATATCACATATATAGATAAAAATGAAATAGATTTAAAGTGGTGCAAAAGTTAAATAGTTAATGGGGTGATTGTGGTGATGCTTCGCGAATACAACGAGAGGTGATAAAGTCCGGCAAATGTCCGAACAAATAGGGAAAAAAAAAAAAAAGGTATCTTTTTTTAGGCGGAATATAATGTCAAAAAGATTAATTGGATTAGTTCACGAGATGTGTTTAGCTTTTCTTAATGCTCAACTTGAAATCACCAGGCCTTTAAGGCAAAGGCAAAGGAAGGACAACACACAAAGAGGTGGAAAGAGGTGGATTAGGGTAGGCTACCTCGGATGAGGTGCAATGATTAAACTTAAATAATTCACATGTAAAGTATTTGCCCGATCTAGAGGCAAATCATCTTCTTTATTTACGTCTCCAATATATGTACTCCTAAGCGCGTGTACTCAATCAAGATAATCGACACCCGGTCAGTACAGAAAATAATCAATCATACTGCTGCACGACCGCCGCACGACCGCCGCACGAGGTGTTCCTTCAAAGAAAATGACTCCTGCTGGTGGAAATTCCTTAAGCTATTGCATGTTGACGAGATGGGGGTGAGCGTTTCTCTATCATGGTTGCGAGGACGTGACAGGCTATATGAGGGAACTAATTCTTGAGACGATCACATGTAAGGAAGCGAAAGGTGAGCAGCAACTGCCCTCCTCGTGGATCGACAGGGAGGCCATGTGTTGAGCACACATAATTTGCTGGATCAATTGAAATGGAGCATCGAGCTAGACTTTGACATGAGCATCCTAGTCTAGCACATAGCGACGAAGCTCTACTACTACCCCGGTAGCAGACTAGACAGCATTCAGGAGCAAGATAGGAATGGCCAGACCCATGTTAAGCGCTATTCCTTGACAAGTTTGCACTTGTCTCGGTACATGCTAAATCTCCTAGTAATGTATCCTTTGATGTTGCAAGTTGGAATTGGAAGTATCAGGTTCCGAGACATTTATAAAGAGACTGAGAAGTACCTTGCCATGCGTGAATCCGCTCCAGAGAGACCAGCTCATGGCCACAATCAGAGTGAGCGCATGCGCAACGACTTAGAAAGGGAGAAACTCGGGACAAGGAGAGAAGAAATAATCCTGAGATCAAAGAGGCTTGCGATGTATTGCGCAGCCAAGTGAAGACCAAATTCAATCTAAGCGTGACGAAGGAAGACAAAGTCAAGTATGTGTTGTTCAATGGGTGCCGGCTCACGTTGGAGTTGGAGAGCATCTCATCCAAGCTTATAAAATGGGGTGTAATCAGGCAGGTGTGGGCAGACATGCTGATCTACGCAGCTAGCAAGTGCAAAGCGATGGATCATGCTCAGTAGATGCGGCGGGGGGTGAGCTCATAACCCATGTTTGGTTTCTCATGGCTCATTACGGGCGACCAACAACTTCCGAGATACCACAAGCCCCAGCAATAGCGAGAGATAATGGTGAATTCCGGTGAATAATGGTGATTGAAGATCCGCAAATTAGTCGATTTGATATTTATGGATTGATGGTGTTCCAACACCCCCTTTGAGATGAGAATTGTTGTTTTCAGTGTCTCGTTGACGTACGAGAGTAATATTCATGAACTAAAGGGAACATAATATAACATTTCAACAGAAAATGTTGAACACCAATATCATCCAATGGATATGTTCAGTCCATAATCACTTTGAAAGACTCGGAATTATCGATTGTTCATGCAAGTTCGCGCATAATGACAAACATTTGATGCACCTGTTTGCATATTGCTCGAGAAAAGATACACCAAATGGGTTCTTCTGGGAATGCACCTTTTATGAAAATTAACTTTAATTGGATAAGAGAGAACTTGGGTCTCTCCTATAAGACGTCCGACGAGATAATGGGTCAAAAAAGATTTATAAGAAGGATAAAGTTAAGTGACCTCATCGTATATAAAATATCACATATATAGATAAAAATGAAATAGATTTAAAGTGGTGCAAAAGTTCAATAGTTAATGGGGGTGATTGTGGTGATGCTTCGCGAATACAACAGAGGTGATAAAGTCTGGCAAATGTCGGAACAAATAGAAAAAGAAAAGGGGTCTTTTTTTAGGCGGAATAGAATGTCAAAAAGAATAATTGGATTAGTTCGCGAGATGTGTTTAGCTTTTCTTAATGCTCAACTTGAAATCGCCAGGCCTTTAAGGCAAAAGCAAGACAGCACACAAAGAGGTGGAAAGAGGTGGATTAGGGTAGGCTACCTCGGATGAGGTGCAATAATTTAACTTAAATAATTCACATGTAAAGTATTTGCCCGAGCTAGAGGCAAATCATCTTCTTTATTTACATCTTCAATATATGTACTCCTAAGTGCGAGTACTGAGTCAAGATAATCGGCACCTGGTGAGTACAAAAAATAATCAATCATACCGCCGCACGACCGCCGCACGATCGCCGCACGAGGTGCTCCTTCAAAGAAAATGACTCCGGCTAGTGGAAATTCCTTAAGCTATTGCATGTTGACGAGATGGGGGTGAAGTTTCTTTACCATGGCCGCGAGGACGTGACGGGCTATATGAGGGAACTAATTCTTGAGACGATCACAAGTAAGGAAGCGAAAGGTGAGCAGCAATTGCCCTCCTCGTGGATCGACAGGGGAGGCCACGTGTTGAGCACACATAATTTGCTGGATCAATTGAAATGGAGCATCGAGCTGGACTTTGACATGAGCATCCTAGTCTGGCACATAGTGATGGAGCTCTGCTACTACCCCGATAGTAGACTAGACAGCATTCAGGAGCAAGATAGGAATGGCCAGACCCATGTTAAGCGCTATTCCTTGACAAGTTTGCACTTGTCTCTGTACATGCTACATCTCCTAGTAATGTATCCTTCGATGTTGCCAGTTGGAATGGGAAGTATCAAGTTCCGAGACATTTATAAAGAGACCGAGAGGTACTTTGCCATGCGTGAATCCGCTCCAAAGAGACCAGCTCATGGCCATAATGAGAGTGAGCGCATGTGCAACGACTCAGAAAGGGAGGACCCCGGGACAAGGAGAGAGTATAATCCTGAGATCAAAGAGGCTTGCGATGTATTGCGCAGCCAAATGAAGACCAAATTCAATCTGAGCGTGACGAAGGAAGACAAAGTCAAGTATGTGCTATTCAATGGGTGTCGGCTCGCGTTGGAGCTGGAGAGCATCTCATCCGAGCTTATAAAATGGGGTGTAATCAGGCAGGTGTGGGCAGACATGCTGATCTACGTGGCCAGCAAGTGCAAAGCGATGGATCATGCTCCGCAGATGCGGCGGGAGGGGGCGAGCTCATAACCCATGTCTGGTTTCTCATGGCTCATGGTGAATAATGGTGATTGAAGATCTGCAAATTAGTTAGGTTTGTTATTTATGGATTGATGGTGTTCCAACACCCCATTTGAGATGAGAATTGCTGTTTTTAGTGTCTCCTTGACGTACGAGAGTAATATTCAAGAATTAAAGGGTACATAACATAACATTTTAACAGAAAATGTTGAACACCAATATGATCCAATGGATATGTTCAGTCCATAGTCACTTTGAAAGACTCGGAATTATCGATTGTTCATGAAAGTTCACGCATAATGACAAACATTTGACGCACTTGTTTGCATATTGCTCGAGAAAAGATAAGCCAACTGGGTTCTTTGCACCTTTTATGAAAATTAACTTTAATTGGTTAAGAGAGAACTTGGGTCTCTCTTAAGAGATGTCCGATGAGATAATGGATGAAAAAAGATTTATAAGAAGGATAATGTTAAGTGACCTCATCGTATATAAAATATCACATATATAGATAAAAATGACATAAATTTGAAGTGGTGCAAAAGTTAAATAGTTAGCGGGGATCATCGTGGTGATGCTTCGTGAATACAACGAGAGGTGATAAAGTCGGCAAATGTCCAAACAAATAGAAAAAAAAAAGGGAGGGATCTTTTTTAGCGGAATATAATGTCAAAAAGATTAACTGGATTAGTTCGCGAGATGTGTTTAGCTTTTCTTAATGCTCAACTTGAAATTGCTAGGCCTTTAAGGCAAAGGCAGGACAGCACACAAAGAGGTGGAAAGAGGTGGATTAGGGTAGGCTACCTCAGATGAGGTGCAATGATTAAACTTAAATAATTCATATGTAAAGTATTTGCCTGAGCTGGAGGCAAATCATCTTCTTTATTTACGTCTTCAATATATGTACTCCTAAGAGCGAGTACTGAGTCAAGATAATCGGCACCTGGTCAGTACAGAAAATAATCAATCATACCGCCGCACGATCGCCGCACGATTGTCGTACGATCACCGCACGAAGTGCTCCTTCAAAGAAAATGACTCCTACTAGTGGAAATTCCTTAAGCTATTGCACGTTGACGAGATGGGGGTGAAGTTTCTCTACCATGGCCGCAAGGATGTGACAGGCTATATGAGGGAACTAATTCTTGAGACAATCACAGGTAAGAAAGCGAAGGGTGAGCAGCAACTACCCGCCTCGTGGATCAACGGGGGAGGCCACGTGTTGAGCACATATAATTTGCTGGATCAATTGAAATGAAGCATCGAGCTAGACTTTGACATGAGCATCCTAGTTTGGCACATAGCGACGGAGCTCTGCTACTACCCCGATAGTAGACTAGACAGCATTCAGGAGCAAGATAGGAATAGCCAAACCCATGTTAAGCGCTATTCCTTGACAAGTTTGCACTTGTCTCGGTACATGCTACATCTCCTTGTAATGTATCCTTCGATGTTCCCAGTTGGAATCGGAAGTATCAGGTTCCGAGACATTTATAAAGAGACCGAGAGGTACTTTGCCATGCGTGAATCCACTCCAAAGAGACCAGCTCGTGGCCACAATGAGAATGAGCGCATGCGCAATGACTCAGAAAGGGAGGACCCCAGGACAAGGAGAGAGTATAATCCTGAGATCAAAGAGGCTTGCGATGTATTGCGCAGCCAAGTAAAGACCAAATTCAATCTGGGCCGGTCTACTATCACCGGATCATGCTCGGCCTGGCTCGTTAATAGATGGAGTTGTGCTATTATCACACTCATGTTGTGTTGTCCCAGTACTCATGCTACTGCCGTGCTTGTCTCGTACGTATACCATGCTTGCCCCATGCCCGCATCATTTTCATCGTGTAAGATAGCGAGCAATTTATTCTCCAATTGAACGTAACATAATTTGCAAATAAATTCAAATGCTTAACACATGAATATAACAGTTCTCTCTTTACTCCTTATATGTCGAGGATAAATTGGATATGATAGTGATATTGTAAACAAAACTCAAGTTCACATATTCTGCAAGTAGAACTGCGGAAATGGTGATCTTCAAATTGAATCCTCGATCAACACTAGATAATATCTTACGCACTAGTACAAACGGCTTAGAGAAAAATATACAGCAAAAGGATTGATAACTCAATTTTTTAGAATTTTTTAAAGGTTAGGTACGGGGCATTCTTAGAAATAAATGAGTTGCAAGCAGGGGGAGAGGGACGAGAAATAGAGAACATAAATAAATACAAATTGCATGACAGCAGGGTAAGCGATCATTGCAGGTGCAGTTTTCACAAAGTAACCCTTGGAGTGATGTTCGTTTCAAAAAAGCCCCCCAAGTTGATGACTTGATCACAAATAACCCCAGAATACCAGCGATACAAAGTTAGGCTGGACGATGACCATGTGCGTTTTACGTGCCGTTTTACTGCCATTTTCCGCACCTTGGCAGGAGCATTTTCGTTCGAAATCTTCTGAACCTAAATCAAGTTTCCCAGCATCCCCAAAATAAAACCTTCATCCCCGAATTTCTCAATTTAGAGCGTAACTCTTCCTTCTTTTGTCAAGAAGGTGATCGTAGCTCGTTGAATCAACATGACGACATGGGCATATGTCATCAAATGTGAGATCAATGGCAGTGATGGCTTGCTTGGTCAGATTTCTTTTTTCTTTTGTTTATTTGAACACAAAAGACGCAAGGGGAGAACAGACCACTCAACTAAAAGATTCTCATTAGGGTTGTACATGCTTTGTTTCTTTTCTTCTTTGCTTCTTTTTATAATCCATACAAACATTTTTTAGAGTAGATGAGCATTTGATGACGATGAAGGAACAAAGATATGAAGCAAGTATGCCCGGATTTAAAGGCAAGTTCATATTTGATGAATTTATAGGTTGGTAAGTGATGTATGCCTAAGTGGTGAAGTCTTAAAACATATTTTCCTTACCGAACACCGGAAAATATTTTCCGAAATATTTTTAGATTTTAGTCGAACATCAGAAAATATTATCATTTTCCTGGAAAATGACTTTTGGAAAATATTTTCCGGAAATGGCCAATTTTCCGCGAAATGAACGGACCCTAAGGCTGCGTTTGGCAATTAGGATAAAATTCGGGATCGGATATGATTTATCTTATCCTACGTTTAGTGCTTGCTTAGGACAGAATATAGTCGGATATAATGGGGATATAGGCTGGATAAAATTATCCCATGGGGGAGGTGGGATAAGAGTAGATATGATTTCTAATGTCCGTAATAGGAAAATTATTTTCCTCGAATAACAAACTTATTAAATTAACAAAATTGAAATTATATTTCAATATAAATAATATTTCAATTCTAATTTAAGCAATAAAAAATAAAAAAATAAAAATTATTTTTTAATTTAATCTTATATTAATTTATATATTCAACTCTAATTCTATCTTATAATATACATTCAATCTATAAATTATATATTCATATTTATGACATATTTTAGGTATTTTTGTATTTTAGGTATAGTAGTATAGTTTACTATTTGATAAAATTTTATTAAAGAATGATGGAAGGGGAAAAAAGAAATAATAAAGAAAATAATTAAAAAAGATAGGAAAAATAAAAAAAATAAAATTAAAAAAAAAATAAATTAGAGAATAGTGTCGTGAGAGATTTTCATCATCTCAATTCATGAATTTTAGGTTCATTTACAATGGTATGCCATTTATATCAAAAAAATTTATACGATATGATATAAATATATCCGACTTTAATACTACGATTCATCAAACAGTTGATAGAATATAGGAAAATCCCAGGATTTCATATCTTATCATATCTAGTCTTATCCTGATTAGAAATCCGGATGACCAAACGTAGCCTAAGGGCGCGCATGATAAATTTTTTGTTTTTCCATTTCTCTATTTCTTTGTTCCTCGGAACAGGTTTGGAACAGAAATCCGTTTGATAACGCAACTTAATTTCTCTATTTCTTAAACAGATTTCTATTCTAGAAATAGAGAAATCGAAGAAATCGAAGCTGAAATTTTTAACTTCTCAGTTTCTGAAATAGAAATAGAAATTTTTTTTCTCAACTTTTCAATTTAGTTAATTTAGTCCAAAATATTTTAATGATTTTTAATATAATCATTTCAATCAATATTGATTAAAAATATTAACCATTGGACCAGATGGTGGGAATTGAATGAATAAAGTTTCATTTGTTGCACGCAAGAGATTTCACGCATGATAATAGTCAACTTGCCATATTCATATCTAACGAGTCTTTCTTCATCTACTCTTTTCCGTTGTACGCCAAACAACGGCTCTATCGGCTAACTATTTTTTTAATCATAAACTTCATATTGAGGCAGTAAAAAGGGGTCAAATCATTAGGGTTTCATCCGATTTTTCTTTTATATAGTGTCATCACTTATCAAAACGCGGGTAAAAAGAGATCTAATAAGGAATATGTTGTTCTTGTAAGAGTGTTGATGAAAATACAGATTTTGATAATAAATTTTTAAATAATCCTAGTGTTGATAATTTTGAAAAAAACTGGTGACGCTTTTAAACATGGTGAGGATTTTTTTTAACAAAATTTGGAAAGAAATTGGAATTAGACTTGAAGTTAGGATTTTTTTTTAGGAGATTATTAGACTATTATCATGGCTATCATTAGACTTATTTGATTAATGTGAAATCAATTTCGGCAAAAACATAACAACATATTCACTACAATTGAATTTCAATTGATTTTTTTTTTTTGCCACGTTGTTTATTTTTCGAAAGAAAATATTATGTAATAGGAAATGTAAGCACATGTAATAGAAAATTCCATGAAATTGTATTTTCAACTTTTGTAATGTATTAGTATTATTTTGACTATTATTTTGTATTTGAGAATTTCATATATTATTATCTAATCAATTTTTATTCCTAGAAATATAAATTTTATTTTGTTATCAAACGGATTTTTGTTAGAAATAGAAATAAACGGGTTTCTTTGCTCGAAACTTATCCGAAAAAATGAGAAAAATTGAGAAATCAATTTCTGGAATAGAAATTTTGTCATACGCGCTCTAAGAGTTCTCGGACAAAAGCCCAAAGATAGGGCATCAAAACAAAGTAAATCCCATAAAGGTTGGGAGGCCGAGCTAACCAAGAAAATAGAAGGTACCTAAACGTTGGGTCTTAACTAGTCAATCTGCCATCTGTTTCTCCGTTCTTCCGCAATAAGCCACGGATATTTTCTTGAAATGGATCAACTAGGCTTGGGCCTCCAAAATGAGTTCTTCCACCTCTCATGGCAAGTGATCAACTTCCAATAGGGAACCAATAATTGCTAAGTTTTTACACTCCATGTACAATTGCCCTTCACTTCTAGATCTGAAGAACTTCAACGCCTCAAACCAATGCAAGAGCCTTGGCTTAAATTGGCGAAGAAGCTTGGAATTTTTCTTTGAATCCATCAAGCAATGCACCTGAGGCATCTCGGAGGACACCTACGTTTGCTCCCTCTGTAAAGCCGGCTACGAAAGACCCGTCAATGTTTATCTTGAAGGCATGGTTCTTCAGCAAGCTCCAATTGGACGGTAAGTGAGCTCGATTCATGTCAAGTATTAAGCTTTTTGAGTTCCACTTGCTACATATTATAATCATAGACTCCGCTGATGCAATCAGGGTTTCTAAGTGGGGGATTTTTTCATCGGAACACGAGATTGATTCTAGCTTTCCAGATGAACTAGAGGAAGGCCACGATTTTCTTAAAGGATGGTAAGATTACTAACTATAGTATGTGATTCCGTAACCATTTGTCCATGCCCATAATATTCTAAGACGATAATCGCAAATTCACTGTAGGGTTATCCTAGACTGATCGGTCCATGAGCAAAGCAACAATAAGGATGCATTTGATAATCATTTTATTTCCGTGAACAATTTCTGTTTATAAATAGTTTTTTTAGTTCCTTGGATGAGTTTCTGAGTTTTTCAAGGTGTTTGATAACTATACAAATTTTTATTCTTAGAATAGAAAAAGAATAAGAATGCATTTTATACAACCCTCAAAATTTTTTTGTGATATATAATTTCTTTTAATTTTTTTAATAATTTTCTAAGATTTTTCTTTTTCTATTTTTTCCTTCTTTTCTTCTTCCTCCTTTAGTCGATCACTGGCCTTGGTGATGGCCAGCTATGGTACTTGAGAAAATCTATACAAGCGCAAGATTATGCCTTAACCTCTCTATTTTGAAATCACATCCATTTGTCATATTTTTGGATAAATTGTGCTTTCATATGCTTCTGATGTCTCTTCACATGCCAACATTGAGTTCCAATGCCTATTAATGTCACAAGTTGAATGTAGTAGCTCAATTTTTTTAAACAATTGATTAAATCACATGTTATCTTGATTTGATTCGTCCATGTCGTATTTGAATATATTTTTGTATGTACACATGCAATGTATTGATTGATTTTGATTGGACTCGATTAGTCCTTGTCTTGTGATTTGAGTATGTACCATTGGTATTGTATTCGATTCGTGCATGTTTCCGTAATGCTGTCAGATATGGATTGGGTTTGTTTGCTGGTTGTTAGTTTTGAATTGTGTTGCATATTTGAAAACATGGATCACTCACACAACATGATGAAGTCGAATTGTTGTAAATCCCACGATGTGTTGATTTCACTTGACAATGAGCATTGAGGTTTTTCAATTTTTAAAATCCTAAAGAAAATAAAAATAATAATAATAAAATATATATATGAAATCAGAAAAATCATATGATGGCATGAAAGAACATAATTAAGGAATGTGATATCGAAAGGGCAATGTAGAGATGTTAATTCTTCCTTTTGTTAGAATTTTTTTTCTTTTATTTTGATAGACAAGTTGACTTCACAGGTGATTGGTCAAATCACACCTACTTTTCTTTTTATATAAACATATTTATTTTTATTCAGGCGGCCGATCGGCTTCTCCACCGGAGAGATGAACAATATCGGAAGTTGCATTCCGAAGATGCAACTTTCTAAAGGACCTCAAGAGCTGCATTGGGTTAAAGGTCCTTAGAGCCACTTGGAGATATAATTGCATCTCGCCAAAGTCACGCAAAAAAACGAACCAAACACCTTTGCATTTGGCCAATGGACTTTAGAGCCCAAATGAGCATTCCAAATGCTGAACCAAAGAGGGCCTATATCGTCAAAAGTGACGATATTCTCATTGTGCGCCATGTTAATTTTCATATGCTCTCAATTGTTAGGAAGATACCTTATAATAGTCTGAACTTATTATTCATCAGTAAGAGTTTGACCTGCCGACTTTAGCTCATGTATCATGTTTGACATCTCTCAAAGATACACTAGATTTGAGCGTTTTAGTATGTGTTAAACTTGATGGCAAGTAACCTCAACTTAGTAGCAGACATATCTTCAAACTTATCTTTTAAGGCAACCTAGATTGCTTGAATTTTATCATAACCTTCAAACTCACGCATAAGATCATCTTGTATACAACTTAGCAACATGATGTAAGTAATATTATTTTTCTTTTTCCAAGCTTGATAAGTTTCTTGATCTCATTTGTGTTGAGTTGAAGTTTCATGCTCAAGTTCATCCATAATGTGATTAAGGATTTCCAAA
This sequence comes from Eucalyptus marginata, assembly GCA_014182565.1. Taxonomy (NCBI): domain Eukaryota; kingdom Viridiplantae; phylum Streptophyta; class Magnoliopsida; order Myrtales; family Myrtaceae; genus Eucalyptus; species Eucalyptus marginata. Next base: position 13,453,163 of record CM024593.1, read on the forward strand.
ACCTTTTGCTCATTAAGAATGTACTGAATCTTTTGATGTTAAATATCATAGTTGTCACTATTCAACTTCTCACCCTTATTAAGGTAAGTCACAATAGTTTTAGATGCCAAAGTCATAATCAATTGTTACTGCATATTGACATAATAAATACATAATCAATACTACACATTTTTACAATAACACATTTATTTTGCGATAGAGACAAACCAAATTAATGATAGTTCAACAAAATATATAAAAACGAAAGTTCACAATAAGCTTCTATGTACTATTGTTCTACTATTATTAATTAGTTTAATTTGCGTAAATTTTAAGTTCTAGGTGAAGATTCCTTTGAATTCTACTATGAACTCCCACTAGAAACATAATTACACAACCTCATGTAATTTCCACATTTTTCTATTAATATAAAAAAGACATAGCATGATGTGAACTAACATATAAAACATTCATGCAATAATTATAACCGAAAGCGGAATTCAAGACGTAATTAAAAAAATCAAGAATCTCCAGCCATTGTTCGAATTTTTTTGGAATTAGGAAATTGCAAGCACGTTAAATCAAATACATGTTATCGTCGAACCAAATACAACATATATGTGATCATTTACATGTAGGTTAGTTTCTATATTTCCAAAACCATAGTGAAATACAAGTTAGAGAGAATAAATAATGTATTTATATCCAAAAATACAAGTATTTAGGGTTTTGTATGCATTTTTATACCTTTAAAAGCTTTAAACATGTAAAATAACTAAATTATAATGTATAGCACATTTATACAAACTAAATGCCACCAACCACACACCAATCGGACCTTCCATGTGCCCACATGCGCCGCTTTTATGCATGGCTCATGTGGCATACGCGCAAGCGAGCCAATATGGCTCTTGGCCAGTCTGACCGGTAGATTGGTCCAACCGGCCAACTAGTCAACTCGGTCCGAGCGATTGACCAGTCAACGAGTCGGGTCTCTAGGTAGAACCTCGAGTCGAGTCGCCAATTAGTCGCCGGCTGGCGAACGGTCAGGTAGATGACACCATCGATGATGTCAACAAGTCGTTACCGACAATTCACTGACGTCATTAACATGCATCGGTTTGACCCATGCACCTCTCATGTGTTGGGTAGTGAGGCGTGTGGCGCTCATGTGTTGTGGCTTCTGGTCACGCATGTGGGTGCATCTAGCGTCATTTGCTGGCATTTCACCCACCATTTTGATCGTCTTAACAAGTACTTTCATCCCATATATTCAAAAATTGATCTTGGCCGAAAAATGGCCAAAAACCGAACAGTCGTCCGAGACCTTCAAACTCATTCTTCGCTTTGGTTCGTTTTTGAAGATTCATGTTATAATTTTTGAGCAATGAACATCCAGACAATGTGAAGTTCATCCTCTTGATTCCCATATCAAATAGCAAGCTAGAAAATTCGACGGAAAGGAAAAAGAAAAAAAAGGGTAGAGATCATAACACAGGCTTTGATACCAATGTTGGAAGAATAATTGGCAAAAGAAATGACTTACCTCTTTGATACGCAATAAACAAATCATCCGAGAATGTACGTTGAATCACGAGTGAACGATGATTGATGTGATCTCATGATGGTCGAATATAATTATGAAGAAAATATTCATGTTCCACAGCATTAATACAGATTATTTATTAAAGCAATAATTGAATTGCCTTCTATTCTTTAATGAAGAGAGAATAAGAAGAGAGAACATTTTTTTTAGAACGTTCTTTCTGCCAATCATTATTATGGTTATCTTCAGAAGTTATTTATATATATTATCTCAAAAGATAACTTCCCTCACACCATTTCAATAGTTGTATTTCTATTATTTCACATCAAGCCGAACCCGTGTGTCTTAATTGCATCCCATCATGGACATACTAACAAAATATAACAATAAATCAATATAGTCACCCAAGAAAAAGAGCACCGAATAAAGCAGTAATGACAATTGTCATGGCTTGCAAAGCATAGACAAATACGCAAAATCAAATATGACCCTTGTACCATCCACGATTACAAATCCGGAGAATCACCAAGGTTATAAAACCTCCTCCTCGGATTTGTGGGGGCCCAAGCAGTGTTGACACGCCACCCATGGTTACATGACAATGGACAAAGTTATTGCACGGATGTGTCATCCATAATGCTACTCCCAATTGAATTTATCTTTCTAGTATTCCATAAACGATTTTATGAAGACTCAAATCCAGCTACAACCTTAAAAGTCTCAATCACAAAAATTCATGGCACCATTGTAGTAGTCTAACAAGGAAATAAAGGTACACCCCATTTACCAACCTATTAACTGTAAGCGCAAGCATTGGAAATAAAAGATCGATCAACTCAACTCACAGAATGATGGTAAATCGAGAAAGAACCTCAATAATTGATGACTTTGAACAACCGAATTGAAGTTCTTAGTCCAGCAAGAATTGACAGTTTAGTCGCGAGTGGAGTTTGATTGAGTTCTTATGGAGTTCCTGAAAAGAGGTAAAGATAGAGAGCATGCGCGCTTTAGCCACAAATAGAGTTCCTTAGACCAGCAAACGAACTTTGAACAAATCCAGCTTCTTGAGAGAGATAATCGAGCATCATACTAACCCTAAGTAGTTGGATTACTCATAGGATGTTGGTGAATTGAAACCAACAAGAAACCTTAGAAAAAGCCTCAATTCGCAAGTCGAGCTTCTTCGTGTAGACCAACAGGAAACCCTAAGGCTAAATCCCCTAAATATGAAACTCTAAAGTCCCGAATTGCTTTTAGCTAGTCAGCCAACAAACAAGCTTCGAAAAATTGAGCTTTTTGAGAGAGAGCAAATCGAGCAGCATAATAATCCTAAAGTCCCGAACTAATTTCAATAAAGCAACCGCGAGAGAGAAAGACGGGCAAGCAGTGTTCCTTTGCATGGACAAATGAAGCTTCAGGCATAAAGAACTCGAGCATGGAGCAATGGAGCTTTGAACGAGGATCAAGTGAGAGAAACAAAGCATGGAGCTTCAGCAAAGAGAAGTCGAGTATGGAGAGTTTTGAACGGGAGCAAGTGAGAAAAAGGGGAAGCTCAAGCAACCCACGTTCTCTAATATTTTAGCCATGTTAAATAACAGCTTATTTTCCATCATCAATCCACATAGGTGTCACGTTAGTGCCGTTTGAAGTTTGTCATCCACATCAGTAGCCATGCAGGACTATATGGAGATTTCTGTTGGAAATATAATGAAGAGTAAATGTGTCATATAAGTAGAAATTTGGGGTTTTTAATATAACAAAAAAAGTTTTGGATAAATCCATTATAGTGGGTATAGTTTGGGGTTTTTTATATGATAAAAAAATTATAGGTATATTTATCATAATGGGTATAATTTGGAATTTTTAGTGACATTTTCCTAAAGGTTATTAAGCCGCTAAATTGTAAATGCGAAAGCCTTTCTTCTATCGCTAAGTACAACCTTTCAGCGGCATGTGGACAATCGCCATTTAATGTAAGGCTTACGTTGCGGTGACAGGATGGATGAGCCAAAGCAAAAGCGGGCTAATAGTATAAATGCACTCGCATGCATGGGACAAAAGACTTATCCTACGCAGAGCGCACGCGCAGAAAGCCGCAACTGTTTTTAAAACCCAATCGTACCTCTCTGCCCTGGCTTCAAAACGAGTCTCGCCTGCACACTGCTCGCTGCATCCCTCAAGATTGATTCTTCGATCATAAAATCATTCTCACGTGTGATTTTCTGCTCTTCTTCGATTCCCTCTTTTTCGAACCCTTCGAAAAGATGAGCGCCATTCCGGTAGCAAATTCGAAGATTCGCCATCTCATAGAGTTCGATTTCGATCTCGCTGGAAGCAGAACCATGAAGGTCCGCTTTCGGAATCGAGGTGGTTATTGGGGGTTATGCACGAATCATGACGATCGGCCAAGACTTTTGGAGCCTATCAAGGCGGTGGAGGACAAAGAAATCACTTGTGCCCATGATCAAGAAGGTTAGACTTGTGAATTTCAATTGAGAAATGCTAGACGGCACGTCCTTCTGCTTTGGGAATTGCCAATATCTGCTCCCAACCTAACGTTGATCTTGGTGCGGCTTATATATTCCACTTTATTAGTTTGTTTAAGCAATATTTTGAGTGGCTTTCCGATCAGGTAAAATTGTAGAGACCGTTCGAAACTCGACGAACATCAAGTGGCACGAATGTCCGGTCGACAAACTTGCTAGGCAAGAACTACTCAAGCAGAAAGGTTGCGTGATATGGATCACCGGGCTCAGCGGTTCAGGTTCGCTACGATTTGTTCATCAAATGGTTTAACTGGGTTGAATTTCCTTCTCACCTGACACGTACCCCTCTTTACAGTCAGATCTCTTGCGTGCTAAGAAGCAATCTTTTCATCGTGGGTTTGCGGCAAAAGTTCGTAAATTTCCATAACTCGATCCAGTCATGCTGGGTTCAACTTGCTTTGATAGTGCTGTCGAACTCGATCGATCTATCTAGTGCTGCAAATAGGAATTTCGTGGATTTCCATTACGTCCATACTGTTTTAATGAATTTTATTCTTCCTAGGGCAGAAAGTGGAGAAATAGTACATAAAAAATCGAACTTTTCGGTTCAGATCACCAGCTTAGTTTTCATGAGTATTCGTTAATTTCCATTTGTCCTTGGAGAGTAGAAGTTGACGTGCTTTTTTGGACGTTTATAAGGTTTCACATCTTGTGTTCTCTTCCTAAGATCTTACGTAAGAACAAAAGAAAAGACGTCGTCTCCGCTAAGAAAGCCTTTTGACGGCGCTTAAAGCAAATTTAAGACGGCGTCCATTGGCTGGGAAGCAACTATTGTACATCAATAATCTCAAATGGCTAGTTTGTCTGTTTCAGACACAAAGTCATATTCTGGAGAAGCAAGAACTCTTTGAGATTTTGTTGCAGCATATACTTAAATCTGCCTTGGCCTCAATTATAGGAAAGAGCACCTTGGCATGCGCCATAAGTCGTGGCCTACATTTGAGAGGAAAGCTGACCTACATCCTCGATGGCGACAATGTGCGACACGGCCTAAATAGCGACCTTAGTTTTACTGCAAAAGATCGAGAAGAGAATATCCAAAGGATAGGTGAGAGATTTGCTGGTTCATCCTTCGGACAGGGAGGTCGTTAGTTGACAAACAGTGAACTTTGTATTGTCGCAACTTCTAGGTGAGGTGGCTAAGCTCTTCGCAGATGCCGGGATCATATGCGTTGCTTCTTTAATCTCTCCTTACAGAAAGGACCGCGCCTTGTGCCGTGCACTCTTGCCTAAAGGAGGATTCATTGAGGTATGCTCGTTACTCCGCGATTCCAATCTTAGCCCTCGTCTTAATTTCTGAAATCATTTTTCAGTTATATCATCCCCTGTTTCAGAAGAGGATGGATTTCTTGAAAAGCGTATCGAAATTTGCAACAGGTGTTCATGGATGTTCCGCTCCAAATTTGTGAGGCAAGAGACCCTAAGGGCCTCTACAGACTAGCAAGAGCTGGAAAGATCAAAGGTAAAGTTCGGACTCTGGGCGCATCGCTGCTGTTGGCTGCTTTCTCATGATCCAAGGTTTGTTTTTATGAACTGCGATTCCGGGTGCTGGCTCTGAGGTTAACCAGATATAGCTTGTGCAACATATGACTTTGCAGGCTTTACAGGCATAGACGATCCTTACGAACCACCGCTGGATTGTGAGGTGCGTTTATTCCTATCCAACTAGGAAAGGCCAGTGAATATCAAGAAATGTTAATTCTTTCACACAGAATACTCGAACCACAAAAATGAACCTTCTCAAGGTTAAAAGCTCTCCTTTTGGATCTCAGAAAGCCTCATTAGCCACCGGTAGGAGAAATAATAATCAGTAGTAATTATCTGAAGATGGTTTAAAGCATGTCCATGTGTTGCAGATAGTGCTCCGACATAAGGGACTGGACTGCGGCTCTCCTCGTCAATTGGCTGAAGAAGTTATTCTGCACTTGGAAGAGAGAGGATACCTAGAGGCCTGAAAGGTCTACCGATACATATATTGCAAATTGAGGGAAAACAAATCACTTCCCATCAAAGACAAAAGGAAATGAAAAAGGCACCGTTTCTGGGTTAATGCCCCTGATTATGTCTAAACAAAATGTAACACAAAATTGTAATAACTGTTTCGATCAAATGAGCGACATAGTTATCTCGACTTTGACATAGTTTACAATAGTCAGATGCATCACACCTAGGGCAGTCATGTAAAAGCTGTGTCTGGTCTGCTAATTGGAAAATTCTCCTTTTAGCTTGGAAGAAAATCAGTTCATTTCCTGTTTCACTCTAGTGTTTTCAATTAACATCTGTACTTGCCCATGATTGGAGACAGCACTCATTCATTCTCATAGTTTAGCTTTTTTGATGCCTTGGCTCTTACATGGCTATGGAGCGAGCAAGATTTTGAAGCTGTAGAGATTTGTAAAATGATGTTTATTTGAAACATAAATAGAAATGTGAGCTTCAAGACAAGCATATGTTCAGACAGCAGATAAGGCAAAAAATGTCAGAGGATGACTACTTTACAGCTCAGTTGCTAAAGAATCTAAATATGAGACTCTATGGCATAATCAAATTGGAAAATGCCTGCACCTGGTCCGATAATCAGCAGAACCAAACATGAATGGAAGGAAAAAATAAACTGGAATGCCTGAAAGGATGATACAAGCAATCGTGAGTGGATCAAAGAGTCATGCAACTGTGGAAGCATCATACTTTATTATATTGCCCCTGACGCTCAAGTTGCATTTCTTTGGCGATAGAATGTAGCCACCTCTCCCCTCTGATCCTCTTTAGTTCTGCAACTCTTTCTTCCTCTCTTTTGGCAGCCACTTTTGCCGCTGCATCTCTAGCTTCTAATCTCGCCAACGACTTCTGGCTTGCAGCTTTTGCTGCAACCATTACATCTAAGCCATCGACAACAACTGATTGGAGTTGCCTCTTGAACTGATTAAAAAAAAAAAAAAAGACTAAGTAGGTGTATGCAAGTATCAAAATAAGGAAAGTAGAAACCAAAGTCTGACCAACAATTTCACCAACCACACCCAATCTATGTCATCTGGGATAGCTACCAACCTTTTTTGATTTCTCATCGATGTCTTCTCCAGGTAAAATTCTCGGTTTCTTTTTTGGTCCTTGTGGCTTATCTGCCAGCATTATGTAACTTTCAGTACACATACAAGCATCGACACGGTATTTTGCAGCTTGACAAGCAAATAACACCAGAGTGTATGATCAAATACCAAAATCAACCAATGCATTGAACTTCATGTGAGAAGCAGCTTCATTAAGTTTAGATGGGTACAACCAAAGGTCACGAGGTAAAACAGCATTGCTCTCGTAACAATTACTTGAAGCTGGAAGATCAGGTCTTTGAAAATTAACTAGTGTCATTATTAGTGGCAATAAATTGCAAGCATGATGTTTAGAATACATGGTTAGAATTACATCAATCTATCTGCTTGACCATAAGGAGCCAGTTGACGGAATCGCTCTGAGGATGCATGACGCGTCAATGACTTAATTTCAGTCTGTCTTTACAACCAGATTGGAAGATACCCTCACAAAAAGGGATTGGACATATGTCAAATGGAATTACTTACCAGTTTGATCAAACATGATACCACGGGGTGCAGTTCTAAAAAGTTGAATCCCGCCTCCATCATCTTCTCTGTCACTATCTTGGATGTTAACTGGATTGCTCACAATTTCCAAGTTTCTTTCTACGATGTCATCCAGAATCTTTTGTGCCTGCAGAAAAGATTATCTACATCACAAACTGACAACTCAACAGGTTGAATCATACTTAACAAATGCACTGAAAAAGGCAATAAAGAGGAGCAAGGATGCACATATATGTGATACGCTTGCATAGAATCTTGCTGTCTGTCTGTCTGTCTATCAAAACCATCCTGAGTGTGAACTCTCATACCCCAAGTTAGAGCCCCAGAATGCTTTCATTTTAGTATCTCGTGCAGAAACAGATCCACGATTACAAAGAATATACTTGTCTCACATAATATACATAGGCTTAGTTTGCATCGTCCACTGATGGTTTGTAGTGAACTCCTGTAGCAAAGTTTAAATCTTGAATGTCATGAAATGCACGATGTAATCCCACTTCTGCTTATACCTCTCCATCAAATATAGGTTCATGCTCATTTTTAGAGTCAAACCACTACAACTTTAAATGAGCTGTGATGATGTAGTAATTCTTCATCTGCAAGAATTTCTCCCAATAATTTCGAACCTCATCTTTTTAAAAAATGTGTACACACAATGTTTTTATTTATAAGCCAAATTTGAAGTTAAGTACTTTGTGTTTATGATCACCCTCAAGAATTTTGACAAATACCAGTGCTACAAATAAAGAACTGTTGCCATGTGGCAGGTTCTCACTCAAAGTTTCTTAGAACAATTCATATTAATTGGTCCAATGATGAACCTGCCAATATTACACATCCCTATAGAATTACGACATAAATATCATCCACAAAAGTCAATTTCTCAGGATGTTTTTTCTTGTGCTTATCAATGTTCACAGTTAGAAAGTAGCCTGCACCACTTCAGGTTGCTCTGAATTTCCAGAGGCTTGATGCTCATATGAGCAAGATTATTTCAAGATTCTGGTTGGGAACAGAAAAATCAAAGGAGACTGCATTGAATGGGATGGAACAGGTCAACCTTGCCAAAAGGAGAAGATGGATGGTTTCAAAGATTTGCAAGTCTTTAACAATGCCTTGATGTTCAAGCTTATCTGGAAGATAGAGCTAAATACATGTTTTTAGGTCAAGTTGTTAAAGGGCTTGTATTATCCAAATGATTGATCTCTTTTAAGCCAAAAAAGGAGGAAGATCATCATTGGGATGGCATAGCACACTAGAAGGAAGAAACTATCTTGATGAAAGGTGTCATGTAGAAGTGTGTAATAGTGAAAGAATATGGTGTATGGAACCATAAGCTGTTAAATCTGCTAATATTACTTGAAGGAGAAGCCAAAAATGAGCAAAAGGAATCAACAGCAACCAAAGAGTAAAGAAAGCCATATGGAGTACTGACAGTCCAATAAAAGTGAGGACATTCCTATGGAAACTTTGCTCCGATGCTTTGCCTAGCAATCCTTGGAACTTGGAAGAGAAGGACAGTTCATATACTGGCCAAAAGAGGTCAGTTCCATGCTGCTAGTAGTTCTTTAATCACGAGGAGACAGCAGAACATATAGTGTTATCGCACGACTAATACTTATGTGTATGATTTGGGCACTTGGGCTTGAAGATAAACAAAGAAAGAATTACTTCAGTGGCCAGATAAATTAAGGAATTCCTTGATATTTTCTTGTGAGAACTAAGGAATTTCTGATAAGAAGGACATGCAGAGAACAATTGCAATGGCGAGTTGGCATAACTAGAAGGAAGGATGCAGAACTGTTTTTAAGGAGGAAATGCCAAAGCCAGAAAAAGAAGTTAAAAAGCCCAGCTGGAGCTTTGCTAGTAAAAGACAAACAATTCAGACAAATATAGAAGAAAAAAAGTCAACGAGGAATAGATCCCACCAGCAAGCAACTAAATCAAAGTGAATTGTGACCGAGCATTTGATGAATGCAAAAAGTGGTATCAGTGGGTGTAATAGCAAGAAATTCCAGAGCTGAATTGATTGCTGGAGCTGGGAAGTGCAGTCCACAATTTCAGAGATAACAGAGTCACATGCTGTTCTTTACAACTGGCTATGGAGCAAGGATGACACAGAATCAATGTTAAGACTGATGCAGAAGCTGTGCTTGAAGACCTGGCAAGGACAAGGAAAGATTCAAACTGAACGACAAAACCAGTGTTAATGAGATGGATAGCAGCAAGCTTAGTTTTGCTGAAAAGAAAGGCAATGAATGTGCTGATTGGGTAGCAACGCATGTCATGAGGAAGATGTGTCCTAACAATTGGGTAGTACTAATGCCACCTTCCCTTTTAGAACTTCTTCATGCAGATGCAAGAAAGGCAGTTCCTCTATAAATCGACATAGTCTGTGTTTACTAAATTGCAGAGAAAGAAAGGGAAATGACCTACAACATTCAATCATTTTTTATCAGCCAAATAAGGAATTCACCAGCACCACATGACAGAAATTTGGGGAACCATTAATAAGTACTATAGTGTGCCATGGACCTGTCAGTACCTTTCAGCCACTAAATTAGATAACCACAAACCTTCAGTCTGAATGCCATCGCCCTGCTAGAGTTCCAATAATTATCCACTTTCTCACTAGTGCAGAGCAGAGATTCAGGTAGTATCATATCAGTGTCAGTCATTAGTGTCTTTTCATGCCACTGCTTAAGACATACCTAATAAGTGGCTGATTCAACTATGCCAAGGAAAGTTTAACAGATAGGATTTTTATCAGTTTTGAGGAGCTAGTTCGCTGTGAAACAGCCTCGCTAGTTATTACTGAACTTAAAAGGTAGAATGCCAATTGTTAGGTACTCATAAGCCAAATTCGACAAAGTTATATCTCATGTTTCCACGTAGGACAGGATAATGCAGTAAACGAGGTTCTCAAGACTGGAAGCAGCAACCGGACCAACAGATTGGATCAGCCAGATAACAGAGATAGAAGGTTAAATGGTAAGAAGGGCAGTCAATAACATTCACAATAACAAGCCAAGATTGAGTTATAGCCATAAATTTGCAATTTCACTTGGTTACAATGTTAATTATAACGTCAAGTGCAATGAAATATATCATGAATACCCTTGTTGGACTCAGCTACCTCCACTTCTATTGAAAAAAAAAAGGTGTAGAGACCACCAAGCGACCTCCTTTAGTCCCAGTGAAATGATCAATCTGAGGCTTCCATTTCATGGTGAACAATTATCAGACAGATGAGGAAAGGCCAGCTACCAGAGTTGACAAGAAAAAACTAACTAACGATACAAGGATCAAAGATTCAGAATGCTTCCCAAACACTAATCATTGTGAATTTAGAAATTATAAAATTCCATTATACACCAGCATTCTCAAAGTAAGTAAAGCACAACCATTTTTTTGTAATTTGTAAATAAACTTAATTTTTCGTTATGATCTTCCAGCAACTGAAAAATCCCCTAATTTGCAAAATCAAGTAAGTGCTGGTCAGACTAAAGAGTTTCTCTTACATGAACACTTAGTTCCTAATGTCCCAGCGTACACTATAAAAAGGTTGTATAGCAGTATAAAGGGGAAATAGAGATACAACGAAACACACTGGACAAAGACAAATCTTGCAACAAGTCTCACAAACATCTAAGATTCATGTAGGATAGGGCCAATAAACTTCTGTAGCTGGTTACACTTTGTAGGCAAAGAATTAGCCACTTTTGCTATTGCCATTATGGTTGTCAAGTAGATAGCTGAATTGAAAGACTAATTATATACTCATGCTGTGTTCTTGGAGATTAGAGTCATCAAAAACAGAGATTTTTACAAGGAATGATGTCAAATTATACTCACAAAAGAGGGGCCTGCAAAACAGGATCTACTTTTGCTGATCAATCTAACTTATCCCACAGGTGTTCCAATTTTTTTCTCTTTTTCAATCATATGTCTCGCAAATATTTACTTTCTTGATATCACAGTATCAATGACATTCTCCATTGAAAGGAGTCACGGTTCTCTACACTTTTTAAATAATAGTACTTAATCATCTCCTGTGTGCTACCAGAAAAACTAAGAAAACAAGAAAATAGTTGCTGCATATGCATTGGGTATATTCTGTTGGGCAACCAAGTACCAACTGCTGGAAGTAGAGAAAGTGATCTATGTGAATTTCATCCAATGCGATGAGCTTCATGGGAAAACCAAGCACAGAGAGAGAGAGAGAGAAGGTTTGGTAACAACTTTGGAGCAAGATTATGCCACCATTTAATCAAAAACTGAGGTAATCTACTTGAGGATAACTCCAAGTTTCAACAAGAATGCAACTTATTTTGTACTCTCTCTGGTTTCCATTTGGCATTTCCATTCCCAAGTTATCATTTCCTATTAAGATATACTATGAACAGCAAATAATTCATCACAAGCCCAAACTTATGCTGTATAAAATTAATCTTTTAGATAGATTTCTTATATAGATAAATGCTGCTCAAAATCAATCAGCAAAAGAAAACTTCAGAAGTCATCATTACCAATATGAAGCTCTTCAAACTTATGGTATAGCATATTGGTTTCTTAAACTTATCTTGAACCTCCAAGTGCCCCAGTTAGTTAAGGCATTGGAAGATTTTTAGTGCACAAATTCGTTCGAAACCCACCAACGTAAAAACTCCTACACAAGCTAAAGGCACGAGTTCGTGGGTTTGCAAGATATTTCATACGCCCAGCTAGCGGCGTCTCCATGCCCATACTTGATATATATATAAACCCTCCACTAATCTCCTCCAAAAACCAAGATTCATCAGGCAGAAACTGATGTCTTCCCATTCTTCCACAAAAGGAGACCAAAGTCGCATCGTCAAAATCAAAACTAACCGCCGAAAAAGAGGAACACGAGAGGGCTACGCAATAAAAATTACGAACCTTGATTTGGTAGTGCTTCGGCAACTGGGCTCTGAATTTGGGACCTGGGTCTCCTTCAAGATTCGGTTCGGAAAGCTTATCATTGTTCTGCGAGGAGGGCTTGGAAGTATCGATTGCAAGATTCTTGGTCAGAAAGAGGTCGGCGGCGGCTATGGAATCGATGGCGGCTTTCCACTCGGCGTCTCCATCTTCTTCGCTACTGCTGCTTCTTCTCGCATGGCCCATCCAAGCGGAAAGTTGCTCCTTAGCTTCGGCCGATAATGCTTGCTCACTTCACTCGTGCACCATTTGCGATACAAGGATGCGTAGGAGAGCTTTTGGGCCGTGGGAAATCACGCGATACCTACCGAATCTCTGGTGCTGCAGGGAACTGATGTGAGTCTAAAAAACTGGTTTCCATGTGGATATCAATCGAAAGATTTTGTACCCATTGAAAGATTAAGTGGAAGAGTAATGTATATTATTTACTTCTTTTTTCGTCAAAATATATTATTTACTTCTTTTAATTGGGTGACTTTTTCCACGTTAATCTATTAAAGATAAGGTTAATACCCCGAAAAATCCTAAACCCAGACACACTTATGACAAATTTATCTAAACTATTTTTTACCACCAAAATCTCAAACCCATACCTTTGACAAATTTATCTCAACCCAGACACTTTGCGACAAATTTACCCTCTCGTTATTTTGTTAAATTTTATCGTCAAATTATTAAGTTAAATGACACGTGACAGGTTGACTCCAGTATACCAATTTTGGATTTTACGCTCCATTTGTCACAGTTTACAATTTTTGTGATTTTTTTATGATATTAATCCAATTTAGCGAAAGGTATATTTGTCATAAATTTATCAGTTTGGGGTTTTTTGCGGTCAAATAAATTAGTTTGGGGTAAATTTGTCATAAATGTACAAGTTTAGGGTTTTTTATGGTCAATCGGGGTAAAAATCTCACAGGTATACCAATTTGAGGTTTTTCATAGTCAAAAAAATAGTTTTGGGTAAATTTATCATAAATATACCAGTTTGTAGTTTTTTAGAGTATTAACCCTTAAAGATATTGAGAAGAGCTAGAGAAATTCCATAATGAATCTCAAGAACGAGTTACATTTACTAGGAAGCATGTAATTTTGAAAATTTCATCTAAAATTATAATAAATTATTTTAATTTAGGAGCTATGATGCCATCACTTCTAAGGGTAATCATGAATTTGATTCTTATTTAAAATCAACTTTCAAAATAATTTAAACACCTAAGTAGCAAATATATACTTACGAGTTGATAATTCATATAATTAGATATCAACAATTGTAGCGTCTCCCTATCGAGTTTAAACCTCTTTTTCAAAAGGGAAAATTATAATCATGTTTAGGGCTTGTCCAAAGTCTATAGTCTAGAGTCTTCCCTTCTTTGGGCTAGGACTACGCTAAAATGTCTAATTCTTAAGCCGTTTTAAGAGTCAAGATCAATTATCGTAAGGTGGATTGCAAATTAAAAAATATATATATGTTTATATTTTTATATAAAACTATATATTTTATATTTTATATAAAAATATAAACATATCTATTTTTTATATTTTATGTTTAATAAATATATATTTATAAAAAATATATATAATATATATTTATATAAAATATATATATTATATATATATTATACATTATATATATATTTTTTATAGATATAAACATATCTATTTTTTTCTCCGATTTTTTTATATAAATATATATTTATATAAACATATCTATTTATATATATATATATATTATGTTTAATAAATATATTTTATGTTTATATTTTTATATTTTTTATATAAAAATATGTTTATATAAAAAATATAAACATATTTTTATTCAGCGGTTCGTCATTGGATTCGGCGGTCCAGTGGCGGACTTAAAAAAAAAAATATAAACATATTTTTTCTTTTTAATTTAATAAAAGTTAATTACAAATGCAAATTTTACCAAACGGTATTTTGGCCAAAGTTGTTTCTCAATGCAAATTTTACCAAACGACATTTGCATTTCAGAAAACCCCCTTCACCCAAAGGTATTTGCATTTCTGCAAATGCATTCCCTAAAAGCCGAACCAAACGGGCCCATAGTGCATCACTGGAATTAGAGGATGAGTGCCCGGAAACTTCGAAATCCTCTACCCATGTTTATGTTACTGAATCGGGTTCGTGCAAAGTTTCGGGCTTCTAGTGCAAGAGGAACCATAAATTCAACAACAAAGGGAAGAAACTGATCAGGTACCCAAGAGAGTTAAGACCCTCCAATGCAAGAAGCATGTGGGGAAGAAAAAAAAAAGGTCAAGATGAAGTACTACAATTGTAACAAGTTGAGTCACTTCGCTCATAAATACACTAAGTCAAAAGTACCCCATTACTCTATTACTTTGAGTAATATTTTTGTTTATAGCATTGTAATGCTTGCTAAATCTCATCCTATGTGGGTTATAGATTCATAAGCAACATACCATGTAGTTAGAGACCAAGAAATATTTGTTATGGAGTATTGTCAAATACAATTTAGAAAAGTATGGATATATGTTGAAAATAATTCAAGAGTTGAAGTGAAAGATATCGGTACATATAAATTGATCTTATATGGTGGTCGAAACATATTCCTACATGACGTCCCACATACTCTAGATATTCAATGGAATTTGGTCTCTGTAATTATTTTTCTAAGCTTAAGTTATGTATTGAATTTACATTGTGATTGTGTTGACATTTTGTTTGTAACAATTTATTATGATTCTGGAAAATTTTTATGGTGTTAACTTAATATTGATGGTTATTTTTCTTTAATTGTATATTATAGTAATGTGGAGATTAATGCAAGTACTTGGCATGCTAGACTATGTCACAATGGGCTATAAAGAATGCAAAGATCAACTAGAGAAGGGCTTTTAGGGTCACTTGCTAATGTTAATCTACTCATATGTGAACATTGTCTAGCAACTAGAAAACCATTTTATAAAGGAACCCGAGCCGAATTTCCATTGTAACTTATATATTCTAACATTTATGGTCCATTGAATGCAAGGGCAAGGCATGAAGCCTCACATTTCATCAATTTTATAGATGACTTAAGGTGTTTTTGTTATGTTTTTCTGATCTCCCATAAATTCAAAGTATTGGATTGCTTTAGACAATATAGCTTTGGTAGAGAATCAGTTGAATTTACAATAAATGCATTGAGAATCGATCATAAACATGAATATCTATCTGAATAATTCAAAACTCTTTATGATAAAAATGACAAGTGACTATTCCTAGTATTCTGCAATAAAATGAGGTTGTTGAGAGAAGAAATAGAGCCCTATTAGAAATGGTTAGGTTAAGCAAATCTACTTATTTCATATTAGGGAGATGCATTATTAATTGTTGCTTATATACTTAACTATGTGCCCTCTAAATTAGTCACTTCCACCCTATGAATAGTGAACTAGTACATAACTAGAAGTAACCTATGACTTTGGGGGTATGCAGCTTATGTTCATGATACTTCTCATAGATATTTTGAACACTCTAAAGGGTATGTGTTCATAGGTGAACAAACTAATAGAAGCATGATTGAAATGGAATCACGAGATGTCACGTTCTTGGAGAATAATTTTTCCTAGTAGATGTGAGATTAATAAAAACTTTCAATTATATGAGATGGAAGATCCTAATAATATGCCTACTAATGTTGTCAAAGAAAATGAAGATTTACTTCAACATACAAGATCTAGTGGGAGTGTCGCATTGTCTAGCAAATTGAATTTAGAATAAGTTTAATTAAGTAAAAGTAATTGTTAAAGTATTCCCATCATCGTTTTGAAATTGAAGGAGAAATATTTATGAATGCTTTGCAAGACGATGCCGAGCTTAAGACTGTCCAAAAGGTTCTCTTATCCTTTGATAAGGAAGAGTAGAGAAAAGTTTTGAAAGATAAAATGGAGTCAATAGGGACAAGCCTTGTTTGAGACTTGTTGATCTGCCACCCAATCGCAAGGTTATTGGAAACAAATTGGTTTATAAGATTAAGCAAACCACTTAATTACAAAGCTATTGAAAACGAATGGGTTTTCAAGATTAAGCGAAGGGTGGATAAATCTATTGAAAAGTATAAGACTTGTCTTGTAGCAAAAGGCCATATTCAACAAGATGGTATAAACTATGAAGAAACATTTTTCCGGGGTAAGTACACTATAAGTGCCAAAAATTGTGTACGGCGTTCTTTTATATATATTTTTAAAAGACTCGTTTTCTATTCTTTAGTGCCAAAAGTTTCCGTCGGATCACTTAAGTGCCAAATCGGAGGAAAAACGTTCACTTTGGTGCCACTGGCGAGAGATTCCAGCCAAAATGATTACGTGACTTTTATATTTAAAAAAAAAAAAATTGACATGGCTTTTAAATGACGTCATTTTCTGTCCTCCTTTAAGAAAACGACGTCGTTTTGCCGTCATATGTGAATGGCCTCACAAAAATGATGCCACACAGCTCATATGGGATTGAAATTAGGGTTTTTTTTGTCCAATCCTCGCCTAACGCCGACCTAGCTCGCTTGGCCACCATCGCTTGACCACCGTGCTCTGCCACCGTCGCTCGGCCTCCGTCGTAGTTGCTCGACTAGGTGAGCAAAGAGAGGCTAAGGTTGTTTCTCGGGCAAAAAGCGACGGGAAGAATAGGAGGTAAGGGCAGAGGAGGAGGAGGAAAAAAGGGGGTTGAAGGTGGAGAGAGAGAAGACAAGGAGGGCGAGGGAAACAAGGAGGGCGCAGATGGAGATGGTGGATTGGGTTTTGCTCAAGGAGCGGCTGAAGTGGGTCCTTCTAAAGGGGGAAGGAGAAGGAGAAGGAGAGGAGGAGGAGGAGGAGGAGGAGAGGAGCCTGGGCTTGTCAACAATGTTAAACGAACCGAAGGCGGAGTTGTGTTGGTGCTGGTGCCGGTCGCTGCTAGTGCTAGTGCTGGTGTTGTTCTTCGGGGAAGAAGACAACAGGGAAGCCCTACCATGCCTTCTCTCTCTCTCTCTTTCTCTCTCTCTCTCTCTCTCAATTGGGGATTTAGGGTTCTGACTTGGGAAAAAGACGCTAAACGACGTCATTTTGTGGTTTAGATGCTGATTGTATTCTCCGGCAAACCACATCAGCTTCAAAAATTAATAAAAAAATGTCAATTCGGATTTTCGGTCAATCAGATCGGAGTTGGCACTAAAATGATTGTTTTTCAAACATTTTGGCACTTAAGTAATCCAAAATAAACTTTTGGCACCAAAGTGAGCGTCGTACACAACTTTTGGCACTGATAGTATACTTACCCCCATTTTTCCCAGTTATAAGGTTTGCTTTTATATGCTTTATCCTAACTATTGTCGCACATTTGGTCCTAGAATTACATCAAATGGATTTAAAGATGACATTTTTTAATGGAGAAGTATATGAGAAAATCTATATGAAGCAACTAATAGGTTTCATAGCTAAAGGTCAGGAGTGCAAAGTTTGCAAGTTTCATCGCTCAATATATGGCCAGAAGTAATTATCTAGACAGTGATATTTTCATTTTCATCAATCTATAATGTCTTTTGGGTTCACGATGATCGAAGAAGATCACTATGTATATGTCAAATGATTCGAAGAAAAATTTGTGATTTTATCATTTTATTTAGACGATATTACGTTGGTTGGGAATGACAAAAGCTTGGTTATCACTATAAAAGAATGGTCGTCATCTAATTTTAAAATGAAGGATATGGGAGAAACTGTTTATATGTTGGGAGTTAAGATCGAAAGAGATCAATCAAGGAAATTCCTTACTCTGTCTCAAGAGTATTATATAATGAAGATTCTTGAGAGTTTCGATCTGTAGCATTGTAATCGCATTGATACCCCTATCATCCAAGGCAAATGCCTCAGTTCTAAGATTCCAGAAGAAAAGAAAAAAATGTAAATTGTTCCTTATGCTAGTGCGGTCGAAAGTTTGATTGATGCTATGATGTGTATTCGATCCAACATATGTCATATCATGAGTTGGTGAGCTGATATCAATTAAATCTTGGTCAAGCACACCGGAAAGAAGTGAAGAGAATCCTAAGATACTTGAAAGGAGTATGGACCATCAACTTTGTTATTAAGGAAATGATTTATGCTTATTAGGCTACTCAAATGTTGATTAGAGATGAGACCTAAATGAGCATAAATCAACTTTTGGATATGCGTTCTTGCTCAATGAATATGCAATTTCTTGAAATCACAAGAAACAGACATGCACGGCTTTATTAATGATGGGGACAGAATTTATTGCATGTTTTGCCCTAGTATAAGAAGCAATATGGCTAAAATGTTTCTTAGAAAATTTAGCTGTTGTCACTAAGGTTCTAAGACTAGTGTCAGTTTATTGTTATAATCAAGTAGTCATTGCCTACATGAAAGATCCAAGTATCATGGTAGGACAAAGCATATTGACATAAAAAATAACTTCGTTAGAGATATAATAGTGCAGAAAAAAATGATCATACAATATATTTCAGCTAATAAAATGGTTGCTGATTCATTTACGAAAGTTGTTCCTAGAAACATGTTCTTGATCCACATGATGTCATTAGGGTTACATAAATTATGATATGTAATATTATTGAGGATCATAAGTTTATACATATGTGAACATATGTATTGTACTTGTTTGTCTTTAGTGATTGATGTTTCATCAATAAGTACAAATCCATTATGAAACTAGTACAAACACACACACACACACACACACACACACACACACACACACATTATTGAAAGATATGTCACCAGGAAATGATTGACTCACTCACATGAGCAATTACCTCAAGTGCTATAGTTAACACGTTGAAATAAGATGTTATGTACTATAAATACTGGAAGAGCAAGTTTATTACATAAAATATTTTTACGTCTCCTTAATTGGAGTCAAGATGAGATCTATGATTTGTATGTGACAAAACCGAACATGATAATCCCACAATCATGTATGCTTGAATGATGCTGGATGCGAATACCTAATTAGACGTTGTAGAAAAAGAGTTGATATAGCACTCTAATTAAACATAGTCATGTGCTTTGTGTTAAACATGAGTACATGAGAAGTACGTGACTATGTTTATGCTAAGATCTATATAGTTGATGTATTTAATAAATGACATATTCTCTTATAGAAAGAAAAATCTATATAATATGTAATTCACACTATATGAGCATAGTACAACCGACAAACGAATGTGAATGAAAGTATCTCTATTTATTCATCATGTGAGCCCTTAAAGTAATTTATAATTTACTTCATTTTGTGTCATATGTTACTTATGACTATGTTCTCGAAATGAAAGATCAATATTGTTATTTTAGTATGTCACCGACGATCATGAATAGATATGATTTTATGGGACATGTCTAGAAAAACAATTACTCTGAAATGGAGAGAGACATGAGTGTAAAGGGAAACTATTGTTGTTTTTCATCTAACATATGTATTTACCTTTTGGCCAATTATATTACGGTTTGTGATTTTGGATATAATTGTAAATATATGGTGTTATGAAAATAGTTAAGTATAACTTTTAAGAAATAAGTATAATTGGACTGATGTAGCAAAATATGATTAAGGCACTGTGAGACATCAATTGTTTATTTCTTTTTGGGGTTGTAACCATTATGTTATTCTTAACAGTATATAATTTGAGCTCCCAAATACATGTGTACTCACTAGTCGCACGGCTTTCTTGCCAATATGAATTGTTTTTAAAGTAGATGAATGTTGACTACCTTACATTCTTGATAGAGCACTATCAAGCCTATCATGTCAGAGTGGGAGATGTTATATTTTGTTGGTACGTCCATCATGGAGTGTGATTAAAACGCACCGATTCATCTTGATGTGAAATAATGGAGAGACACCTATTGAAAGGATGTGAGGGAAGTTATCTTTTGAGGGAAGTTATAAAATAACTTCTAGAGATAATCGTTATAATGATTGGCAAAAAAAAACGTTCTAATAAACTGTTCTCTCTTCTTCTCCTCTCTCCATCAAAGAACAAAAGGTAATTCCATTATTGCTTTAAGAAAACAATCGGCATTAATATTGTAGAACATTAATATATTCCTCGTGATTTTATTTGGACCATCGTGAGGTTGTATCATCCTTCGTTTGCTCGTGATTCAACATATATTCTTATTTGTTTTTAGTGTGCATCGAAGATGTAAGTTGTTTCTTTTGCCGACTATTCTTCCAACACTTATTATTATGGAATGCTAGAAAGATTAATGTACAGTGGTTTTCTTCCTTAACTTTTGTGTGATTAGCCTTTTACATGGTAACCAAAGGATCTCTTTCTTTTGCTTATAAACCATAATCAGGTGTTAAACTGTTGTAGAAGTTGAATCTTATTTCTTTTCAATATAAAGCTACGTCAAGACTTCTATGAATGATCTTGTTGGGCTTTGACCAAAGCTAATGCTTCCTCCCATGTCTGTCGAGCATTAGACATTCCAATTGTTTATCTGGATTTGTTATTGCAAAGGAGATAGTCTCAAGGATGCATTGTCTTGATGGTTAATATGGTAGAAGAGTGCCTATAGTTCATGCCTCAACCTCTCGTTCAACATTTTAAGTTTTTTGATCCGTTTCACTGACTTGGAATCTCACCGATTTTGGATTAGATTGAGCCTCAAGTACCAAGACAAGGGATGCCATCACTTGCACAAGCTTGTTCTCGAGAAGCGACTCCTGCTTGCGAAGGTCCTCAATGAAGTGAAGGAGCTCGGAGATGTCTAGTAGGCGGGGCTAGACCTAGGCGAAGGAGCATAGGGAGTAGACGCCAAAAGGAGTGGCCAAATGCTGCTTTTGGCCGAGCTCGAGGATGGTGACAGCAACAACGGCTTTGAGGGACCATTGAGGACCAGATCCAACATTCGTTTGTGGCCATCTTCTCCCAGGAGCATGCATTTGACAGTTGGTCGTGTCTTCAGTAGACAACCCTTTTGCTTTTTGTTGTTTACTTGTGATTTCCGTTACTCTTTCCCAAGTTCTGAATCACCTTCTTAAAGTTCCTCATCTTTTGTTCGCAATGTTGTGTTTAGCTAGCACTTCGTGCTTTGAGGTTTCCAAAGTCTTTTGATTGAGTAACGTATTTGTCTTGCTGATGTGAGGCTGAAATCGATGGTCTCTTTGTGGTTTGAAATTAGAGCAAAGAGGTAGAGTTCTATGGAGGACGATGTTGGGGTTTTACGAAACATACATATGCTAAATAAATATAAACACAGCGGAAGTAAAGATAAAATTCTACTACACATGTATCTTCAAAGGCGTTGTTCATGTGTTTTAATAAAAAATCAGAATATCAAAAGGCTTATACGGATTACCTATCGAAACGCGCTTTAAACGACTTGATTCAGATGTTCTTTAGTTCGAGCCCCACAAACATTAGGCCTCTAGTTCAGACACATCACTAACGCACCTCGAATGAAAAAGAGCTCGTATGTAATCGCCACTATAATTGTGCTAGTAATCTCATGGAGACAATCCTCTGCATGTGGTTAGCAACCATTTGCTAACCATGTAGTTCTCTCTCTCTCTCTCTTTCTCTCTCTTTCTTACTTAATCCCCTCACCCTCTCTCTACTCTATATATATAATGTCCTGGTGAAGTCAACATTTAACTTCCTCTAGAAGCTGGTCATTAACCTCTCAAAGAAGTTATTGACCACTCCTTCCAGAAACTAGCCTTTTAACTTCTCAAATAAGTTATTGACTTCTTCCACCATAAGCTAATCTATAACTTCTCAAATAATTAATTGACTACTTCCTCTAGAAGCTGGGTGAGCAAGAGAACAGCTCTCGTGAGTGGGATGTGTCCAATCGAGTGAATTGGTTATGATGTATGACATCCCTAAGTTCATCACTGAGCTGGTAGTAAGACTTACACTAACACATTAGTACTCCCAAGAGCCACGATTGACATCTGGTAATATGTTATAGCTGCCTAGACAGTGTGAATGCTTTAAGAACATAATGAACCTATTAGCTCTAGTTACAGTGTAATTCAATCCCTCTATCTTACTATGTCCCGATCGAACAAAGACTATGGAATATTTATCAAGTTACCAATTTGATCATATGCACAAACCTAATTGACCTACATTGTATACGAGACATAAACAATTTATTCTCGGTTACAACCCTGGCCGAGGATTTCAATGCAGTGTCACAATTAGATCGCATAGGACATCATTATTGTACCTTGCATGTAACAAGGAGACATATTCCATGTTGCGCACACGCGTAACTTCGTATGTGAACAAGCTATGACCATCAGGTATAGAGACATATCAATGAGCCACCAATATGCGTACTCGTGAACCATAGCCATCTAACATACAAGTCAACAATGTGCCTCAAGTCTAAGGATTATTTATACAAGACCAAAGCATGAACGATTACTCATTGACCTCGCTAAAAGCTTCCATGTTGCCAATCGTTCTATGGGTGTCACGTTCATTGAACTTGTCTATTACAAATACCTGTGTTCTAACTCGGGCATCATAATACCCAGTGACTCGTGACTCGTCATTACCTTAAGCATCAAATACTTAATGGTGAAACTAAGAACACACTAGTCTCAATAGGATCATTAATATCCACTCAATGATTCATTAATTGAGAACGGTTTAAAGATTCAGTTTAACTGTGAACCCATCACACATATTCTTAACGTCTCAAAAATAAGTCCAGTCACAACTGATTGTGGCATCCCGAAATCTTATGACAACTTTTGGAGTGCGATGAACCTTGATTAGGTAATGGAAGTGACATTTGATTCTATATTAGCCTTTTAATCAATAATTTCGATTAATTTAGGACCGAGCTTTGAATTGGACAATTGTTTGAATGGGGATGTGTCTACAAGTGACCCAAGGATTTCATTAAGGTGCAATTGATATGGAAATCTTGTTCTTGGTGGTGCACTTTGTAAGTGAGGTTTTATTGATTTAAACTGTTAAGTTTTGTGAACTTATAAGATAAAATTAGGTGTTTATTTTATTAAGGTTTAAAAAGGGAATAATAGGAGGAGAGGGTGGGCTGATTTTTGGGCCCAAGGACCGTCCAACCAGCCCACGCAACCCCCTGTTCGACCGGCCCATGAATGGCTCAAGACCGGCCCATTTTCAAAGCCCCGCAACCGTGCATGAGTGTTGCCAAGTGGCAAAGAGATTGAGCCAAGTGTGGCTGCCCCCGTAGGCCCTTTTGGGCGGATTGCATGCAATCATTGATTGCTAATGAGTGCAGAGGAGAAATTAGGGGGAATAGGGGGCGGTTTTGGCGAGAAAAGGGAGAGAAGGAGAGGGTGTCGTCCGAGAGAGAGAGAGAGAGAGAGAGAGGAGAGAAAGAGAGAAAGGAAGGAAAGAAAGGAAGAAGAGGAGAGGGGTGGCCGTGCGTGCGAAGGGGAAGAAGGAGAAGGACCGACCATCGTTCGCCGCCTTGCCGCCGTCTTTGTTGCCGTTTGAGCTTGAGTTGAGGCAAGTAGAGTCCGTTTCTCTACTCTTTGGCTAGCTGAGATGAGTGCATGTTGATTTTTGAACGTCTATTGTGGTGGAAGTGAGGAGATTTCGAAGCTATGGGGAGGAAATTGTTGGCCATGCATGCTGTTTTTTTAAAAAAAACCAGTCTGTCCATTTGTAAGATTTTGACTTGCATGTGGCTTTTTAGTGGAGATCTCACCTCAACTTCTGAACGAAAGTTGTTAAGAACATCATAAGGTATAACATATCAACAATTTGGAAGAAATGAACGAGAATAGGTAGGCAAAATCGTGGTTTTTCGGAGATAGTCAGATCTGGAAATTTGGGTACCCGGAACAGACGATTCCACCGTTTGTAATAAATTATCTAGGGTGAATCTAACTTCGATGTCTTCATGAAGTATATTTATCTATGTCTTTTCTACAACATAGTTAAATTTCGTGATTTTTGAAGGTCATTTGCCTATTTAATCGAAGGTGTTTTGAAAATAGTGCAATCTGACTACTCGGACTTGATGATGATGAAATGCATGGTCTATACTATTCTGTAAAAATCTCTTTTGGAAAAATGTTCTTCATGAGATATCTTCATCTATGTCTCGACTACAACATAGTTAAATTTTGTGATTTTTGAAGGTCATTTGCCTATTTAATCGAAGGTGTTTTGAAAATAGTGCAATCTGACTACTCGGACTTGATGATGATGAAATGCATGGTCTATACTATTCTGTACAAATCTCTTTTAGAAAAATGTTCTTCATGAGATATCTTAATCTATGTCTTGACTACAACATAGTTAAATTTCGTGATTTTTGAAGGTCATTTGCCTATTTAATCGAAGGTGTTTTGAAAATAGTGCAATCTGACTACTCGGACTTGATGATGATGAAATGCATGGTCTATACTATTCTGTACAAATCTCTTTTAGAAAAATGTTCTTCATGAGATATCTTCATCTATGTCTTGAATACAACATAGTTAAATTTCGTGATTTTTTAAGGTCATTTGCCTATTTAATCGAAGGTGTTTTGAAAATAGTGCAATCTGACTACTCGGACTTGATGATGATGAAATGCATGATCTATACTATTCTGTAAAATCTCTTTTGGAAAATTGTTCTTCATGAGATATATTTATCTATGTCTTGACTACAACATAGTTAAATTTCATGATTTTTGAAGGTCATTTGCCTATTTAATCGAAGACGTTATGAAAACAGTGCAATCTGACTACTCGGACTTGGTGATGTTGAAATGCATGGTCTATACTATTCTGTACAAATCTCTTTTGGGAAAGTGTTCTTCATGAAATGTATTTATTTATGTCTTGTCTGCAACATGGTTAAATTTCATGATTTTTGAAGGCCATTTTCCTATCTAATCGAAAATGTCTTAAAAACGGTGCGATCGGATGTGTCCAGACTTAGTGATGCTACAATGTGTGGTTTATACTGTTCTGTGTAAAATTCTTTTGGGGAAGTGTTCTTCACGAAATATCTTTATTTATGTCTTGTTTACAACATAGTTAAATTTCATAATTTTTGAAGATTATTTGGGTGTTTAACTATAAATGTTTCAAAAACTATGCAAGATGAATGGACAGAATTAATAATGCTGTGATGCGTGGTCTGTAGTTAATTATGTGAGGATCTCTTGGTGAAGTGTTCTTCATGAAGTATCTACTTTTATGACTTAATTATCACCTGTTCAAATTTCATAAATTTTAAAGGTCATTTAAGTGTTTAATCGAAAATGTTGCAAAAACTTGCATGAGTAAGGCTAAAACTCTTTTTCTTGTGGTATACGGAGTGTACGTATTCTGATTTAGCTGGAAATTGTGCTATTTATGGGTTATTGAAATTGTTGTATAAATCATGATGTTTTGGATTATTACTCGTGCAATGATGTGATGACATTTATACATTTCATATGACATTAAAAGATTGGTAAATTTTCATGAACTCAAAGAATGATTTCTTTTTAAAACCATTGTATCAAATGGTACTTTTCCCAATGCATATTACATGATTTCAAAAAGGCTAATTTCAATCAATGGTATTGTTACATCAAATGTGAAATTGAAAATGAGACATATAAGACTATGCATTGAAATGAGGATACCGTAGGAGGTGTGAGCCGACGATGCCCCGGGAGTGTCGGGATGCCCGGAGTGTGTGTGTCGGATGCCCGGAGGTGTGTGCCGGAGGTTCCTCGCGATGCTAGGTTGGGTGCGAGCAATAAAATGTGGGATGTAATCACTGGTCCCGGGAAAGAAAAATGTGGCAATCTAATTGATAAACATGAGTTGAAATTGAATCATGCATAATGTGGTGACATGTATGCATGACTGTATGATGTAACATGTTTAAGTATATAGTGTTATGTGCACATGGTAAGTGCATAGTAATATGTGCACATGGCATGGTGACATGTATGCATGGTGGTATGAGGTAACATGGTAAGTGCATAGTAATATGTGCACATGACATGGTGACATGTATGCATGGTGGTATGAGGTAACATGTATAAATGCATAGTAATATGTGCACATGGTATGATGACATGTATGTATGATTGCATGATATATGTACTAATGTATTGGCAGTTTATGCATGTGATATGGTGACTCATATTTACACATGGCTGTTTTGATGAAATATGCATGACCAAAAGGTGAGATAGGATGGTTATGTATGAACTATATGTACTCTATGTTGCCATGATTGCTCTGTTTGATGCATTGAGTAGTGTAATGGATCTTTTACCTGCTGAGTGGTTGTACTCACCCCTTTGGGGACTAACATTTCAAATTAGAGAGATGCCTCTCCCTCCAGTTTCACGTGGTACTTTTTACGGCCATCCCTTGGATGTGGAGGTCGAGTGCATGGAGCACGTATGCATCACCATCCCTGGGTTGGTGTTCATACGAGTGTGGGTGCTAGTGATGTATGATGTGGGCCTGGCTGGGGGCCCCGTCATCCAGAAGTTCCTGTCCGTCCATGTCCGACGTGACGGGATGATGCTGGGGATGTTGCCGCCACCACCGCCCGATGCACCTGGATGGGTGTGATGGCCCGCGGGAGGAGAGGGAGCTGACACTTTTTGGAGAGGGAGCCGACACTTTACACGTTCAATATAGGGGGTCGATGATCTCTTTTGAGATGTAGCCAAGCATAGAGAAAAGTCTTAGTTTCTTTTTGTTTATACCGACCCAAGATGTCCATCCTGAAAATGTAAATAAAAGTGGTTCGGCTTTATGTTTCCTTCAATGTGTAGTTGGTGTGCATTGTACCATCGCTAAGAGAGTAGAGGGATGGTGAGACTTGCCTCTAATTTCGCTATGAGCTGTGCTAATCTCTTTTCAAAAAAAAAAATGCCTATGAACTCCGGTCCTTCTTTAAAACTCCCCATTTAAGTCAAAGACAAGTAACCAGTAAGCAATAGGTAGAACGATTGATATTTGTGGCAACCTTAGCAGTTTTGGGGGTGCCACACTGATCTTATGGAATCATTCATATAGATAATTAGACGAATGAATGAATACGTCTTTGCCATTAATTTGACAACACAACTGAAATCCCTAACATGTAACTATTACATGGTGGCTTTAGGAGCATATAACTAATAGACGGGATGTTGGTTGTTGAAGCCGGTAGCCAAAGGCTGTGGAGGATGGTGGTGAGAATTGGCAGTTCGTTGGGAGGAGGCTTTCGTGTACTTAGTGTTCTAGGCGATGACCGAGCTACGGCAATTCAGGGTGGTGCCAGCACAGAGGAAGGGACAAAGTCCCATGATGGTTTTTCTGCATATGTTTTCCTTTATTTTTAATATATTTAAAATTTGCTAAATACTTAATTTGTTATGGTCAAAAAGTGAGTTATGTGGTTGGATTTGGGTTAGTCCTGACTTGGATTGGGCATGCGTTATCTAAATTGTAGGGACAAGTGTTAAAAAAGTCTTAAACCTTTTGCATTTGTGTCAATTTAGTCATAAACTTTTTTTTTGTGCCAATTTAGTCCTAAACATTTTTACGTTGTGTCAATTCAGTCATTTCCGGTCAATTTTTGCTGAATTTTGCTGACTGGATGTCGGCCGATTGACATGGTATGATCGACAATGACATGAATAACTTTTAATAATATTTTAATATTTTTGAATTTTTTTTTCCTTCCCCTCCTCCTTCCTCTAGCGATCGCTGGACCTCAACAACTAGCCAAAGCGATGGCGGCGAGGTTGAGGTCGACCTCGCCGGCCGCCTCGCTAGTGGTCGTGAGGGTGGCCTGCCCATGGCCGGTGAGGCTCGACCCTTGCCAGATCCGATGAGGGCAAGCCTTGCCACTAAAGCCTCGAGGGCGGCCTCGCGCCGGACAGGCGAGAGTCAAGCCTCGCCGCCTAGTGTGAGGCCGCCCTCGCGGCCACTAGTGAGGTGGCTAGCGAGGTGGACCTCGACCTCACCAGCCGTTGCCTCTAGCCGGTCACCGAGGTCCGGTGACTAGCTAGAGGAAGGAGGAGGAAAAGGAAAAAAAAAAAAAATAAAATATTATTAAAAATTGTCCACATCAACGCCGATCAAGCCATGTCAGCCAGCCGGCATCCAGTCAGCAAAATCCAGCCAAAATTGGCCGAAAATGACTAAATTGGCACAACGTAAAAGTTTATGACTAAATTGGCACAAATGCAAAATGTTTATGACTTTTTTAACACTTCTCCCCTAAATTGTATGGAAACTATAAATGAGTCAATGTGAGTTAAATTGATGAATTTGGGTTGAAATTATTTATAACCCATCCATTTGCCACCTCTGATATGCATTACGTCAGTACATTTTTAGAATTCACTCATTGCGATTTTAGCTTCAATTCTCGCCTCTCCATCTTTATTGAAGTATTCATCAATTTTTTAGAATAGCAGAGACTCCATTGGGATTAAAAGTCTCCATTTTAGTCTTGATAGGAGGAACTTAAAATTTGTAGCGATGACATGTCCAAAGTTAAAAACAAGTAGAATATCTCTTACAAATCCAGAGATACAATGTTGTGTGTTAGTTAACTGAGCATATAAAAAGGCATGAGATGTTCGGTAATGTACAAGACCAAGTAGAAATACTAAAAGCATCCTTATAGCCTGGTAGTCCTTTCTCATTCAATGAACTTACTATCGTTTGCTTTCC
This sequence comes from Eucalyptus marginata, assembly GCA_014182565.1. Taxonomy (NCBI): domain Eukaryota; kingdom Viridiplantae; phylum Streptophyta; class Magnoliopsida; order Myrtales; family Myrtaceae; genus Eucalyptus; species Eucalyptus marginata. Next base: position 13,482,454 of record CM024593.1, read on the forward strand.
ACCCTTTGCCTTATTAACCCACAAACACGCAACACGCATTTTTCATTTTCAAGATATGTCCCAAACTGACGGCCCTACATTCAGTTGTTGCTAGGCCTTTTCCCACCCACTACTAAAATCACCCAACAAAATATCTGCCGGTTCTTACTTTCAGTGGAAATAACAATGTCTATTGGAGCATTAAATGATTAATTTCTTATTAGCTTAAGGCTTATGGGACATCAAGGAGAAAAGAAATGCGGCCTCAACAGAAAGTGAACCCTTTCTCGCAAAGCAACTACAAAAAATTGTAAGCGCTCTCCATATCCAACAAGAACTCCCGAAACGCTATTCAAGAATCATTGGAGAAAAGATCGCAAATAAAGGGCATGGGATATACTACAACAGGAGTTCCAAGGCACAACAAAGGTACACTTGTTAGACTCCCATCTCTTAGAAGAGAACTCAAAAATGCTATATGAGAGATTATGAAACCATGCAACAATACTTTGGTAGATGAAAAGATTAAGTAAGTCGAATGAGGGACTGTGGAGAGATAATATCATTGACTAGAGGTTTATAGAAAAAAATATTGGTGACATTCACCAAAAAAACCCAATCCTATTGTCACCTCTATTGAAGAATCTAAAGATTTAGAAACCATTGCAATGAGTGAATTATTTAGCTCTCTAAAGACGTATGAAAAAAACTAATGATACAAGATAAAAATAAATTGAAAGTGCCCCTCATGCTAAAATAAATATACGATCTCATAAATCTAAAAAAGATGGAAAAAAGGTCGGGGAAAAATGAAAGAGGAGGAACCTCTCCAGAATAAAATTATCCACCTTGCACTTTTCACAAAAAAACAAATCACTCGGAGAAAGTTTACAAACTGCAATGCCGCTCTTCTAAGAATTATGACCACGTAGGAAAAGGGCAGTTGCTCGAAATCAAATCATCGAGCTAATTATACCAGAAAGACAAAGAAAATACAGAAAAATGATGAGGAGTATTGACTGGGAAAAGGGAATATAATGACAAAAAGGTGAACTGAAAAAAATTAAAGAGACCGAACACCCAAGTTTTTTAGGGTAAAGAAATGACCAACTGTTTTCTCCGACCAAAAAAAAAAAAAACGGAAAAGAAATGACCAATCGTTTGCTCAAATGCTACATCTAACTCATTGTCGTATTTTATCCACATTCAAAGCTTTTACAAGTCCCATCCGACCAAAATTCATCCTTATTCAAACGGCAGCTCTTCCTCTTTCTACCACCCCAGTAACATCTCTCCCCACATTACCTACTGCAAATTTGCTCCCTGTCGCAGGTTTCGAATCGCTCGACACTCCGAACGCGTGCTTCAATCCGCTGATCAGCCTCTGCCGAAGGCTCTTGGGACCGCCCGGGCCTCCTCTCTCCTCCGGCCACTCCGAGCCTCCTCCTGGTCCTACCGCCGCCTCACCTCGAGCGCTGAACCTGCAGCTAACCGACGAGACCGACCCTCGCTCTCCTCTCTCGATCTTGCCGCTCTCTGCGGCCGTTATGTAGTGGAAGCTAGCCGATCGAGCCGAGTCGATCACCGCGGCGCCGCTCCTCTGCCTCTCGGTGGTGGACTCGCGAAGGATCCGCCTCATCCCGGTGAGGTCCCTCTCGAGGCTCTGGATCCGCGAGTTGGTGGCGTCCATCGCGGCCTTCAGCTGCGCCGCCTGGCGGACGGCGGCGTCTCGCTGGAGGATCGCGCCGAGCGTGGCGGCGGCGGCGGCGGAGTCCCCGTCCTTGCTCTGGCGCCTCTTGCGCTGCGGCTGGCGGCGGTCGCAGGCACGGACGACGTGCAGCCGGGTCCTCAGCTGCTCAACGAGCATGGCGCGGATGATGAAGCGCAGCGGCATCCGAGGGTTTTGGACGGCGTGGAGGAGGAGGTCCGGCGAGAGCTTGGTGCAGTCGACGGTGTTGCATATCTGGTCCTTGCGTTCCTCCGTAATTTTCAGACCGTGTTCCTGCAAATATATTAAAGGAAAACAAAATACCACAAGAAAATCTATTATCATGGCAGAAAAATGAGTATCACGTTCATATCAATTATTTTGGGGAAGGGAAAAAAATTATTACTTGATAAAAATGTCAAACAATTAATCAATCGGAAATATATTGATAAAATTTACCTTGAGATACACATCGACCATTCTATATAGCAAGTCATGACTGGTCAAACGACCGTGCATCGAGTCAACCATAACTTGAAAATCCTCGACCCTTACGGTTACGACGTCGTCAAAGCACGCGACGGACCCGTCTTCCGCAACGCCGTCGCCACCTCCCCGCTCTCGCCGTCTTCCATCAGACCATAGGCCTCGACGCATCGGCTGACGAGGCACGCCGCCGTCTCCGCCTCGGGCAACAGACCCAAGCACGAGCGGAACAGAATCGAGGCGTACTCCCGGCTCTCGCCGACGTACTGACGGAAGTAGGTCTCCGCGACGAGCCTCAGGTCGTCGGCCCCGTCGCCGCCGTCGCCCGCCGTCATCTCCAGCGCCGCCGCCGCGGTGGCGAGCTCCGCCACGTTGAACGGCGTCACCACAACGTGGGCCCCGCAGCAGAAGTCGGCCACCAGGCGGAACGTGGCCGCCGTTATCTTCAACGGCGGGGAGAGGGTGAGCTCGGAGACGCCCGCGAGGTGCCGCTTGAGGTAGGCGCTTCTCGACGTGAGGGAGACCTACGGGCGAAACAACAGTAACGTATAATAACGATCCTCCCCTCCGTTAAATTATTCATACCATTTTTAACCCAAGATTAAAAAAATAATGTGAAATTATTCATTGCTAATAAATGAGAAGTACATGTCCTATTTTTAGGTTTCAGTAAGACTAGAACCCTAGCCTATAAATTGTCTTTTCAACCATATATAAAATCAAATTAAATGGAAAAGCAAAAAAAAATTGAAAATCAATAAAATTTTGCACCAATCACTGCCCTCGATGAGACATATCGCACGAACACAGGACAAATGTTTTGAAACAAATTTATTAATATCTTCGACATCCGTGAAATCAACCAATGAATAGAGACCACCAATCCCATGGTTTCATGTCCTCCACTTCCAACCTAGATAGAACTTAAAACTACAAAATCAACCTCCATCTACCGACCAAAAAAAAAAAAAAAAAAAACCTCCATCTACCGACCAAAAAAAAAAAAAAAAAAAAAAAACCTCCATCTCTCTCTCTCTCTCTCTATCTGTGTGGCTTTATCAGATTACATATAATAATTTACTTTTCTTTCATACGATTATGTTCATGCAGCGTGAGAGCAAGGCGAGAACGAACGAGACAAAAAGAATGACCGCAAACAAACCTTGTGGAGGTGAAAACATGTCCCTTGAACTCTTATCACGACGTCCGACCTGCAAGATTTCACTGACCTGACAATTTCCAAAACGTCGGCATTTTAGAGAGAAACCCACAGTCAGATGCAGATTCTTCCCATCCAAGTACTCTTCAAACCACGAATTTAAAAAGGGAATTGGGAAAACGAAAATGATTACCACATTTCCGCGCGAGGAGGGGAGAGAGAAGGTGGAGAACTGGCGGAGGAGTTCTCTTCTTCTTCTTCTTCTTCGTAGCCTTCCTCCTCATAAATGGTGTCCACGACCCCAAGCTCGTTCCAGTTCTTCTTCTTCTTCCTCGTGCCCAATTCCATGGTGATGCTCTTCCTTTCGAGGGCCTTCTCTTCTTCTTCAGATAACGCACGGCTTTCCAAGGGGTGCGAACGCCATTTGGGTTTTTTCTTGGGGAGGAGGAGGAGATGGAGAGATGGAGAGATGGGGAGAGATGGAGGAATTCGATTCTCTTAGTGCTGCTGATGAGGGCGTTACTGAATTGGTAAGAGAATTTATTGCATGCATGTGATGGCTCATAAATGCCACGCTTTCCTTGAATTTGAATTGAATTGAATTGCACGCCTCGGATTCTGATGAGAATTTCCCTTTCTCGGATGATTATGAGAAAATGGCTTGATGGGTTTTAGGCTTTGCCAGTTGCATTGTTAGAGATTCGGGAGAATATATGCCTTCTCTTAGAAAGGCAAGATATTAGGCCCGTTGTCTAATTGCCTTCTCCCTATTTTGTGAGTGATTAATGATTATACCATGAGTCGTGTTAACGACTTTTTGATGGGCTTTCGTTAGACATACTAAATTTGAAATGATTCATTTTTTTCAATTCCTCTGATCAGTTGCTCAACTAATGCTCTAAAGAGAAATCTGCATTGGTGTTTTTTTTTTTTGCCTCTTTTGACTTATTTTAAGCAAAATGTCATTACAAAAATTCACGTCTTTGTGCATTTAAACTATCTTCACCACCTTTAACCTTAACTCATTCGTCGTATCCCTACATCAAAATGATGCAATAATACTCTTCGGCAAACGGCTTCATATATTCTTACTTTGGGGGGCACTGTATAATGCCAATGTAGTGCATATGACTTTTAAGAAATAAAAAACGTATTCTCATCTTTTTCTTTTTTAAAGAAATCTCTATTTTATCATCAATTACTATAAAGAATAACAAAAATTTGTTAAAGTTTGGCAAGTATAGCCGCATTAATATAACTAAATAAGATATTTCAAGCGAAAGAATAAAAACAAATTAAATGGAAAGGGAAAAGGACCCAATAACAAAAAGGTAAAACGACAAAATTGGTTATGCCTATTTATATTTCACTGAAATTTAAGGTGATTTTTTAAGTACTTTTTTTTTATTGATCAATCATTTTTTATTTTATTTTTTTGCATTAATGAACTGTCTAAAAGTAAAAAAAATGATTATCCAATTTTGTATTTGACCTTTTCGTTATTAAGGCATTTTCCTTTTTACTTAATTTTTTTCTTTTTCTATAATAAATTAGTAGTTCTATTAACATACTCATCAAATGTTAACAATTTTAATTATATGTTATTATTGATATTTATTTTTCTGATATTAATATCTAGGTCAATTTATTTTTCTCCATTTTCTTAATTTTTTTATAAAATTCGATGGTAAAAAGAAAAAAAGATGAGATGGGAATACATTCCTCAAAAGTCATTGCGTTCCACATATTAACGGAAAATATAATAGAGGATAATGTGGCCGTTAAAAAAAATAAAGTTCAGGGAGGCAATTTGTACAAGTTTAGGGCAAATGTGCATTACCCTCATAAAAAAATAGTTGATGGTGTTTTAAGTAATTTCCCAAAAATTCTATTGGTGATATTACTTTCAATTTTATGTAGCCACTTAAATCACGGATTTTGTTTCCATTTGAGTTGCCTGCATTAAATTTAGGAAAAATTATAAATAAGAGCCCAAAATGCTTTTATTTTCTCAAATTAGGGTTTGAGGTGTATCTTATTTTAAATAAGGGTTTAGCCTCATTAACCGGACAAAATATTTCAGCCAATTAATGATATTTTCATCCAAACACAAATTAAATTAGATTAAAAAAATTTTTAAAAAATTTAAAAAAAAAAAAAAAAAGAAAAAAACACAGGCACCCCATCATTGGTGGGGTGGCTGTGAAGGCTAACGAGGTTGCAAGGGATGTCGACTCTTGCCAACTAGAGGTGAAGACCTACAAGCCCTCACCAGATGTAGGAGAGGGCGACAACCCTTTCTCAAATCTGAGCAAGGGTCACTCGCTCTTACCCCAGCGTGGTAGCCCTCACCCAGCCCCTTCGAACTCGCCTAAATTTGGGAGAGGGTCGTCGCCCTCTCTTGCTTCTAGCGAGGGCTTGCTAGCCCTCACCTCTAATCAACGAGGGTCGCCAGCAACCCTATCAGCCTTCACCACACCCTCTTGCTTGTGCTTCCCTTTTTTCATTTTTTTTTTTTTAAAGAAAAATATTTAAAAAGAAAGAAAGAAGGAAAAAAATTAAAATTTAAAAGACAAAATTGCCCTTCACAGTCGGTGAGTTGAGGCCCTTCTTTGAGATTGATATTGGCATTTCAAGTCCTTATTTAAGAAAATGATGATACTCTATACCTTATTTAAAATAAGGTTCAGTCCAAGGTATTATTTAATAAAATAAGAGCATTTCAAGCTTTTATTTGGAAATTTCTCTAAATTTTATGCACTTCAATTGAATTCCTTATCTATTTATATTGAGATTTGTCTAATTATTTGGCAATCGTGACACAGGCTTGTTGCTAAACATTTCAAGTGCCAAAGCAAGAATTAAAATCTTCAAGAGTCCATCTACTTTTTTCGAATGATCCCATGCTATGTTAACAAAAGTTTGACTATGGGGGATAGCGATAATCGTGAACACACGTAAAAAACAAAATCGTCAAATCATATTAAAAGCAATATCCATTATAGACAAACAAATATATGACAAACTTGTTTTATGACTTTTTAATTTTACTAATTTAGTAAAAAATCTTTGTGTGAATTTCTTATTTGATCAGTCTAACAAAAATTGATCAACAATACGATCATTACCGACTATCCTACATAACACACCTTTAGTGATTTCCTATAAAATTGGTCGAAATAACTAAATTGAAATTTTGTGTAAAGTTATAGAACTAAATTGACAAAATTGAAAAATTTAGAATTGAATTGACGTCCATATAATAAAAATTTAGAATTGATTGGACAATTTCTCCAATAAATATCTAACCAATAGCTCTATGATTTGTCGGTGGAGTGTCTATTACTATTTTTTAAGCAACACACGCAACATGACAAACAACTATTTACCTTATCCTTTCGAAACAAAAAAGACTTCAAACTATAAGATATGAACGACGAATGTCTTTAGAGATCCAAATACAACCTTAACCCAAATCGCGTGAGTCTATTTCCACGACCTTCTAGCCTAAACGGTACCTTTTTTAAGTGAACTGAGCTAGTTACTTCAATCACATATTGTCTTCTTCTTTCGGAATGTTTCGATTCCAAAACACTGATTACTCATAAAACACTGCATTGAAAAGTTGAGAATACCCTTTATTTTATAAACTACTTCTTCGATATATAATCTAATGTTTTGAGAGAAAATTATTTTATACTAATTTCATACTACTCTTTCGATATATAATCTAATGTTTTGAAAAAAAAATTTCTCATATCGAATTCGAAGTGCCATGCTATTATTACTTAATATTCCTATTTCATATGGCGAAGGCATAGTCTTTTTTTTTTTGTTCTTAAAAAACTCATTGGCGCCAAGCGTGAGGGAATGCTAGACGTTTGGTAATGACCAAGGGGCTAATCCCATGCATATTGTATGCACATCGGGTTGCACAAATTGCATAATATCATAAATAGCTACTCCGGGGTTGCAAACTTCCTATAGTCCTTGTTAGCAGAATCAATGTGGACAGGATGGGAGGGCATTGGCAACCAAGTGCAACCTCAAAAAAGGAACAACTGATCCCACCAGCTGTCACGCGCATGAAAGAACAATCTGCATAATCGAAACTCATGCCCTCAAAGCACGACCAAACGTGAGGCAACAATGGCGGGCCAAATAGATCCACATAGAGCACTATTAACACGACTAGCGTGCATAACGAATGGCAAGAGTCGAATCTGCCATCTGCACCGTATAGGCCTTCAGATTTATGAGAAAGATAATGCCAATGACTGAACATAACCTCGGCCATCAAATACAGATAAACTTCTGTGTGCAGACTTCACACATGCCACATTAATCACCATTTTCATCCTTCCAACTGTAAATTTGGTGCAACAAAAATCAAATCTGACACTGCCATCAGATTCCAAACAGAAATGACTATAATAAAGTACTCACCACAAACAAACCCTGGGCTATGAACAATCTCTTTATGCAAATTCCAGAAAAAACATTTACCAGCCACCTATCCTGCGATTTCCCATATTAAATCTGCAATAGCGTTGACATGCAACTCTACATGATAGGATTCATCCATCCACACCATTGGAAGCAGTCACTTAGCTTCACTTATCCAGTTGACTGTAAAAAATAAAGTACTTCCTCTACCCTGCAACCTAACTTTGCCTGAACTAACCCAATATATTCAATTTCATTCTATGCATCTCAAAATGTATTGGACTGGGACTTGGCAATCCAAGAAAAATATTTGCCCGCAACAGAAAATTCAACTAGATTACAATCAAACCCGAATGCGTTTAGAGTGTTACACTGCAGATAAACCCACCTGCATGCAAAGTCAGTCCAAAGCTCACGACAAGACCGAAAATAGCTAGGACAAAGCTTGCTCATAGATCCATGGACATCATGCACTAGTCAAAACTCTCCAACCCATTATAGGCAAAGGGTCCAGACCCATCAGTCCAGTCGAATGAAAAGAACCGACTGAGCAAGCATTCGTAAACTGCATTACCTATTATCGTTTGTCAACCAACTGAATATTCAGAAAATTCAATTGCCAGTATGTAATGATCCAAGGTGGGAAAAATCGCCATGACACAGCCATCGTCTTGACAAGACCCAAGTTATCACCCAAGCACGAAACAATCACATGGAACTGCAACACTTTCGCTATAGACCTTCAAAAGACATGACACTATCACAAAATATAAACAAGGAGACACAAGATCCATCTGGTTCATAGATCATAATGCAGAGCATTGCTGACATCTAAATCGACATCCTTGAATATATCAGCAAGTCAACTTCCAGAGTATGGAAATAACCAATGGACAACAAAGACCTTCCTCTCACTCTTTATCCCTCTCTTACTCAATCGAGTTCTGAATGACATCCTCGCAGTGAACTTTCTCATCCATACATGCTAATAACAAGACTGGAACAACCCTTATCAGGCAGACACAGCACGTCACAAACACAACGTAAGGTGATAGACAATCCACAAGACAGAAGCCCAAAAGCAAATTTCATGAGATGGAATATAATTAGGACCCCAAAAAAATCCAATTCGTTCAAATGCGTTCCAGACATTTCAACATCATTCTTAATAATAAGGAAACACGAAATTGCAGCAGATAGACATAACCTAGAAAAATTAACAAAAGGAACACCAAAATCAGGGCCAAGGACTCTATGGAATAAGTAAGCTTCTCCTCTCAACCTCTATCTCAATCTGCCGCTCAATCGATGTTCTGCATGACATCCTCGGCGGTGAACTTGGTCCCCTTGTCCTTGTCAGCTGCAGCGCGTCCCTGGGCCTTGCGATCGAGCAGGGACTTGCGGTCCTTGTCGAGCCGCAGCTTCGTGACAACAACCTTCGAAGGATGAATCCCCACGTTCACGGTCGAACCGTTGACCTTCTCGCGGGTGATGCGCTCGATGTGGATGACCCACTTCTTCCGATACACCTGGACGACCTTCCCCTCGCGGCCCTTGTACGTGCCGCGGACCACCTGGACCTCGTCGTCCTTGCGCACCGGCATCGACCGCACGTTGTACTTCGACCGGAGATCGGAGCTCACCGGGGCGCTCATCAAGACGCGGCGGACGCTCGACGGCGCCGTGAAGTGCGCCTTCCGGTTCTTGCGGCGGGAGCTGGTGACGCGAGGATTGTACTTCATCGTCGCTCTCTCTCCCTCTCTCTGCGCTAGGGTTTTCGGAGTCTTGACGGCTGCAGCAGAGAATTTGTGAATGTGAGCTATATATTTATATATATAGGAGGAAGAGAAGACGGAATTAGGGTTCTGTGATGGTGGGCTCCAATTTGGTCGGGCTTTAAGTTAAGCCCAAATTTCGAGTATTGAAATATAAAATGGGCCGGCGGAAGAAGAAACTAAGACAAGATTCATGGAAGAAAGAAGGATCTATCCATAAGATTTTCCCATGTGGATTATTATCGATTTTTCGAAAAAATGTAACACTAATCTCATGAGACAAATCTCATGGATTGTTTTTATTTTTTTGAAAAAATATAATTTTTCATATGAAAACATTGTTTGGATGGATCTAGATAAAATCGATTATTTCAAAAACAAAAGCAGACATAATTTGTTATCTTGAAAGCAAATAATTTCATTTCATGAAGTGTAGTTCTGTTCATCTCTCACAATATATTAGGGTAGTTCGTTTTGGAAAATATCACATTTTCGGAAAACATTTTCCGGAAGTCATTTTCAGGAAAATGACTCTATTTTCCTAGGTGTTCTACTAAAACCTAAAATTTGAGTGGAAAATATTTTCCACCGTTCGTTAGCTCATTTAATTGTTTGAGAAAAATTATCAAAATTTGAATTTTAAAACTTTTAATTGACCAAAAAAATAATTTTAATTTTTATATTTTTTTAAAAAAATGAATTTTTAATTATTTATATTTTTTTAAAATCGAAATTTTTTTTTTTTTTTTTTTTTTTTCTTCTCCTTCCTCCTTCCGCCGCCTCCTTCCTCCTCCTTCCGCCGCCTCCTTCCTCCTCCTTCCGCCGCCGCCTCCTTCCCGCCCGACGATGGCCGGCACTGGTGGCGATCCGCGAGCTCGAGGCTCGGCCGATCTCGCCCGAGCTCGCCGCGAGCTTCGCCGGGCTCGGGCGAGCCCGAGCTCGCCGGATCGGGCGGCGAGCTGGGCTCGCCGGATCGGGAGCCCGAGCTCCGCCGCGATCCGGCGAGCCGCGAGCTCCGCCCGGGCGGCGGAGCTCCGCCTCGCCCGTCTGGCGAGGCCCGATCTCGGCCGCCGGATCGGGCTGGCGCAGCCTCGCCCGGCTGGGCGAGGCCGGCGAGGTCGTCGGCCGTTGGCTTGCGGCCGGTCGCCGCCATGGCGGTCGCCGGGCCGCCGCCGTGGCGGTCGGGCCAAAGAAGAAGAAGATGAATAGGAAAGAAATAAAATAAAAAGAAAAGAAAAGAAATTAAAAACTCAATTTAAAAAAAAAAAAAAAAAAAAAAAGAAAGCATAAAAATAAAATGAAAATGTATTAATAAAAAAAGTAAGAGGGAAGAAGTCATGGAAAATGTTTTCCACTTTTCAAAAGTGGAAAACGTTTTCCTCACTTTAAGGTTGTTTTTCCGATGATGGAAAACATTTTCTGACTAGTTCATTTTCCGTGAAACGAACACCTAGGAAAATCCGAAAAACATTTTCCGGAAGTCATTTTCCGCGAAACGAACGGACCCTAAAGGATAGAAATTTAGACGCCAGATGACCATAAAATCTCTTAAGAACTTTAATTTTCTTCTTCTTCATGACCAAGTTGATCATAATTCCTTTCAATTCTCTCGCTTGCAAGGATCATGATTTTTTGAAGATGAAATTAGCGTTTTATGATATCGGGATGGACATGGTATTAAGTTCAAGTTATTAAATTATTCAGTTTCTAATGACAACCTAATATGCCCCAAATTTTGAGTATTGAAATACAAAAAGGGGTCTGCAAAAAGAAACTAAGAAAAGATCCGGGGAAGAAAGAAGGATAGATCTATTAGATTTTCCATGTGAATGAATATCCAAAGATTATTTCTCAAAAAAAGTACCACTAATCTCATGACGCCTACAATACTCAATTTTTATCATATTTATTAACTGAAAAACAGTAATTAAGCTTGTATTTAAGAGGTTATTTGGTTATGTTTACTATTCAAACCACTCCATTCCATTGGCAGCTTCCCGCCATCAAACTTATTAACAAATCTCTAGTAAGTTATACTTTTCCTAGTAAGTGTGGTGTCCCGAGCCAATTGCGCTTTCTCAGCGATACTTTTTTCACCTAGTATTCTTCTCCTAATCTCAGCAAACTAATGAGGCTTTTTCACCTTATTGGTAACACAATAATAGACTTCCTCTTGAGATTCATTTATTGATCCAAGAGCATTGCTGGTTCATTCCTTTCCTCCATTATCATCCTAGAAGTTTGATGAGAGCTACATCTTGTCTAAGCCATCTTAGCCTCGATAATCACTCTCTACTATCATAGGATTAGATGGTCACTGGCTTTCCTCAAATCACCCATCTACTAGAGGGATCCACCCACATACATCACAATAGAAAAGAAGCAATTTTGTTTTGTAAATTTCAAACTTGGGATAAATATGGATTATTAGATGTCTTGACTATATTATTGAGGATTTTATGAAAAAGTACCATTCGCACTTAGTATCTCATGATCAAATGGCATGGCGGAGTGCATGGTATTGCATTTTGTCAAATGAAGTTTATGGGCTTCAATAGACTTTCACAATGAGCCATGCTATTTTCAACATAGTTTTATTCTGAATGTACTATGAAAATAATAATTTATTTTGAATCACAAAAAATCAAATTACAAATAATTATAAATTGTTGAGGAACCTACTTTTTCAAAAATTTGTGGTTCATAATAAACTGTTATTCTCATAATTCTCAAAGGACTATTATGCTAGCCAAGCCATATCATTATTGTTCTAGCTATAACAGAATGTTGAGTTGAAGGGAATCCACTTAAAGGATTCCCATTCCATGTTGATTTTGAAGTTCCCTCTCTTGGTAAAAGAAAAGTTAGAAGAAAATTTTTTCATTCCATTGAGAAAATTACCAAATAAGTTCTAAACTTATTACACCAATAATTTAGTCTTAAATATTTAAATTTTATTAAAGAAAATGAGAAAAAAATACATAGAAAAATAAGCAAAACAATGATGAGTAGAATTGTCACATCATATTGACATCCATGATAGATAGGACAATTTACAATAACTAGATGCAACTTCAATGATTGTCGACGGCAATTGTCTTGAAAAGTTACATTGGAATTTTGTATAAAATTTAAGAACTAAATTGACAAAATTAGAAAATTTAAAATTGAATATGTATCCATATAATAGGTTTATGATTGATTTGGTCATTTTCCCATTATGTTGCTTTGGCAATGATCCCATCTCATAGACTTACTAATCTAAATTAAGGCAACAGTACTCAATTAATTATGACCAGTAATTACAAAAGAGTTAATTAATTATATTTAATTATGACTAATTAAATTAAGGCAACAATACATATCACACTATAATTAATTATACTCACGATTATGGATACTGTTAATTATTTCTTTATCAACTTATGATAATTACTTTTAAGAAATGTTCTAAACTCTTTTAACAAAGAGTTAGTATTTTTATAGTTAATATTTAACTTATTCTTCTTGATTTCGCAATAATGTTTTGTAGATTATTTGATAAACTAATCTTTATGAATGACTTTAATAGAACTATAAGTGCAGGCTACTACTATTGCTTAGCAAAACCAAAATTGAATATCTTAATATGTCAACTCCTTTGCATTAACATTATACTTTTTTCTATTCATTCCTGCATAGACCAAACAAATTAATCAGATTATATCTCATTCGGTTCCTTCCATTTCAATCCTCCATTTATAAAGTAAAAAGGTCACAATGTTAGTTTCAATAATTTTTTTTGACATGTCTCCACAGAGTTTTGTATAAGTTGTATAAGAAATTTCAGGGGTGAATGATTTCAAGTTCCATATAAGTTTCAGGTGGATCCCGTTAGAATAGGTTCCTCTTTTTTAAGAATTTGGAACTTACCCTGCAAACACTGAAAATTACGCTATCACACGTTCCGAGGTCTACCCAGGTTCCACCTTTATTGTTAATTGAACGATTGCAGTGAACTATCTTTAATAACCACTACTTGTTACTATAATTCATTAATCATATCTTATATTTAGACACATGAAAAATATGAAATATCAATAAAGTAAAAATCTTAATCATAAAATGAAAACTCGGACAAGTGGTTTCAAATTGTACACTTACCATTGAACGCCATAGAGTATCACAAGATTGTGCCAAGACATAGATCTAGAAAAACACAAAAATATATTCCAAATCTTAGGTTCGAGGTTCCAAGTTCTATTGACCTAGAACCTAAAACTTATATGTTAAAATAGGTTCTCTAATATTTGGAACCTAGAATCTACATTATATATCTTGGAACCTAGAGCTTGATAGGTTTCCACCGATTTGGTTTTCAGTTTCCAAGTTCTACCCTTAAACATGCTCACCCCTAAGAAATATCAAAGCAATATATATATATTAATTTGATACAAATCCTACTTTTTTAACTAAAGGGAATTCTAGTTTTACTATTATAAATATCACAAACTAATATATACTTAATGGAATTATCATAATATTTACAAAGACCAAAAAGATAAAAATGCAAATAAAATGATGGCTATATATATATTGTTGATTTAGTAAACAGATTGACATGAAAAGGTATTTTAAAATTTGAATAATAATATAGTTATGAAAGTTTTTTGAATCTTTTGTGGAATGTGAGAGACCGGATTGAATAAAGTAGAAGTTTAGGGATTAGATAACAATTAAGAACAATTCAATAACAATATTGAACGAATTAAAAGTTCAATGACAACATCACATATATGACTAAAATTTGGAGACTATTTTTGTCATTCTCTTTTATTAGTTTTCTAATATTTCCGTCTAATTAGCATAAGAAGAATCCTCGTCATTACTTGTTTGTATAATCAATGTCGGCGCGACGTTGATGTGGCTATCTCCATTTGCCTGTTTAACGGAAAGACTAATGTAAAAGAAAAAGAGTATGGAGTTTAAGGACCCAACTAGCCAAAAAAAAAAAATAATAATCACAATAAAAAAATTCAAAAAGTTCAAAAATTATCGGTGCCTTTGCCCTTTACTCCTTATATAAACATCTGACTTGAGTTAAATTTGAGTTCAACTATAACTTAGTGTGTTTACGGTAAGCTATTAAATAATCTATGATGTTGGGCTCCACGAAATTGTGTGCTACTCAGAGAAATTAAGCACCAATTTAGATTCCTTGTTTTCGAATCGATAATCTAAAGCGTTAATTTGGCTTAATTGGGTCCTAGCCAATATTTTTCTCCCAAACTAAATTCATGTATACTTACGGGTCAATCTCATTGACATTTCTTTTGACTTAAAGTAAACTATTCAGTAATATAAACACAAAAAAGATAAGCGCATTGGAAGTACTAAAATTCATAATGCAAGTATAATCAAGTACTGCAATTTTCAAAAACTAAGATCTGATCATTAAATTTGTCATATTAATGCAATTAGAGGACTATTGTTAGTTCCACTTATCTTTTGACGAAGTCATGCTGGGTGGGGGGCCACTTAAAAAATTGGGCCAAAAAATTTAAAAACACAAAAGAAAAACTGAAAAAAGCCCAAGAGATTTGAAACAAGACGGAAAAGCCTAAAATTAGATAAAAGAAAAAAGAAGAATGGAACCCAACGATGAGATGGCCCACGGTTGGGATGTCGAAGGAGCAATGCCGCAGGCCCAGCTTTACTGACGAGAGTTGAGCGGGCGACCTCGCTATGCCGGGGAGGGCATGCTAAGGGTGCGTTTGGAAAGACTTTTGAGGAAAGTTTTTAGGAAAATGCAAAAACTTTTGAGTTAAAGGTGTTTTCCAAAATGCAAACTGTGTTTGGTAAATTGTATTTTGAAAGCCCTTTGTGAAGTATTTGAGCAAAATGGTGTTTGGGAAATTACATTTACAAAGAGTTTTTGTTAAAAAAAAAAATTACCAAAAGAAAAATTAAAAAAAAAAATTGACCGGCAAGGGCATCGCCCTCCAAAGAACCTCCAAGCGACCCGGATTTGGGGTGGTGAGGTCGCACGCGTCGCGTGAGTCGTGACCTCCGGCGACCCGGATCCAGGGCGGCGAGGTCGTGCGTGTCGCGCGACACTACCTCGACCTCCGACAACCTAGATTCGGGCGTCGAGGTCGCGGAGGACCTGCCGCCCTAGATCGGGGTTGCAGGACCTCGCGCGGATCGGGTCGCGCGACCTAGATCCGGGGGTGGCGAAGTTGCGCGACCTAGATCTGGTCGCCGCTCGAGCCTCCGGCACTAGATCTGGTCGCGACCAGACCTGCGACTAGATGGGTCGCGCGGCCTCGGCGAGCTCCATGCAAAGGCCGTGGTGCGGCAGGCGACAGTCGCCGGCAACGCCACAACTCGCGGAGGTCACCCTACTCTCCGATGGCGATCGCTAGGTTGTCGCGACCACGTCGGCCACCCTCGACGGAGAAGACAGAGAAGATGAACAGTGCTTCACAAGGGCAAAAAATGGAAAAATAAAACGTTCGTAAGGACAATTTCGGAGAAAAAAAAAATATGACAAGATGCCGTGTGGCATGCTGAAGAAGCCGAAAGCCCAAGGCGGTGGGCGGGTCCTCACCGCCTTGCCTTGGGCTTTTAGCTTCACAAAGCTGGCATTCTCCAAATGGGGGTTAAATTTTTTTTGCCAAACACCCCTATACTTGGCCCAAAGAACTTTAGGTGTCTAAAGCCCTTTCCAAAGTAGTTTCCAAACACACCCTAACCGTCACTCGTATCAAGAGATTTAGATATACAGCTTCTAATTCCTATTTGATGCCTTGAGATGGGAATTTCTCAGGAAATAACATGCGACCGAGAATTTATTTCTTCACTCAAGAGGGTCGCCTCGGAAGAAATTTTCATGATCTTTCAAGTCGCACCTTATCCTCAAGCATATTGCCTTGCTTTAATAGACATATAAGAGCGATAATTGTATGATAGTCTTTAATGTAACGTAAGAATAACATTCTATTCAGGTTTACAAAAAACCAAATTATATAATTATAAATTATTATGAGACATAGTAAACCGTTATTCTCACGGTACTTTAAAGATTGTTATGCTAGCAAAACCCGACATATAATATTCATGTCAAGATAGCTCGATACATTTATCAAATGTGGTATTCAGATTCGTAAGATTCGTGTTAATACTGTAAGATTGTAAGATTCGTATTAATATCCCTTTGACACAACACCATAAACTCCACGGGACATACATCGACATAACGCAAAGGGCCAACCTACCAACAAGGGGAGTTCAATCCCTAACCTCAAACATGTACACCTAAATCAAAAGCCAACTGAGCTAAGCGCTTTTGTTTGTCCGTTGGCTTCAATAAACATGTAAATAATATAATTTAGCTGCAATGTTCCTATTTTTTTTTTAACCCGATGGTCCGACCAGTTGAAGCGATCCACTTGCGAACTGGATGCTCACTATTTCTCCCTCAACATATAGCATATAGAACGATGCAGAACTCCAATAGCATGTAGGATGATGGCCAGACTAATAGCATATTGAACGAATTGCAGAGCTGTCAATACAACCTGCTCAGTGAGTATAACTTTCCGCACTGAATTAGGCCTTGACCGTAAAATTACGTAAAGTGTAGAGGGTGCAGTGGAGGTGTGTAAAGGACACCAATCAGATGCATTCCCTGTTTAAAAGCATATTTATCTAATTTGAAGTTGATAAAAAAAATCCTGTAGAGGAACCGGCAATCACCTGATAATCTAGTACTAAATCACAATGACTCGTCAGATTAAGAATGGTAAAAATATTGAGATGCTTCGTCCCCACAAGCTCTGCACCTGTTCGACTTGGCAAAAAACTGCCAAAGCACAATACCAGCGCTCAGCAGAAGCACTCCAAAACAAGATTCATAACAAGTTCCTTTCATGGCAAGAAGGCCCTCAACTCTAAAACCAAAGGCACACAGAAAAGCTCCAGAGAAACTCCAATAAGTATTGCAAGTTTGCCTCAACTTTTGGAACTTCCTACATCTTACCTGACATGATTAGATTCCGTGACAGCGATTCCACTTATATCTGCTAACAATCATGTGATCAGGCAACATTCCGTCGCCTAACGGCTAAGTCTGTCTATTATTGTCAACAACCATTTAAAACAATCTTTATTGCAGGCAAATAAGCAAGCCAAGCACAACCAAGTAATGCAAACCCATGCAACTAATCAAAAAGGAAGAAAGAAATCCAGATCAATGCGTCGTTTACTAAACTCATTCTCTATATGAACAATGGAAAAAAGTCTTATATGCTCATATGATTAAACAACGAGCAATTATTATCAGAGAAGGCAAAAATTGAAAAGAAAAACTAGGAGGGCGCTCTAAGAAATATTGCACCACTAACAATCCTAGCAACCCCACTTATAAACCACAAGTGAATATGGAAAGACTTCAACCTCTTGCAAGGGTCCAAGATTATCCGTACCAATTACTTGGTGGATGTGCATAATCGACATATTAATGTTACTGCAAAGAAATGGCATCACATATGCATGTCACATATACTAGACTGATTGATACAACGATCGCATCTAAAGCAACACTTCAAAGTGTCGTAATTTGCAGATAAACACAGACACCACTGCCTGGTCAAGTTCAGTCCAAAGCTGACAACATCAGACCAAACCAGCTAGCACAGAGATTACAGAGGAGATCCATGGAAATTGCTGCACTAACCATCGTCCACTGATGACTGATCAATCCAGTCAGATGAACAGAACCGACCGAGAGAATATGTAGAATGCATTATCTAATATTATTGGTTACCCAACTGATTATTGAGTCTATTTCTGCCGCCAGTTCATGGTCTTGGTCTCCGGGACCATAATACTGCGCCAGACAACCATCATCTTGAACTACCAATCCAAATTCGCGATGTAACGAGACTAGAATGATCACGAAAGAAGCAAAGCAATCACACGGAATCGGCACAAAATACTAAAGTAGGAGACAGAAGATCCCATCTGGTTCGTAGATTAAAAAAAAAAAAGCAGGGTATTCCAGACATCTAAAGCAATATCCTTGGATATATCAGCCAATAATCTTTTGAAGTAAGAACACAACGAAAATTATCGCCGAATGGACGACAAAATGAGCAAAAAGGGCTTCCTCACTCTCCATCTCTCCCTTAATCGATGTTCTGCATGACATCCTCGGCCGTGAACTTGGTCCCCTTGTCCTTGTCAGCGGCAGCGCGTCCCTGGGCCTTGCGATCGAGCAGGGACTTGCGGTCCTTGTCGAGCCGGAGCTTCGTGATCACGACCTTCGAGGGATGGATCCCCACGTTCACGGTCGACCCATTGACCTTCTCGCGAGTGATGCGCTCGATGTGGATGACCCACTTCTTACGATAGACCTGGACGACCTTCCCCTCGCGGCCCTTGTAAGTGCCGCGGACCACCTGGACCTCGTCGTCCTTGCGCACCGGCATCGACCGCACGCTGTACTTCGACCGGAGGTCGGAGCTCACGGGCGCGCTCATCAGGACGCGGCGGACGCTCGACGGCGCCGTGAAGTGGGCCTTCCGGTTCTTGCGGCGGGAGCTGGTGACGCGAGGGTTGTACTTCATCTTCGCTCTCTCCCTCGCTCTCTGTCTTGCTAGGGTTTCTGGAGTCTGGCTATTGAGAGGACCACGATTCGGGCAGATGAGGATATTTATATCGGAAATGAAGTTAGGGTTTTATGATGTTGGGCTCGACTATATTTTGGGCTTCAAGTCATTAAAATTGTCCAGTTTTAGATGACAACTAAGTACGGCCCAAATTTTGAGAGTTGCAATACAAAATGGGCCAGTGGAAGAAGAAACAAAGAAAAGATTCATGGAAGAAGGAAGGATCCATCTATCAGAGTTTTCCCATACGAATGATTACCGTAACCTGTTTTTTACGCTTTTGAAAAGAAAAGTTCTCCACGTGAAAATTTTGTTCAGAGAGTAACGAGAAAAATCAATTATTCCAAAAAAAAAAGAAAAAGAAATGGGACATAATTTATTTTTTTTTTGTTCATTTTTTCAACGTTTGCGGGCTTAGCGTTGTGTTGGGTGGTGACGACGAGCTAAATAGTATTGACACCAACATGCGACGCGCGACACGACATAATAAAACACGCCGATACGTCGTTTCTTAAAAAATAAAGAATTCCAACACTTTGGGACGCTAATATTATATGTATATTTTAAATATAAATAGTAAATTATTATTTTTATGATTATTTCAATCAAATTAATCGATTCAAATTCACAAATTAAAAAAAAAAATCCTATAATAAATTTATACTAAAAACATTAATCCACCATTTATTGATATATTTTATTGATAAAGAGCAAATGGAGAATATATTTCACACCCATTGCGCTATTAACAGAAAGGTGTGTTCGATGATCATCGATGGTGGGAGCTGCACCAATGTTGCTTCGACAACTCTTGTCGACAAGTTGAAGCTTCTCACAACGAAACATCCTCAACCATACAAACTCCAATGGCTCAATCAAAGGAATGAACTCAAGGTAACCAAACGAGTTCTTATATCATTTTCGATTGGGAAGAACTACCGAGATCAAGTTGTATGTGATGTGATTCCTATGGAGGCATGCCACTTGTTATTGGGTAGACCGTGGCAATTTGATATAAATGTTATGCATAATGGTCGGAAAAACATGTACTTTTTTCATAAGGAACAAAAATACATTACTCTTTTACCCTTGAATCCTTCTTCGATACATAATAATCAATCTAGGGGAGGGAAACACTTGTATGGAAAATCTGTTCTTGAGTGAGACACGGGTTGAAAGAGCCATTAGTAAACAAAAGAATGTATTTGCTTTGCTTGTGGTCAAGAAAAAGAGTGTGATAAAGCGACTCATACATCCAAAAATGCATTGCTTGTTGAAAGAATTTGCAGATGTGTTCCCGGAGGATTTGCCACCTGGATTACCTCCCATAAGAGGTATTGAGTATCAAATTGATTTGATCCCCAGTACTCCACTACCAAACAAGCCAGCTTATTGATGCAATCCAGAGGAAACAAAGGAGTTGCAAAGACAAGTCGATGAACTTAGCGACAAAGGATACATTCGAGAAAGCATGAGTCCATATTTTGTTCTGGCTCTACTTGTATCTAAGAAGGATGGTACATACCAAATGTGTGTTGATAGCCGGGTCATCAACAACATCACCATTAAGTATAGGTACCCTATACCTAGACTTGATGATATGCTTGATGAATTATATAGTTCTTCTCTGTTTTCAAAGATAGATTTATGTAGTGGTTATCATCAAATTAGAATGCGAGAAGGTGATGAATGGAAGACAGCTTTCAAGACCAAGGGAGGCCTTTATGAGTGGTTGGTTATGCCATTTAGATTATCTAATGCTCCAAGTACCTTTATGAGACTTATGAACGAGGTTCTGCGTTCCTTTATTGGTCGATTTGTCATTGTTTATTTCGACGATATTCTTGTTTATAGCAGGAACGAGGAGGAGCATATCTCTCATTTAAAATGGGTCTTTAATGTCTTGAGAGAAACACATCAACCATGGTGTAGTAATTAAATCATTTCAATGCCAAAACGTCTTCGAATCACCAATATAGAGAATTCCTTGGGTTTTTCCGAAAATCCCACTTTCACAGTTAACCCTCCAATATTTTCGAAATCCACATGTAAAACCTTGAATGGTACTCACACCTCACGGCTCGAGATAAAACAATTTATCAAAACTATAAGTAAATTTGAAATTGGCACATTGGTGAATCCAAATCCCAATCCCGACTTCAGTGATTTAGAATAGTTGATATAAAATTCGGAATTTTGAAAGCACCACACGTCTTCTTAAAACATTTGAGAGCGGTGCCATGGTACATAGAAATTTTAATGCAAATCGGGAGGTTTTCTAAAACAATTCACAATTAAGATTTTCAAAGCTTCGTAGTCGCAAAATCGGTGTACATTCGAAGTCCAACAGCCACAATCATTCATAGGAAATATGAAGGTTTCCTCGACTTCCTAGCCTCAACCCACTCGGTCATCATCTATTCTACCATCCAACACAAAATTTCAGACAATCCAATCTAACTCGCACTTCCTCAAGCAACAATAGCACTACACTATATAGGTTAGTAGACTTCCACTTGCCTTAGGTCCAACGGCGTCGACAACGAGCGAGCGGGGAGCTACGGGCACGGCCAAAGCAAATCTGAAAGCTCGCGGGTTACTAAGTTCGGCTCAGTAACAGTAAGCGCGATCGAACGGGTATTTTGTTAGGTCTCTATAGGGCGGCAAATGGGTGGGTCGAGTCGGGTTTGGGTCGGGTCGAAAATGGGTCGACCCATATTTGATCCGTTTTGACCAATATTCATGTAGTGTAAATCAAGTGACCCATACCCGACCCGACTCGTATTGCTAAAACCTATTAATATTATAGGAAAACCCACTTCTACTATATGCTAATTGGATTAAAACTTCAAATTAAATTAAAAATAGTAAATAAAATAAAAAAATTTAAAAAAACCTAAAAATTGAAATATTTATAAAGAATTAGACTATGCACATGCTTCTCTTATTTGAAGTGAACATACCATTGAATAACTAAAAGCGTAACATTAATTTTTTTAACTAAACCTAAAAAAACTCATTTTTATGATTTTTTATTAAAAAAAAGTATTGTTAAAACATTTTTATGCAATACAAATTTAATGGAAATTTTTATAATTATTTTTAAAATAATTTTTAAAAAATTGAATTTTTAATTTTTTAAATATAATTTTTATTTATTTTTAATTTTTAAAATATAATTTTTATAATTTTTTAATTTTTAAAATATAATTTTTAATAAATATTTTTTTCTTTTTTTTTTTTTTCTTCTTCAGTGGCCGTCGACCATGACGATGGTCGGCGACCGGCCACAGGCAAGATCAAGCTTGCCGGCGTCGAGCGAGGCTCGATCTCACCGATTTGGCGGCCGAGGCACCGCTCGACGCCGGCGAGATCGAGCCTCGCCCGACGCCGGCGAGCTCGAGTCTTGCTAGATCCGACGAGGCCGATCCAGCGAGGCCGAGGCCTCGCTCGACGCGGTGAGCTCGAGTTTTGCTAGATCCGGCGAGGCTCGAGCCTCGCCATTCGTCGGCAAAGGCCAAGCCTCGCCGGATCCGGGCGAGACTCGACCTTGTTGGCGTTGGGAGGGACTTGATCTCATCGATCGGCGAGGCCGAGGCCCCGCTTGACAGCCCAGAGCAAGCTCGAGTCTTGCCAGATCCAGTGAGGCTTGGCCTTGCCGACGCACCGGCGAGGTTCGGTGCGGCAAGCTCGAGCCTCACACGGCCCATCGCCAACCGGTGGTCGGCGGTCGCCACTTAGGCCATCGGCTTGAAGAAAAAGAAAGAAAATAGAAAAATAAAAAAAAAAAAAATTAAAATATGAAAAATGATTATAATTTCGATTTTTATAAAAACAAAACATTTTATAAAGTTAAAGAAGGCCATGGCCCATGGGTTCAAAGTGAGTTTAAAGGCCATAACCCATTTAGACCCATTTCTTTTTATGCTTTACTTTCTCAAACCTATTTTTAACCCATATTTAACTTTTACTTGACCCATATATAATCCATTTATAGTTAAGTGGGTCATAATATGGGTTTATGACCCATTTTGCCAGCTCTAGGTTCTCTCTTACCCTATGTTTAGAGGTGTTAAATGGGTCATTGACCCATTTAAATATAAATGGATCGTTAATGGGTCAAGCCTTATTTCCTAAAGCACCCATAATGAATTTTAAAAATAAAAAGGTTAAAGATATATGGGTCTTAAATGGGTGACTTTCGACCCATTTATCAACCCATTAAAAATGAACTCATTTATTTTCACTCAAAACCTCACAATCTCTCTTCTCTCTCTTTAACTTTACAAATTTTTTTTTTTTTTATAAAAACCAAAATTCTAATTATTTTTTTATTTTAATTTTCTTTTCTTTTTTCTTTCCTTTTTTTTTTTTTTTTCTTCTTTCTTCTTCCTTCGGTCGTTGACACGGTGATGGCCGGTGACCAGCCAGGCGAGCCTTGAGCTCGTCGGCGTCGGCGAGCTCGAGCTCACCGGATTTGGTGAGGTGGAGGCCTCGCCGACGCCCCGAGGCTCGAGCCTCACCAATCAGGCGAGGACCGGCGTCGGGCGAGGCTCGAGCCTCGCTAGATCCGGCGAGGGGCGAGCTCGAGCTCGCCGGCGTCGGGCGAGGCTCCGGCCCGCCGATCGGCGAGCCTTGAGCTCGTCGACGTCGGGCGAGCTCGAGCTCGCCGAATCTAGCAAGCCTCGAGCTCGCCAGGCATCGGCGAGCCGGGCGAACTTGAGGCTCGCGTGGCCGGCCGCCGGTTGTCGTCGTGGTCGGCGGCCGGCCAAAGAAGAAGAAGAAAAAAAGAAAAAGAAAAAGAAAAATTATATTTTAAAAATAAAAAGAAAAATAATTAAAAATTAAAAAATTTATTTTTAAAAAATAATTAAAATTCGATTTTTAAAATAATTATTTTAAAAATTATAAAAATTGTCCATTAAATTTTTGTTGTACAAAAATATTTTAGCAATATATATATAAGAAATAAGCTTGGAAGTATTTTAGTAATATAATCTTAAAAAATATATATAGGAATAATTTTTTTCTAAATTTGGTTAAATATGAAAATGTTTTATTAATATGGGTTGGGTATGGGTCGGAAAATTTACATTAGACATAAATGGGTCATAAATGGGTTAATGGGTCAATTTGAGTCGGACCATTAATGACCCGACCCAAACCCGACCTAACCCACCCATTTAACGACTCTACCTATGTTTAGGATGGGACCCTTCTTAACCAGTCGTAGAGACTAATTAAAACCCGAAGGCTTTAATTCTGCGTATTTTTTTTTTGGTAAGGTTAATTCTGCGTATGTTTAAGCGGATGGTTTCCTTTTTTCTTTTTAATTTCTAAATTATCCATGGTGATCTTTGACGTAATATTAAATGAATGGAAAGACTTTGAAGTATCAAATTATCTACACATCCTATTCATTTTGTATAAATTTTTGCTTTCTACATTTCAATTAGGCTTCTTTTATTTTACAAAAAATAAATAATTTGAAACTATTGTATAAAAATTAATCACTTATCTCGCTTGGTATAATTAATCAATGAAAAATATTTTCATTTGACAACATTTATATTTAAATATTTTTATTTTCGTTTAAATGACAAAAAAATTTCGTTTTTACATTTTTGTAAAAGATACAAGTGATCGTTTTTAGGAAAATATTAAAAAAATATTTTCAAAATTATTCATTTCCGTAAAACAAACGGAGCTTCAATTTATCTTCATTAATCATTTTAAGGTGTGTATTCTCATTATGTTTGATAATTTATTTATTCATGTATGTACAATCGATGTATACAAAGGGAATTAACAATTAAAAGCGAGGTAAAAAGGTTAAATAAGAATGAAATCCAAATCTTTGATGGCTGGCAGATTAATAAATCATGGAAGATATTGTCACGATAAATATAATGTACTCATGCAAACTTATAATTTCCACAAAAAAAAAAAAAAAAAAAAGCAAAAGAAAATAAAATTTCATCTTTTCTTATATAGCGCGAGGCGCCCCAAGAGACTTCGACTCTCTAAGGGTCAACTCTTTGCCTACATATTAGGGGAGGAAGAAAAGAACACCACTAGTTTGCATACAACTCATGCACACATTTTCGGATCTGCCAGAGACAATTTCTCATCTCTCTCGTTCTTTCCACATAATTTCTCATCTTCCTCCGTTTTTCTTGCCTCCTCAAATTCATCCTCTTCCACTTTCAGTTCAGATTAATCAATGGTTTCTTCAAACACAGTGCCCCCGAACGTCCCCAGAAATTGTTAGTGCATGAGATTCGATATTTAGGCTCTTAGATTGATGAAGAAAGAAGCGTAAAAGGAGGGAAAATGGAGAGCTATTTGAATGAGAACTTTGAGGTGAAGCCGAAGCATTCGTCGGAGGAGGTGTTGGAGAGATGGCGGAAACTGTGCGGTGTCGTGAAGAACCCGAAGCGCCGATTCCGATTCACTGCAAATCTATCCAAGCGCTACGAGGCTGCTGCGATGCGTCGCACCAATCAGGTCACAGAATTGCTACACTTTTTTCTTTTTACTTACATTTTCTCTTATATGTTCGGATATAACGATCATGTAGTATTATGATCCAAGCCAGCTTTTACGCACTAAATGGAGTGAATATCTTCGGTCTATTCAAAAGTAGGCTATTGGATGGTGTCTTATGTCTATAGACGTCTATTAGTCAACCTATAATTTGAACATGGCATGTCATAATTCTTTTTCTCATTAAAATGAAGGAGCATCTGTTTTTTTTTTTATAATGCCACGAGGGCTGGTTTTAATCACCGATGAGAAAAGCTAAAAGGAACATTGTTTATCGTTTACTAAAAGATAAATATGGGCTATTAACTCAATATTTGAACGAAATGAACATGCGAGAAAAAGCAAACAAAAATTAGTTTCGTCTAAGAATGCTGATTTGCATTTTCTAAACAAAGTTGAAACGATCTCAGCTCCAGCCCCAAAAACGAACAAAGAAAAGCTCTAG
Organism: Eucalyptus marginata; assembly: GCA_014182565.1. Lineage (NCBI taxonomy): Eukaryota > Viridiplantae > Streptophyta > Magnoliopsida > Myrtales > Myrtaceae > Eucalyptus > Eucalyptus marginata. Next base: position 13,508,648 of record CM024593.1, read on the forward strand.
CTACTTTAGCCTGTGATTCCATTATTGACAATAATTATTCCCCAACAAGAAGTTAACTCGCAAAAAAAAGAGAGCTTTGTTTTCGGCAACTCTTAATTAAGCGTTGTAATAGCTCTCAAGCTTCAGGAAAGCATAAAAATCCAGAGTGCAATGTATTATCATTCAGGAACTTTTATGAGGGACTACAAAGGGTAGATCCCACTTCTAGATCTAGCTTCATTTTCTTGTATGGTACTTGTTCAACATGATGGCAGTTGTATTTAGAATTCTGGCAAGTCCCAAGCTAACTTTTCCTTTCCACTAACTGAATTTTGCAGGAGAAACTGAGGATCGCGGTGCTAGTCTCAAAGGCGGCAATTCAATTCATACAAGGTGAATAAGCATTCAATTTGTTGGTGTGTTTTTTATTTTTGTGAACGATGTAACGCTACAATGATGGTGCGTGATTCATCCATAGGTGTATCGCCGAGTGACTACGTTGTCCCTGGGGAAGTCAAAGGTGCCGGCTTTCAGATTTGTGCCGATGAGTTAGGATCAATAGTGGAGGGTCATGATATAAAGAAGTTGAAATTCCACGGCGGAGTAGATGGTATTGTTGAAAAGCTCTCGACTTCGACCACGAATGGACTTGCAACTGATAGTGAGTTGCTCAACCGAAGACAAGAAATCTTCGGAATCAACATGTTTGCTGAGAGCGAACCTAAGAGTTTCTGGGTTTTTGTATGGGAAGCTCTACAGGACATGACTCTAATGATATTAGGAGTCTGTGCGTTTGTATCCTTGATAGTTGGTCTTGCAATGGAGGGTTGGCCACATGGGGCGCATGATGGACTGGGAATTGTGGCAAGCATCTTGTTGGTTGTTTTCGTCACCGCTACGAGCGATTATCGTCAGTCCTTGCAGTTTAAGGATTTGGACAATGAGAAAAAGAAAATAACTATCCAAGTCACTAGGAATGGGTATAGGCAGAAAATGTCTATTTATGATCTACTCACTGGTGATATTGTGCACCTCTCCATAGGAGATCAAGTTCCGACTGACGGGCTTTTCATTTCCGGTTTTTCTGTATTAATTGATGAATCGAGTTTGACCGGTGAAAGTGAGCCTGTTATGGCGAGTGCAGAGAATCCTTTTATGCTTTCTGGAACAAAGATTAGAGATGGATCCTGCAAGATGCTAGTGACCACCACTGGAATGAGAACGCAGTGGGGTAAGCTAATGGAGACTCTTACTGAAGGAGGAGATGATGAAACTCCATTACAAGTAAAGCTGAATGGAGTCGCGACGATTATCGGGAAAATTGGCCTCTTCTTTGCCGTGGTGACTTTTGCAGTTTTGATGCAGGGATTGTGGAGTCGAAAGTGGCAGGCAGGGACTTATTTGTGGTGGTCTGGGGATGATGCAATGGAAATGCTGGAATATTTTGCTGTTGCTGTGACAATCGTGGTGGTTGCCGTTCCTGAGGGATTGCCATTGGCCGTGACATTGAGCCTGGCTTTTGCCATGAAGAAGATGATGAACGACAAAGCGCTCGTTCGCCACTTGGCAGCTTGCGAGACCATGGGCTCCGCCACGAGCATCTGTAGTGATAAAACTGGTACGCTCACCACTAACCACATGACGGTCGTGAAGTCGTGCATATGCACAAATGTGAAAGAGATAAATAAGCTAAATAAAGCATCCAGCCTGCGCTCTGAGATTCCAGACAACGTCTTGAAGCTTCTGTTGCAGTCCATATTCAATAATACAGGAGGAGAAGTAGTAGTGAACAAAGATGGTAAGCTCGAGATACTCGGAACTCCCACCGATACCGCATTGTTGGAGTTCGGCTTATCTTTGGGTGGAGACTTCCTAGCGGAGCGACAAGCCACGAAGCTCATCAAGGTGGAGCCCTTCAACTCCACCAAGAAAAGAATGGGAGTGGTGCTCCAGCTCCCTGAGGGAGGAGGTCTACGAGCACATACGAAAGGCGCCTCGGAAATCGTATTGGCTGCTTGCGACAAATTCCTTAATACGAAAGGCGAAGTCGTTCCTCTTGATGAAGAATCAATTAACCATCTCAATGCTACGATTAACCAGTTTGCCAGTGAAGCGCTGCGTACTTTATGTCTCGCCTTTATGGAATTAGATAGTGGGTTCTCAGGTGAAGATCCAATTCCAACTTCAGGGTATACTTGCATTGGAATTGTTGGTATTAAAGATCCTGTTCGCCCGGGTGTAAAAGAGTCTGTCGCGATCTGTCGCTCTGCTGGTATCACAGTGAGAATGGTCACCGGAGACAACATTAACACTGCCAAGGCAATTGCAAGGGAATGTGGTATACTTACTGAGAATGGTTTAGCAATAGAAGGTCCAGATTTTCGAGAGAAGAGTCAGGAGGAATTACTCGAACTAATACCTAAGATCCAAGTACGTATCTGATTTACCATGTAGTTGCAATATCATTTATAAATGCACCGTTGACTTTTCTTTTTCCTCTAGGTCATGGCTCGATCTTCCCCACTAGACAAGCACACTCTAGTAAAGCACTTGCGGACCACATTCGAAGAAGTTGTAGCGGTAACTGGTGATGGAACGAATGATGCCCCAGCTCTACACGAGGCAGATATTGGACTTGCAATGGGCATAGCAGGAACTGAGGTTCGTTGATTCTCACAACATTTAGGCAACAATCATCTCTTATGCACAATCTTACATCTGCACAAGATACAGTAGTTCACAAAATCCTTGTACACATATTTTCAGATATATGCATGCTCACAACATTAGGGGTGTGTACTGGTCCAATCCGATTCCGGTTCAAAAAATGTGGAATTGAGAATAACTGTTTGGTTCCCTAATTCCTTGTGCGAAACCAGACCGGCAAACTGAATCAACAAAACTAGCCCAAGGTAACTCTATATTAAGATTAGAGCCCTTTCTCTCTCATTTAGACCTCAGCTTCTCAACTCCCTTTCTTGCGCTTGATGCTCTCACCTCCCTCTATCGCGCAGCCACTGCCATGGTCACCATCACAACAAAGCTAGACGAAAGTAATGTGACCATCATTGTGAAGCTAGATGAAAGTAAAGCTCATCATGTGGAAATTAAGGGTAAAAGAGAGAGATGATAGAGGTTCGTCAATGAAGGAACCATTAGGTGCTTGACAGAGATAAGAGAAAAAGTAGAGAGAGAAGTGTGGGTGTTTTCATAAAAAGGAAAAGGAAGACACCAAAAAAAAAAAAAAATCCCTAATAGCGTTGGTTCCCTCTCTTCACACTTGTCTAAGGAAATGTTTCTTCGGTCCCACGAAAACTCATAAAAGAAATGAGATACCTCTGTTTTCAAATTTTTAATTAAATTAACAAAGTAAATAAAATAGAAGAGAAAATATAGTTGCCAAAACTTGTATTTTGCCTAGTCCCCAAGTACTAGACTAGGACCCAGAGCTGGTTCGAAATGAGATACCTCTATTTTCAAATTTTTAATTAAATTAACAAACTATATAAAGTAGAAGAGAAAATATAGTTGCCAATACTTGTATTTTGCCTAGTCCCCAAGTACTAGACTAGGACCGAGAGCTAGTTCGAAAACCGCCCAGTCTGGTTTTCAGTTCCAATTGGAACAGGAAGTCCCAGGTTTGGTTCTAGGTTCTAGGCCAGGAACCAACCCACTCATGACCCAATCACCCCTACATAACATTGGTTTTGTTAAAAATAAAATAAAAATCCTGTGAAGTTAGAAAAAGAAAAAAAGTAAAGCAAAGGGCTTTAATTTTCTAAGAATGAGTCTTTGTCAGAAGGGTGAGAAATGAATGGTATATATGGATGTTGACAACGAATGACTTTCGTTTTCTCCGTTTGTTGTTACAGGGCTTCGGTATCTACATATTCGACATAGTAGGTGGCATCTTCATTTTGGTATATCAATGGGAATGACATATTACCATTTTCTGATTTCAGGTCGCTAAAGAAAGTGCTGACGTTGTAATCCTGGATGACAATTTTTCCACAATAGTGACAGTAGCTAAATGGGGGCGTTCTGTATATATCAACATTCAAAAGTTCGTGCAGTTCCAATTGACAGTCAATGTGGTCGCTCTAGTTGTCAACTTCTCTTCGGCTTGCTTGATGGGTGAGAACGCCTGCGTACTTTTCTTTAAGAAAGAGATTATGTTTCTCTTCTCTCTACCTTTTGATGGTCGACATCTCATTATTGTTTAGGGAGTGCTCCACTCACTGCTGTTCAGCTCTCTGGGTGAACATGATTATGGATACATTAGGGGCACTTGCGCTCGCGACGGAGCCGCCTAACTATGAATTAATGAAACGTCCACCAGTTGGAAGAAAGGGGAATTTCATAAGCAATGTCATGTGGAGGAACATTTTAGGACAATCTCTATATCAGTTTCTGGTTATTTGGAATCTCCAGGCAAAAGGGAAAGCTATGTTTGGTCTCGATGGCCCAGATGCAGACCTTATTCTGAATACACTCATATTCAACTCATTTGTTTTCTGTCAGGTGAGTTGCTTCCTTTTTTTCATAGTTTTCAATGAGTATAGTTTTTCTTCAATAAGATAAAATCTTGCCCAATTGATGCTTCATCTGATTAATGCGTCATAAAGAAGTTTCCTCATCTTTACGCCAGTAAAAAGATATCTATCTTAGCTTACGAGAAAAGCTGTCTGGTTTTGTTTTGCAGATCTTCAATGAAATAAGCTCGAGGGACATGGACGAAATAGATGTTGTCAAAGGAATATTAGATAATTATGTGTTTGTGGCTGTTTTGAGCTGCACTGCAATCTTCCAAGTCATTATCATCGAGTTCTTGGGCACATTTGCAAACACGTCGCCTCTCACGTTCTCTCAGTGGCTTCTGAGCATAATCATCGGATTTCTAGGAATGCCGATATCTGCTGGTTTGAAGATGATCCCGGTATAAATGGGAATCAATTGAAGTTGTACAATTTGAATTGCCACATGTGGGACCTTCATTTAGAGTTTCAGAACTCCACTTTATGGGAATCAATGAAATCGTTCTTTGCTTTGTTTTGTGGGGCAAGTGTTTCTTAACTTTGTTGACTTCCTCGACTACTCCTTGTTCTGAATCCTTAGATTATATATATATAAATTAAATTCGAATGGTTGTTTTGGTATTATCTCCGCTTTAAGTCCTCTACCTTAACATTTTCTGCAAATGGTTTCTCTGAACTTTTCATATACAATCAATTACTCTATGTATACTTATATATTTAACCTCTCCATAGCCATCGCCATTCATTTAACTTTTTTGTTAGCATGTGCCAATTACACGACTTTCAGGAGAGCAAATGCCTTTTTGTCATTCTTTTTTTTTTTTTTTTTTTTTTTGGGGGGGGTGGGGGCGTTAAGTTTAAACAAAAAATAGACAAAATATAGAAAAGGGAAAAATTATTACCATTGGTTAAGAGAGGGCAAAATCTAATGTGGCTATTGATCAATAAAATTTTAATATATATTTAACTTTGACGACTTGGCTTATAATCTTTTTTTAATTACACATCATACCAATTTACTGTAATTAATCAAGGAAAAGATAAATGACGTTCGAGTACTGGATTCTAAAGATGAAGGAACATTAAATTTGCAGGAAATGAAAGGTTACATAAGTTAAAAATCACTGATAAAGTAAATGTCATATTGTGTATGAATCGAGGGAGAGAGAGTTTCACAAATGCAGCTAACCCACTAGCACTAGCTGAGTACAAACAGTTACTATTCTAATTGCAAGTAGGGCCAACATCTCATTCGAGCACCTGAGCACGTCTTCCAAAAGCAGTGACAACTTCTGAGACTATTGGGAAAATTAACCCTCATTTGGTAATGAAATCGATACATCCTCAACATGGATGCATCATTTTTTACTTCTTAGCTTGAACGCTTAGTTGAAATTCACTACACTCAAACAATGGTGAAAGCTTTGTCCAGTTTGGAGATTGAGACGACACCATTGATTTGGAGATTCTACCTTTCATCTTCTATCCTCTAATTTATGTTGTCCTCATCTCACTCCATAAAATTCCCTCACAATTCCAATCACTATGGTTTACATCTTTACTAGACATCCTTCTTCTCTCTTTCTCTTTCTCTTGCATGTTTTCTCTCTATGTGCTCTTAAACTTCTAATTGGCGACCTCTTGAGTAACGAGGCGTATTGTTTATTAATAAGTTTTGAGCTAGATTTAACCTTGATTACATGGGCTTAATTTAGGCTTTATTAAAATAATGAGTTCTAATAAACTAAGGCCTAACTATTAAACTCTCATGGGCTAATTCCGATCAAGGCTCAATAGCCCTTCCTCCACCCCTAGTCAAAAGAAGAGTTTGATCCTAACTTAGAAAGAGGGCTTGGCTATACACTTAACATGTGCAAGTCGAATGCTGTGCTCCTTAACGACTCTTTGAGATACCATAAGTGACTTAGCGGTTTAGAGCTTGTCATTTGAAAGTGAAATAGGAACAACCGCACTGGTCGTGAAAAGAAATCAGAAGAATGACCACTAACCTTAGGCATCATTGATGAATGAAGACCAGGCATGATTCCAAGTCTTAATGTGAAGACTAGTGCTCCCACTTTATCCACCTTGCAACTTGTCAAGGGAGTCCAGAAGGACGAAGAAACCTTTGTGTTTCCCCATTTGTACTCCCTTTTCTTGGGCTATAGAGGTTTCGATCATAATCCTTCCAGGGTAGTGCGTTTCGTTATCGAGGAGTTTGGATCGGGGTGGTAAAGGCACGAATTGTCTAACAAATAGATCCGATATACCTACTTAGGCAACCCTCTATGAATCTTGCCAGCATAATCCTTGGGCTTGGTCAAATTTCGCTCCTTCATGCACTCAATCAAAATAATTCAAATAAGTTTAAGGCCTTCAATTAAGTACATCCATCGCCGATCCGATTAAGATGCAATTTTATGGGCATATAATTGAAATATGCTCCTGATAATTATATGTAATTTAATAAATATTTTTGTTTATGGGCTGGAGTCGATCCTCAATTTTTTTATGCAATAATTGATAGGGCTAGTAAGAAACCTAGAGGGGGGGTGAATAGGTGTTAAAGAAGTTTTTGCAAGACTTAACAACTTAATTCGTCTTTTGAGAATAATAGACTGAAGATGTAAAAGACTATAAACAGTTATATAAGACTGCAAATTAAAGTAAAGAGTTTAGGGAAAGAGAATTGAAACACAAGGTTTATAGTGGTTTGGCTTAGACCAAGCCTACGTCCACTCTTCCGCACTAACAGCCCACTCGCTGGATTCCACTAAGAACTAAAAGAGAATTTACAGTCTTACGTCCTTGATTTCACAGTGTAGAAACTCTACTACATTTCCTCAAGGTCTCACAAGTATTTAATCTCTCTTTTGAGTACAACTTAAGCTCAGCGATTGAATCAGCAAAGAACTAAGAGTTTCAGACTTTGGAATTTTTCTTTTACACACACTTGAACAACTTGAGCATCTTCCTTATATACTCCTCCATGCCTTCATAACCGTTGGCACCTTCCAAAGGAATTCTTTCAATCTACCTGTTGGACATAATCAATTAGGGAGATCTCGAGTTATTTAAGGAATGTGATGATAGCCTACCAATCCTGCTCATCCATACAATCAGGATCTAGGTTTCCATAAGTAAAACTTTCCAAGTATGCTTTGCCAATCAACAAATCTAATTATTCGAATTGATTTCAATAGGAATAATTGATCACAAGATGCTATCTCTAGCCGTGAGATCTTCTTTAACCGTACGAACCAAATCCTTAGAGATATATTCGCATCTGGATAAGTCTTTTCTTTGTCGGTCTGGAAACTATCAGTGATGATAGACTTTAAATCTTGAGTCTGGAGGTCTTCAGACTTTGACGATAGAGTCTGCAAGTCTTCAGACTAGACTGATGGAAACGTTTTGTCAACTTCAAAACAAATAAGGAAGTTTTCTCCAACAATAATGATTAAAAGAGGTCATCAAATTTAAGTGTTAACAACCGTCAAAATAGGCTTAGCCGTAAGATGATGCAATATCTTCTCTTTATGTTCTTTCACAACTTTTCGTTTTCGAATGTCATTGATTGGTGAGAAACCGCCCTCACGGGCCTATGGTGGACTTTTTCTTCCTCAAATGGATGGTTTTATTGGTTAACCGAGGAATCATTGGGAACGGTCATTGGAATATTCCCGAAGGAGCAACAAGTAACGCTGTCATTTACAGTTCGGTTAACCCCCAAGTAAGTCAAACTACGTTTGACTCTCCCTTCCCTCCCTCTCAACTAAAGGGGAGAAACGAAGGAAAATGGACGTACTTCTTATCCGAAAATTCTAACGTTGCAACTTTGTATGGTTGGAAAGATTGAGGTTCTCATTGGGGATGGAGCAAGCAGCACTGTTTCCAAGCTCTCATTCCGCACAAAAAGCATTCCGAGTAATCCTTACATGTGACATGTTAAAGCCATGTACTTTGTTTTGTTTCAAAAAGAAAACGGGAAAAGGACAAGGTGATGCCAAACTAGCAAATGAGGAGAAAGATATTAAAAGTGCAAAAAAAATTATATAATGCTAATTTTAGTGCCAAAAATTTTTGCTGGCTCATTTAAGTGTCTAATTGGAGAATAGATGATCTTCTAGCAAGAAATTCCGCCTAGAGAAATTATGTGATTTTTATAATTAAAATTTTTATCTGAGGTGACATTTTTTTGTACTAAAGTGATCACTTTGTAATAATAATAGACACTAAAGTGATCATTTTTTAATAATTACTAACACTGAAGTGATTACTTTTTAACTTATTACATGACGTCATTTAGGGCTTATATGCTAATTGGGCATGTTGGGAGCCATGTAAAATCGAGAAATTAATCAAAAAGTCTGCGTGAGGTTTAGGGAGTTCACTCATTGAGTTTATCTCATTCCTCGTTTTTAAACTTTTTTCAAGCCCTAATCTTGATTAGCCAAACCCGATCTATGGTATTTTGAGTTGAACGTGTACTAGGCGCGTGGGGGATACCACCCTTTTCAAGTCACTTCGTAGCATAGAGGAGCTAGGCTAACCCTAAAACCTTTTGGAAGTGCTAATGACCACACATTTTGATTGAGCATGAAATGGCGTAACGAGTGACGCTGAAATTTAGATATAAATCGCTAGTATGTTGTAATGATGTTATGGATGCATATATGTAAATATAAGCGTGTTTGAAACTATCAAAGTTTTGTTGTGAATGGCTAGCAGATTTGTTTCTGCTTCCGCTTATATATATAAATGATAATACAAATGGACTAGCAACGCCTCCTAGGACGTTGTAATCAAATGGCCAAATTTGGTAAGCGAGGGGTGTCATGTGCTCGAAGCAGGTCGGGCCATGACATTCCACGGGACCCCGGGCATGCACACAACCCTCGGTAGTTGAATAAAAATGCGACGTTCCCAAGACACGTCGCCAACCCATTCATTTTATGCACATACGGAAGCAAACTAATAATTACCCAACAAACAAACAAACATATGAGATAGTAAAAGTAGGACAACCAATTATTTGTATTCACATATACATTAAGTCAACCCTACAACTATATACACATAAGTCTGGTCCAAAAAGAACTACTGAACCACCTACGCTCGATCCTTTCACCTCGGACCCCGGGTCCTCCACGACATCATCTGGGATGTCGATGTCCATGGGGTGCCCTATTTCCACTCCCGGTCTCGACGGGAGGCCCGTTAAAACCCTGCAGAGGACCCTCCCGAACCTTGTTAGAATAGTTAATGAATCACGCTTTGAAACGATGGAACCTAGTGATGGAGACCCTCATCGACCCAAATAGTGGTCTCATGGGTCAAGTTGGTCTCGGGAATAGGGAAATAGGAAGGCTCATAGACTATTTCCTTGAAACCCCAAAATGAACAGGTAGTCTCTCCATTCTAAGGACTTGAAAATATTAAACCACGACGGGGTGAGAGAAAATCTCAACGAGTCAACACCCTAAACCCCGGTTAGGACGCAAATTCACTCAGAGGCGTCCTAAACATGCACCATATAGGACTTACCTCGCCTTGGCGTGTTCTTGTACATTAGCTCATCACATATACCATATGAATACAACAAGCGTATTTAATAATTGAAACACCTCAATTTATCTTTCAAACAATCACATGGGTCCCGATTATAAGACAAAACCGTTATGACAAGTCCCATTCCGTGCAACACAATTTTGCCCCATAATTAAGCGTAGATATCTCAACCACTCAGGCGTGTCTCAGTTATTTACGACCCAACGGCCACGGCCAACTCAATAGTCGGTGGTCATCCAGCATAACCGGGCGTCGTCCCACTCCATAGGCATGGCAACGTCTACATCTAGACGGCATTCCATAAAGGAGCATCGGTCCAGCCTCCACTACGACCGGCATCCGTTAACATGGGGCATCTGAACTTAATCAGGCATCACCCCACGTATTCATACGCATCAGGATGGGTTCCGATAGCAATCACACGCACATCCATACTTGGCCAAGAACATCGTGCTTTGCACTCAAACACTTCCATTTCAAATAATGATTTGACCAATTTTCTTCATATTAAAAATTCCCGGTAAAATAATTATGCATGGTCATACCTTTAAATCGGACCAATAAACGTAATACTCTCCCATTTCAAAATTCCACGATTTTATATAGTACATACAATATTTTTGGTGTAAAAAACCGACACTCGGTATTTTTCTATTTAAATCCCATAAAATCAATTTTTGCAATAATAATCCAAACCGACAATCAAGCACTCAATTACACAATTAAGCAATCAATTTCACATAAAAACTCATCCACGACAATCAACATAAAATTCTAATAAACGGCTATCCCGTCACAATTTACGCTAATTAAAATTAATTAAATAAATAACAATTAAATTAAATAAATTTAACTTAATTAAACTAACCATGGTTAATTAAACTAACCATGGTTAACTAACCACGGTTAACCAAGCTAACCCTAGTTAACTAACTAACCTAGGGAGATAATCCTAACCAAACTAACCACCTAACTAACTAGTCTAGGTAACTAATTAACCTAACAAACTTAGTTACACTAACTAAATTAACACTAATCCTAATTAACCACTAAACTAACCACTAAGTGCAATTAACTTCCTAATCAAGATTAGGGCGTTAACTCATTGGATTAGGATGGCAAAGGTGGTGCGAAGGCGGTGAGAACCCGCAACTACCATTTCTTCAACGGAGGTCCAACCGACGACAGAAAAGCCCAACAAGGTGTGACATCCGAGAATTTCGACGACCCTTGAATATGCAACTGTCCGTGACTGATCAACGGAAGTATCGTCGGACTGTGTTATTGACACCGTCTACGGACATCGTTTTGTTATCATCATCGGACCGATATGCCTCGTTTAGTAATGGTCCAATCGTCGAATAAACTATAATCTTGTCGAAATTCCTTTACTTAAGGTCATTGGTGAGACCTACCCCATCCGCATTTTTTTTTTGCCAACCTTAGAAAAATGACGATACGTCGCGGATTGACGAAATTGTTATCGAACTTCGTCGTCGGCACCGATGTTGAACCTCGTCGTATCATCGTCATCATCGGCACCACGTTCGACCTCGCTGACCCATGCACACTTGTTTTGATGACACTACACAACTATACCACCTAAGTGTATATGAAATGAGAAGGGAATTTGGACCTTGATCAATTGATTTCTTAGAGAGTCGAAGGAAGGAAATTCGACCACACATGAGGATCATGCGTGCGTACTCAAGGAAAATAAATCACCCACGTCCAATGCCGCTCCAATCTCTCGCCGTTTAGTCGACACTTTAGTCAACCATGAAGAGAAAACGTTGACTGAAGCAAGGCCAACGATGGCCACGTTGCTTTGGTGTGGGGCTGCCAACGAAATTCAAGAAACCTCCAGCTGAAGACACGCCTTCCCCCATCTGCTTTCTTCTCATACAGCCACCGCAACCTGCATGCAAGTAATTAGTTTAATAAATAATTAGAAGGAGCAAAGTGCTTGTGAGATTGAGCGAGCGAGAGACTAATCAAGCGAGTGAGTGACAGAGTGAGATACCGAGCGGGTGAGCGAGTGGAGGAGAGAACGAGCGAGAGGGTGAACGGCGAGAGGAAGGAGGAGGTCGCCCTCTGCCGTGTGCATGCTGCCGACACCGACACCGCTCACAATTCCGGTTGCCGAGCCGTGTTCTTGACCGCGAGTTTCCCGAGTTCTCGCCGTCGACACCGTCGGATTTATGGCAAGTAAAAGTCTACTGACCTATGTAATGCAAGGTTGTTATTGTCTGAGGTAGTGCAAGTAGACTTGAGAAATGTCTGAATTGGATGCTGAATGCTGGATTATTGAGTGATTGCAGTAGATTGAAACTAAAGAGTTGAGGAAATGCTTTGGTTATCTCTATGCATTTTGATTTTTGTTGAACTATGATCAAAAGAACAATTTGTGGTGAACTTTTGGAAGTGAAATAGTCGTGGTATAGGCGCGGGATCCTAATGAATCCGTACTGTCCAAAATAAGTCGTGTGTAACTCATCAATTTTGTAGATTTTCTAGAGACAGTTCTAGTGCGATTTTGGTCCCGATTTCTTCATGAAAGTTGTGAGGAATTGTTTAAACTAGGACATATGTTTTTGGTCAGATTTTTCGAAATCAATACAGAGTCACAAATTTCTTTTAATGTACGGTGCTTTTCTGCCAAAGTGTAAATTCTGTCTAAGGAAGAAATTTGGGGTTGAGTTGTGCGAATAATTGCTATTTATACATGATTAATTTGGCTTAGTGTTCTTCATGAAATTCTTTCCTTTAGATCTTGTTTATAACATACTAAAACTTTAGAATTTTTTGAGTTTGTTTATGGGTTATTCCAAAATTATTACAAAAACTGTGCATTCTAATTTTTGGGTTGTTTTTACTCCGAATTTGCTCAATTTATCCCAAAGGTGAATGCATCTTGGTGTATTATCTGATATGATGGTTTTGGCATTCAGCATATTATTCAACACTGAGATTTCGATGAAAACTCATGGGACTTCCGATGTCATTGCATTGAAAATGTTTTTTTATATTGAAATAATGTGAGATGATACTGCTAGCGTTGGACCCTCGGGTCAACGATGCCCCGGGAGTTGGGATGCCCATAAGGATCGTAGGTGTGGCATCCGAAATTTTGTAACAATCCTTAGATATACGACGGTCCACGACTAAGTGACGAGAGTGTCGTCGGATTATGACATTGGCTCGTATCATTGTTGGATTGATGAGTCACATATGGAAATAGTTTGATCATCGAATAAACTATAGATTTATCAAAGTCTCCTTAAGGTCATTAGTGAGACCCATCTCAGTCATGTCTAGCCGACCAAGGAAAGGAAGTACCGATGTCACAGATTGATGAAGTGTTATCCGATTTTGTCATCGACACCAAGGATTGAATTTTTGTAATACCATCATCATCATCATCATCATCATCATCATCATCAGCACTACCTTGAACCCCGCCAATTTGTGTATATTTTTCTTTTGGAGATACTATGTAGCACCCCCGATCTCCTAAGGTCGCCACAGATACCTATTGTATACCAGTCTAATATCTTTCATTCGGGTTAAAGAGGAACCATAGTTCATAGGAAATTTTTTTTTTTGAAAGGATTCCAGCGCAGCTCATCAGCGGAAGTATAAACGAGTTTCACCATTCCTTACTCCCATGACAATGATACAATGCACACCGACTACGCACCAAAGGAAAAAATAAAGCCAAGTCACTTTTATTCACATTTTTACGATGGACATCTCGGGTCGGTACAACAAAAAGCCAAGATTTTTAGCTATACTTGGCTATAACTCAAAAGAGATTTCGACCCTACATCGAACATGTATACCCCACAATCTACAAGTGTCAGCTATCCCAAAAAGTGTCAGCTCCCACCAGTCATACGAGCCATCACACCCAACCCGGTGCATCGGGCGGCGGCGGCAGCAACATCCCTAGCATCACCCCATCGCGACGGACGTGGATAGACAGAAACTCCTAGACGACCGGGCCCCCAGCCAGGCCCACATCATACATGACTAGCACGCGGACTCAAATGAACACCAGACCAGGAATAGTGACACAGATGTGCTCCGCGCACTCAACCTCAATGTCTAACGGTAAGCCATAGAAGGTACCGCGCGCGACCGGTGGTAAAGGCATCTTTTTAATCTGAAATGTTAGTCTCCAAAGGGGTGAGTACAACCACTCAGCAGTAAAGATCCATCAAACTACACAATGCAGCAGGCAGAACAAACATGATATCACAAGCAAGGTGCATATCATCCCTACTATCAAGCTTACATTTCCATGCCATCATGCATATATCACCATGCAATCATGCATATATCACCATGCCAACATGCATATATCACCATGCCATCATGATCCAATTTTAAAATTTTATCTTTCAATCGGATCACATCATTTTTCTTTCCCGGGACCAGTAATTTCATCCCCCATTTATCGCTCGCACCCAACCTGGCATTGCAAGGAGCCTCCGGCACACACCTCCGGGCATCTCGTACCCCAACTGGTATCACGAGGCATTTCCCCCCGGCACACACCACCAAGGCTTCTGGCACACACCTCTGGGCATCCCGACATTCCCGGGGCATCGTCGGCTCACACCTCCGACGGTATCCTCATTACCATACTTTATCTTTATATATGTGTCTCATTATCAACATGGCATATGATGTGATGATAACAAAGTCTAATTCAGCTTTTGATATTATATGTCATGCAAATTTGTCACCACATATACAGCAAAATCAATCACTCAAGACATTACATCTCATAGAGCAAATTCATTCATTTATATATTTTTGTTTTGAAAATGCAGTAAATTTTGGGATAAAACAGAATACACTCTTTTGGTTAAAACTCTTGAAAAATTAGTAAACGGCCTTAATAAATTCTAAAAATTTGACATGTTGTATACAAGATCTAGAGGAAAATATTTCATGAAAAACACCACACCAAAAGAACATCATTCATTTCGGTACAGTCCATGCATCACAGTCTTTAAAATTTCAACATTTCAGTTTTCACAGTCTCAGAAATAATTTCGATTAAATACCCAAATGAACTCCAAAAATTATGAAATTTTGATATGTTATAGACAAGACCTAAAGGCAGATATCTCATGAAGAACACCACACCAAAAGAGTCTCACACAAAACAGTACGGTCCATGCATCACAGCTTTCAAAATTCTAACATTTCAGTTTGCACAGTTTCAGAAACAATTTCGATTAAATACCCAAATGAACTCTAAAAATCCTGAAATTTTGATATGCTATAAAAAACACCTAGAGGTAAAGATCTCGTGAAGAAATCGAAATCCAATTCGTCCTAGATAAATAGATATAGATGATTAATTCCTCCTGTTCTCGGTGTCGATTTTCCAGATTAACTTCTTTCAAAATAAATTCGTTTCACTGACCTACACATGTTCATTTCATCTAAATTTTCAGTATGTTATTCCTCTGAATGTTATCTATAACTTTCATTAAGGACACAAAATTAAATTTCAACTGGATGATTTTATAAAAATCACAGAATCATACTAGATCGAGATAACATTTTCCAGATCCAATTTCTTCAAAGGACAACGATTTCACCGACCTATATTTGTTCATTTCCTCTAGATTTTTGATATGTTATACCTCAAGATTTCCTCTACAACTTTCATGAAGGAATCGAAGTGAGATTTCAACAAAAAGACTACTTTACAGTCCACGAAATCACCAAGGGTTGGCACAACAAATTCCAGATCTAGTTTCTCCAAAAGAAAATTATTTCACCAAGCAATACTTGTCCGTTTTGTCTCAAATTTTAGTATGTTGCTCCTCAAGATGTCCTCTACAACTCTCATCAATAGGTTGAGGTGAGATTTGAAGCAAAAAGTCACATGCAGCTCACGAAATCATAGAAGGTCAGTCTGTCTTTTAGAAAAACAGAACACTAGGCCAACTCCTTGCTCCCCAAAGCTTCGAATTTCATCACTCCTATCACAACCAAGGTTTTTCACCCTTCACAACACACATCACAGCAAGCATAGAGTAGGTTTTTGGACTCTACTTGCCTCAAAATCCAACAAACAAACAGTGGGGGATGAGGCAGCTTGACGACGGAACACGGTGGCGAATGGACCTCCTTCTTCCTCTCGAACGCATGGACTGCTCTCCTCACTTCCTTTCTTCCTTTCCTTTCTCTCCTTCCCTCTTTCTCTCGCACGACACCCACCTCTCTCTCTCTCTCTCCCTCTCGGTTTCCTTGCTTAATCCACCCACTCTTTCCTCTCTAATTTTCTTTCCCCTCATCATTAGCTATCATTTGATTTGCATGGGATCAAACACTTGGCTAATCTCCCTAGCCACCTGGCATTTTCCATGCATTTGATGGGCTCAAAAAGGGCCGAGCCTCTCCCTCTCCCCCTTCGATCGACAGCAGCACCTTTGGGCTTCATGGGCCAGCCCTCTTGGTCGACGACTTCACGGGCTCCTTTGGGTTGGGCTTAGCCGGCCGAATGGTGGATGATTGTGGGCTATCTTGGGCTCATTTGGTCCTCAAATACCCAGTCCACAATTATTCCTAATAATCCACCTTAATTCTTGCTTACATAAATACTTAATTACACTTATTCACTTGGCTATAAAATTGCAACAACAATAAATAAAATCAAACTTATAAGGTTCATGGTATATCCAGGGGTTGCCATGTAATTTTAGGATGCCACATACTACGCGGCTTTATCACTTAAGTGTATATGGAACAAGAAAAAAATTTGAGTTATGAAAGAGTACATTTGATAAATTGCTAAACCATGAAACCATAAGACCGAAAATGCCCCAGGAATGTACAAGATTAAGGATCAAATTGTGAGAAATTGGGCCACTAATCGCCGGCCCAAAACCGCCCAAAAATAGCCCCATATTAGTCGACACTTAAGTCAACTAATGGAGGAGGGATTGACTGGAGCTTGGCCGAATGAGGCCACATTAATGCATGTATTCAAACAAGTGGCAAAAGGGGCTGCATGAGGTGTCGCCGCCCCTTGCTTCCACCAGAGATTTCCCATGCAAACCTCATGATTATTAGCTAATTAAGAAAACAAAAAGAAAAGAGAAGGGGGCGGAGTGAACGAGGGAGTGATCGAGAGAGAGAGAGAGAGAGAGAGAGAGAGAGAGAGAATTCGAGAGGGTGCATCGGCAAGGGAAAGAAGGAGACCAGCCCCGCCGTGAGCACGCCTGCTGCCGCTGTCGACACCGCTTAGCTTTGCCGTCGATCGAGCCACGCCCGAAGTCCGCAAGTCGCCATTTTGTTTGATGTGGTTGCGTCGACTTAAGGCAAGTGAAGTCCATTGATCTACATTATGCTGTGCTGTGGTTGTTTAGTGAAGTGTAATAGATTTGGAGATGCTTGAATTTTTATGCTGGATGCTGGAATTCGAAAGAATAGAAGTAGTTCTTTAGGACTAGCAAACTGTTTCATGGAAAAACAGGTTGACCTTTTGCGACTCCGTGAATTTTATGCAATTATCTAGTAAAAATTTGACTTCGTGTCCTTGATGAAAGTTGTAGATGATGTCTTGAGGAGTGAAATACTAAAATTTGAGGAGAAACGGACAAGTATGGGTCGGTGAGACAATTTTTCTTTGAAAATGTTAAACCTGGAAACTGTTACAAAGGGTTAGGGAGAGTGATAGTAATTATAGCTCTTGATCTACAATGAAGTCGACTTAGAGTTCTTCACGAAACTTTTACCTCTAGGTTTTATCTATAACATATTAAAATTTCAGAATTTTCTGAGTTCATTTAGGGGTTATACCGAAATTGTTATTAAAATTGTGTAATAGTGATGTTTGAAGTTTTATGGCTGTGATGCACAAACCATTGCGATTTATACGAAATTTTCTTAACTTGGTGTTCTTCATAAAACTTCTTCCCCTAGACCTTGTTTATAACATGTTAAATTATTAGAATTTATTAAGATCGTTTACTAATTTTTCCAGAATTTCAATTAGTGGAGTGCATTCTATTTTGTTCGAAAACTGCTTTATTTCAAGAACAATTGAATTGCTCTATGAGTTGTGATGTCTTGGGTCGTTATTTATACAATGGATGCGGTGACATTTAGCATATCATGTGACATCAAAAATTTATAAGGCTTTATAAACTCATTGAAACTTTTGACATTATTGCATCGAATGTTATTTTCAAAGTGAGACATATATGTATATATCATGATGTTGATGATACCGTCAGACGACTGAGTCGACAATGCCCCAGGAGTGTCGGGATGCCCATAGGGTCGAGTGAGTTGACGCCGATTGGATGCCCGGAGGTGTGTGTTGGAGGGTCCCTGGGAGTTTCAGGATGCCTGGTTGTAGGGATTGTACGTAAATCCGAAAGGGGCAACCATTTTCATGGCAAGCCCTGGATATGCCTCGTGATGCCAGGTGGGGTGCAAGATGCCCAGGGGTGTGACGGAACATGCTCTGGATGCCCGAAGGTTTGTGTCGGAGGGTCTCGTGATGCCAGGTTGGGTGCGAAAGCCCAAAGGGATGCAAACATTGGTCCCCGGGGAAAATGAAACTTTTTGAAATGATAAAAAAAAAAAGGGATCGACAGATCAATCGAATGTATATGTGTGCGTGCATTGTGGCGTGATATGGAATTGTTTCCATGAAAGTGGTGTAGGCATCTCATTCCTTAATAGCATGCATTAATATATATAGATGTATATATCACTGCATAAACGATATATGCATTTCGCATGAAATTAGATTGTCATATTTGTTGCATTATGTAGTTTGATGGATCTTTTATTGCTGAGTGGTTGTACTCACCCTGTTTGAGGACTAACATTTCAGACTAAGAGAAAAATGCCGCTGCTACCTGCGACTCCTAGATTGTTTTATGGGCTCCTGATTGACCTACAGTGGGAGTGGTCAGAGCACCATCATCCTGGGGTGCACGGTTTGGTGTTTGAACGCATGAGGATTTTGCTGACTTTTGAGGTAGGCCTCTCTGCCGGGCCTATTCACCAAGAGTTCATATCAGTTCTCGTCTGTATAGATGGTCGCTTTTTGAGGGTGCTGCCGCCACCATCGGCCGACAGACCAGACTGGATATGACCTAGAGTCGAGGGTAGCAGGAGATGCATTTTTGGACGCCAACATATGGGTGATGGACTGATGTAGATGATATTTAAGGATGGAAGTTGGTCCTCTTTTGGGTAATCATTGGGCACAAAAAGACCTCGGCGTTTTGTTGTACCAACTGTCATAGTCCATCCCTTATATAAATAAAAGTGTTCGACTTGATTTATAAAAGTTTTAGTTTGGTGTGCATCACTTTATATTTTGATGAGGGGTAGTCGGATTATGCTTCCACCATATTATTTGCGCAGGGACCGATAAGGAAAACAAACGAAAACTCCTAGGTATTATAAGTTATGTTAAAAAAAATTTTGGTCTCAGAGTAGTATGCTCCAAGAGAAAATGACTGTGGCGACCCTAACGGATTGGGGGTCGTCGAGGCTGGCTGAGGTGGTGTGGGCTGAACGATGGCGAGCTAGGCGAAGCTGCTGGTCGAGGACAGGCGGCTAGACGAGCAAGGCTGGTGGCAGTGACGAGCGGGTGGTCGAGCGGCTTCTGCTGGTCGTTCGGTGGCTGGCTGAGGCAAACAACAAGGCTAGTGGATGCTGGACACCGGCGGACGTGAGGTGGTGCGAATTGGACGGTCAGGCGTAGGTTGGCTGGGACGAGTGTTGGCTACTTGGTGGTGGTGTTGTGTGGGTGGCAGCAAGATCAGGGAGGGGAAATGGTGTGCAGCAACTAAAGGAAAGGAATTGAAAATGAAGTAGGGGCTGGTCTGCAGCAAAGGGGGCGCATGCATGAGGAAGAAGAGGGAAGGAGAGAGGGAACAAGGGGCCAAAGAAGTCAAACATGCAGCTAATGAGGAAACAAGAGAAATATCCATGCAATGATCAAATTGGCACAAGGTCTTCAGCCAACTTTGTCAAGGCATTATCCAATGGCAATTTTCCTTCAATTTCTTCACCAAATTAAACCAATTTAGTAGCCCAAAATTCCTCTAATTCAGCCCATACGAATTTCTTTGATTTTAATTTGCCGAATTTGATTTTTCCGCAATTTTCCAGGCTTAACGGAAATTTCCCGAAAGATGAGACGATGTCCTAAAAATAAATCATGACACGTTCGAACGTTCAATTCCCAAAACTAAATTCAATTTCCTGGTTAAAATCGACTGGATGTGATTTTAGTAAACCTAACATATCAGGTAACTTTTAGGGATTTTATCGCGTTTGACTCGTGGTCGATAATTTTCGATCCACGTTTGTGCATCTCCGACTCATAGGCAACGTTCGGTTATCGTAAAAATCACAAGGTTTCAATTACGGGTACCAAGTACAATTTCGGTAGAAAACCGGGTTAATGCCGTTTGACGCGAATTTCGCAATCATGTGGAATCACCCGTGATTCAATTACGTGTTTTCGTCGAATCGACCTATATCCGATGACATTTCAATTATAACGGTACCGTATTGACCATTGTCGATTATCATGGTTGAGCGATCAATTTCTAATCGAATTCTCAAGTCTGCCGCGTTTATATCCCTTAACGACTTTACCTAATAAGTTCGTTAACTCGTGAGTGATCGTTTAGAGAGAAAGGACCATAGGTGCGTCAACGAAATGCCCATTTTATATTATTGAGACGGAGTCGAAAATTCAGGATGTCACATGACGTAAAAATTCAAAAAAAGTCTAAATGGGCCACAAACAACGACCCATGTGGGCCTAAGCCCACAAGTGGCCCCAACGGGCCCTTAGACCCATGAAGGACGGACCAATTGGCGTCACGCCCAAGATGGGCGGCCCATTGGAGCTCATGGGCCACCTAAGCCATTTTTATCCATTTCAAGTCCCTCATTAACAATCCATGTGTGTGCACAGTAGTGAATGGTACCCAGACCTAGCAAAATTACCATTTTGTCCTCCTAGCCTAATAAGACAAAAGCCTTTTGCATGCAGATGGTGTGGGGCATTCAAGAGGCTAGAGGATAGAGAAAGTGACATGATCCTAGCCTTGTCTACCCTATTTCTAGTTTAGTAACGATAGTTGCATTAAATGGAGCTTGGAGAGCAAGTTTTTGCAAGGAGCAATCTTGGCCATCTATTCTAATCTTGGGAAGCAAGGACTCATCTTGACTATCTAATGGCCAAGATTTGTGCTGCAATCTTTCTCTCTCTCCCCTAACTCATTAAGCCCTTCCTCTATCTTTTTCTCTCATTTCCTTCACATTTTCTCTTTGTTCCATCCTTTGACCAAATTTCCTCTCTTTCCCCTTATTATCTCATTTGGCTTATCGCACACCCATGTCTCTATCGTTTGCCTCTCTTGAATCTCACTTGTTGTCCACCATCCACCGTTCCTCAGCGTGCCGTTGCGTTGCTGCCATCGCTCCACCACCGAGGCATCTCCATAACCCTCACCATGGGCTGAACAATGCTGGTCCGGCCACCACAGCCATTGTCCGGTATTGCCACTCCTCCCATGACCCTTTTTAAAGTTAGGACTTGGGTGTGAATGGCTTTCTAGCCCTTGAATAGGGTTATTGTTACATTTTTGAGTTAGTTTAAGGTTAGGTTAAGGATTAAATGATGTTTTGTTATCGTAAGGTTCCAATAGGTTATCTCGAGAGCTTATCATGTTCTTGTGGATAGCTTATCATGTATTTGATAATAGTTTATCATGTTTTTGTCAATAGCTTATCTCGTTTTGGGTGATAGCTTAATAAATTTTAGCCGATAGGTTATCGCAATTTATCAATAAGTAGTTATGTAGTAAGCTAGTATGGTGTGATATGTTAAACCAATAAGAAAATAGTTATTAGATTGTTTATGACGGCATGTGATAAGTTAATTTAATGATCTATGTACAAGTGCAATGACTTGTCCTATATCGACTCAATCGCTTTATTCGATTAAATACGCAAACGGAAGCATAAACAATTCACCCAATCAATAAACGGTGATAGTTTTAACCACACTTCAATGTCACTCATTACGACATTTCATGTTCAATCAAAATGAGCGGTCATTCGCACTTTCAAAAGGTTTCAGGGTTAGCCTAACTCCTCTATGCTACTAAGCGACTTGAAAAGGGTGGTATCCCCCATGCGCCTAGTACGCATCCAACTCAAAATACCATAGCTCGGGCTTGGCTAGTCATGATTAGGGCCTGAAAAAGGTTAAACAATAGGAGTGAGATAAACTAAATGAGTAACCTCCCTAAACCTCGTGTAGGGAAGTCATTTACCTCAAAAACTCCCTAAACATGCAAGTTATCTATTGACGGCAAATCAATAGCAAACCAACCTCTACTTTGCCTTAAATATAACATGAATGATTATTCCACTTCCTCAAAGCCATTAATATGAGCATATAAACAATTCTTGAAACACCTCCTACACTCAAGAGCCAAACATAAAAACATGTGATATAACATAGTCATGTGGCTCATATATTAATCTCATGTCACACATCTGTAGACTACAACATCGCTTTTCTTTTCTTAAAATATGCATTCACTCACTCATGCACTTTTCACACAACCATAACTAAATTATTACAGCCACTCAGGACCCAAGGTCAACCCGAAGGTTCGCAGTCATCCGATGTAATTGGGCATCGTCTCGCCCCATCGAGCACGGCATCATCCCGCGTATGCATACGCCTCAAGACAGCATTCCAATAAGGAGCTTTGTTTCGAAATCCATCCGTGAACGGCATCTTGTTGATTTGGGAGCATCCGAACTTAATCAGGCATCATCCCGCATAATCATATGCATTAGGACGAAGCCATCACCTCACATAATCATACACATCAAGGTTTTTAAGTGATCACACGAGCATACAATCACTCCGCATACAATCACCCCTCATAATAATACGCATCAAGGTATTTAAGTGATCACACGAGCATACAATCACCCTTCATAATAATGCGCATCAGGGTATTTAAGTGATCACATGAGCATACATCACTCAAGCTCATTTCATATCTTTCTCATTAATTGATAGAAGAGTGTGTAAACCCTAAACCCTAAACCTACATACAGCCATATCATGCTGTTATGCCACGTGATCACATCCCAATGATGCATTTGTCAAATTAATCATACTTCTATTTCATGGCATATTATCTCATAACAACGCTTTAAATACTTCATCATACTATCTTTTCATATGTTCATACGTGTGCAGCTAATTAGTCACATGCCATCATGTCATACTTATTTCTCATATCATATCACCCAAATACATCACTTAAACACTTCTACATGCCATCTTTCCACATAACTTTTATTTGGCTAGAATTATTTTCCCATTCTAACAAGTACATAACATGCACTATATTCAACTTTAGCAACCAACAATACATCAATCAAATTAGGACTCATGGCATTATAGAACTCTCATCAATGTAAGACAAATCATTACAATTGTGTATAAGTTATTAGAATAATATATCATATGCCATCATAACCTATACAATGACTTATTTCACATTATTATAACATGTTATCATAACTTAACATTTATCACATATCACAACATAATAATTTATCACATCTCCACTTATCACATTTCAATAGCTTATCGGATATTAGAAAAGCTTATCATGATAACATATCTCATCCTACGATATCCTATCATGATAACCTATCGATAAAGCATGATAACCTATCCGAACCCTATGATCACTTATCATGCAAAACCCACTTATCACCTCAACAAAACATCATTTTACCTTAATCTAACCCTAAACTAACTTCAAAATATAATAACAACCCTATTCAAAGGCTAGAAAGTCACTCACTCCCGATTCCAAGCTCGGCAAGTGACGGCGAAGGTGCGACAAGAGTTGAATGGATGTTGTGGTGCTCAATGGTGGCTAGTCACCTTCCAAAGAGATCATGGCAAGGTTGGGGCCGGCGGCATGGCTCACGGTGAGGCTCGACGAGGCTTGGCGGTGGCTGGTCAATGCTTGGGAGCCCACAACAAGGCCAAAACAGCTAAGGGACAGTGGCATGAGGTGGTGAGGACAACAGTTCAGCCATGGCGATGGTAAGGGCGTGTGGCTTCCTAGTGGTTCACAATGGCTCCAACCAAGAGGAAAAGAGAGGGATATGGATGTGAGATGAGGGATGGGGAGGATGAGATGGTTCATCTAGTGCAAGGAAATGGAGAGAGGGAGTGAGTGAAAATTCGTCCAAAGGGCTAGAGAGAGAGAGAGAGAGAGAGAGAGAGAGAGAAATGAGAGAAATGAGAGAATGAGAAAGAAAAAGGGGTGGCTGAATGAGCTAGGGTAGAGAGAGAAAGATTGCTACACAAGTCTAGGCCATTTGAACATGCCTTCTTTACAAAAGTTTTAAAGAATATCCATAACTACAATATATAGAAATTTCAAAGAGTTTGTGAAGATTTGGATTTCAAAATGAGTCTCTCTCTCCGACCATTAAATTTGCTTGGCGGACGAATATTTTGGGTTATGTTAAGTGATTTGCTGCTCTTTCCATAGCATGATTTGGACTTTGGTTTTTCTTCATGAAAAATTTCATTTAAGGTCTTATCTACAACATATTAAAATTTCATACTTTTTCGAGCTTGAAATTTAAGGTTTGATAGGGTAATGATACTAATTTCAGAAAATTGCTTGAAACTGTTTTCACCCTAGGATAAGAGAGTGAGACGCCCAACTTGGAGGGCAAGGGGGTTGCACGCCCAACTTGAGGAGCAAGCCAATCTAGAGTCTTCTTGATTTGGGATAAGGATGCATTAAATATCTTTAGACTATAGTTCTTCAATGCCAAGATGAGGTGTCCCTTAAAGGAATAGACCATAATGCCTCCTAACCTAAAAAATTAGAGAGCAAGTTTGTAGTATGATAGTCATTTGCTTAGGTGTCCCCATAATAGTTACATGTAATTATTCCATGGTGATTAACCCCTTAGATGGACCAATGGAAAGATGAGGAAATGTCGCCCCTAAGAGCTAGACTTGCCACCCATCTCCTTAGCTTGCCACCTCCTCAACCTAGATTGTCCACCTACATGAAGATGATTGGTCCATTTGGAAAGATCATCATGAGGGGTTTGCCAATAAATAGAGTCATTCCCTCCCCTCATTTCCACACCACACCCTCTTCCTTCTTCACTCTCTCGACCTCTCCCTCTTTCTTGTGGCCGCGCCCCTCTTGCCCATTTGCTTGCCTGCATGTTGCTCGGTCACCTAGGCTGTTCATTGAAGTGTAGTAAGTAGAACTTACTAATATTTGGCTAGGACGTTGTATTGCGCTATTCCAAGCATGTGACAAGTCCTTGACTGAAGTTGATTGACTTGTTGTTGCTTGACGTTCGGTTGTATTTGCTTGCATCGGTTTAGACATTTTTCCTTGATTTAGTTTGATCCTTGTTTGATGAGCTTTGGCTTGAGTTGTTTTGGACAAAAGCCCGGTTTGTGTGTTTATTTTATATGCTTTGGTTTTTGTTTTGATACAAACCTATTCGAAAAGCATTTTTGTGAAAGCTTGGTATTTCCTTACAAAATTACTTCCAACTATTTTCATAAATGCATGTTCTAATTCATGCCTTGAGCTCTAAAAAGGGGTTTCGTCGGCCTTGAACGTAAATGGGATCACGTCGGATTAGTCATTTTTGTTGAGAAAACTCCTATCAGGTTTTGAAGTTGACAAAACTTTCATTCTCTTATTCTTACTCTTACTCTAATGAATATTAGACTTCTGTGTTATATCGTGGAATGATATCAAAGTCTATTTTCTATCAAAAGTCTTTTTCACTCTAACAAAGATCCAGACCAAACCTAAGTCAAGAACGGAGATATAATTAGACTCAGGATTATTGATCTTTCAACAAGGATTTAGTACGAACAAGATATATATGGCTTTTTGGCGGAGAATCTCACTTACTTTTTCTAAATATATTGATGAAATCAATCACGGATTAGTGAAATAAATTTCAAAGATAAGTTCCTTTTTAGGAAGCATCTACTTCCATTGACCCACTTGTGGGCTTGGGCCCATGTGAGTCCTTGTCCATGGCCCATTTCCACATTTCCTAACCTTTATGTCCCGTCGATGAAAAATCAAGTTTTTGCAATACCCATTGCAATCCCACTCTGAAGATTTGCCACTATTGTAATCCCATTTCGAAAATTGGGGTCGGATTGAGGATGTGACACCCACTCTCTCTCTCTCTCTTGGCCTCGTTTGCGCCCACCCCTCACCGAGCCGCTCTCTCTAGCTTCTTTGAGGTTCATCAAGGTAAGTAAAATCTCTAACTCTTGTTTAGGGCAATAGTCTATATCATCAAGTTTAGTTATGTACACACCCGTGCTTATTTTTATTAATGCTAATGATTGATTGCTCATGTGTTTACATTCCTTAGCTAAATCACACTCCAAGTCACGAATGGGTCTCATTCAGCCTTAGACCAGCATTGAGGCATGTCAGTTCAAGTCATAAGTCATGTTGCTTAGACTTGGTTGCGCTCTCATTCGGCTTAGTTAGTATATATGTTGATGATCATTTTCCTCATGCCTTTGTTTGTAAATAGAATTCCTAACTCTTGGCTAGGGCAATAGGCTACATTATCGACTTTAGTTATTTGTTCACCCAGGTAAGCCATATGTATGTTGTAATATTCTTTTGTATGGTCTGTTCATGTCTGCACGCTTGAATGTGTGCATGCCTAGGACAAGGTTGAGGTTTGCTCGACTTGGAATAGATGTCAAGTCGTGATTGCCTAAGTTTGCAAGACCATGGATCAGCATTAAGGTATGTCGGTTCCAAGTCTCGTTCAATGCGATGATTGCCTAGGTCTGTGAGATCTTTATTGGCATTAAGGTGTGTCGAATCTAAGTTTCATTTTGTGTGGGGATCACTCAAGGCCATGAGATCTTGTATTGACATTGAGGCGTGCAAGTTCCATGTTTGGTTCGATGCAAGGATCGCCCAAGGCCGCGGGTCTTGGATCGGCATTAAGGCATGCCGATTCCAAGTCTCATTCAATGCAAGGATCACCCAAGGCCGGAGGTTTTGGACTGGCATTAAGGCATGCCAATTCCAAGTCTTGTTCAATACGGAGATCGCTCAAGCCTACGAGGTCTTAGTACGGCATTGAAGTGTGTTGGTTTCAAGTCTTGCTTGGTGCGGGGATCATCTTAGACGTGCGCTTCAAGCCACGAATCAAGAATCATGCCTAGCGTGTTATATAGTATAATATTGAGGGTCGTGGCACACACTCTTGAATGAGCACGCCCTCAAGCCTTTATATGCATTGGCTCAGATGGAAAATGAAAAACCGAACTTTATGATGCACCATGTGTGATCACCTAATGAAAGAATAAGAACCGTAATCAATTGAGGTGGCGATAATACCCCCACGCTAACAAAATGCTTGGGTTTAAGCTAAGAAGTCTCAGGAATCTAGTCCTGAGAAGTCTTGGTTGAGCTGAGATGCCCTAATCGAGCTAGAAAGCCTAGCATGGAGCTAGAAGTCTCAGTCGAGCAAAGAGGGCCTGATCAAGCCAGGACGAAGTTAAATAAATCTTTTATGCATGTCGGTATATGCATAAATATGATATGTTGATGTGTTTATTGATAAACTGAAGGTAAACATACATTAAAGTATGTTGTAATAGACATTTGCATGTAGTCGAGGTGTAGTAATAAGTTTGCTATTAGTTTGCCATCGACATTGTATTGCAAATGCTATACTAGTTAGATTTTAATGATGAGATGTCCTCCTAGTAGAGAATTAAGAATTTTACTTACTAAGTCTTCCAACTCACTCCCTTATCTTTCAGACTTGCAAGCATGGAAGTCTCATGTCAATTTTGGGAACTACAATTACGCTAAAGGAGATAGGAATTTCCCTAGGTTATGTGGAAACTTATAGTGTGATGTAAAAAGGAAAGATAGCCTATAAAGAAAGGGCTCATAAATGTACTGTTGTAATATAAAGTAGTGTGTTCCGTATGATATATGTCACAATCTTCCGACTGTTATTTGTCTAGGGGTTTGTTTGTTCATATTTTTGCATGTGCCTATTAACAAAATTAAAAAAAAATTGGGATAACGATGAGTTTGGGACTTCGCAAAAATAACCTCTACCGCTTGTGACCCTAGAGATGGAATTGGGGTTGTTACAATCAGAGAAGCTTAGTGACTCAATAATGGTGGGATTGAAGGCTCAGTTGAGTAAAAATACTCCGATGTCATATAAGGTTTGAGAGAATCGAGAGAATTATGAGAAAAAGTTTTTACAACTTATACATTTTCCATCAACTAAGTACATGTATTTATACAAGATATTACAAACCATTAGAATTAACCAAATTGAATTTATAATCCCTTGATCTTAGCACTTGCTTGTTATGTGAGATTCTTCCTTGACTTTTAGCACTTGTGTGATTTGGTTTGATCTTGATTTTTTAATTTGCGCCATTATATTAATATGTGCAAGCTTCTTGTGCCTCATATTGCTCTCATCTTTTACATAAACAAGACAATAATCTAAATAGCACTAATACCGACACACAACATATAACATGATCGGCATGACATGCTAACACGTTTTTAAAAAAAAATAAAAAATTTCAACACGTTGGAACAAGTTGTATATTAAATATATTTTCATACATATATGATAAATCATTATTTTTAAAATTATTTCAATCAAATTAATTTTCAAATTCAAAAAATAATTAATTAATTAAAAAGAGCCTATAATAAATTTACGCTAAAAACATTAATCCATCATTTGTTAATATTATTCATTGTTTCAATTTTGAGCAACACGGCAAAAGGAGCGACTCTTGCTAAGAGGAGGGGGAATTAGGTGTTACAGTAAAAGTAAGAGTTAGAAGAGGAAAAAATTAGATTTTTCTTTTTTCCACATTTATTATTTTTATGGTTTTTTTTTTTACATATTTGCATTAAATTAACTTGTGTGTCGAAATCACATATCAAAATTTCGGACTCATATGTCGGAGAATTTACCATGTGTCGAATTTTCCAATACTTGTTGACTACGTGTTAAAGAGTATTGGACAAATGTTGAAGTGTCCAATATTATTTTCATTCCTTTTCCAATTAATTTTTTTTATTTTGATCTCTGTCCAATCCGACACATTTTCATCCTTCGAAATTTATCTATAGCCTTCATCACAAAATTGGCTAATGCTCAACAAATTGTGATTTGAACCCTTGACCGAGGATAAATCTTTAACTATTGGAGTTTCGAGCTTGAAGAATCACAAATTTTGAGGGGTCTCTGTCCTTGCGTCGTGAACATCTATTGTCAAGATACCATTTGCACTTTTTCTTCCTCGATTAGCAGCATGCTAACAAGAAAACACGACTTCTTTACTTCTTTCATTCCCAAATGTTTTTGGGTCCTTTTCTATTAGATAAAGAGATGACGTTTTGTTAGTGCTTGGTCGGATTTGGGACGGCTTGATCCCGGGTTCGCACAACCATTGTGGGGCCTAGTTTAGAGAGACTGAGAGAGAGAGAAGGCCAGACTTGAGCAGGTCGGAGCTTGTGGGTCACGTGACTAGGACCAGGTCTAGGTTTTTTTTTTTACCAGCTCTACTTTGGACGGAGAGAGAGGAGCGAATATCAGTACTTGGATTTGTCTCTGTGAAGTTTCTAATCATCGGGGAAGTTTCGTTGGTGGGAGTTCTCTATTTTTTTTTTTTTTTTTTTTTGGTCGAAAGAAAATATTGTATTCATATAGTCGGAAGCTTACAACCCGACGCTAAGGCATCCGCATAAACAAAGTCGATCAAGAGGTAGGGTGGGAAAATGTTCCAATTTTGGGCCGAAGTTTCTAAACGCTGGGCCTTTGCGGCCTAGTCGGCAACGACGTTGGCCTCACGCCTACAGAATTGCACAGTCAAATTAAGGAAAAGAGGAATCGATGCGATGGCCTTCGCAAGCAAAGCATGCAGTTCCCATGGCGGCGATTTCCTACCCATGACGGCGTTGACGACGTTGTTGTAGTCACATTCGATTACGATTGGATACCTTGCTACAATAGATGCTGGAGCGTGAATGTGACGGCCTGGAACTCCGCTGCCAGAGCCAATGCGGCTGGAAAACTTATCGAATAGATTTCGGTAAGTCGGCCGTGATGATCTCTACAAATAGATGCCATCGATCCTTCAGTACTTCTTGGCTGATATGCTGCGTCAATGTTGCATTTTAAGGTACCCGGGTCAGGTGGTCGCCAAAGCTATGTTGGGTTGAGATTTGTAGTAGATTTTCTCGACAAGGTAGGAGCACAGATCTGATAAAGTCGTGTCTGAGTTAATGCAACCTCCACTGCTCGGGTTGGATCCAGATGTTGGTTGCAGAAGATGAAGCTGTTGCGCATTCACCAGATCTGCCAAAGAACGTTGGCTATGACTTCCAGAGCAGGTGAGTTGCTTGTCGATTCAACTTTTGCTGTTAACCATGCGTCTATTCGATGGATCGTGTGAGGCTGTAAGTCGATGTTGATCTGTGGATGAGCCCATATATCTTTAGTCCATGAACACAATAGGAATAGATGCTCTAGAGTTTTTGGGGTTTTCTGTTGACAAAGCTTACATAAAGGATCGGCGATGATATGTCATTGAAACAAATTGGCTCTAGAGGCTAGTGCATTTTGACAGACCGACCAAAGAAAAGTGCGTATTTTAGGTGTTGTTCGCATTGCCCAGATTTTTCTCCATAGAATCCTAGGGTTCTAGTATGAGGTAGATGCTTTGTGGTTGTCGTGGTTGCCTGTGATATTAGTTAAAGCATGATAACTGCTCTTCACTGTATGTCAGCCATCCTTTGTGGCTGTCCAGACTAATTGATCTTCAGCATAGGTAGGTCTAACTGGAATGGTTAGAATCTCATCTATGATATGGGCATCTAGAAAACTGTGGAGCAGAGATGTGTTCCAGCTGTTATGGAATGGATCTATTAGATCAGCCACTAGTTGTGGTTCCTCTCTTCTCGCAGGTCCACCAAGAATTCCTCTTAGTAACCACTGATCCTCTCGGATTCTAATTTTGCTTCCATTACCCACTGACCATCTAACATGTGGTAAGATAGCCTCTCTACCCATTAGAATACTCTGCAATCCCAAGGATGGTCGAGTTCCTTTATCCGCTGTGCTGAATTCTCTGGAATGATAGTAAAGACCCTTAAATATCTGACTCCATAAAGCTTGAGACTGTTGTAGTAATCGCCACGCCTGCTTTCCAAGCATGTCTCTGTTAAATTCAATAAGATCACGGAATCTTAGGCTGCCGTTATCTTTACTGCTTTTAAGAATATCCCATTTCTGCCAATGTATCCCTGCTCTGTTCTGATCATTCCTCTACCAGAATCTAGCGATACTCTTTTCTATAGTTTTACAAATAGACAAAGGAAGCTTAAAGATCGACATTGCATAATGTGGAATTGCCTGAATCATAGACTTGATAAGAATTTCCTTACCTCCTTTTGAAATTAACTTTTCTTTCCATCCCTCCAGTTTTGCATAAACTCTTCCTAAAATCCAGGAGAACATCTCCTTTTTGGAACGACCCCAGTCAGAAGGTATTCCCAAATATTTACCATACCTCTGTAGCACATGTATTCTAAACTCTATCGATATATTTTCCTGCAGTCTGATAGGACAATGCTTGCTGAAGATCAGCCTAGATTTATTACGGTTCAAAGCCTATCCTGTGGCCATGCAATACTGATTTAAAATATCAGCAAGGTTCTGGCATTCCCAAATGTTACCTTCTAGGAAGAATATTGCATCGTCAGCGAAAAGTAAATGGGGCAGGGTAGGACACCATTTATTTAACCTAATTCCCTTAATGTGTCCCATGTTGACTGCTTGATTGATTAGAGTTGACAAAACATTCACTAATAGAATAAAGATGTATGGAGATAGAGGGTCACCTTGTCTGAGGCCACGGGTTGGGTAGAAAAAAGGAAGTTGCTCTCCGTTAAATCTAACACTATAAGATGTGGTGGTAATGCATTGCATTACCCATTGTACCCACCTTGGAGGGAATCCCATTTTGAGAAGATAGTC
Source organism: Eucalyptus marginata (assembly GCA_014182565.1). NCBI lineage: Eukaryota > Viridiplantae > Streptophyta > Magnoliopsida > Myrtales > Myrtaceae > Eucalyptus > Eucalyptus marginata. The sequence goes on from CM024593.1 coordinate 13,540,912, forward strand.
GCTAAGGAAATCCCATTCTACTCTATCGTAAGCTTTTTGCATGTTAGTCTTTAGGATTGTGTTAAATTTTCTTTTTCGCCTTCAAGTCTTAAATTGATGAAGAACTTCTTGGACGATTAAAATGTTGTCTTGAATCTATCGTCCACTCACAAAAGCCGACTGTTCCATAGAAATCAGATTAGGTAAGCAAGGTTTTAGACGATTAGCAATTACCTTTGAGATGACTTTATATGCAAAGTTGCAGAGACTGATTGGTCTGTATTGATCCAGTCTCTCTGGGTGAGGTGTCTTAGGAATCAAGGCGATAATGGTCCGATTTAGATTAGAAGGCATCCGTCTTGACCGAAAGAAATTTTGTACAAGGATAAAAAGATCTTCTTTAATGACCTCCCAATGAGTTTGATAAAATAAGCCATTGAAATCATCAGGGCTTGGAGCCTTGGTAGTTCCCAACTGAAAGGTGGCTTGGCGAACCTCCTCTAATGTAACCAATGCCAGCAATTGGTCATTCATTTCCGTGGTAACTACCTACGGGCATTGATCTAGAATTGGTCCATAATCCCGATATCCCACCGTCGTGTATAACCCTGAAAAGAAATTGGATGCCATGCCTTGTAAAATCTGAGGATCATGAATCCATTGTTGGTGGTCATCCTGCAACATGCTAATTCAATTTCTTTACCTTCTTTGAAGAGTAGTAGCATGAAAAAATTTCGTATTCTTATCACCCCACCTTAACCATTGAATCCTGGATCGCATAGCCCAATATTGTTCTTCTTGTCGCCAAGTCCGGCTTATTTCCTCTCTGAGCTGAGTTGCTTCCACTCTATTATAATGACAATGCTGCTAGTTGATAAATTGTTGAAGTCGATGCTGTAAGATGGAAATTTTAAGATCGCCCCTCGAAAACTTTGATCGACTCCACTTAGTTAAGGCTTCAGAAACATTCTTTATCTTTTGAATAAGCCCAGAACCTTAAAACTGCACTGAGTTCCATGTTGCGAAATAACTTCGCGGCATTCTTCATCTTCATTCCAAAAAGCTTAAAAAATAAAAGCCTTCCTACGTCTTTTATATGGTGCTGAAGTGTTGATAATTAAGGGGCTGTGGTCAGAGCCCACAGCAGGCAGTGCGAAGACCTCAGCTTCAGGAAATAATAATCGCCAATCCATTATGCACATTACCCTATCCGAACGTTCCTTCACCAGCTTATCTCCCTCTCGGTTATTCATCCAAGTAAACCGATAGCCTTTGCTTTCTAATTCCATAAGGGCACAATCATTGAGAACCGCTCGAAAAGAGAGCATGCGAAAAGGATCTACCTGTCTTTTTTCTACCTTTTTCCCATGGATAGAGTATGTCATTAAAATCACCCACACAGACCCAAGGTAAAGTGTTAGCTGAGCTTATCTCTCTAAGTTTAGCCCACAGAATTTGCCTATTTTGGTAGACAAAAGGAGCATGCAGATAAGTTAGACATATAGTTCGATCTTCCTGCACATCTCTGTAAGTCATATCGAAATAATCTTGCGTTGTACGAAGCACATTTAAGGACACTTGATTGTTCCAGAAGACTGCCATACCTCCCGCAAAACCAATAGGGTTGATAATATGAGCGTTATTGGAGTGTAAGCGGCACTGAATACTTTGAAGCTTCACATCATCGTTCTTTGTTTCCATTAAGAATACAATATTGGGCTTTTCCTTGGCCGTCATGGCCTTGAGAGCTTGAACTGTCAGGGGATTGCCCAAACCCTGATAGTTTCGGCATATCATCTTCATTCGTGTGTTGGTGACTGTTGAGGGCCAGACACCAAAGCCCAATTTCCAGCTTCCCTTGCTTCAAGCACTGGTGTTTCCATGAGGTTTGTTTCATCCAGGTTCTCCAAGAGCAAGCCCTTGGTGTCATAGGGAATGTATCGTTTCTGTTTTTTGGTGACACCCAACTTTGGTGTTAATCTTGAACTTTTCAGTTTCTTGTGCTGCTGAATATCCATATATGGGGACTGAATACTCTTCATTTTGGCTGTTATAGGAATGAGCGATGTGTGAAGAGAAGTCCCTTGCATAAGTGCCTCCTGAAGATGCTGCTAGTTAGGGACTGGTGCTTGTTGATCCGTTGTAGTTGCTGGTTTAGATAAGTTTGCTACATCAATATGACATGGTGGGGGCAGAAGAGGGATATTCAGAAGTTGTGAGGGAGGCGTTTCAAGTATGCTTTCTTCGGACTGAGGTGGTTTGTCTTGAGCTGCGTAAAAAGTTTGCCAATAAGGGCTGTATTCTTTGACCTCAGCTCTAAGCCATTGGCCGTAGGCCATTTTCTCCCGTCCGTCTAATTTGGCCTCATCAAAAGGGTAGTCCTTGCAATGCATTGCATAATGGCCCAATTTGCCACAAAAGTAACAAAAATGGGATAAGCGCTCATAGCGAAAATCTAGCCAAAGAGTTTTCCCGTCAATACGAATCAATTTTCCTGTCCTTAAAGGTTCCTGCAGATTTAGCTCAACCCTCACTCAACCAGCCCTAAATGTTACTCCCACTTTAGTGTCGACTCTGACTTCAATTACCTGACGGATATCTTGCACCGCCTTGCTCAGCATTTTTTCTGTAGTCCATTCCAATGGAAGTCCAAAGATTTGTACCCAGAAAGGGCAACTAGAGAAATCATAACAGTGTAAGGGGGTGTTGGGCTCCCATGGCTTAAAGATAACTAGATGGCTTGAAAAAAGCCAAGGGCCACCATCTAGGACTCTCTGTTTGTCGGCATATGAGTGGAATTTTGCTACAAATAGGCCTACTTCTCTTTGGGAGATATCAACTTTTTCAGTCCGCCAAGCCCTTTTCAAAGTACTCTGGAAAGCTGGGAGGTTTATTGATGGGTTTGAAAGGAGTTTCCCTACCAATGTTAATCGACATTCTTCCAATTTTTCAGGTGGGGGTTCATCGTCCCAGACTTCAATTTGTTGCTCAGTAGTTAGTCGGCCCAATCTAGAACAAAGAGCAACCAGTCGTGCAGAGTCGCTCGGGTCTCCCGAATCCATCCCACAGAGAAGAGAGTAGGACATACTTAGCTTATAACCTAGCAAGAAACCTCAAAGTGCCAACAATAATATGCATCTACAGGGAAGGGTAGTCCATGGCACCACATAACTTAGCTATCGACTGAAGTACCGCACAGAATTATCAGAGAGAAACAGTGGAGTGAAGGCATGCAAAGGGCGAACCAGGCGGAGATGGTCTACTGCTTGAATTCTGGCCCCACGACCATAATCCAAAGCTGGCGGAGAAGGAGAATTGCGAAGGTTGGTAATGGCGAAAGAAATTCAACAATGGAGGTGGGTGATGCTGAAATTCAAAGGTCAGGAGGATGGTATAGATGTAATTGGGCTTATGGTTTCTGTAAACATAGCTACCAAGCAGTAGAAAAACACTCTACATTTCGAGAGGATCTATGGGAGAGCTCTCTATTTAGCACGTATGAAAAAGTCAAATATAATTCGATTAAAGAAGAAAAGGAATAAAAGAAAGTCAATACAAATCGATTCCACAATGCGGTGACGTTCCCACCTCTGACGGGCAGCGGGTTAAAGCGATGTAACTCGGCCCACCCAACAAGTTTCAACGGCTACGATTTGTCTGTAGTAAAAGCACACCGTCACAGTCGTTAAGCACGGTTCTGCGTTCCTCCGGGCGACTCGCGTTCTCGCAAGCCATCGCCCACCAGAGAGAAAATCACGAAAACGAAAGCAAAACCAGAGAACAACACTCATTTTCTCTGCCACTCCTCTCTCTCTCTCTCTCTCCATTTCACGGATCTCTCTCTGTTTCTGAAAGATGAGCAAGGGACCGGGACTTTTCTCGGAAATCGGCAAGAAAGCGAAAGGTATCGACTCGATCCCATCTTCCGATTCCTTTCGCGCGTCGAATGGTGCGCTCGGGACGGATTCGTTCCTCGAGTATTGACCCCCCTCGTGATTTCCATCGATTCGGTGCAGATATCTTGACCGCGAACTACACCACCGATCACAAGGTCTCCATCAACACCTGCAGCGAAAATGGCGTGGTATGTCGATCGATTATCTCGTCTCCCCTCCTGATATCGGGGAATACGCGCGATAGATGGGAACTGTCTCGTTGAATTGTTGAAATCCATGATTAGGGAAAAGAAAGATTTTATCGATCTTCTCTTTTTTTTTATATTTCTCTGTTGGGTTTTGATTCGAAATTGATGTGTCTGGGATTATGCATCGTGGCGTCCCATTGGACGGGGTGTTTGACTCGATTCGGTCATTTATGTGATTACTGATTCCTTTCAACCCAAATGAATAGGTCTGATTTGATTAAGGAAGCAGCAATTGCGTTTGGTTGTGGTCCACCCTGTTTACAGATATATTCGGTCATTGAATTATTACTTTGTAGGGTTAATTCTTTTTCTCTAGAATTTTGCATTCTATATTTCTTTCTGCCATTGCTATTTTCACCGTTAAATATCTGTACTCCTTATAGTGGTTAAAGAACAGTTAGCCTGGCGAAATTTCGCGGGATTTCTTCCTTGTTATGGTCATTTCTCACATGAGGCAGAGACAATAGGTGGAACTGAAAACCCATGTGGAACTTTGAGTTTGTTCGCAGAACAAATGAACTTGTTGGGAAAAAGGAAGAGTGAAAGTAACAACCTTACCATTTTGATGAATGTGTACAACTTGAGGCAATGGTGGAAATTGGTTGCAGAAATCACAAGTACCAAACCATCTATATCAACAAAGCGATAATAGAGATGGGCACCAACTGTATTTACATGGTTTTTATGCGTGGTCTCTGTCACAGTTATGTATAAATAGCATGTTACAGTTATCTTCTAAAGTCCATCCTCAGTTCAGCAATTTAGATTTCGATCATATTTACATGGTGGTTATGCGTGGTCTCTTTGTCACAGTTATGTATAAATAGCGTGTTACGGTTATCTTGTAAGGTCCATCCTCAGTTCAGCAATTTAGATTTCGATCATCTTCAGAAAGCACAAAGAAGTGGTTAGAATAATTTTGAAAATGTCGAATCTCACATAACCATAAGTATCTTAAAGGAATTTAGAGGTCAAAATAGCATGGCTTATTATGACTTCTAATTAGCCATTGATGAAATTTGCTTATGGTGGTCTCTCTCTCTCTCTCTCTCACTCTGCATGCCTGCATGCAATAGTTATGCAATTTCATGCTTTGAAGAGCTTCATATTGTTTGTTACAGGTGACTGATGTAATTTACCAGGAAGCATTAACTGTTACTTTTGTTGTAATAACTTGCGGGCTTCTCATTACTTTGCCTTCTACAGATCCTCACATCGACGGCAGTGAAGAAAGGAAGCCTTTCAACTTCTGATCTGGCTGCAAAATACAAGTATAAGAATGTCCTTATTGATGTCAAAGTTGATACTGAGTCAAGTGTGGGTTGCTCTTTCTTCACAATTTTTTCCTTTGAAGCTTGAAGTAAGGAGTCTGAATTAACTCAGAAGTATAGTTTGACGTCGATCCTTGTCTTGGCAGATTTTCTCTACCCTCACTTTCACTGACATCCTCCCGTCAACCAAAGCCATCACCTCATTTAAAGTGCCATATTATGATTCTGGCAAGGTAGAACATTTTACAGTGCTAGCCTTGGGAATCATTTAAGATGGTTGCTTGCTGTTTGCTTTTCTGATGGCTTGGCATTCACTATTTTAATGCAGCTGGAGGTTCAGTACTTCCATGAACATGCAACCCTTACTACAGCTGTTACATTGAAGCAATCTCCTGTTTTTGACCTTTCCACCACCATCGGCACTCCAAGCCTTGCATTTGGTGCCGAGGCAGGATATGATGTGACATCAGGCAACTTCACGAAGTACACTGCTGGGATTAGCGTATCAAAGCCAGACTCTTATGCTTCTGTGATCTTGTAAGTTTTGGGCTTATTAATTTCCTTACAAATGTTAGACATCGAACAAATCAACTGATGGAAGATTCTTGACTTTGATGCTCATGGAATCTACTTCTCAGTGGTGACAAAGGAGACTCTATCCGAGCATCATATGTACACCATCTGGATCAGTCTAAGAAGACTAGTGCTGTTGGAGAGATTTGTAGAAAGTTCTCCACAAATGAGAATACTTTTACAGTTGGAGGTTCATATGCCATTGATCACCTCACCATAGCGAAAGGAAAGCTGAATAATCATGGGAAGCTCGCTGGGGTCCTGCAGCATGAGGTTATACCGAAGTCAATGTTTACAATTTCTGGTGAGATTGACACCAAGGCTCTGGAAAAGGCTCCCAAGTTTGGTTTGTCCATTGCTCTTGTTCCATGATGTTTCTCGGCCATCTGTTGATGGGATTTTTTAAGCCCTTTCTCCGATTATTTTTGCCAATGCTTGGAAATGAGCACTTAATAAATAGTACGCCAAATTATTTGCCTTACTTGGCCGAATTGTTTTTGCTCTTTGTGCTTTATGATGAATTTTTTTGTACTTGGAGACATTCTCTAAGTATCTGAGTTTTAGTGAGAATCAGACTGATTGATAAGTTATGGTTGCGTTCCTTGAACCAAGCGATTCAATTCACCTTTAGGGTTTTTTTTTTTCATCCAGTCTGATTTGTTGTCATGACATACCATGGATTTTAGAGTGTTGCAAGTGGTTTTATGTCAAGATCTTTAAACAATATGACGTACTTTAATTATGAGCAGTGTATAATTTATTAGTGCAGTGGTAGAAATCATTGATTCCATCCAACCTGAGCTCATTAAAGGAATTGTTGTTTATTAGCAATCATTTCCTTATCAGTTTCTTGAGTGAACTTAGGTGATTATTTGGCGTTGTCATGCGTGCCTATCAGGTGCAATCATGTCTATATATGAGGACATGATTGAAGTGGAAAAGGGTTTTCTCCTATTACTTCTGCTTCTAGATTTTCTTTCAGGACAAGTTTCACAAAACCCTCTTCAAGTTTGACCTCGGCAACGCAGTGGCTCTTCAACTTTTAGCAGTTGCACGTTATTCTCTGAACTTTCATTTTGTCTTTACTTTCTGCTCGAGTCCCTGCCATCCAGTTCTCTCTCCACTTTAAGCGCCAACTGCAGCTAGGTTGGAGCATACGAAGATAGTAGGATAAGTTAGCCGACTATTGCATGGAAAATAGCATATGAAGGAGAAGATGGCGAGAGGGCGACTCGGGTAGATGTCGCTAATGAGGATTTTAAATGGATTTTTTTAGAGACAGTTGTTAAACGTTATAATAATAGTCAATTGTGCCAATTATTTGGTGTTTGGGCAGTTACAAATCTTTTAGTTAATTTTGAGTTCTCCTTTCTTTCGTATTCGTTGTTTAATATTTTTTTTATTTGCTTTTTAGTCGAGTCATTAAGGGCAAAAAAGGGATTTTATCCATAATGTGAAGATTTGCCCTATAGAGTCACATGTAAATTACCATTCTCTTGTTTGTATCAACACCGGGATGTTGTCGAAATTATATTTCTTTCTTTATTTAAGTTATCAAAATGATTATAAGTATAATTACGTTCCCTAAAATATTCGCGTATCTCTTTCCATCCTATTTTAATTTTGATATGAAAAATCAAACTCACTAAGAAGGAAACCAACAATACTATAATATATAGAAAACTAGCTTTTAGCGGTAAATATGCAAGAGATGGTATTATATTTGCGTTGGTAATTTTAACGAATATTTAAGCTCATAAAACTGGGCATACTTAGAAGATGTGAGCATGAGACCATTCACTTCTATCTCTAGTTAACGAGGAAGAGCATCAAGTTTCTCACCATTTTTAGTATTGGCCTTTAAGGGCGCGTTTAGTAATCTTTATGAGAATAATTTCGATCGAAATGATTCTTTTTTATTTCGTTCCAGGAAACAATTTCTAAAGATTTTAAAAGCTCGTTTGATAAGCTTCAAAATTTCAATTCTCGGAATAGAATTGTGTTTGGCACCGTCTTCAAAATTTTTACTTCAAATCATTTTCTTTTAATTTTTAAATAATTTTATTATTTTTATTACTTTTTTTTTTTTTTCTTCTTTTCTTTTTCTCTTTTATTTCTCTTCTTCTTCTTCAAGGGTTGCCGGTCGTCGACCTTCGGATGACCGACGACCGCCTAGACGAGGGTCGGCCGACCTCGCTAGAGCGTTGTCGGCCCTCGCCGAGGCACGCCTCGACCTCACGATAGCCTAGCGAGGTCGAGCCTCGCCGGCATCTAAGCGAGCTCGGCCTTGCTAGATTTGGGCAAGTTCAAGCCATGGCTCGGCGCCCGATCAAGCAAGGCTCACCGATGGCCGAGGGAGGCCCGGGCGAGGCTTGCCTAGCCTCCGACGAGCTCGCCAGACAGGTCGTCGGTGGACGGCGGCGGCAGTGGTTGAAGAAGAGAAGAGAGTGAAGAAGAACAAGAATAAATAAGAAAAAGGAGAAAAAAAAAAAAAGGGTTAACTTGATTATGAAATTACTCCTGGGAACAAAGAATCAATTTTTTTTTCTTCTCGATTTTGTTCCAAATTTACTTCCAAAAACAAAAAAAATAAAAATTTTACCAAATAAATTTCTATTCCAAATCTATTTCCAGAACAAAAGAACATAAATTATTATTATTTGGCAAGTTGCCAAACACATCCTAAGTAGCTATTGGATCATCAAACTGTGTGCGTGTGTGTGTGTGTGTTTTTTTTTCTAATATTAGTTCTTTGAAAAAAAAAAAAAAACAACAACAACAACCCATCAAAAATATAGTAGATGTTGACTGATGGATTAGTGCTGAATGGACCAATTAAGAATTATGGGAAAAGTTTAATTAAATACCGAAACGGATCCGGAAAATTTCCGAACCTATCTAGATAAATACTACGACTTATCTACTTACTAATTGCACTACTCTAACCACCTAACATGCAATATCGAACGATTAAATTACTAATCCGTTCTAACTAACTATCTAAACCATACTTAGCCTAAACTAATCAACCATTAAGCATAATTAACTCCCTAAGTAGAGATTAGTGAGTAAACTCACTTGATTAACGATTCGACAGGTTCACTTCAAGGGGGACATGAAGCCGGTCCACAAACTCCAAAGCGGGTGCACCTTTCGAGGTCCGGAAGGGTTCTAAAACGAGCCAAACAATGCACGGTGGGCTTGAGGGGGTTCAATTCTGTGGTTGGGCTGAACAAGGCTAGACGGTGGCTGGTTGGGGCCAAAACGGGCAGGGACAGGCGGCGGAGGCTGCAGCGGTCCAGGGGGGGCTTCATAGCGGCAGGCAGTGACGACGGAGCTCCGGCTGAGCTCGACAGCACGGGGGACGCTCGAATAGGACGGCACGACGGCTGGAAGGGTTGGACGTCGCGGCTGGGATACGGGCCCACGCGGAGGGCTCGCGGGGCAGCGGTGGGGGCGCAACGACTAGCGGTGGCTCCAGCGAGACTTGCGACGGCTAGGGAGGGGGGAGGCTCGGTTTCTCTGAATTTTTGAAGCTTATTTGGTCTGCAATGGAGGTGGTCAACCGGTTGAGGAAGGAGGAAAGGGAACAACAAGCATGAGGGGGCTACCTTGGTATCCATTTCTATCTTTTTGTCCCCTTGGTGAGGCCCACCAATTGGCTGTCATCCTCAACCAATTTTGTGCACATTAAACCCCTCAATTTGAAGACATTTCCCTCAATTTGGATTTAATTCCTTCTTGAATCGGTGCAATTCGGCCTCTATAAATTCCACCATCGTATCCTCGATCACATTGGTATTTTTCATCGCCAATAGAATCCACTTGCATCCCAAAAACGCGATAAAAAACGGTCCTCTGAATTTTTCGGTTGAAAATGGCCCTATATTGAATTTTTGCCAAAAATTTTGATTTGCAGAAAAATCTTCAGAGGATGAGTCGATGTTCCTAAAATGACTTGTGACATGATAGAACTTTTAATTTCTGAAATCAGATTTAAATTCGCAGTTAATTTCAATCTGGCACGATTTTAGCGTGACTTAGGCTATCGGGTAGCTTTCAAAAAATTTTAGTGCAAATGACTCGTGGTCGATTTTCTTTGAGCCACAATGAACCTCTTCGACACATTGGCGACTCTCGGTTGTTGTGAAAATCTCAAGGTTTCAAATACGGATACAAGGTATTAAAACGACAGAAAAATCAGTCTAGCACTGGTCGACGAGAATTTTGTAATTTGGTGGAATCACCCACGTTTAGCCACACATCTCTATTGAACTGACATATCTCTAATCTCTAATCGACTTTTAACTGTACCGTAATGATCTCTGCAGATGAGCACGGTTGAGTAGTCGATTCTTGGTCGAATTCCCAAGTCTATTGCATTAAAATACATTAATGACTTCCTTAGATAGTCTAGTTATCTCAAGAGTGATCAGCTTTAAGAATAGCACTATAGGCGCGTTGGTGAAAGACCCGATTTATTAAATTGAAAACAGAACTGAAAATTTCAGGATGTCACAACTCTTCCCCTCTTATAAAAATTTCATCCTCGAAATTTAAACAATTACAACACTTTAAGTGAAAAGGTAAAGATACAATTGTCTCATCGACTCTTCACTCTCCTGAGTTGCTCCTTCAGTGTTGTGGTGTTGCCAAACCACTTTGTCGCGACCCAATTTTTCGGGTTTGCCACCTAAAACTAGGTTAATGGACTACTAAGCCTTTAAGCTTAGCTCGGGCTCTCCCAAGCTCATACCAAATCACGACTTAGGGTTTTAACATGCAAAAGCTTATTATCTAGGAGTCGCCACTAATCGGTTTAGGGTAGGTCGATTAGACACCTAAGTAAAATAATGGAAGGATTATCTTACTTCTACGAACCAGAGATTTTGGGTACGGGGACTTGGTTACACTAGACTATCCTAGTGCCCTTTCGGTACCACTTCTTTTAATTTTAAGAAAATGTTTGGCAATTGGATTGATTTTAATTGAGCTTCCTAACATGTGAGGTGATCATACATGTGCGCATACCACCAATTTAACACATCAAGAAAACAATTAAATAATGCAAAAACATACCTTAAAGCAACGAAAGCATCTGCAATGTTAAATCAGAATTCACATCAACAATCTTAAATATGATTCCTAATTAACACGCAATTTCAATTTTTTTGTTTTCACTTTCTTTAATGAAAATCATGACTTATGCAAATAATCTAAAATGACATGACGACATAACTTAAACTATATGACATGAAGAAATGCAATAATTAAATGCAATTCAAATGATCTAATTATAATGATATGCAATGCGATGCAATGACATACAAAATTATTTAAACTAAAATGACATGCCTCATGCAATTTAATATGCAAGCTATATGTCACGTGACATTTATTAAATGACTTAGTCTAATGACAAGAAAGTTCTAATTAAATGAACTTAAATAAACTAAATGACGTGCATTTGATGTTTCTACTTTTAAAAATGCAATCTATCCTAAAAATTGAATTTAACTTATGCAAAGACAAATTTTGTATTTTCTTTCATGAAATTCGAATGCAAAAATAATCTAGCTAGATTAAAATTCTATCTAATTTAAACTAAGGATTAAGTCATATTAAATCCCAATTTAAACTAAGACATTATCTTAATCTAACATGCAATTTATCTAAAAAGATGATCTAAATTAAAGATGAAACATGCAATTCTAACCTAATATGCACAATGATTTTTTTTTGCTTTTCTTTATGAAATTCGAAATTAAAACTAACACATAATTAAACGTGCAATTCGAATAAAAACTAACAACCTAAATGAATGCATTTTTTTTTTGTTTTTATATTTTCTAAATTGAAATAAAATCCCTATTCTAGATATGCAAAATAACAAGAAATATTCTAGAATCAATTGAAATCCTAATTCAAATATCTTTTTGATTTTTCTTAGTGATTTTCCAAAAACAAACATTAAATCTAACAAGCCAGATATTCAAACAAATAAAGGATTAAAATAAACGAAAAAATAACTCGTTGTCTCACGGGTCAAATTAACGATTATTTTTAACCCTAAACATCACGACAAGAAATCAAAATAATTAAAAATCTAATCCGAAATCTTACGGATCAAATTAATAAATATATTGATTCAACAATTAATATATCATAAACAAACCCCAAGAGTTAATACAATTAAAAAAATGACCCGAAATCTTACGGGTCAAATTAATAATTAAATTAAACCTTAGGGACAAATCCTATAGGTAATGCCTAGAAGAACTATAACCTAAAACTCACCTCACAAAATTCAACTTAAACACTAATAATAAAATTAACTAAAAGTAAAGTAAAATAACATAAAATAAAAAATAAAAAAATAAAAACAACCTAAGGAAAAAAAAGAGGGTGGCACGTTCGTTGGTTGATCCGGCCGGAGGGTCACCGGCGAGGCTCCGGCGAAGGTGGTGCGGCGGCAAAGGGGCTTCTCTCGGAGGCAGCGGGCGAGGCGTCCGGCGGGCCAAGCGTCGCGATGAGGCTCGGGCGGTGCGGGATCGAGACGAGACGGCGTCGCGGACCGGGGGTGCTCGCGCGGGCGGAGGCGCGGCGGGCGGTGGATCTCGAGGCGCGCGCGAAGCGTTGCGGGCGCGAGGCTCTGGGACGGCGGAGACCGGTGGAGCGCCGATTTAGGGCTCCGAGCTTGAGCAGATCTGGGCGGCGACTGGCGGAGGCGCGGTGGTGCGACGCTTCACGGGCGGTGGTGGCGCGGGCGTCGCGTCGGGGGCGGATCGGCGGTGCTGGCGGCGCGAGACCGGCGCGGCGGTCGGCTTCGAGTGGAGGCGGGCTTGCACGTCGAGGCGCGATTGGGGGCACGAGGAGATCAGCAGGCTGCACGTTGGGGCGCGGGCGGAGCTGGGCTGAGGTTCGAGCGAGGCGGAGGAACACCGGGCGTCGCCGATGGAGCAGCAATGGCGTCGGGGATGGAGCTCGGCCCGGGAGGAGACGCCGGAGAGATGATGAACAGTGGCCGCCCCTTTGCCCCTCTTTACACCTTCTTTTCAGCCTTTTTTCTTTTCTGCAGAAGCAAAAGAAAAAGCTTCTGCTGCTGTTGACTATTCCCTTTTTTTTTCTGCTTTTTTGCCCTTTTCTTTTTATTCAAAAGAAGCCCCCCTCTTTATGAAACCCTACGTAACACCTTTTATAGCAAACAAAAAATGCCATACCAATAGAATATTTGAAAACTAACCATAACCTCCGAATCGCAAAAATCCTTATCTCATCAATATTCTACGCCGATTTCATCATCATCCATTGATAAAGATAGGATTAAAATGCGATTTAAATAATTTTCAAAATATCATAATATCGCACCAAATCTTTATTTAAATAATTTTTGTCATTTAAAAGAAACGGGCTCGGGCCGATTTTTTCGTTTTATGGGCTTAGTCCGGCCTGTTAATTTAAATCCAAAAATTTAATTCGAAGCCATTGACCACCGGTCCTAAAAAAATGAAAATGCAAAACATGTAAATTAAAAAATAAACGCACCTAAAATTAATGCTATGCAAATGAATTATAATATTTAAAATTAACCCCTAATGACTAAATGGGCCGCCAAAATTTAGGTGTCAACAGCTGCCCCTCTTTGGAGGTGAGCTCGAAGAGGTTGCCTTCAAAGATAAATTGAGACCTAAATTTTGACCATGCACATGCATTGAATGATTTGATTTTTTTGATTTTTGATTTTTTTGTTGGAAAATGAATCCCATTTTAAAATGCAATTTATATGATGCATGGAAATGCTAATGCAAATGCATGATGCGAAAGGAAAGAACATACCTGCAATTACTTACTAGTCAGTGCGGTAAAGCATCTTGAGGTACATGATAAATCCCTATTTACTTCACAAGTACCCAACTCTCACTCAGGTTCCTTGAAGAGTCAAACAGGTAATAAATTGAAACATTGAGATCGAGAAGAACATTCACATCCGAAGTGAAATGTTCAACGACAAGAATTAAGACATCCAGATCCAGACTGAGATGTCAAAAGAACCTACCCGAAATCTCTTACCTTCAAGGAGGGTAAAATGATTCAAGATAGATTGGTGTTACACGTCCAGGACCCGTACCATTCTACGGTCGCCCAGAATAGTAACATGACTTTATAAAGAAAACTGCTTTCCTAGGACAAGTACCATTCTACGGTCGCCTAGTATGACAGAATTTGGTTATGTCTAGGACCCGTACCTTTCTACGGTCGCCTAAACGGGGATTTACCTTCCAGGACCCGTACCATTACTCTACGATCGCCCGAATAGGGAAATAAAGTTTTGTCTAGGACCCGTACCATTCTACGGTCGCCTAAACGGGATTTACCTTCCGGGACCCGTACCATTACTTTACGGTCGCCCGAATAGGGAAATAAAGTTTTGTCTAGGACCCGTACCATTCTACGGTCGCCTAAACGGGGATTTACCTTCCGGGACCCGTACCATTACTCTACGGTCGCCCGAATAGGGAAATAAAGTTTTTCTAGGACCCGTACCATTCTACGGTCGCCTAAACGGGATTTACCTTCCGGGACCCGTACCATTACTCTACGGCCGCCCGAATAGGGAAATAAAGTTTTGTCTAGGACCCGTACCATTCTACGGTCGCCTAAACGGGATTTACCTTCCGGGACCCGTACCATTACTCTACGGTCGCCTGAATAGGGAAATAATTTTTGTCTAGGACCCGTACCATTCTACGGTCGCCTAAACGGGGTTTTGCTTGGCTAGGACCCGAACCATTCTTCGGTCGCCCAGCGTCGCAATCTGGAAAAATCTTTAGGGACAACTCCATCGAGTGTCAAAGTACTCAAAAGTGAAAATACCTGTACAACGACAAGTATTTAAGGTATATTGGCGATATACTTACCTGGTGACATCTCTGCTCATTAGGGATATGTCTCCTGTAAAGATGGGCCTTGGGCTATGAAAGCACGCCAGGATAATATAAAAGGACTCTAGGCTACGAAAGCATGACAGGTCAATTTAAAAGAACAAGCTTGACCGAGTCAAGTGTCGAGAATGGGTAGAGATATACTTACACGATGATATCTCGATTCTTTGGGATATGTCTTTTGGAACTTGGATATCCCGTGGAGGCCTCTCACCTCCTGGTAGAAATAAATTTTGGAACATTAAGGATGCACCTTGAATGCTCATGATGGTTTCTCATCTCCTCATATCATGAGGCATCTTGAAAAGAACCTGAATGTTAGGAGCTCTTGAGTCTTTGAGAAAACATTATCGTCGACATGATTAGAGCAAAAATGCATTCACCAAATAAATAAGCAATTAAGGCTATTCTGGAATGCATACTTCAAAATCTACTGAAACTTTTATCAATTCAATCAAGATTCATGCATAATGACTTTTGCATCATCCGAATTTCCATTTAAGAGAATTATCGTTCAAGACAATTTTCACTCATGACATGGATTTCTTAAGAATACTAAATGAGAGACTTTCGGTTAGAAAGGACTTTCAACTCATTTTCATTTAGAATGGCTATTTTATGAAAATCACTCAATTTCATCATATCGACATGGGTCCGAGTATTCTCGCAAGCGGTACGATCTTACCAATCTGAGAAGTCTTTAATTGGGACCATAATGCGGGTTTAGCCAACGGCTTAACAAATGGACTCTTTGAGTCAAGGCTATTGAATGAACAGTCTTATAATCATTTACGGGTTTATAAGTCAAGAACCTTGCAAAAATGAGAAAGAAATAATCTTGCTCGCACTTCTTCGAGCGATGCTTATAAACATATGAATTCCTACGTTAATTCAAGTGCCATAATCTGAAGAGACTTTATAAGGGACGTAACGTAGGTTGGGTTCATGGGTTGAGAAATGAAAGGATTATTAGGCTCAAAAAGTGTGTAAAGGGTGAGAGTTGATGATCATCTTGGCATTGCCACCAGTTTTCTTTTTCACCATCGGGGATTGTCTTTATGAAGTGCCCCATTGATTGTAGAAACTCGACATTTGAGTTCTTTGAGTATTGCTCCATTGGGATTCAACTCTTACAATTGACAGTCACCTATTTTGACTTTCTTTTTTCATCTATGGGCATTGGTCTTGCTTTTACCAGGCACACTACTTTTTCATGCCCCTAGTTCTCATGCATTTTTCCTCCACTTCTTTTTTCATGGGCATCGACCTTGCTTTTACTAGGCACACTGCTTTTTCATGCCCCTTAGTTCTATTTTGAATTCAATTCTTGCGCATAATGGATGCGTCAAGCAATTACACTTTGAATGACATTAGAACTTTTCAAGAGTCTTCATCTGCCTTTTGCCTTGCCCCAGTATGGGGGTTGATCATCAACTGGGTTTGAGAGAAATGAAATTGCAGGCTCAAGTGGGCTATGCAAAGGATATTAGTGTATATGATAGAGAAAGAAATGCTCTTCGTCATCCTAAGGCACTTAAATTAACACATGAATTCAATGTAATAGCATAACTTGAAGATTGATGCAAGTGAAAGCAAGAAAATTTCAATTCATTTTCCTCACCTCATGATGCCATTTGATCTCTTAGTTGCCCCGATGTGGGGTGATTCTTGACAGGGGTAATTTGAAAAGAACATCCATAAGTGTATGGGCTCAAAATGGTTAATCAATTTATCACATGTAGTGTTTGGGATATAACCATGAATTGTCTCTCATCATTTCGGTTGCCGCACCTTTTGCGAGAGAACTCTTTACCTTATGGATATGAACTTTCCTACGCTCATCTCACAAGTGTATAAATATGGGACTGTGTATAGGACAAGGTTTGCCTTTCATCATCCCGACTCGTCTCATTTAGTATGCTCAATCATTGATGTCACTCTATTGAATTGTCTATCTTGACAAATCTCCACATGAAATTGGTGAGCTAAATCAATATGAAAATTCCCTTTTCAAAATAGTCTAGCAACTTTAAGCATGAAAAGAGTTTGTTACTTCAAAACAAACAATTTATTGCACTCAAAACATGGTTTTAAGCACTCATTTAGGGGAATTGCTCCACAAAAGAATTGCCTCAGCAATGGATGTCCTTGGATCGTCTCTATCCATCAAAAGTGGAGACCCGCTTTTGCCCCTGCACAAGAGAATGTGCATGAATAGGATACTATGCAACATCAGAGTAAATTCAAATTGCACAACCATTTTGGCTCGGATCGAGATTTTGTCTCAGTCATATCATTACTATAATCTGTAGTGCCCCAATTCTTCATCTGCAAGAAAAAGAACAAAAGTGTCAATTCCGAAATTAATTATATTCATGAACGCAATGTATCCATTTCATCCAAGACGGATGATCTTCTTTTGACTTGTTTCATCATTTTCTCATGGAAATGAGAAACTTCATTTGCCTTCGAAAATGACATCGACACCAATTATTATGAGAGGTGTCACATATCACACTTTGGAAATCAAGATGATTTTCTTCACTCTTGGGAGATGTCATCACAATCGGCTAGGATATGATCATTTGCCTTCATGTCTATTTTCCTTCGGATGTATGTTCCAAAATCAACGGGCGAACTATCACTGGAAATTGACGCATTATTTTCAAATGCCTCTCGTTATGCTCTGAGACATGAAGTAAATGAGTTAGAAAAAAAACAAGGGTAACCTAATGCATGCTTTTGGAAATGGCTTGAAAAATGATTTTTTTTTTTAAACAATGAAATGTTTTTTGGTTCTTGAAAAAAAATTTTGGAGGAAGCATGAGAAAGTCCAGCCCTCAGGATTTCTCCGTGGATGATATTGTCTTTTCATTGTTGGATATCGTCATCGGGCTAGTTTGATATACCCCATCATGTCCTCAAAATTGGAAATAAAATTGTAATTTCATTGAATAGAATCAAATGAATTACATTATTGGAATGAAAATGATGATTCCTAAACCCCTAAAAAGAGAAAAAATCGAAAATGATTCCTAGAAAGTGAAAACGATTCCTACAAAGCGATAGAAAATTCTCATGCGGGGAGAATGTGCTAGGCCACTCTTCATGGTCCATTTCTTCCAGAGGTTCTTCGTCATTGGCTCCTATGAAGAGGTCATCGAACAGCACCTGTGATTCCTTTCGGGGCATCATCGAGTTCTCTGTCTTTGGAGGTGTCGGATCGTCCATGTCATCCCATCCAATTGGAATTATGTTGCGGGAGTCAAAGTAAAAGCCGGGAGGAGCCGAATACTTCACCAGGTAATCAAACTTGCCACTAGGCTGCCCCAGAGTGTCCATCACTTCCACTTCATCTTGCCCCATTTCAGGGACATTGTCAGGCTTAGTTTTTTCGATAGTGACCAACAATGGGTCATTTTCCAGTTCAGGCATGTCATCATTGCTCATTTGGGTTTTGCCTGACTGCTTCAGGACTACTGTCTCGGAGAGAGTAGGTGCAGGAGTCAAATCCGCTCGGAGAGATTGGATTTGAGCTGTCATGAATTGCATAGAGGTGAGCAACTGTTGGAGTTGGTCTTCCATAGCGGAGATATGATCACACATTTCAGTTTGGTCGGCCATTCTAGCTCTTGATCACCTAAAGAAAATAGGTGAAAATATGTAAGTACGAGGTGTAATGAGAAAACCAATCCATGACAACAATCTATTTTTTTTAGTCAAGAAAAGTTCACATATGAAAATGATTTTCTAAAAATGGACTAAGAAAACAAAGACATGGGATGCCCCAGTAGGGACGAAAATTTTTTAACATGAACTAGGAAGAGTCAAGACATGAATTGAAAACAAATTTCCAGTTTTTTTATTTTCCAAATGATTCGTTGCATGGCAATTTCCTCATTTCATTTTTAATTGACAAAGGAATTAAATCAATGATTGACCTAAATTGTCATGAACTGACCCAAAAGTATAACAAAATAAATTGCATGATACATGGATAGGAGACTTACTTTACCAAGGAAGATCAATGGCAATCACATAGACACATGCATGAAATGTAAGGCTCGATTTCTATCTAAAAGGCTTAACCAAGTGGAGCTAAGAGGGTGATCTGATCGTTGCAGTCTCGCATTAACTTCAGGTCCACTTAACTCCGGGCTCAGTCGAATGGAATGTCCAATAGTCACGCAGTCTCGCGGATATGGACAAAACACATTTCGACACCATGAAAAACTTTCGGGGAAGAGAAGGTCAACCTCTACATAGCAGTCTCGCTTTGGAGGAAGAATACTTCTCAACACCATCCTAGAAATCCTATCGCAGCCCAGGTCGGACCGCAGGTTGTGTGTGTAAATAGTGTAGTGCTAAAGCAATAAAGCATGCACAACAGTTTAAATACAAACAGCACTTCTAATTGGGAAAAATGAATCATTCATCCCACACTCCAACCTGCAAGACAAATGTTAGCAAAGACTACCCCCTTATACCTCCCATCTGCAAAAACATTTAACACCTTAAAAATGTTAGGGACGTACCTGGGATCCTTGCTGCCAAAAACATTTTTAAAGAAAAATTGGCCTAAGTCCACTAAGTGTTTTAACACAAATCCCCAGCGGAGTCGCCAAGCTGTCGCGACCCAATTTTTCGGGTTTGCCACCTAAAACTAGGTTGATAGACTACTAAGCCTTTAAGCTTAGCTCGAGCTCTCCCAAGCTCATACCAAATCACGACTTAGGGTTTTAACATGCAAAAGCTTATTATCTAGGAGTCGCCACTAATCGGTTTAGGGTAGGTCGATTAGACACCTAAGTAAAATAATGGGAGGATTATCTTACTTCTACGAACCAGAGATTTTGGGTACGGGGACTTGGTTACACTAGACTATCCTAGTGCCCTTTCGGTACCACTTCTTTTAATTTTAAGAAAATGTTTGGCAATTGGATTGATTTTAATTGAGCTTCCTAACATGTGAGGTGATCATACATGTGCGCATACCACCAATTTAACACATCAAGAAAACAATTAAATAATGCAAAAACATACCTTAAAGCAACGAAAGCATCTCGCAATGTTAAATCAGAATTCACATCAACAATCTTAAATATGATTCCTAATTAACACGCAATTTCAATTTTTTTTGTTTTCACTTTCTTTAATGAAAATCATGACTTATGCAAATAATCTAAAATGACATGACGACATAACTTAAACTATATGACATGAAGAAATGCAATAATTAAATGCAATTCAAATGATCTAATTATAATGATATGCAATGCGATGCAATGACATACAAAATTATTTAAACTAAAATGACATGCCTCATGCAATTTAATATGCAAGCTATATGTCACGTGACATTTATTAAATGACTTAGTCTAATGACAAGAAAGTTCTAATTAAATGAACTTAAATAAACTAAATGACGTGCATTTGATGTTTCTACTTTTAAAAATGCAATCTATCCTAAAAATTGAATTTAACTTATGCAAAGACAAATTTTGTATTTTCTTTCATGAAATTCGAATGCAAAAATAATCTAGCTAGATTAAAATTCTATCTAATTTAAACTAAGGATTAAGTCATATTAAATCCCAATTTAAACTAAGACATTATCTTAATCTAACATGCAATTTATCTAAAAAGATGATCTAAATTAAAGATGAAACATGCAATTCTAACCTAATATGCACAATGATTTTTTTTTTGCTTTTCTTTATGAAATTCGAAATTAAAACTAACACATAATTAAACGTGCAATTCGAATAAAAACTAACAACCTAAATGAATGCATTTTTTTGTTTTTATATTTTCTAAATTCGAAATAAAATCCCTATTCTAGATATGCAAAATAACAAGAAATATTCTAGAATCAATTGAAATCCTAATTCAAATATCTTTTTGATTTTTTCTTAGTGATTTTCCAAAAACAAACATTAAATCTAACAAGCCAGATATTCAAACAAATAAAGGATTAAAATAAACGAAAAAATAACTCGTTGTCTCACGGGTCAAATTAACGATTATTTTTAACCCTAAACATCGACAAGAAATCAAAATAATTAAAAATCTAATCCGAAATCTTACGGATCAAATTAATAAATATATTGATTCAACAGTTAATATATCATAAACAAACCCCAAGAGTTAATACAATTAAAAAAATGACCCGAAATCTTACGGGTCAAATTAATAATTAAATTAAACCTTAGGGACAAATCCTATAGGTAATGCCTAGAAGAACTATAACCTAAAACTCACCTCACAAAATTCAACTTAAACACTAATAATAAAATTAACTAAAAGTAAAGTAAAATAACATAAAATAAAAAATAAAAAATAAAAACAACCTAAGGAAAAAAAAAGAGGGTGGCACGTTCGTTGGTTGATCCGGCCGGAGGGTCACCGGCGGGGCTCCGGCGAAGGTGGTGCGGCGGCAAAGGGGCTTCTCTCGGAGGCAGCGGGCGAGGCGCCGGCGGGCCAAGCGTCGCGATGAGGCTCGGGCGGTGCGGGATCGAGACAGAGACGGCGTCGCGGACCGGGGTGCTCTGCGCGGGCGGAGGCGCGGCGGGCGGTGGATCTCGAGGCGGCGCGAGCTTCAGGCGCGAGGCTCCTGGGACGGCGGAGACCGGTGGAGCGTCGATTTAGGGCTCCGAGCTTGAGCAGATCTGGGCGGCGACTGGCGGAGGCGCGGTGGTGCGACGCTTCACGGGCGGTGGTGGCGCGGGCGTCGCGTCGGGGCGGATCGGCGGTGCTGGCGGCGCGAGACCGGGCGCGCGGCGGTCGGCTTCGAGTGGAGGCGGGCTTGCACGTCGAGGCGCGATTGGGGGCACGAGGAGATCGCAGGCCGCACGTTGGGGCGCGGGCGGAGCTGGGCTGAGGTTCGAGCGAGGCGGAGGAACACCGGGCGTCGCCGATGGAGCAGCAATGGCGTCGGGGATGGAGCTCGGCGCGGGGAGGAGACGCCGGAGAGATGATGAACAGTGGCCGCCCCCCTTTGCCCCTCTTCGTACACCTTCTTTTCAGCCTTTTCTTTTCTGCAGAAGCAAAAGAAAAAGCTTCTGCTGCTGTTGACTATTCCCTTTTTTTCTGCTTTTTTGCCCTTTTCTTTTTTATTCAAAAGAAGCCCCCCTCTTTATGAAACCCTACGTAACACCTTTTATAGCAAACAAAAAATGCCATACCAATAGAATATTTCGAAAACTAACCATAACCTCCGAATCGCAAAAATCCTTATCTCATCAATATTCTACGCCGATTTCATCATCATCCATTGATAAAGATAGGATTAAAATGCGATTTAAATAATTTTCAAAATATCATAATATCGCACCAAATCTTTATTTAAATAATTTTTGTCATTTAAAAGAAACGGGCTCGGGCCGATTTTCTCGTTTTATGGGCTTAGTCCGGCCTGTTAATTTAAATCCAAAAATTTAATTGAAGCCATTGACCACCGGTCCTAAAAAATAAAAATGCAAAACATGTAAATTAAAAATAAACGTACCTAAAATTAATGCTATGCAAATGAATTATAATATTTAAAATTAACCCCTAATGACTAAATGGGCCGCCAAAATTTAGGTGTCAACACACTTTGACCAACGGGATGGTCTTGGTGTGCAGAACCTGCTTTTTTCGATCCACAATCTGAACCGGGCTTTCAACGTACGACACTTTGTCGTCCACGTCCAATTCTTCGAAATTAAGCATGTGGGTCGGGTTAGGCTCATACTTCCTCAACATCGACACATGAAAGACGTCATGCATTTGCGCCAATCTCGGCGGTAATGCAAAACGATATGCTAGAATCCCGATTCTTTCAAGAATCTCAAATGGACCTACGTACCTCGGACTCAGTTTCCCTTTCTTGCCAAATCGCGAAGTTCCCATCATCGGTGACACTTTTAGAAAAACATGATCACCAACTTGGAATTTCAATGGTCTTTAGCGCTTATCTGCGTAACTTTTCTAGCGGCTCTGATCGGTCTTTAGTCTGCCCCTGATGACTGCAACTGCATCCACTGACTGCTGAACCAACTCTGGACCTATGATCTTTCTTTCCCCGACTTCATCCCAACACACTGGCGTTCTGCATGCTCTGCCATACAATGCTTCAAAAAGAGCCATCTGAATACTCTGTTGGTAGCTATTGTTGTAGGCAAACTCAACGAGATGAAGTTGTTCTTCCCAGCTTCCCTTGAAGCACACAAGCTCGTTGCATGTCTTCGAGAGTTTGAATCGTTCTCTCAGACTAGTCATCTGTATGAGGATGATATGCTGTACTGTACAGCTTTGTACCTAAAGCAGCCTGCAAACTCTTCCAAAATGCAACTGTGAATCTCGGGTCTCGGTCTGAAGTAATCATCATCGACACTCCATGTAGACAAACTATCTGACGCACGTACAACTCTGCGTGCCTATCCAAGTCAAGGTCTTTTCGTACTGCAATGAAGTGAGCCGACTTTGTCAGTCTGTCGACCACTACCCAAATGGAATCATTTCCTCTCTGACTCATCGGTAAGCCTATCACGAAATCTATTGTGATGTGCTCTCATTTCCACTCTGGGATCTCGAGAGGTTGCAAAAGTCCTCCCGGCTTATAATGCTGAGCTTTCACTTGCTGACAGGTCAAACACTTGGTGACATGTTTGGCGATGTCTGCCTTCATACCAGACCACCAATAATGTTGGCGCAGATTCTGATACATTTTCGTACTACTAGGATGAATGTTGTAACTACTACGATGAGCTTCTAATAAGATCTCCTTTTTAAGCTCTACATCGTCAGGTACACACAATCGTCCTCGGAACCTCAGTGTTCCATCCTCAGAAATCTGAAAATCAGCCTTTCTTTTATTAGTATCCTCTTGCAAAATCTTAGGAACATTTGGGTCTGTCGGCTGAAGTGCCTTAATCCTGATCTGAACATCCGCCTCAATTTTGAAGGTGGCCATAAGATTTGAAAGGTGGCCTACCTTAAATTTGAAAACCGAATCTCACGCTCTCTCGAGTAAGACCCACTCTTTAACCATCATCTGTGCAACTGAAGACTTCGACTCAATGCGTCGGCGACCTTATTCGCCTTCCCGGGGTGATACAAGATATCATAATCGTAGTCTTTTAGAAGTTCCATCTATCGACATTGTCTCATATTCAACTCCTTCTAAGAGAATAGATATTTGAGACTTTGATAGTCAGTGAAGATCTAGAACTTATCTCCACACAAATAATGTCTCCAAATCTTTAAAGCGAAAATGATTGCTGTGAGTTCTAAGTCATACGTTGGGTAATTTGATTCATGAGGTCTCAACTAACGGGAGGCATATGCAATAACTCTACTATGTTGAATTAGCACGCAACCCAATCCTCTAAACGACGCATCACTGTAGATCTCGTACCCTTCGGGACCAGATGGAATGGTCAGCACATGTGCAGTAGTCAACTTCTGCTTAAGCTCTTGGAAACTACGCTCGCACTTGTCTGTCCACACAAACTTCTCGTCCTTCTTCAAGAGTCGAATCAACGGCGACGTTAAAGCCGAAAATCGTTCCACGAACCTTCTGTAATAACTAGTTAAACCCAAAAAACTCATGATCTCTGTCACTATAGTCGGTCTTGGCCAGTTGATCACTACTTCAATCTTGGCTTGGTCCACGGAGATTCCTTTACCTGAAACCACATGACCTAGGAACGCAATACGAGTCAACCAAAACTCGCATTTGCTAAACTTGGCGTACAGCTCGTGAATCCTCAAGGTCTGAAGTACTATTCTCATATGACTCTCATGCTCTTCATCACTCCTCGAATACACCAGAATATCATCGATGAACACGATCATAAACCGATCCAGATATTCCTTGAACACTCGGTTCATCAGATCCATAAAAGCGGCTGGGGCGTTCGTTAATCCAAACGGCATTACATTGAACTCATAATGGCCGTATTGAGTACGAAACACATATTTTGGAATGTCTTCCTTCCTTAATCCTCAACTGATGATATCCTATCCTCAAGTCAATTTTTGAAAATATCGACTCTCCTTGTAACTGATCAAACAAGTCGTCGATCCTCGGGAGTGGGTACTTGTTTTTTATTGTCACTTGATTGAGTTGACGATAGTCAATGCACAAACACAACGAACCATCTTTCTTCTTTACGAATAGAATTGGTGCTCCCCAAGGTGATGCATTGGGACGTATAAATCCTTTATCTAACACCTCCTACATCTGCACCTTCAGTTCTTTCAACTTAGACAATGCCATCCGGTAAGGAGCCTTAGAAATTGGCTCTGTCCCGGGTGCTAACTCAATTACAAACTCGATCTCTCTTTTTGGTAGTAGGCCTGGCAATTCCTTCGGGAATACATCTGGGAATTCTTGTACCACTGAGATATCTTCGATCTTCAGCTCTTCAACTATCGTATCCACGACAGTTGCTAGGTAACTTTGACAACCCTCGTCTAACAAACGGGTTGCCTCAAGCGACCAGATCAATGTAATTGAGGGTCCTCCTCGACTTTCAACGAACTCAAAACTTTCACCCTCTAACGGGTTAAACTAAATCGCTTTACGATAGTAGTCCATCTTAACTCGTTGTTTGGTGAGCCAGTCCATGCCAATTATTAAATCGAAGTCATACATGGCTAGGATTAATAAGTCTATTTTCCCCTCTCGCTCACCAATCACTAACTTGCAACCAGTACAACCCAATGCGGCTAACACCTTATCCTTTAACGATGTAGATATGCTAACCACTGACTCCAGCAACTCAGGATTTAATCCTATCAGCCTAACATATTACTCTGCAATAAAAGAATGAGTCGCTCCAAGGTCAAACAAAGCATAAACAATATGGTTGTTCAGTGAAACCGTACATGTAATCACATCAAGCACGTCCTATGCCTGACCTCTTGTGAGGGCATATACTATCTCCCGAGCCAGGGGTCTGTTCTGTCCACCCTGTGGTGCAAATTGCGGCGCTGCACCCCTTATCTGACCCTCGGTGGCGGCAACGGTAACTGCTGTGGTCCCCTTGACTTTCTAGGACAATCTCTAGCTACATGGCCCTGTTGGCTACACTCAAAACACGCACCCATCCATCGAGGGCACAGGGCCGAGCCATGTTGCCTTCCGCAGAAGCGACACACCCCATTCTGACTTGGCCCTAACTTGCCAACTCTACCCTTCCTATTGGGCGGGACGTGGAATCTTCCTCCGATCATGGGCTTCTTCCCATACCGATTCTCATCTCTATTATATCCGAACCATGACCCAGATGCGGCGGCTCTTTCGTTCTGATTTCTCTCTATCATCTAGACCTGCTCATACAGGTCGTTATAATTCCTCAGGTTGAGTAGTATCAGCGGACTCCTCGATTCCGGCCTGAGTCCATCTCTGAATCTCCTAACTCGATTTACTGGATTCTCGACTAGTTCAGGAGCGTACTGCGATAGTTCAGCGAACTTCGCCTCATATTGATCCACGATCATCGAGCCTTGGCGAAGGCGCTGGAATTCTGCCATCTTCAGTTCTTTGGCAATCTCATAAAAGTATTTGCTGTTGAAGACTTCGGCAAAGGCGTTCCACTCCGGGGCTACACCTTCATGGAATACCGTGCCTCTGGTGGCTTTCCACCAAGTGTTAGCGTTGCCCTGCAGTTGGTAGGTTGCAAGGACTACCTTCTCCGTCTCTGTGCACATTAGCAGTGCAAAGGCTTTCTCCAAGCCTTGAATCCATAGAGCTGCAGCTTCAGGGCCTCCTGCCCTAGAAAACTTTGGTGGGTTCAGCTTCAAAAACTGCTCCACCAGCTTATGCATTGGTCTCTCTCTCCCAACCACTACGTTCCCTAGTGGAACCTCAGCAAGTGCGGCGGCAGGTGCAACAGCAGCAGCGGCATCATTCGCGGCGGCATTAGCGGCAGTTGTGGTAGCGGCGGCTGAAGTGGCGGCACTGGCAGCTTGGATTTGAGCTTGCTGATCCATCCTATTACCTAGCATCTCAAGCGCTTGCACGATCCCGGCAAACCTTGGATCCTTAGGGGCTACTACCCCAGCACCAACAGGAGGCGGTGCTACTCCACTTGCGCTAGCCTAAGCTGGCACTCTACCACGGCCTCATCGGGTACCGACTCTCATCGGCATCCTACCCTGAGTAATAGGCCCTATGGTACGCTTCCTATGAGTCCTCTACTCCTGATCGCTCATGATGCAAGTTTTCTACCGAAACTTGCCTTCAAATTCCACACAGAATTAGAAGCAGAGCGATCCACTCAAATAAACAATTCTACCAATCAGCTATCATAGGCATGCACCAGCATGAAATAAAAGCATTTACTACTAACTATCCTATAAACCATCGCACCTTATCACTCCAACCACTAACCTGCTTTGATACCACTTAAATGGGTATGTCACGCCATGATCCTCCGAGCGCGTGCCCATCCCTCTATGGTTGATTAAATAGCGACGTCCTAGGACGCGTTGCCGATCCATTCATCAAAATGCGCATGCGGAAGCAAATAAATAAACCCCCAGACAACAACAAGATGGGATAGAAAAGTAGAGCCACAAATTTTTCCTTTGAAAACCAAACCACACTTATATACACATAACATCTATGTCATATACAATACTAGCCGATCTACACACAAGGTCTGCAAAAAGGGGGGTTTAGTGCTACAGCTTCTTAAGTAGTCGAGTCCTCCTCAGAATACACCGGAGACTCTGGATCCGATAGGTTCAAGTCCACTACTGAACCACCTGGAGGGTCAGCTGTGCCTTTCCCAAAAGCAACCTCCAGCACATACATAGGGACCTTAGAATCCGGTATGAGACCCTCTCTCTAACCATTCCGTTCTTGACGATACCATGATCTATATTGATGGGGTACCTTTTTAGGTAGACCCGCATCAACCTAGACCACGGACTTCACGAGTTCATATACCCATCCCCTTGGGTCTCCATGAAGCGGAATAAAACATTTCTGCTCAGTGACCTTCTTCGACTGTCCAAAATGCTTGGGAGGAGCTGCCATCGAGGGACCTATAAATGTTATCTCACAACGGGGTGGGACGACATCTCAGCAAGTTCACCCCCAAAGTTCCGACTAAGAAATAAATACGCCCTAAGGGCTGCCTAAGCACAAGCACAAGCCAGAGTACTTACCTTTGCTTCAGTCCCTTCCTACAAGTCAATACAATTCAATCAATTCAAGTCATCAAATCAGATCGAATCATCGATCAATCAAACCAGTCGATTCCATGTCATCAAAACCATTACTTGGTCAACCCATCCAATACTATCTATCAATCAATACTATCTATCAAGTCGTTTCCTTGAAACGATCACTGCTCACCGAAGTTGATATAAACAAATGCTCGCCTAAGCTGATAATGATAGATAGTATAGCTCTCCGAAGCTGATATAGATAGATAGTATAGCTCAGAGAAGTTGATATATGCTCACCGAAGCTAATATAGATATTATACTCATCCATTAATCATTTCATTGTTTTCATAATACTCGGTAATATAATCGTGTGTGGGTACAGGGTAAGCCTCAGCCGAAAATATAATATATTTGTTTTATAAAATCACACTAATTATATAGTCGATAAAAACATTTTTGGCGTTGTAAACCGACGCCCGGTAATTTTCTAATTAAATACTTAAATTAATAAATTTTGGGATAAATACCCAAAATTACAATTAACATACAATTTGCACAAATTATCATCCAGATAAATAATCCAACCACACTATTGCGATCATCACAAAATTCCGGTCATCAACCATCCCGGTCTAATTTCTGGAAAATAAAAATTAATTAAATAATTACCAAAATTAATTATTAAATACCAATAAATGCAACTTAGGCCAGAAAAGCCTAATTAAATACCGAAACAGGCCCGGAAAATTTCCGAATCTGTCTAGATAAATACTACGACTTATCTACTTGCTAATTGCACTACTCTAACCACCTAACATGCAATATCGAATGATTAAATTACTAATACATTCTAACTAACTACCTAAACCATACTTAGCCTAAACTAATCAATCCTTAAGCATAATTAACTTTCTAAGCGGAGATTAGTAAGTAAACTCACTTGATTAACGATCCGACGAGTTCACTTCAACTGGGACGCGGAGACGGTCCACAAACTCCAAAGCGGGTGCACCTTTCGAGGTTCGGAATGGTTCCAAAACGGGCCAAACAGTGCACGGTGGGCTTGAGGCGGTTCGATTCTGTGGTTGAGCCGAACAAGGCTGGACGGTGGCTGGTTGGGGCCGAAATAGGCAAGGACGGGCGGCGGAGGCTACAGCGGTCTAGGCGGGGCTTCACGGCGGCAGGCGGCGATGACAGAGCTCCGCTAAGCTCAACGGCACGGGGGACGCTCAAACAGGACGGCACGACGACTGAAAGGGTTGGGCGTCGCGGCTGGGATATGGGCTCGCGAGGTAGTGGCGAGGGCGCGACGACCAGCGGTGGCTCCAGCGAGACTTGTGAAGGCTAGGGAGGGCTCAGTTTCTCTGGATTTTTGAAGCTTATTTGGTCTGCAATGGAGGTGGTCGACCAACTGAGGAAGGAGAAAGGGGAACAACAACCATGAGGGGGCCACCTTGGTCTCCATTTCTATCTTCTTGTCCCCTTGGTGAGGCCCACCAATTGGCTGTCATCCTCAGCCAATTTTGTGCACGTTAAACCCCCTTACTAGTCTCAAATGGTCCAAAAGGTTGAGAGGCATGGGGGCTACGAATTTGAAGACATTTCCCTCAATTTGGATTCAATTCCTTCTTGAATTGGTGCAATTCAACCTCTATAAATTCCACCATCGTATCCTCGATCAAATTGGTTTCCTCACTAATAAAATCCACTTGCATCCCAAAAATGCGATAAAAAAACAATCCTTTGAATTTTCTAGTCGAAAACGGCCCTATATCGAATTTTCGCCAAAAATTTCGATTTGCAGAAAAATCTTCGGAGGATGAGTCGACGTTCCTAAAATAACTTATGACATGACAGAACTTTCAATTTCTGAAATCGGATTTAAATTCGCGGTTAATTTCAATTTGGCGCGATTTTAGCGTGACCTAAGCTACTGAGTAGCTTTCAGAAATTTTTAGTGCAAATAACCTGTGGTCGATTTTCTTTGAGCCACAATGAACCTCTTCGACACATTGGCGACTCTCGGTTGTCGTGAAAATCTCGAGCTTTCAAATACGGACACAGGATACCAAAACGATAGAAAAATTAGTCTAGTACCGGTCAACGATAATTTTGTAATTTGGTAAAATCACCCACATTTAGCCACACATCTCTATCGAACCGACCTATCTCTAATCTCTAATCGACTTTTAACTGTGTCGTAATAATCTATACAGATGAGCACGGTCAAGTAGTCGATTCATGGTCGAATTCCCAAGTCTATTGCATTAAAATCCCTTAATGACTTTCCGAGATAGTCTAGTTATCTTAGGAGTAATCAGCTCTAAGAATAGCACTATAGACGTGTCAATGAAATGCCCGATTTATTAAATTGAAAACATGACTAAAAATTTCATGATGTCACAGGTATGATGGGTGCATCACTTTTTGAGGTCGCCCTCATAGTAGTAGAGAAGCTAGGCCAACCCAACCCCTTTTGGATGAGGATGAAGAAACCTATCCCGTGGATTGTGTGTGTGTGGCCAAGTCTTTTTGATGTAAAAAGTAGTGTGTAATGGCTAGTGTAATGCATATATGAAAGTGTGTTTGTTATATATGTGAGTGTCTTATCTATCTCTCTTGTTATGAATGGTTAGGTGGGTTTATTTCTGCTTCCCTTTGCGCATAATCAAAAGATAAAAATGAACACATCAACGACGCCTTCTAGGATGTCGAAATCAAATGACCGAAGTGATCAAGGGATGTCATGTGTTCTTGGGTTAGGGGCGTGACACAAATCATTCTTAATTGAATTTTTATTATTTTAAAGTACAAATATACACCAAATTGCACCTAAGGGCAAGACCATAACTAAAGCATAAGGGTATAAAACCATAATTCTAGAGGGGGCAGAACCATATATTTGCAACCCAAGACAAAATGGTAAATGATTAGCCAGGGCAGAATCGTAATTATCTAGTAGACATGGGCAGAAACATAAATAATCATTAAGGAAGGCATAACCGTAATTATCCAGCGAAGAGAGGGGTAGAAACGTAATAACATGGGGAGAGGAGCAGGCGCGTGGCAAAGTGCATACACGTGCGCCTTAATTGGTAGCCCTGGCACGTGAAGCGCCTAAACAGTTGCACAGGCACGTGTTATGCACGCGCTTGTCATTCCACTACAACACGAGACGAGTGGGCTCCACGCGCCTGATCCTCTAGCGAGCGTGGGAGCGTCTCCCCTTTTGCACTATTCATGGATTTTTTTTTTCCCTTTTTTTTCATTTTTCGCCCAATTTCCGCCGTGCCTTTCATCATTCGAATTTCCTCTAACAGCCCCCTCTGAAAACATTTCAATAATAGGCAGATAACATGAAAGCGACCAACATCGTTCGACGAATCCTTATCCATAAAGCATAATATTTCAATAATCGAAAAAATCATGAGATTTTAAATCATACTTCGATACCAACTGTTAGTGGATAAGTAATTCTTTAATTCGAAAAATCCAAAATAAAGGATTTTTTATCCTTCATAATTTTCATGATGAGAGAGATGAAAACATACATTTATTAATAGCAAAACCTTGAAAGTATTTAATGCGGAAAAACCAAAGAGATGAAGAAATCTGATTTCTCTCCCTTAACCCACACTCTTCCTTAACATATTCTATTTGATTGAATACTATGTTCTTTTCACTTTTCATGTTGTCGATAGAGAGAGGACCATATTTTATTTATATATGTTATCAATAGATGCCTTTCATCAAAACACATTCTACATTCATGCCTTTTCATAAGAACCATAACTTCTTATGAG
The DNA here is from genome assembly GCA_014182565.1 of Eucalyptus marginata. Classification (NCBI taxonomy): domain Eukaryota; kingdom Viridiplantae; phylum Streptophyta; class Magnoliopsida; order Myrtales; family Myrtaceae; genus Eucalyptus; species Eucalyptus marginata. Next base: position 13,572,791 of record CM024593.1, read on the forward strand.
TATTGCACCCTTTTCATTCTTTTAATAAGAGTTGCAATCATTTATAGCCAATACATTTTAGCACTTAAATATTTATTAAGCCATTAATCAATTATATCATGCGAGCAACAATAATTCTCACATCTCTCTACATATATAATTATCACATAAAGATAACAAAATGGGTTTCCATCAAGGTCAATGTGTTTTTTATCCGAAGAATGCCTCGAATCTCAATAAGCAGGAGACTTCATGTATGTTTCTTGGAATCTCAGAGCGGCATGGACCAAGTAAAGAAAAAGGGGGTGGCTCGTCTCTACTACATTAATCATTTAATCTATTATTCTTAATTAATGGTTAAGGAAGGTTTTCCAGGGGACAGGGTAAGATTCCCCGAATGCGAAGATAGCAGCACTGAGCACGGCAGAGTACGCACCCTCCACTTGCCAAAAGGAATAAAGCAAGCACCCACTTTTGCAACGTTAAGAAGTAAACAACGAAAGAAAAACTTTAAAATAAAAAAAAGAAAAAAAAAAGAAAGGAAAAGGTGGAGAAAAAGGATAGAAATGTCATTACACAGTGGTGATATGCCACTAACAAAGCGGAAAGAAAAAGATGAAAGAAAAGTTTAGAAAGGCATATGCTGCGGGAGAGTCGGTGGATCGACCTGGCATCAGAAAAAGCGGAAAAAAGAAAGACAAAAAAAGCAAAAAAACAAGCGAAGGTGCACTTACCCACATCGACTTTTCATGAAATTACATCTTTGCCCTTTGCCTCCCAAATCCCCGTGTATTATTATTATTATGTTAATCCAGCTTGATTGCTGCAATGATAACGCTTCATGATGACATGTCTCTCTCAATCATGACCACTCCTCCAATCAAAACTGATTGTTTCAAAGCGTGTCGCTCGGGCTAAAACCCTTTCGACCCGATCCATTTTCATTTAATTCGGTTCGATTTTTTCCGGAAAAATTAAAGTTCAAAATAGTAACAAGAGAAAATACAAATCAATATTCACGCTGACTTAGGGAGTGAGGAAAATCAGAGAGAACAAAATTTTAAGTCTAAATTTTATTTTTATTTTTTTGCAAAAATGGAGATAACAGAGGATTTTATTCCCTAGTTTAATGCCAAATCATTTGAACAATGCCAAATTCTTTGAAGTAGTTATAGGTTATGAGATGGTAACATTGTCAAATTACAGTTATTTTTTCTTTCAATCAAATTTTTCATTAATATTCCATTTCTAAAGCCTATCCTAATACATTATACAATTACTCTTTTGTCACGAGATAGTTGAACATTTTGTACTGCATTCTTAATCAATGCAAAAATTTTAGTAGTATAGGAGGAAAATTGATATTAGGATAGAAAGGTAATAAAAATTTTGATATATTCTAATTTTAATTTCCATAACCAACAATTAATTATAATTTTTTTCCAACAAAAAAGTTAAATTATGACTTGTCGATGCTCTAATATACGAGCAAATATTGAGCACTAGCTCCTACACTCACACTATGCATGTGCACAATTTTGGAATAACATTATCTGCAATTAATTCCTCACACATGTTAAAAATACATTTTTCAACAATATGATAGGAAACTAAAAGAGAGATCATCTACATTATCGCTATGTTTGGGTGGAGAGAAATGGATTTTAATGAGGAATTTAGAAGTTATCTTGTTTTGTTGCTCAAGTAGAAGTAGAGAGAGTAGTTTGAAGGGATTTGCTTATTCCTCCCTTGTTTAACTTTAGGAGTTTTAGAGCCAAACTAACATATTAATTTATCTATATTTCGTTGGTTCAATTTTTTCCTTTCAAGTGATATGATACATGGTCAATGGAATAGGATGTCATCAATGGATTAAGGTATCATCTCATATCATAGGAAATTATTTCTTGGAAGGCCATCGTTTACTTCAAGTCACTCTTGGAGCGAAATGATTTTTGGAAAGACTTGAGGATCTATTAATGCTTAAAACACTTTATCTATTTCATTTTATTCCCCCTTCCCTCCCCAATTCCCTTTTTTTTTTCTTTTTTTTTTACTCAGCACCCTTTAATTCTTTCCTTATAATCCAAACAATTCTCTTTATTCTATTTTATTTTTTTCCGAAATTTTTAATTACTTGGCATCCTTTCATGTCACCCTATCAAAACATAGTGATAGGAACATTTTTTTATCAAGCCCAAAATGCATTTTGAATATTAAAATTTTTTTGATAAATTTTATGAACTCTAACTCTTCAAGCCAATTTTTTTTAAATGTCTAACACATTCCAGACGTATATGTAACCCTATATGACATATCTTTCTAATTTCATAAAATTTTTAACTTCATCTCAATGATAGGAACACTCTTGAAATTAAAAGGGAGCCCAAAATATAGCTTAAATCTTAAACTACTTTTGTTAAATTTTATGAATCGATTCGAGCCAAAATATTTTAAATGTCTAACGTATTCTAAACTTAAATTAACCTTAATGTTAAATTTTCCTCTTCGCTAAATTTTAATTTCATCTTCCAAAATAGATGAAATCTTTGAAAGTTAACTTTTCCTTAATATATTCTATTTCATTTTATCTTTATTTCTTGACATGTTTCCGTAGGCTCGTCTGCTAATTCATGAAAAAAAGTCGCATTTTCTTAAGTTTTGATTAATTATCGAAATAATTATGCACCATTAATTGAAGAGTAGGATAAAAACTTCGCTCGGTTTGCTCTGAAAATAGCGGATCCGAACAAAATCCATATTCAAACTTATATTTTCTTCAGGTAAACTCGGGTTGCAATCGCCGTGATTAGCTTCTGTATCAATACTAAACAACTAGTCCGTTACGTGGACATAAAAAGTGCATATGCGTACATTATGCGCCTGTCTCTACATAATTACGTTACGCACTCCATGGTCATGATCATCAGTTGAAATCAAATTTTTAACAAAAAGCACTGCCACGTGTCGTTCCTTGGTACAATCAAGAAAACCAACCCGTCCATAATGTAAGGGGAATAAACGGGAAATGCGATATTAAAATTGGGGAAAAGAAAAACAAATGAGAATGCGAGCAATGATGACGTCATCTGGAGGAGCATCCAGATCTTGCAGCCCAAAGAAGCTTCTCCTCACCATCGCCCCACCCCCCAGTCTTCACTCTCTCTCCTCTTCGTCTTCCACACCGTTTCTCCCTCTAGTTGCAGAAGAATTTGCGCGGCGAGAGAGAGAGAGAGAGAGAGAGAGAGGAGAGAGAGAGAGAGAGAGAGAGAGAGAGAGAGATGAATTTGGTGAAAGAAAGCAACTCATGCGAGAAGCAGCAACGAAATTCACCATGAAAGCTCAGAGTTCGAGCTTCCTTTGGGCTCCGGTTCTGTTCTCTCTCCTGTTCAACATTGTCTGCGCTGCGAAATCCGACGGCGCAACCGGGATCACCAACGGTCGCGGCCTCCACAGAAGAATCCTTCACCAGCCCCTCTTCCCGGCGGGCTCCGCTCCGCCCCCCGCCACCGAATTGCCTCCGCCGCCGCCACCTCCTCCGCCTTCCCCCGTGTTCCCCGACCCCAACCAGCCGTTCTTCCCCGAACAGCCGGCTGGAGCGACCCCGAACCCGGGCAATCAACCGCCGCCGGCGATCAATAATGCGACCACGCCATTCCCGACCGCGACGCAGCCGACGAAGCCGACGAAGACGGTGGCGATCGCAATCTCTGTCGGAATCGTCACTTTAGGAATGTTGTCTGCCCTCGCATTTTTCCTGTATCGGCACAGGGCCAAGCATCCACAGGAGACGCAAAAGCTCGTCGGAGGAAACAATTCCGAGAGAGTTGTTGACGATTCTCGAGCTCCACCGTCCAATTTCCTCTACATTGGAACCGTTGAGCCCTCGGCGACGAGATCCATCGGCGACCGCAGTGGAGAAATCTCGTCGCCTTACCGGAAGTTGAATTCGGTGAACAGATCAGAGAACCCTCGGTATCGGCCGAGTCCTGAGTTGCAGCCTCTGCCGCCGTTGGCGAAGCCTCCGGTGGAGAAGTCGCCGGCGATTTCGTCGGACGATGAAGAGAGTCACGATACTGCGTTTTACACTCCTCAGTGTTCCTCTGTAAGCAACGAGGAGAGCTATTACACGCCAATTTCTCGTCACAGCAGTAAAAGCACCGGCGACAGAAAAGGCTTTGGAATCTTCGCGAGAAGCGATGGTAATGGCTCTGTCGCTTCCGTTCCACATTCGAAGAGGACGTCTCCAAAATCACGAATTTCTGCGTCTTCGCCGGAAATGAAACATGTCATTATACCATCGATAAAGCAGGTCTCGCCACCGCAACCTGCGGTGGCTCCATCGCACAAGAGCGAAAGGACAATCTCCAGGCCTAAATTCTCATCTCCGCCTCCACCTCCGAATATGGCACTTCTACAATCGATAAGCAGCTCACCACAGGGAACAAACAGAGTTACGGCTGCACCACCACCACCTCCTCCGCCGCCGCCGCCGCCGCCGCCGCCTCCTCCTCCTCCTCCACCACCACCGCCCCCGCCCCCTCCGCCTCCTAGACTGCCCCTGCCACCAGGGGCCTTTGCAACTCCGAAGAAAGAGAGAAGACCAGGAGCTAGCGTCTCTTCTCAACAACATGCCCCAGAATCAACCAGATCAAAATCTTGGAATCCTGCTTCCAGAGTTATTGCAAGTAATGGGAAGAGCAAGGATGCCGAGGAGAGCAACAGAAGCCCCAGTTCTTCCGAGAGGCAAAACGGGGATGATAAAGATGAAGCGAGGCCGAAATTGAAGCCTCTGCACTGGGACAAAGTAAGGGCAACTTCTGACAGAGCCACGGTGTGGGACCAGCTCAAGTCCAGTTCTTTCCAGTAAGTTTTGTTACTTGAAAAATGTTGATGCCGCTTAATTATAGTGAACCAAATCCTGATCCATGGAGAAATTCTCTGATTTATAGATTGAATGAGGATATGATGGAGACACTTTTTGGTTGCCACTCAACAAATTCAGCTCCTAAGGAGCCGGTGAGGAGATCGGTGCTTCCCCCTCCAGAACAGGAGAACAGGGTTTTGGATCCAAAGAAGTCACAGAACATAGCTATCCTGTTGAGAGCACTGAACGTGACAAGGGATGAAGTCTCTGAAGCTCTTTTAGATGGTATGCCCCCATGTCCTTTCAATTTCTTCTGAAGATGGAAAGAGAATAGTCGGAAACTACGTTATTCGACCTTACCTTACAAAGAGGGAAGTAGGTAACTTATGGAAATTCAAACTGTGATGATGATATGATTATACTCTTGTGGTGTTGAAAGCCTTTCTTGCTAATCCTAAGGATTATTGGATTTGAGTTAATATGGAAAGTTCTTGAAGTCGCATCCCAGGCCAAATTCAGAAAAGCCGTACGCCAAAATAGAACAAGCTTTCTAGTTGAAGCCTCAAGTCTTACAACAGTTGAAACCAGAAGATCATTGCATCATCATATGTGTTCTGAATAATCATCGTATATTATTGGGAAAAAAGGGGCAGAGGGGGGAGTTAAAGAAATATTTCATAGTTGAAGGAAAACTAAATAATATCATGATTTGAATGTAGAGGGTCAATATCTTCAGATGCAGTAAACAAATGCTGGTTCTTACCTGCATGACTACATGAGCTTCAATTTCACGATTTCAAGTTGCAATCAAGTTTGCAGCGTGGATGGGGAGAGAGGGGGAGAGGGGGAGAGAGAGAGTCATGATTCGAATGTAGAGGGTCAAAATCTTCAGATGCAGTAAATAAATGCTGGTTCTTACCTGCATGACTACATGGCTTCAATTTCACGATTTCAAGTTGCAATTTAGTTTGCGGCGTGGAGGTAGGTAGAGGGTTGGGAGAGAGAGATATGTATATGGAAGTTGATTGGTGTTGATCTCTTATTTTGCATGCTTTTATTACATTGCTGGTTTAATTACATCATGTGCCATATGTATATGGATCCATAGGTAATCCAGAAGGTTTGGGTGCTGAACTTCTGGAGACACTTGTGAAAATGGCTCCGACAAAGGAAGAGGAGATAAAGCTTCGAGATTATAATGGTGACATCTCTAAACTAGGGACTGCAGAACGTTTTCTTAAGGCTATCCTTGACATTCCATTTGCCTTCAAAAGAGTTGAAGCCATGTTATATAGAGCCAATTTCGAGACTGAGGTGAACTACTTGAGGAAGGCTTTCCAAACGCTAGAGGTACTATTCACAAGTTATTTACACCAACATCATGCAAGCCCTCATAATTTTTATTAGATGTGATAAATTCTTTTGTTGCAATGCCTAAGACCTACTTATTGGATGTTTTTCATGGCAGGTGGCCAGTGAAGAGCTAAAGAATAGCCGATTATTCCTCAAACTCCTTGAAGCTGTACTTAGGACAGGAAACCGAATGAATGTAGGCACAAACCGTGGAGATGCAAAATCTTTCAAACTTGATACACTCCTAAAACTGGTAGACATAAAGGGAACAGACGGAAAAACAACGCTTCTTCACTTTGTGGTTCAGGAAATCATAAGGTCAGAGGGAGAAGGTACAACTTCTGTTGATGACAATCTTCAGAACAAGGTGCAACCTAAGATGAAGGATGATGACTTCAAGAAGCAAGGATTGCAGGTTGTGGCTAACCTGAGCAAAGACCTTGGAAATGTGAAAAAGGCAGCAGGAATGGACTCTGATGTCTTGAGTAGTTATGTCACAAAACTTGAAATTGGGCTTGACAAAGTCAGACATGTGCTACAATACCAGAGGGCAGATATGCAGGGGAACTTTTTCGATTCAATGAAGATGTTCCTTAGAGAGGCAGAGGAGGAAATCACTAGAGTCAAGGATGATGAGAAGAAGGCTTTGTTTCTCGTGAGAGAGGTCACTGAATATTTTCATGGTGATGCTGCAAAGGAGGAAGCTCACCCACTAAGAATCTTTCTGATTGTGAGAGATTTTCTCTCGGTTTTGGATCATGTGTGCAAGGATGTCGGTAGGATGCAGGATCGGACTGTGGTGGGGTCTGCGAGGTCCTTCCGGATTTCTTCCACAGCTTCACTCCCTGTTCTGAACAGGTATAATGCGAGAGGAAATAGCAGCTCAGATGAGGAAAGCTTGTCTCCTTAGAATACACAAATATGAAGCTGAATATTACCTGGCACAGAGTTAATTGGCACAACCACTGTTTTGCCAATTGAAAAGGTATCACAATGATGAAGCTTAATAATACTTGGCATGTGAGTTAATCTTTACCTGCCGTTTTGGCATTTGAAATGGCATCAGTGACAAGAATGTATACGTAGCATTTCAGAGAATCAAAGGCCGAAAGGTTATTTCTCATGTGATGGGAATCCCAAACCCGGAGTGAAAGAATGTTGCAGCTTCTTTATGATCGGAGTCCTGTCTTGTATGACAGGAACAAAGTCAAAAGGTCAATGAGGGGGGACTGATCGACATCAAACTACCTCTTTTTGCCAGGAAGCTGGTGCACATGCAGCTGTAACTGGAGAGTAAGAGGTGAAAAGCAAAGAGAGAGAAATCATTTTTGTGTACTTAATGAGTTTGACGTATCTTCAATAGCATAGGCAGTGTTTTCTTCGCTCAGATTGACAATCCATACAGAGTTCAAGGCACGGCATATCTTGCTGTTGCTCTTGCTATCTCGATTACAATTAGCAATTGTTTTTAAGGATCATAAATAAGAATACAAATAATTCTTTTGATGCATTCTCGGATTGTACTCTCGTGTCTGGAATTCACATAAAATGCCTTGATCACTCAGAAATAAGTTGTGCAGTACTACGATGTAGCTCATTTGACATGCATAATAAATACACTTCGACATTGAAAGAAAAGTGATTGCTAGCAGTGTTATAGCCACTGATCTTTTCTAGAGAGACGAACAAACTCAAGAAAACTTTTCTTTCCCCAAAACTACAAATAATTGAAGGGAAGCTGAAAGGCAAATTTGATTCGACAATTCAAAGCCAAAAAGTGCATACCGGGAAATGTTTAATTTAAAAACTATAACCGTGATGAAGGTTATGAGCAAGATGCTCGAATACGTGACCCTCGGGACATTCGTAAAACACAGAAGTTCAGGATGCTGATTCTCGTTTAATAAAGTATTGTGAGGCCGACATTCCATCATTCCACTTGGGAAGGAAATGAGACTGTGGGAGCTTCCAAAAAAAATTACTGTTGAAGTTCTTTCTTCCTTCAGAATATAACATAAACAGTAATATGCTTTCCTCGAAGGTGCCACGGAAGGAGCCATTTCGGGGGTCCCCCGAGATGACATGGAAGACCTTGCCGGACGGTTTTGCCTTGAAAGTTCTATCTTCGTTGGCGAATACAAACGGAGATCTTCATGCGTTGGGAGTTGGAAACTATGGTGGAAGTGGCCCGGCTCAGGCTGGCCCATATTAAGAGTACTGCGTTGGCCCATTGTGGCCGATCTGCAAACCTAACCAATTGGGGTAGTTAAGGCCCTAACGATCGGATTCCCTCCCCTCTTTATGGATCGCCCCTTTCATCAATCTCTTTGGAATCTTTTATATTTGGGGCTTGTTTGGTAACCATCCCAACAGCGTCTTGACATTCGATTTTTGTTCCCCACAATCGGTTTGGGGCGAGAATCGCATTTGGTAAAATTTTTTTGAACAAATTTGTTCCGAGAATCGGTTTGGGATGAGAATCGAAATAAAAAAAGTTGATTCTTGTTAACAAAATCGGTAATCAAAACTCTTCTTCTTCTCTTTTTTTTTCTTCTTCATCGACCACCATCCCGCCGCCGCCACTCGCCGCCGGTCTTCGTCGCCGCCGGTCCCCCCGCCGTCCGGTTGTTGGCGACCGGCCCGGCGAGCTCGCCGAAGGCTCGCCAGGCTAGGGCGAGGTCCGACGAGCTCGCTGGAGGCAAGCCTAGCCACCGGCGAGGCTCGCCCAACCCCACCGGTGGCCAGGCGAGCCTTGCCCAGCTGCCGACAAGGCCGAGCCGACGAGGGCCGGCCTCGCCGAGGGCCGACAACCGGCCTGAAGAAGAATTAGAATAGGAGAAAAAAGAAAAAAAAAAAAAAAAAAAAGGAAAAAAAGAAAAAATTATAAAAATTATTTAAAAATTAAAATAAATTTGATTTGGAATAGAATCAATGAACATGGTACCAAACAAAATTCTATTCCGTAATCGAAATTTTGTATAGCTACCAAACACGTTCTTTTACTCTGAGAATCGGTTCAGGAACATAATAAAAAATAATCATTTCGATAAGAATTTGTTCTAGGAACGTAATCGTTACCAAACGTGTTCTTGAATGCTCCATTTGTTGGGTTTTTTGGTTTATGAACTCGAGATTAACTAATTTCGACGTTATTTTCAATATAAAGAAAAAGAGAATATATTCGGAACATACTTAATTGTACCCAAATAAAACTTCCTATCTAAACGTAGACGGTGTAATCTCTAATTACAATATAAATTGTAAAAATTCTCTAATTCTTTCTCCTTCGTGCATGATTTGCGGGCCTTGATAGCTTAACATCAAATTCAACCTCAAAATTTTTTTATCTTCTTCAGCGACCAGACATGGTCTTGATGGCTCAGTCCATTTCAGCTTTGTGCTTTTATAAAAACTATTGTCTCTAGGAAACAACAATTCCGCTGACTTTTAATATGGCTCGATTTATGAGGAGTGGAAATAAACGGAAGAGCCTCCTATCATAGAGAGAAGAGAGAGGAGTTTTCCACTGTCGCACTCGAACCTAATTGACTGATTCAAGATTTTTCCATCCATAATTTTTATTATTAAACAAATATCAATGCTATTTCAAATTCGACTTGAATAAATGTCCATTTTAGTTTACATTATTGGTGTCGTATAAAATCTAGTGAATTAAAGCTCATGAACTTATCTCTTATTTGATTTTTTTCAAATAGTTGAATTTTAATATGAGTGGATTTTGAAAAATCATTAGTTGAATACATTTTGAACATAACTTTCTTTGGATTTGGTAAGTGATAAATTTTTGGGATTGTAAGTTACTAAACTAATGCTAATTAGTCAAATAAAGCTATGTGGTGCAATGATGTAATGTAGTTTGTCGATCACATGATTATGGGCGTGTCAAATGGGTGGATTAGGTCACAAATGGTCTGACTTGAATCGACCCATTTATTGTAATGCAAAATTCTTGATCCATACCCAATCCAATTCTCAACCCATTTAACTAAATCTAAAAAAACTTATTTCTTATGATTTTTTTTAAATGGCATCGCTAAAACATTTTAATTCAATACAAATCTAGTGGACAATTTTTATAATTTTCTTTTTTAAAAATAAGCATTCGTTTGTTTCTTGGAAAATATTTTCCAAGAAGTATTTCTTAGAAAAATTACATTATATTTTTGGTTTTTGCTTGAAATTTGAAAATAAATTAGAAAATTTTTCCATCGTTTGGTATGAAAAATATTATTAAACTTTCTTCCATGATTTTTTTATATATATTTTTAAAAAATTGAAAATATATATTTTTTTAAATCAAATTTTTAATTTAATTTTAAAATTTAAATTTTTTTATATAAATTCTTATTTTTCTCCTTTTTTTTTTCTTTTCGCTTCTTCGGCCAATCGCTGGCCATGTGATGGCCAGCGATAGCCAAAGGTGAGCTCGAGCTTGCCCGATTCTAAAGGTGAGCTCAAGCTCGAGCTTGCTGATTAACTAGCCAAGCCTCACTAGCCTTGTTAGTCATTGACGACCTCGAGCCTCACTTGGTGGATTGCCATGTTGGCCATTGACAGAGGAAGATGGAAGATGAAAGAAAAGAAAAAGAAAAGAAAAGGAAATATGAAAAATAATATTATAATTTCAATTTTGATAAAAAATATTTTTATAAGGTTAAAGAAAGAGGGAAAGAGAGAGTGTGGGCCTTGAGTTAGAAATAGGTTCTAAGTCCAATCCATTTAGACTTATTTATTTTAACCTTTCAATTTTTAAACCCAATTAAGTAGACTCTTTAAGATTTAAGTGATTCATGAGTCATACATGACTTTAAAACTTATTTTGACACGTTTACGTGATAATAACAATGACAAAGTTCAATCCCAGATAATGAGCACATGAGCACACACCTCTCTCAGTTTCTGTCACATTAACAAGCAAGTTCATTTTCAAGGAAAAGAGGCAATGCAAAGAGGACAAGGACTTTGCTTTTCTAAAGAGAGAGAGAGAGAGAATGGTATTTTCATTTTTGAGCCAAGAAGAAAAGAGAAGGCAAAGGCAAAGCAATGCCTCCACGGCGTATGCAATAAAATAATGAAAGAAACAAAAAGTTAGGAGCGGTGGAACACCAACAAAAGAAAAACAAGGGGAGAAAAAGGAGGCAAAAAAAAAAAAAAAAAAAAAAAAAAAAACAAGGAAGGCGACACGGGAGGGTTATGCAAAAGGGCACCATCATCCTCGTCGTCCTCTTTACACTGGAAAGAGAGCGATTTTGATGGCCATAAGGCCACTACTTCATCAATTCGCTCTTCCCTCTCCACGCCATTTCCAACCCCGGCGCTCGCTCCTCTCTTCCTTCCTCCCCTCCTCGACCCTCCCTCCCTTTCTCCCCCTCGCCCCTCCCCCTCCCTCCCCCTCCCTCCGATTCTGGTCGCCGGCCGTCGCATCGCCTCGCACGCCCCGCTCTCGCCGCCCAACGACCACCAGAAGCGCCGCCACCCGCCGGCGCCCCACCACCGCCTCGCTCGGCAGCTCTCGCCACCGGAAACCCTGGCGCAGAAGATCGGAAAGGCCACGCGGCGCCCGGGCGCCGCTTCCAAGGCCAGGGTTTACACCGACGTCAATGTGATCCGTCCGAAGGAGTACTGGGATTACGAGTCGCTGACTGTTCAGTGGGGGTATCGATGCTTCTTCCCCTGGCTTGTTTTGTTGTGATATCGAGTTTGATTAGGTCCACCTCGTTGGTTGATGTTGTTGTAAGAATGCGGGAATTATGAGAGTTTACTCTTGTCCATTTCCTTTTCCTTTTTCTGTTGGGTTTATAGAAATTTTTAATTGAAGAGGACTAAAACGAACGCTAGGGTTGTAATTGGTAAGGGAAAGGCGAAAGATTGTTGTTGCTTAAGTGGTTCCCTGGTATAACAAGGTAGCCCGACTCACTCCTTGTCAAGAACCAGGAGAATGAGACCCACTTATCTGCCCGTATGCTGGGCCTTGGATTTTAATTTGTAATTCGTTTCTCGGATATTCCTGCTATTCAGGGAGCAAGATGATTATGAAGTTGTGAGGAAGGTTGGGAGGGGCAAATACAGCGAGGTGTTTGAAGGTGTTCACTGCACGGACAAAGAGAAATGCATTATCAAGATTCTCAAGCCTGTCAAAAAGAAAAAGGTGTGTTCCTTTTGCATCTCTAGAATGCTTAGGGTTCATTTTTTGTTTTAGCTTGCATAGGAAATTCGAAACAAATTTGTAATCATGGAGCGAAGTGGCTGAATGCGAAAGGAAAGCACTGTGAGACCCCTCATATGGGATGGGGGGCCAAGTTCTGACCTCTTTTGCTTTTTCATACCCGGTTCTTATGTGGAGAAAGTACTTGTAGCTGTCTCCAGCTACGATGTTGATGCTGGAAATTTGTTTAGCTTTATTTTCTTCTGTATCAACCCTCTTATAGTGTTCCTGTGGCGATCCTGATAGTTATTTGAACTTCCTATTGTGAAGTTCAAGAAACATTTTAAAGATTCTCATTCTTCTGAGAGGATTGCATGATTAACATTGCTACACGAAGCAGCTACAGTGGTTTGCTACAGTACTACACACTAGTCTCAAAGTTAGGTCTGATGCCTGGTTTTTAATTTGCAATTTTTCTGTTGATTGCCTTCTAAGGGTGCAATCCTGTTATCTTTGGTTTATAATGCTGTCTAACTCTTGTGCTGTACAAAGAATTAAATTATAAGCCTGTCTTCAAGGGAGTTGGTTGTATTCAAATGGATCATCTTGCTTTAAGAAAATGTTTGTATAGCCATAACTTAGGTTGCACTTTGTTTACCAGTGAAAAAAGGTAAATACAGGTTGTCAGAGATTTCCTTCTACTGGTTGTACTTGTTTCTCAGGTATACTATGTGATCATGTGAGTTCTTAAATGTTAATTAATCAAAAAATGACTTTTTACTCTTTTGGATTATCTTCCTGTTATAATAGAAATGGCAAGTATAATTCCTGGAGAGATGTTATGTAAATACCAAGCATTTTAGAAATGGCCATGTTTCCATCTTCCTTGATTTGGCAGAAGTTGAGTGGTTGGTGAAATGTTGAAGTTTGTTTTTATCTGTAACTACATTTAAGTCCATGGGAATTTTAGGGCAATGGATAGGGTAATCTCTCTCTCTCTCTCTCTCTTTCTGATGGACTAGCAGAGTGAAGGTGCTTTTGCTGACAGAGATGTACCAAGGAGGCTCCTGTCTTCTTGTCTTTCTTAAAGGGAAAAAAGCAAGGCGCTGGTGGTCTTTGTTTGGAGCACTTGAACATTTTGTATGTTTCTCAACCCAGTCAGCACCAAACACTTGAAACTTGAGTTATCTGGAGCTCCTTTTGGGTCGGATAGAGATCAAGTGCCTGAGGAAGCAAATGAGGTTGTGTCCCCAGGCAATGCCCTCATTGTGGGGAAACTCCTGCAAGGGAAAGTATTGCTAAAGAATCCTTTGTTTCACAAGGGAGTAGGAAGAAACTTGGAAAATCTTTTTTGAAATGACCGTCAAGTTGTTGGACTTGGTAGAATTAATAGGGAGCAAATGCCTAAAACATCTGGCAACTTTCTGGTTCAGTTCTGTCAACAAGAATTCATAGAATGCAGGAAGTTTAACAGAAAACCTATCATTCCTGTTAAAAAGGTTTTTCAGAACTTGAGGGTAAGCATTAACCCAATCATGGAGGAGGGATCGTTCAGCGAGCATTCTCAGTCAGTGGGGAGCTAGTGTTTCTTAATGAACTCAAAACTTATTGCTTGAACTATGGGGAGTCTGAATGATTCAAGAAAAGGGCTGTAGTAAATAGATTTTTGAATGACTGATGGGTCGATATTGTTTGCTTACAGGAAATTTAAAAAAAAAAAACTGAGGAGTTTGTGAGATCCATTTGGCTGTTGAGAACTGAGAGGTGGATTCACTTATCTGCCTCAGGAATCTCCATTGGTACTTTAATTTTGTGGGACTCACTTGTAGTGGAATTGAGGAGTCAGGCTTTTTACTCTTATCTCTTGCAATTTTCAGTTGCTGTCTGACAACTTCAATTTTCTTTTCTCTGGGATCTATGGACCTGGGAGGAGGGAGGGGCAAAGCCAACTTTGTGAAGAGCTTAATGAGAGCAGGGAGAGGTGGTGTTTGCCTTGGGTTTTGGGGGGATTTCAACCTTGTATTTTCTGATCATGAAAGATAGGGAGCCACTGTGGGAAATCTAGGTGCTATGGAGTTCTCAGGTTATATGGAGTTCCAAGGTTATGTTTTTGAGAATGAGCTCCTTGACTCCCTCTTGTTCTGGTAATTTAGTTGGTCAAGTTTTCGAGACTTTCCTTTTTCAAGGTCAGATAGATTCTTGTTTTCTCAAAATTGTGATGATTTTTGCCCCAAATTTAAGCACTGTCTTCTGCCAAGATCAACCTCTGACCCTCATGCTGTCTATTGGAATTGGTGGGTCTAATTGGGGTCCTACCCCTTTTCATTTTGGAATCAAATAGCTGAAAGCCGAAGGTCTTTCTGAGCTTCTGAGGACAGCTGGTCTGAAATAGCTGAGTCAGGCACAGCTTGTTTGATCTTAGCTTCAAAGCTTTCAGCTTTTAAGAAGTTTCAAGGTTGAAAGAATGAAGAGTTTGATAGTTCTTCGAGGGCGAAGGATGAAGCTCACATAGCTTAGTTGCTTTTGCTGGATGAGATTGCTTGGCGTCAGAGATATAGAACTTCAGCTAAGAGAAGGAGATAAAAACACTAGATTTTTCCCCAAAATAGCAAATGCACATCAAAGGAATAACTACATGAGCAAGGTTATCATTGAGGGACAAACCTTTGAAAAGGACAAGAGACGAATAAATCAATCTGTGCTTTTATTTGGAACTTTACACTGAACCTAGAGCTGGACGCCTGGATTAGGGAATATTGTTTTCTATCAAGTCAGTGGGCCAAATGCTCATTGGCTAGAAGTTCTATTTTCTGAAGATGAATCCCAAAAAGCAGTTTTTTTATTGCATTGGGGATAAATTGGCAGGTCTGGATGGGTTCACCACTGCCCATATCCAAAGTAATTGAGATATCTTGGAGGAAGATTTGGTCAATGTGTTTGTGGGTTTTCATCATAGTGGACTTTCAAGATCTTTGAATTTAACTTTTAGTGTTCTTATATGGAACAAAATTGGCACATAGGACATGAAGGAGCTTAGGCCAATCAATTTAGTGGGGGAGGTTTAATCAAATTTTGGCCAAGGTCCTTGCGCAAATATTGAAGTAAGGTGATCTCAAAGGTGGTTGGGAAATGTCAGAATGCTTTTGTAGAGGGACACTGGATGTCTAAACGCATCTCTTCAGCATCTTTAACTGTTATGATAAATGCTTGCTCTACATCCTTTTCTGGAGCACCAGTAAAATTTTTGGTTTTTTTCCCTTAGGAAGCTTGCTTCTCTTTAAAACTGATTTGGAAATTTGGAGCCCCAACTGGTGTTGCCTTTGTAAACAGGCGTTGGAATCTGTTGACCATCTTCTACAACGTTTTTGTTGGTCAAGGTACCTTTGGGAGCTTGGTTGGGCATCTATCCTAGCAAAGAGAGGAGAAAGATGATTCACTTGGTCCTTCTAGCAACTTTTTGGCTGATTTGGTGGGAGAGGAACAGGAGAATTTTTTTATAATGTTGAAAGCCATTTCGGAAAAAATTGGGATTCTTGGCTTCTTATTTTAAAACTCTGGATCACACATAGCACAAGTCTTTTAAGTGCTATCATTAACCTATTAGACTCCTTATCCTGTAGATGATTCTGTACATGGGTTGGCATCCCCTTAGTGCCTATTGTGGATAATAATTAGTGCAGTTCAATAAAAAAAAAAAAAAAAAATAAAAAGATAAAGTTACATTTTTCTTCAAATTTAGGGCTTAGGGGAGGTAAAGGGCCGTAGTTCGCATTAAAGGAAGAACTTCCTGTAACAAGGGGTCAACCCTGAGAACCTGAAGGGGCTAATTAGAAACGGGAGTATTCTCCTATGTGCTGGGGTAGCTCTCCACCTTATTTGTCTAGGTAAATTGTGCAAGTCTTTCGTTGAAACTTCTACTTTCTATAAACATTTTGCAGTCGGAAACTTTGGTTCATGTTAAAAGAACAGATCTTTTTATGTTTAGTTGATACAATGTGTGACGAATTACACCCAAAATAATATATTCATGGACTGATGAAGGAAGAAATTTTGTATATATATGATGGATGAATGAGAGCAAATATGTTTGAGTAATTATTTACAGAATTATAGATGAAAAAATGCTTTTGTTTAAAAGCAGGCCAGCGTTCTTCAGCCAGTTTATTACTATGTATTTGTGAGACATAATCCATGATCATTGTGAACCTTTAGTAAGTACTCTTATTGTACTATGTGCAGATTAAGAGGGAGATCAAAATATTGCAAAACCTTTGTGGTGGACCTAATATCGTGAAGTTGCTTGATATTGTTAGAGATCAGCAGTCGAAGACGCCAAGTCTGATTTTTGAATATGTCAATAACACAGATTTCAAAGTGTTATATCCGACCCTTTCTGACTATGATATTCGCTATTATATTTATGAACTTTTAAAGGCAAGTCTCTCTCTCTCTCTCTCTCTCTCTTGCCCACACATTTAGAATTGCTTTTGTCCTTAGCTTTTTCTCTCTACTTGTTTCTTGGGCTCTTGTTGTTGACTATAAGTGGTGCTTGGTAGTTGAAGCCTGTAACTTTAAGATTTGTTTTGATTTTGATCTTTCTAACAAATGTGAGTAGTGAAGAAATCTTATGACTTGTTTTATTGATGTTTATAACAATGTTGATGTTTAACAGCCAAACACTTGCATAAAGCATTGCTGCCTTATTGCAATCCTTTAGAATTTCATATATGTTTGGTTTTGCTTTTTGCTTAGCTTGGTGAGCTTATTTTAGGAAGCGATCAGTCTGAAATTTGGTAGTTAGTCTTTTTCCTCAAAGATAGAGAATTAGAAAGATATAATTGAATTTTTCATAATTGATGTTTCGAGGGATATTTTTACTTTGTTTTAATTGAATCCCAAAACCACAAGTTGAAGTCTCCCTCAGGATGTTTACATCTCACTATATGATTTCTTTGGAAAAAGTTACTGTTTGGACCATACAAAGTGAACTTTGTCTTAGTTAAACCTTTTTAAGGACATATACCTCCTACCAAATGTATTGGATATATAAAACCACACTTTTATTAAGTTTTTATATAATAAGGAAAACTATACTTTCCTTTCTTGTACTTTCATGCTTTTTCTAGTCAGGTCTCAATACTTTTAATTTTTTTAATTGAATCTTTCTACCATCACAAATTTTCTAATCACGTCCCCCCAACATAAAATCTGACTAAATTCAACTGACGTAGACATCAATGATTGCAAAGTCTGACGAGGAGAAATTATGCCAATGCCCACATGGATTTGGGTGGAAAAATTTAGCCACTGTAGATAATGTCAAAGTATGATGTGAATAAAATTTAGCCAATGTGGATACCCATGTGGACATCTCCATTGGAAATATTTTGTTCCGATGGCCGCACAGCTAAATTTGGTCGGATTTGGCGTTGGAGGCACTTGATTAGAAAATGTGTATCACTAGAATAATTTGATTAGACAAATTAAAGCTATAGGGACTTGATAGAAAGAACATGAAAGAAATGGGCCAAAAGCTGAATTTTTTTAATATGATAGCCACTTCTATTAAGCACCTAATTTTTTTATTTTAATAAGAGCTAAATGCATCCTTGGGGAGAGGTCATAATGATAGGAGCACTCAAAAATGTTGAGGACATTATCTTGTTACTGTTCTATAATAATTGAAGAAAGTCAAGTCAGTCATGGAAATTTGTATTCTGGTTCTTTCACACTCAGCCTTTAAGGATAAGTCAATACTGTTATTGTTCCCACCCATCAACCCCACCAATTGGTGCTGAGAGGAGGGTGCAGTGCCTTCCCTTAGGGTAAAAAAGTAACGGAGATACTTACTTTTGGCTAGCTTGTTATGTCTTATTTACTAATGTTTTGCTCTTCTTCTTCTTCTTCTGTTTTTTTTGTTTTTTGATAAACATGATTAGGCATTGGACTATTGCCACTCACAAGGGATTATGCATCGTGATGTCAAGCCACATAATGTCATGATTGATCATGAGCAGCGTAAACTTCGTCTTATAGATTGGGGCCTTGCCGAATTTTATCATCCTGGAAAAGAATACAATGTTCGCGTTGCTTCCAGGTTTTTCTTCTCTTTTATTGTCATAGTTGTTGTTTAAATGCATGTGTGCATCTATATATCTGAATTATTAGAATGTTGTCTTCTATTTTCAGTCATACTATTGATTTGTTGACAAATTCTAGTGACTTTATTAATTTATAATTTTGGAGTTGAAAGGAATCTTTTGTTTGCTTTTATTTGGTTTAATTACACTTTGCATCCCAAAAATTGAGTTTGTCAAGTTACGTCCTATGTTTTTTCATTCTTTTAATTTTGCTTACTACATTAATTGTCTCAATTTGTCCGACTCTTTAAGTTATATTTTAATCATGTTCAACTGACTATGGCTTAAGCAGAGGGTTATATCTGTTACTCAAGTTATACAAAAGCTGAACTTTGGCTTTTACTTTAGACTTTAACAGCATCTGTAGGAAACAAAACCAATTAGATGGGCATTGCTGACTAATTTTTGAGAATTAAAAAGATTTAGGTGGGTAACATATGAAGCTTGGTGAAAAGTTTGCTCCAGGTGGCAGAAACTCGCAGATGGTGATGATTGTTAATTCTAGGGATTGAGTGTAAGTGAGAAGGAGGGAGGGATAGATTTCAAATTGTCTTATCGTGGATTTTGAAAATTTTAAGATTTTACGAATGGTGTGGAGAGTTACTTTGTGTTGTGATGTTGTTCAACTTTGGATCATGGCTTCATGGGTTACTCTATATGCCATTATTTTCATTAAGAGATTTGCATCATTTGGTTGTAGAAGATGCAGAGAATTTTAGCAGGGTGTTGAACTTTAGATTGACAGCTAAGAAAATATTTTGTTAATTAATTAGGGTACTAAGAATCATTGTTATGTCATCAAATCCCAATTGAAGGCTAATATGTCACTAGCATTTGCAAATTGGTTCCATACATCCAGTTTAATCTAATATCTTGTGAATTATGATTGCAAGAAAACAGTATGGCATTTTACTTTTAATTTGGAGGGATAGACATCAAGAATTGATTATAGATGATTTGCTTATGTCTAACTTGCCAGGCAGAGCCTTTTGGCTAAATAAATGCAGGAGGAAAGAGCAAGGATGTGATCCTTGGGAACCTTAAGCAAAGGACTTAGAATTTCAAAAATTCACTATCTTTTAAGTTTTACTTTTATATCTTGATGTGTGCATAGGTGAGTGATTCCGGGATATAGGGATTTTTGTGATTAAGTGTATTGGAATGGTGTGTATGGGATTGGTTGTCGAAGGATGGGAAGCAAATGAAGGGATAGAAAACAATTGCCATCAAGGTATAAAGGATGTGCCACCAACCAAGGATAAGGATTGGGATCGATGAAGTTCACTACCAAGACTTAAAGGATGGACCACCCACTAAGGATTAAGGATTTCGGGATAGAGAAGCTCTCCACCAGTACCTAAAGGAAATCCGCTAGCCAAGGATAAAGTGCTTCTTGGCTCACCACTAAGGAGTAGTCCACTCTCGAGGATAAAGAGACTGAAATAGGAGTTATCCACTCTCCAAAGATAATCACTCATGGAGGAAAATCTCATGTATTTTCATTCATCAAAGTCTAGTCTAGTCTTACAATGGAGAGTCTTCCTCTAAGTATAGGAGAGATGGCATCTAGGAAATAGACGACAATTAATTAGACATTGGAACCACTCGAGCAATAATGGACACGGGAACTGGAAAGCATAATAAAGAGCCTAGGAAATTAGAACTTTGAGTCTTGAAAGTTATATGACATTAACAACTTCTAGGAACTTAGAGATGCAATTAATAACATGGGAACTTCTATTCTTGACTCTTGAATCTTGTGCCTTTGTCTTCAAAATTCGTCCATCAAGCTTGACCAGAAGATAACCATTTTAAAAACTCATCAAATATGCATAGAAATTGTCTAGAATAGCCTCCCATTGATGGGTTGTTGATGAACTTCGAAATTAGCAACTAATATAGTGTACCAAGAAGTATTGGTAACCTTTTACTTGATAAGCCATGGGTAGTCATCTTACTGATAACTCAGTAGGGGAATGATTCGGTACCTCTTTATTCGAAAACTGCATTCTCGATCCATTGAAGCACATTATGCTCAAAGTCTATCTTAGTTTGAATGAGCATTGATGGTGCTGAGTTGGTTGATGAATCTAAGTCGGATGCTTCCACATCACATTTCTTCGTCCTTTGAACTTAATTAGCGGTGATCACTTTTCCTCTGTACAACTTGTGCCAGTTTACCTTTATTTTACATCCTTATTGTTAGTGTCATTAGGTGTACTTAGTGCATTGGAACCTCTTGTTGAAAAGGCCCTAAAAGTGGTTCAGTGCTGATCGCTACAAAAAAATTGCAAATGAGGAGGTGGGTTGATCAGATGCAGATTATGAAAATGTAAAAGGCATAGTAAAACAAAATAAGTTTCAACATCAAATTGATGTGGGGTGCATATTTCATAGGGCACGGTGCATTTTCCTGCTTGGGATGCACATTGACATTGTTTTGAGTAATATCTGCAGAACTTAAATCACGAGTTACTGAGAATACAGCTTCATGGTTAAATAGTTCAGGTCTTTTGTGAATTTTCAATCTGCTCACAGCACTTGAAGAAGCATGGACATTGTTTTTGGTCCTTTTGCTGTGTCTATTAATTGTTATGTCTATTTATTCATGAATGTGAGTTATAGTCCCTCATAAAACCTTAATGCCACACTTGTAGGTACTTCAAAGGACCCGAGCTGCTTGTTGATTTGCAGGACTATGATTACTCTTTAGATTTGTGGAGCCTTGGGTGTATGTTTGCAGGAATGGTGAGTGTGCATGCACCATATCTAAATATCTATTGCTGGGTTTTTCATTTATATAAGTTACTTCTCTGTCTTGTTATATTTCATGATTTACCTTTTTTTCACAGTCCCAAATGTGTATTTATTCAGTTAGGTTCCTTGGCAGAAGTCAGTCTTTGTATGTTGATCTTCAATGAATGAGAGCAAGTTCTATATGGATGTATGTATTGATTGCAGGAAATCTCCATTTAGAAAGATCTTTCACGACTTTTTTGCGAGAGAATTCTTGGTGTTACAATAGATTAGTTATTTGCTTTTTACATTCTTCATGATGGAGTGACAAGTAAGGGTTTTTCAATTTATTTATTTTTTTTGGGTCAAATAGGGATTTTCAAATTTGAGAAGTTAGGTTATGTGCTAGTGTGCCTTCTCTGATTCTAACCATGAGGCTTGTGCCTTGTAGATATTCCGTAAGGAGCCATTCTTCTATGGGCATGATAATTATGATCAACTGGTCAAAATAGCCAAGGTATACAGACTGATTGGTTGGAGTATAGCTTAACAAATAAGTGGCAGCAACAACGAGATAAATCTCTCAAATTTTTGCTATGTTGCAACAGGTACTTGGCACTGATGAGCTAAATGCTTACCTTAACAAGTATCGTATAGAGCTTGACCCACACCTTGCATCACTTGTTGGGAGGTCGGTCATATCACCAAAATTGTCGTTATCATCATCACTGTTATTGTTATTATTTTGCTGGGATCTGCATCGTGTTAATTTTGTGCATTTTTCGTTTTCTTTTTTTCAAGATATTTCTAGTTGCACCTGAGATATTGTTTTTACTTAATTGTAGACATAGCCGGAAGCCATGGTCAAAATTCATAAATGTTGACAACCAACATTTAGCTGTTCCTGAGGTAGATCGATTTGTCTATTGTGTGGCAATTTGAAACCTTTCTATTAAGGAAGTATTCTCTTATGGTTTGTTTTGTCCATTTCTCGTTGAAGGCCATTGACTTTGTGGACAAGTTGCTGCGATATGATCATCAGGAGAGGCCAACTGCAAAGGAGGCAATGGTATGATCCAATTCTGAATTCAAAAGAGGCCATTGACTCTTTTAAAATGGGAGTTTGCTCTAGGCACCAGCGCACTTTTTAGTGTCTGACATTGTGCTTATGTTGCTCTGGCTCAGTGTGTGCTGAGGTTACTGTTTTATAGTGTTTCTGGTCAAGTCACAGTGCCTCAGTTGTCCTTTCAACTTGAGAAAAGTCGCGTGAGATTAGATTAATGTATTGCTTTTCTGACGCTTTTTGAAGGGGTTGTGTCTTATCATTTCATGAAAAAACTTGTGTTCTCTCTCATGCAGGCTCATCCTTATTTTTACCCTGTAAGAAATGCAGAAAGCAGCAGAAATCGTGCCTAAAGATTTGAAGCTTTGCCGGCCTTTGATTCATATGGCTCCTTGGATTGTTGGGACCTCTCTCTGTAACCTTACTGGACTGTGGACTGGTTGCAGGTTGAACGTTTAAACATGCGTTCCCCTTGTCATTAGACAATCAGCTTATTCCTTTTATTTTTACTTCTTTTTTCTGGTTTTGTGAGAACTTGTTCAGGCTAGTGGGGCTCCTGGTGGACTTGCATATTCAAAGTCTTTTGTGGTTTGAAATTGGAACTTTGTGCTGCTAAAAAGTGAATAACCTTAGCCTGACGTAAGGCCAATGGGATTATTCTCATGCTCTTCTTAACGCTGTACATTTTCGTAGAAATCTTTCTAGTCAAATATTTCCTTGATGTGGTTCGGCTATTGCAAAGGACACCTGATCTAGCTATGCTTATGAATAAGAATGCCTGATTAAAATTGAATTGTCTCGTTGTAGTTGAGTCCTGGCTAAAGAAGTTTAAGTGGCTGATTGGTGGTAACTTGAATTGGATCAAGCTATTTAAGGAGAAAATTATGACAACCAGAGACAGCATTGATACATTTTTTTTTGGAAGACGGTCGGATGTGTGAACTTTGTCAACCAGGACTACAGCATTAGCTTTTCATGTGACAAGGTGGATGTTGGAATCGAGAGGAGAATGGTGAACCATTGCTGATATTTACAGGACGCCACATGCTGGTGGTTTTGCATCTCGCATCTCCTCATTTGCGAGAGCTTACGAAGATTATTCATTATATGTCCGGTCGATGGAGTTGTG
The DNA here is from genome assembly GCA_014182565.1 of Eucalyptus marginata. Lineage (NCBI taxonomy): Eukaryota > Viridiplantae > Streptophyta > Magnoliopsida > Myrtales > Myrtaceae > Eucalyptus > Eucalyptus marginata. The sequence goes on from CM024593.1 coordinate 13,596,224, forward strand.
GCTGTGTCGTAACTTAGTCAATGAAAAATGTCGTAGACAATCCCTTATTTCAAAAGTAACATAATAATCGCAAAAAGAGGAGAAAAATTTAGGTAATCAATTCCAAAAGATAGTGACTTGATTAAATTTTTTTGGTGTCGATTTATTTTAACCAAATCAGTTTCTATTGTTTGAGGTCATGCAGAAAGTTTTATGATAGAACAAGAGATTGACCTGACCTTGGTGCAAAATTAAAATTAAAACAATCTATATAATAAAAAAAAAATCATTTGCGATACTTATAAATGTAACATTTTGTGTCTTCACCTATAATTTGAAATTATTAGATCAAAAATTAGCTTCTATCATTTTCCCTCGTATGTGACTTAAAATCATTTATAATTTCGATGTATTTCCCTTGCATGACCTATTATCGGATTTATTTAGTTAACTCGTTTCTTTAAGTACAGACAAATAAGTGGTAAATTGATGATTCCCAGATGTTATCTAATCGGGGTATTCTTTTTCTTTAATGTAATGTAAAAAAATTATATCATAATGCACAAACAGTAAGAAGTTTCTTGCGTATGGTAATATTTTTTCAAGCATGACTTTTTATTAGTTGTCATAAATCCATCAAATAAGTATACCTGCAATATGTTTTGCTTTTGTGACTTTTTCTGCTTTTTACCATAAAATTTGTAATTGGAATCAAGATAATATCGATGCTATTTGATTTTTTATTTATTTATTTGGACTATAATATCTATCATAGCAATTTTAAAGAACTGTTGATCACTTAGCTGTTGTACTAGATTTTTTTTCTTTCAATGAAAAATTGAATTGTCTTTTTAATTCCCAACTTTATCACACATCCAACCAATTCTTTTTTTAAGAAAAAGATTCACATCTCTTACGTACACATAAATGCTGGTTGCTCTGTAAGTGGGTCAATAAATAGTCGAATTATTAGAAATTGATCAATCTATGAGCGTGAATGTTCTTTTTTTTTTTTTTAATGCGTGTGGGTCAAATTGAATTTTCATCATATATATCTGAGCGTTTATGCAATTTTTTTTTTATGTAGAAAATAAACTGCTGAATCCCTATTTCATTTTTCCTTCACAAGACAATGATTCTTCTCCCTTTTTAGCTCAATATTTTCATCCACAAACCAATATTCTACATGTTAAACTTTTCATATACCATAAGCTTAATGAAGTTTGCAATTGAAGTTTTGAATTGGGCATGCTTGCGTAATAAATTAGTTATTATAAGTAAAATTGTTCTTTTACCAAAAAAATGGTTTGTTTTCCCTAACATAAGAAAATTCTCTTTATCCTGCATGTCTCGTTTTATCCATTGGTGGCACATTGGTAATATAAGAAACTGCGGTGGGCTTGGTGGAGTTGGGTTAAACTCGTTTCGGATCTGGGTGGGCCATTGGCATTTTCATCATCACTTCTGGACCCACAAAGCTCTCTCTCAAGACAATGATTTTTCTCCCTTTTTTAGCTCAAAAAATTTCTTCCTCAATTAAAGTGTTGGATTTGGCATATCTTCGTAAAAACTAGTTATCTTATTCCTTACCAAAAAATGAGTTTTTTTGCATAATCTGAGAAATATGAAAATTCTCCACCAGTAAACTACTATATATGTGATGACCAAAAAAAAAAAAAAAAAAGCGACCACATATGAATCAAAAACACTTAATGACTTAGTGAACTCATTTGGTGGTTAAAAATTACTTTTAATTCTATATATTGTATTTAATGAAGAAATTATCATGATCAAATGCACTTTATTAGATAAACAAATGAACCATTTTGTTTCTTGTATGCTTAGACTTGAAGATGACAAGCTATAGAATACAGTTCTTAAAGCTTGGTAGGAGCAATCAAGGGTGAGCATCTTATAGAACATGAGTACGTCAATTTCCTTGGCAGGACCTATTTATAAAAAGGTGAACATATAAGTCAATGAAAACTCATGAAAAGTCTGAAAAGACCACTTTTCAAAAGTAGCTCATGCTACAGATGGTGTAAGTGGTTAATCATACGAGCCTCTATAATCTTGAAGAGAAAGCGCCATACTCTTTAGCAATTTGATTTGAATTCAAATTGGTGCGTCACAGTTTTGCTAATTTTGTGAAGGCAGAAAAGGATGTTAAGCAGAGTGCAGAAACACAGAGCTCTACTCGGGTGAAAGGTCTGCATTGTCAACAACCAATCCTTTTGCTTGCACAAAAAGCAGCTCTAATGGTCAAGGAGGTCAAATCAACAATTTTTTGACTGAGACAATTTCTTACGGACACTTTTGAAGATTACAAGTCTTTTTAAACAGATCCAAGTGCAACTATCGAAGCTTTGTGTTTAAGTAGCACTTTTCCACATGCTACAAAATGTCAAGAATTACATAGTGGATTTCTACTTTATTGGAGCTGAAAGAGTGGAGTTGGCTAAGTGTAAGGCCAAACCAGTATAATCTTATTTGCATATCTAAATCTCTTTAACTCCTTTAACATATGTTTGATAGAAGATTATGTTTCTGCGTAATTGATTCTCATTTCAGCAACACATTCCACGTGTCTTCCACAAAATTTTTTTAATTTTCATGGAATAACCAATCGACTCCCTCTTGATTGTTGTGCCCATTCATTTCATAAATATGGACATATGACATTGCAACGTGCCCAATTTTGTCTGGGGGTGTGGCACATTCAAACACCTTACTTGTGCTAACAAAAAAAAAAAAAAAAAAGGTCTAAATTACAAGTCATAACAAAATTCAAGTATAAGAATGACGAACAAACAAGGCAAAGTTTTCTCAAACCTAAGTTTTTTTCCCGTGCATGAGTGTCTTTAATTCAATTTGCTCGAATTTAAAAAAGGTACTTATTCAAGTGTTGGTAACCTTCTTCATAACTGTCTTCACGATCCTTTCTTTCCTTGTGTGTAGATTTCTGTTTTGTAAAATACTCGTTCACACAAAATAGATACTTTCCAAAAATATTTCATTCATTCACCAGATTCCATAAACAAAATCTGCGATTGAAGTCATCTTTCACATCCTAATTTCAGTGCTCATGAACATAGCTGATGTCGCAACCTGTTTTGAAACACTAGAGTAGCAATATGAAGCATCACTTGTTAGAAGGTTTGCATCAAGGTTCTTACTTATAATAGTGGGATAGAAAGGAGATCTCTCAACAGTTAGAGCTACCTAAGTTGACTGCAACTGTGTTCTGACTTCAAACGAGGATGCTTTCCTCTACCTCTCGAGAGACTTGCAAGTCGTATCATACATACGTGTAGAACCAAATGCATAGCCAAAAACCAAAAACATAGTTTATTGGCTAATTGGATTATGTTAAAAGAACCTTTAAAGGACCACTATAATTATATAGTAGAAGGCGATATAAACCTCGGGATGCGATGTTCAATCTGTCTGCGATATTTTCGCAAGGAAACATGTCCAAACATCTACCAGAAGAGCTTTGGACCATGCAAATAGTCAAAATGTGCAGGTGCCAGAGAGGCAGCTGTAAGCAGAGTCTGTCTATACGCATGCATGTCATACAGATAATTAGTATTTGTTTATTATTACAGTGAAGAAAGCTGGACATGTAAATGAATTCAAAAGTGAGTTTCTCTTCATGCATATGAAAGCAGGTAATGCTTGGCTTACCTGAATTGTCACCATCCCGAGACAAGGGATTGTTGGAGGGCCGAGATTTGCTAGAAAGGAGTCAATGCATGTTCCTCCAGTTGTCAAGATAACGTGATTGTGATAGGTCATTTCGGAGGTCATGAAATGCATGAACATCAACCCCTGCAGGCTATGAGATTTTTAGAGAGAGAGAGAGAGAGAGAGAGAGAATATGGGAGAGGGAGAGAGAGAGAGAGAGAGAGGGAAGAGACATAGTGCATAATATGGGGGATTTGGCTTCTCTATCGTGTCGGACGCTTACCATGCAAAAGCTCAAAAATATGCATAACACAACAAAATTTAAGAAATGACAGTTCCTCAGCCAGTATATCCCACACACACATATGTCCTCTCTCTCTCTCTCTTTCTCTCTCTGAGCCCAACATTCAAAGCTGGACCACATTAAAGGAACTCGACACGAATCTGTAAATATTGCCATATAAATATACTTATGTCTAAACTTGGTCGCCTGCTCAATGTTTTCCCATTTAACTCTATTTTCTTATCCAACTTACCATACGTATCGTTTTCTCACTTGAGTACAGGGAAACTTTGATAAGAGTAGATGAATATCGTGGTGGTGTCTCATTTTTATTCTTTTGTCCACTGCCTTAACATGTTTTGGTCCTCAACAGCACTATTTTTACTATAACGTGCATAGACATGACTTATTTTGTGAAATGTTAAGTAAAAAACCCACATCACTATTCATTATATGCATATTGTTGTCTCTCTATTAATTGATTTAAGCCTTCAGATGGGACATACTAGCATAGTATCAAAGCACATATCAAGAGCACTCACTTTTCAAACTTATTACTTTTAGTGGGTTCATAAGAACAAGCTCACATAATGGGAGTCATGGCCATTTCACAATAACCGAGCTGAATCAAGCGCATGGAAGAGAGCGACTCTTGCTATCTATTGGTTTGATTTTTTGGATTGGATATCCTGACATAAATGACATAGTGATTGGAGCTTATTTGTTAATGATTTGGTGATAGATATACTCCTTTAAGTTATTGCAGGGAAGAAGCTGCTCATTTTCTTTCATCCTTAGTCGATTGAATTAGCTTCATTTTTGTCAAGATTCATGATATGGTTCAATAGCTTTATGTCAAGGTTTGGATGATGGTATGGTTCGATTTCTTGGAACACGCTAGTAGTCAACTAGAGGGGGTTGATGATTATGTTATGATGATGGTATGGCGGTGATATTGATGATGATGATGAAGAATTTTCCCAAGTGCTCAAAGAGGAAAATATGGCAGTTCTTTTTCTCTAAAGAGTATTGTCTTTTTTTTCTCATCCCTTTTTGTAGGCAGTGCCGCGATATTATAAGCCTTTGATCATACTTTATTCATGATCGGATTGACTCTGCATTCATGATTTCATAACACGATGATGGAGAGTCTGGTATTTGAAAAACTAAATCTTCTCACTAAATACAATCTTTCCAAGAGAAAGTACGTTCTGTAGAACTTGACAATTAATTTAATGTAAAATACATAAATGTCGAGCGAATTATGGAGGTTGATATAGGTCTTCCTAGGTCATTATCTTTTGCCCACGGTCAAGCCTATTCTATTTGTAAGACCGACCCGAAAAACGTGTAACGAGAAGGGAACAGGGGTCTGATTCGGGGTCACTCATTCGAATTAAAATACCCATTTTTGTCGGGTCATTTGAAGGTCTCGATGCCCCAAAAACATAAAGCCTAGGTTGAGCCTGTCCAAGTCATGGGGTCACCTTGAATTTTCTCTCCACCCCAACAACACCGAGAATCAAAACAAAATAACAAAGAAAGAAGAAGAAAGGCAAAATGGAGAGTGTGAAAAGGCCACTTTAATTCATTAAAACCTAACTAATCCCAATCTATCATTCCTCGAGCCACACCATCCACTCAATTTTCTCTGTACTTCTTTTTGGGTCAACTTGCCCTAAGCCCTACTTTCGAACTCTCCCGATTATTAAAACACCCACCATCAACAAACCCCTATTTTTAATTGTACTTTGACGTTGCCCTCAGATCACCCAAGACAAAGTTGCAAGATCATTGTGGACATGTTGCCCTACTTGCCATTTGTTATAGCCTCATTTGTTGGTTTGCCACGCATAATAATGATTTCTAGTCAAAGCATAGTGTAAATCTCGACTTGAAAACAATATGATGAATATCGTTCACACTATAAATAATATATGGAAGACACGTCTTTTCATATATATATAAACTCCACAAAGTTTGATACGTCATTGAATTTTTGATAATTATTGATAAACGATTTATCTAGAATTGTGATTTCGAAATGTCAATGTAATATATAAGCTTTTCTAGGACAAAAGCAGTTTACTTGTTGTCACTCCTGATTTTGTCATGTGGACATCTAAGGAGGGACATGGCCTAATATGTGGACTAATGGTTTCGCACCGGCCCTACAATGTTTGGTTGTGCTTCACAAAACATTAGTCATTAGAATTATCATGTAGGGATTAAAAGGCAATGGTACGGATGACTTAAGCTTAGATTACAAGCGAGGGAACAAGATCCCCACAATGATCCTCCCCATGCATCTGTCTTGGTTTTTGTCTCTTACTGTTCTCTATTTTCAAATCAACCCCGGTGCGACACTTTACCACGGTACGTGTCGCTTACCCAATTCCTCTCTCTCGACCAGAAAAGATATTATAATTCCATAAATTACGTCACTAGTGATATGGGCAGTGCATTGATTCTAGAGGAGTTGCATTGGAAACGAAGGGGTGGTCCTGCTTCAGCCATTCTTTATTCTACTTTAACCTTAGCTTACTGCACTTGATTGGACAGTTTGGAACAATTAACATCGAAATTAGATGTTGTGTTGGTTATGTGTGATCCATCATCGACGTAATCGACCTTTTTTAATATGAATTCTTAAAGCATTCTGCTCAAAGGGCTAACTGGAGCTAACTGGAGCTATTGAGAATGGTGAGCGAAAAGCCGAAAGCTCTGCGAGAATCATGTGTTTGATTATGATTTATCGTGCACCTCGTCCCCTTCAATCAAAGTATGCGCACATTAATCTAATGCTCAGTCGTGTTAATAATTGCAATCAATGCATATTTAAATTAGATTATTCCAACCATTGTCCTATATCTTAGAAGATATTCTCTGGCGGAATTCGTCAGTCAACAAATGATGGTGTGAAAACTTTTTTAAATAAATTGGATAGAGATCAACCCCAGATATCTTCTCTGATTCCAAATCTTAGGGAGTCTCGACAATCGTCCAGACACAGAATAATATGGTCAGTGAAATTTCGTTTATGGGTTCTTAGGATCATCTCAAGCGAACAATAATAAGTTATTATTTATGAGCAAGAATATTAAATATTAATTACTTATATCGCCATCACTTTATTCTAATCCCCCTCCTTTTCTTTCCCACAAAGAGCGACGAATATCATGCTTAGGTATGCTTCTTCTTTTTTGACTATCAAATGATCGTTTGATGATTAAAAAGAAAAAAAAAAAAAAAAAAAAAAAAAAAACAAAAGGATTACCATTTTAAAGCGAACGGAATTTGATATTTTCCCAAAGCTAAATTGGGAAATTTCCTGGAATTACTTGTGGATTACATAAGATATGAATGTGGGTCTCTTAGTTAAATGATGATCATCACCCCCATTGTCAGCAGCAACTATCACTTTCTTGTAACATCACCGTTTAATTGATATATGTGAATTCCCTAATCTATTTTAGTCACCATCTTCACGTTTGCTTGAACCCAAAAGTTGGATTGAACCGGCTTGAGCGACTTATTTAACACTATTTCTAAAGAGAAGCGGTACGTAAACCTCTTTTCAGGAAAAAAAAATGCATCCATTTAGAATTTGAATCATAAGTGTCGAAAACAATATGATCAACTTGACCAACAAACATTGCGTAGTGAAATGATACAATTTTTATATTTATTAAAAGAATTTGATTTTGATTTTTTTTCTTTTTACCCGGAACATAAAATGAGCACATTCCCTGATAGAACTAAGAATCGAATCGAATCGAATCGAAATCAGCCAGTTTAGGAATTAGAACATAATCACTTTGAAATCTATCACTCCTATCACACGCTACGAAAGAAAAAAACCATTTTGTCACGACAAAAATTTTTGATTGGTTGCAGAAAGAATCTTAGTCTCGGTCGCCAGAGCACGTCTCTCAGGACCAAACATTTTGGTCGCCAAAGAGAACTAAGAAAATCTTCCCAGTTATCCCTGGGGACCAAAGTTTTGGTCGCTAGAACAACTTTTCTAGCGACCAAATGGTAGCCAGAGGGCTTTCTCTGGCGAGCAAGTCCCTTTCTGGCAAAGACATGTTCTAGATGATCGCCAGAGACGTGTTCCGTTTGATTGCCATAGACTTTCTTTGGCCACCAAAACTTAGGTCACTACAACTGTAGCCAAGACTAACTATTTTTTTTTTTTTTTGTCAGTTCTATTCTATTCCTACTCTAACTCTCACTCTCAAACTTTTGACATGCCTCCTTGCAGGGCGTGGAAGTTGAAACCCACTCCTGAAACTGATTCGTCCCCACCCCAACCCCCCAAGAAGGTGGAGATTCGAACCCTCCACCTCCCCATTCCATGTTGGAAGGGTGGCCACTGGGGTAAACCCGAGTGGTTGCCAAGACTAACTATTTAAATTGTGAAGAAAAAGACTAACACTTCTAGCGACCAGTGTCCAGCCTTATTTCTTTTCAATTCTCATCCTATAAAAGCCATTTTACAATTCAAAACGGTAGTATCTGCAGTTACAGTATTAATTCACCTAATATTAGTCACAAATCTCATCCATATGCATAAATTAGTCGATATTATAAAATAAAAATCCAATTCACCACTTTTATGATTATCACGAGTCCAATATATCATCATGAAGAAAACAAATATATCATTTCAATTCTGCATATATTGTCTGTTGTAACATAGGAAGAGATGTCAACATCTTGAAATTACTTGCTTTCAAACAAAATAAATAATGTTTATTATAATAAAAATGGTTAATATCCTAAAAAAACCCCAAATTGGTATATCTTTGACAAATTTATCCCAAATTAATTTTTTGACCACAAAAACCCTAAACTTGTACACCTTTGACAAATTTACCCCAAACTGATACACATGTGACAAATTTACCCTATGTTAGTTTTCGTTAAATTTTACTATCAAATTATTAAATTAAATCATAAGTGACAGTTGCCTGGTATACCAATTTGGGATTTTACTTTCCGTTTGTCACAATTTACAATTTTTGTGATTTTTTTATAGTATTAATCTAATTTAACATGGAGTATATTTGTTACAAATGTACAAGTTTGGGATTTTTGGCGTTCAAATAAATTAGTTTGGGGTTAATTTGTCATAAATATACCGGTTTAGGGTTTTTTATGGTCAGTCAGGATAAATTTGTCATAAGTGTAACAGTTTGGAGTTTTCATTATCGAAAAAATAGTTTTGGGTAAATTTGTCACACGTATATCAGTTTGGGGTTTTTTCATAATATTAACCCTAAAAAAGATTAGTGATTTCACATACTAAATAACGTACATAAAAATATACAATTACTTTCAATTTCACAATGTCATCTTCTTCACTGTCGTCATCTTGGTGTCCTGTGTTGGGCTAAATCAATACAAGTACAATGAAGTCCACATCATCCATATTTTCCACCTCTTGGGTTATGCAATGGCCCTCCAACCCTTTCATTTGCTCCTACATAAATATTAGGAATAATACCCTGAAAAACCCTAAACTGGTACACTTATGACAAATTTATCCCAAAACTGATATACTTGTGACAAATTTACTCCGACTGACTCTAAAAAATCCTAAACTGATACATTTATGACAAATTTATCCCAAACTAATTTATTCAACCCAAAAAACCCCAAAGTGGTAAATTTGTGACAAATATACACTCCGCTAAATTAGATTAATACTATAACAAAATCACAAAAATTGTAAACTGTGACAAATGGAGCATAAAACCGCAAATTGGTAGATACCAGTCAACTGTCACGTGTCATTTAATTTAATAATTTAACAATAAAATTTAACAGAAACTAACAGAGGATAAATTTGTCATAAGTGTACTGATTTAGGGTAAATATGTCAAAAGTATACAAGTTTGGGGTTTTTGGTGATAAAAAAAATAGTTTGGGGTAAATTTGTCACAGATGTATCAATTTAGGGTTTTCATGGTATTAACCCTAAACATTATTGCCACACTATCAATATGTATTACATAAAAATGATGGTCGAGAATATATAATAATGGCATATTTATATATGTAACTCTGTTCTTTTTCTTAAAAAGCTCACTCTTCCTCACGTGTTGCATGGCCTTTCTTATAACCCTAATCAAGCTAAGCCCTTGCAAATAAATTATGGAATTACAAAAAATCGATATATAAAATCGTAAATAACGTAAATGATATTTGATATTAAGCTAACAGTGATGGACATCAATCACATTTGAATAATTAAAGTTAAATATGAGTGATATTTATGCCTATAACATATTAATTGGAGCATAGTTGGAGCACTCTTTTTTTTTTTTTCCCTTTTGTTCTCCAAACACTTGTCTTCAGGTATTTGCCCCATAACTTAAAATTTAAAACATGTACGTTCTAAAAAGTTTAGTGTATTGTATTCGTTTTGTCTCTCACACGCACAGACGGTGGTTAGTGGTGGATCGCGAAGAGGAAAAGGAAGAGGATAGAATCGGAGGAGGGGACACAAAGAGGGGGAAAAAAGAAGAAGGGAAGAAACACATTTAAATAATTGAAATTACATGTTTTTTCCTCTTAAGGATATATAATTAATATGTAAATTTACCCGTTAAATTTTAAAAGATCCTTGATCCTTTTTTATGCCGAACTGCATATCCACTATAAAAATAGACTTTTTTTTTTTTTTTTTTTTTTTCTTTTTGGCATTGTGAACTTAAAATCATGACATCAATCGGGCATTCAGGAGCAAAATGTTTTTCTATGTCTAACGTGCACACATTCTACTCAGATTTCAAGGGGGATGCTGCCTAATTTGGTGTCATCATTGTGTTATTTTAATTTTCGAATGACGTTAATAACAACAGGAGAACAATGGCAAACATCGAAGTCTCCCCCCAGATGGAAGAGGAATCCCAGATTAATTGGAGTCTGCACAAAACACTTTGTTTTGGGGTGGTTTCGTGCCATTCAGCTACAGTGGGTTGGATCCGGATCCGATCCGGATCCGATCCGTTCTCGCGAATCGATGCGCAGCTCGCGATCGCAGGAGATTAGTTCGGCCAGCAATACATGCTCCCCCTACTGACTCCTCACGTTTAGTAGCCCCAATAAATTATGGAAAATATTTTGAATATAGAAAGTTATACATTGACTCCACCAGTTGTGCCTTTCTTTTATTATTAATTTTATGTTCACTCTTTACGATATCTTCTATGACTTGAATAATTTGCACGATTTTAAAATCAAAAGGATTTTATATTTACAATTAAGCCTTTCTTTTATTATTAATTTTATGTTCACTCTTTACGATATCTTCTATGACTCGCATAATTTGCACAATTTTAAAATCAAAAGGATTTTATATTTACAATTAAGACACGGTGCATCTCAGGAACAATCATAAGTATTATTAAGGGTGCGTTTTATTTTACGAAAATTAATGATTAAGAAAATATTCTCTTGAAAATGATCGCTATGCACGAAAATAGATGAATGAACCGTGCACGAAAGTATTTAAACATATATTGTTATCAATAATTAAAAATTTCTCATTACTTAATCATTTCAAAAGATACAAGGGATTATTATTTAAAATAATTTTCAAATTATTATTCTTCATGAAATAAATTGAGCATTAAGATTGATTTGAGAATTAGCCAAATTAGTCAGATTGGCATAGTGAAGCCTTTGAACCCAACTAAAAATTTCATTTAGCTTACTCATGTAAGTTCAAATTGCGGCTTAATGAAGAGTTTCAATATAAATTCAAAACGTTTTTATTTTTCCTAATGCGATTCAGATTCTGGAGAAATTACTTAGTTTCCCAATATTTTGCTCCTTTCTTCATTTTGAAACGAAATCAATGTATTGATGTCATTTTTTAAATTTTCCGTTTCTTTTATTGTTCTTCATTAAATTTCATCATTCATAATTTCATTATTGCACCGTTGACAAAAATATCCTAGAGCCGCCGCACTGCCAATAAAAGATCTACAATTCGTCCGCTCCAATCTCACACGGATGTTGTTGGTCAGTGGTCCATTTTTCTTTATTGATATAGATGAATTAGTCCTAACGCCATCCTTTGATTATTGAAAATTTTCTCCGACTTGACGGTATCTCTGATAAGCTGATTTCGACTTCATGAATTATGAACGTCATCCACGTACAAATTGATTATAATTACAAATCTTTTGTAATTAAAAATCGAGAAAAACATGACCTTCGTCACAATTTATCTCATACTGAGAACGCACGTTAACATGGTCATCACGTCATGGTCAATAAAAATGTTTTCCCACCATCCATTCACATTAGGATAAACAAGTAATGGAAAAAAATTACTAAAAAAAAGCCTAAAACTATACCTATTGCGATACATTTACCTTGGATTTTTTGATGTTGTAAAAAAGCCTAAACTATATTCATTATGACAATTTATCCTAATTTTTTTCTTGTGACATAAAAAGAAAAAACCATATATGACACATGGGGATGCATATCGGTCTAAGGTTGAGAACCTAGACCGACCCTAAACCAGCCTAATTTGGTCCCATTCCTAGAGGGATTGGGCCGGTCCCTGGTCATACGATTGCTGGAATCTACACCATGTGGATATCCTAGGGTTTTTAAGGGTTAGTTAAACCTGGAGTCATCCTTTTAGTTTTTGGTCCAAATCCTAGAACAAAACATTAAGTGCCCCTCCACTTCTCCCACGGTCTCACTCTCACCCTCAATGTCATATTATCACTAAATAGAGTTTACATGTTGAAGTTGCACGAATATAAGTGGTGAGATATTCTATCAATTGCACTTATAGTAATTTCAATTTACATCTATTGTTAAGTATTAACTATATTTGTTATTTGTTTGTTTTCAACTGATCAGGATTTGAAGTAATCTTTTATATATGAATAAGATATGAAATTATGTAATTCATGTTTGATGTTACGTATTTTGAACTTTTAATTATTTATTTTATTTTACATATTCATCTTCTTGGTTTGTTTTCACAAGTGGAAATTTCGATTCTTGCCTTATTTTAGATTTATATTTGGTACTAATGCTCACCGTTTGATTGCTCAATATCATATTGTGATGGATATAAAATTTAAATAGTGCGTTTTTTCTTTCAAGGAATACAAATGGATTGGTCCTAAGTTGACCTTGAACTGAACAAGACCCACAAGGTCAATCTAGTCCTCAGTCTCAAGTTTAGGGTGCATTTGGTTCAACTTTTGTAATGAGCTTTTAGTCTCTAAGGCCTCTTGGGGAAATGCCAAGGTATTTGACCAGCATTTGGTTAGCATGTATTTTGAAGTAGCTTTTAGCCAAATGCTGATCTTAGAAATGTTGAAAGCTCCAAGCTACTCTTATGTAGCTTAGCATTTATGGAATGCTAAACTAAGGAAAAAATATATTATTTTCCAAAACTATCATCACCAAGTCTTTAGTTTTTTGATTTTGCCCATCCTTATTAATGTTCATTTTCTTTTTGTAGGGGCGGCTAACGAGAGCCGACAAGGGTTGCACGACCTAGGCAACTACTGCTTAGGTCTTGTGACCTTAGGCAACCCTCGCCCAAGGTCGTGTGACACTAGGCGGCTGTCGCTTGGGTCACACAACCCCTTACAAAACCCAAGCGAGTGTCGCTAGACCCAAACAGCAATTGCCCAAGTCGTGCGCCGCCTAAGTTGCATAAACCTCACCGGAGGTCCCTTGAACCCAGCTGACAAATGCCAACTCTAGATCTAGCTCACTAAGGGCCTAAGCCATTTGTTGGAGCGACGAATGGTTTGAGATTTTTTAAAATAATATATATATATATATAATGCAGCCAAAGCCTCGTGCAAAAGTTTTTCGGCTAAAACACTACTTGAACCCAAAGTGGCTTTGCAAATAATTTTTATTAAACGCAATTTGCATTTACCTAAAAGGTTTTAGCTTTCAGTATTTGTATTACATCCAAAATCAATTTCCAAAGTTGAACTAAACCCACCCTTAATATGGTTGGCCCTTGTCCTAAATAGTGGGGATTATTAATTTGCCGGTTGGTCCTTAGATTAGATGTTGAACCAACCCAATCGGGACCATACTCACCCCCAGTGACACACCCTCTATCAAAGTTTTGTTAGATGGTCTTTCAATTAAAACCATGTCATTTTCATTTTACTTAAGCCATTTGAGCATCATGTCAGCAGCATTTGCTAAATAACATCAATGGAAGAAGATTTTAACAATCCTTATTAATGGAGCTTGAGGGAGAACGAATGTGTCGCACAAGTATAAGTTTGAGATTTTTAGTGTCATAAAAAAAGGTTTAGGATAAATGGGTCACAATTAACATAATTTGAGGGTTTTGGTGTTTTTTTTTTCCTTTTTAAATTATGTCATTGGATTGATTCATCTCTTTTTGTTCTCAAATTCTTTAAGTTAGCTGATGTTATCTTTTTTATTTTTTTTTTGACAAAAAAGAAATTAGGTCATTGAATTGATTTTTCAATTACACAATGGAAGTTTTAATCTTTAACAAGTGATGCAATTTGATCGGAATCAAACCAATTTTTTATCTTCTAGATAAACAAATCTAAATGGACCGAATAGTTGCTCTAGCTAAACAGTGCCAACCATTATTCGATACCCTGCACATTACTTGATAAGCTTACTTTCGAATATCTGATTTTAGCAATGACGACAGCAATTATTTTTAAAGAAAGAACCACCTCATCTTAAAATAGGGAAATTCCTACACTACATACACAAAACACAAATACATATAGAAGAACTATTGCCGGTATATTCTCGAAGATACCTTGCTATTAGCCAGATCCCATGTCACTTGTTTAACGGGAAAACAAACAGCTCTGCCGGATATAATTAAGAGATAATCTCCTCACCGTTTGCGTCAACCTGAGGCATGAGGTCATTTACACTATTTCCTAGATAGTGCCGGAGAATTTTGTTTTCTCGTGTTCATACATTAATTAAATTTTAATTCGTATGTGACCCCAAAATTTAACATTTCCTGCGTGTGGACACTTCAACACGACCCGTCAAGTCGCCGGGCCTATCGATCTTCTGCTTGTCAGCTAAGGTTTCCAATTAACTATCTTCTTGTTTAACATTCGACCTTAAAATAATACGAAAATATTAAGAGTCTCCTGGAGAGGTGCCCAGAAATGTCTTATTGGAGTTGGTATTTATAAACTACGTTTTAATTTAATATATATATTGTTTTCTCAGGAAGGAAACTTCAGTTATGACTTCGCGCAACATATCATTGGCTTTCCTTTCATTTTCCTCTGACCCGGGTGCTAATTTTAATAATACACAATTATTCGTGCGTCTTTTTCGATATGCAATATAATAAAAAAAATATTAAGGCATTGATCGGTCTTTCGCCCCGCACGCGTACCCATCCTGCGGTGTTAAATACATACTGAGTTTACGTGGAAATGATTAGATGATTAGTTTGTTAATTAGGAGCTTGGCTCAAGGTGACGTATCGATTTTCTTGAAAGCCCGGTCAATTTTGTCCAAACCGTTATAATCTCCAAATTGATTTTTTTTTTCTCAAAATCTATAAATCGATTGAAAGGAAGCATTATTTTTCCTTTAGCCTTTAAAATTATTCATTCCCCTCGGAGAGCACTTCCCACGGGCCACGGTAAAAAATTCACATGCCATGGTTGTTTTTGCATGAAATATCTGCGTGGCCATTTTTGGAATTACCAAGAAATGTACTAAGTTGCAGCAGTGTCACCGCTGAGCAAATAAAGTTTAATTTGATTTGGCCCAAAAAAATATAAAAATAAAGTTGCCAAATGTGGCAGTGATAATAAGGAATTTATAAAACCCGATACTCGAGCTTACCGTGGATATAATTTTCCTAGAATAAGTAATTAGGAATATTTGAGGAAGGAAAGAGAAGATTTAAATCTCCTGAAAATATGAGATCCCCCTTACTTTATACAAGAGTACAAACAGGAAGTATTGGCCTTTTTATAATAATAACAACAAATGGGCTCGGGAGAGAGTTTTCAGAAAGTGGACTCGAGGGTTGGTTAAACTTTACAAAATAGTCAATGTGTAGGACAAAGTGGAGATAAATTAGATGGATAAAAACAATTTTTCATGTTTCTTGCCTAGAGTAATTTCAAACTTGCATCTTGTAAGGCGTAGTGATTGTTTTAGGACTCATTTTATAATTTTATTTATTATCAGTCGCGTTGATTCGCTATCAATGTAAGAAATTTACCTTTAAATGAGCGATATGTGTATTTAAAATTATTTTTGTGACCGAACTTTTTCAATTTGTTAACTCATTTAATGGTGAGAACATAAATGATTTCTCATAAAACTTGCGGACTTCGGGGAGGAAAATGGCGAACGCCTAAATTAGAACATAGGCATGGGACTCTCAATTCTATCCGAATGTCACGATCGAGCAATCGGGACCGTACATGTGGACCGAGATCTATCGCAATCAGCATAATCGTAATGCTCCCGCCACCGTCGTAAATAATTAGTAAATAGCATTAATTACTGATTACACATCATCAACGGCCGAAATTCCTGGGAGTTGCCTCTCGGAACCGACGGTCTCCTTTTGGCCGCGTAGCCAGTATTTGCTTACATTAATTAATGGAGAAAAAAGGCGTAAATTTTCATTGATTATATTGGAAAAAGAAGAAGAATAAACTTTACTGAATATTCCAAAAAGACCGAAACCTTTTTACCCTATGGCTATATTCTGTGCCATATTTAGGATCACCAAATACCATCACAAGTCTTACTAAATGGACTTCATCAATGAATGAATCTAAATTGGATTGGACTTATTACAGAGTCTTGCATGATTTACTTTAATTTTGTACTGTGAATATTCCATACTATTCATTCCTTTATTGAAATATAAATTACTCAACATATTAAAAATTTTAAGTGGGGGTAAATCCCCAAAAAAGGAATTTTTTTATCTTCAAGTGAGTGTAGAATAGGAATAGAGTAGGACAGAAAAAAAAAAAAAAACATATTAAAATTTTAAAAAAAAATGAATTTTTTTTATCAACGATTGCTCCCGATTTTCAGAACATTAATCACGCAATCTCTATAAAATTAGCTAATGCACGGTCCATTTTCTTGAAGTAATTAGATGAGTACATTCCTTGTGCACGCGACATGTGTTGCATTCATCATGCCTTAAAGCACACGATTTCCTCAAGGTGGCCTCAATTGATTCACGAGAGGAAAAAAATTGGCTCGTTCATTGCAATTCATTATTAGAATATAAAGGAGTTTTCAATTATTCATGTCAATAACACCCTGCAAAATCAATAAATAGATTAAATTTACACAGATGACTTGTGTGGGAGATTCTAAGTTGAAGCAATTTAATTTGAATAGTCAATCTCTAATTTTTGAATTAAAAAACTCCCAACGTTCTAGCCAATTGTGCTATCAAAGTTTGCTTGGTGCTATTAGATATAATTTTAAGAAAACCCACGATGCGTACATATAGGGTTTAATATAACCGTCTATAAATTTCTTTAGTGAGGGTTAATTATCTTAAGACAGGTTTCTAGTGGCAAAAAAGTATGGCAAGACCACTCAAATCAACCATTGAGTTTCGAGTTTAATATTTTGACGAAAAATTAGGAATTTTTTTTGGTTGCAAGAAAAATAGGAAATTACTAATATTTGAATGTGCGGAACATTTTTAAGTAGGAGAATGCGATTTTGTCCTTGATTAAGAATATATATAGTATTTTAAACGAACACGTACTAACTGGAAATTTATTCCAAAATTATTGCAACCGGCATAAAAACTATCTAACTCTAATATTCAAATGGAAAACATTCATCTCCATATAAATCGAAACACTCATTAAGAATTACTCAAACATAACTAATGAATCAATATACATATTTTGAGCATTTTTCCATAAGCGAAACAAAACTATTTTCTCGGGATAAATTTTGACCAAATAAAAGAAAAAAAAAAGCATGGTCCTTTCTAAAAGTCGAAGAAATCCATGAGTTTCTTCTGGTTCAGAAACGACATGGATGCATGTCCATGGTGAAATCGGATGATGGTGATGAGGATGATGAGTGATGATGATGATGCGAAACCAGAAGAATGTGGACGGTGCGAGAAGTGGGATAGTGGCAATGATTACAAATGGGGTCATAATGGGAACTCTCTCTCTCTCTCTCTCTCTCTCTTTCTCTCAAAGAAATAAATGATTAACATAAATCCAAAAAAAAAAAAAGTTAAAAAAAAAAAAATGGAAGAACGATGCCCACAAGACTGCGCAGCCACAGCCGCCATTTCCTCGTTCCTTTTCCTCTCTCCCCCACCTTTTCTTTGCGATGATGATTATATCTATTATTATTTAGTACCCCCTGTTTATTTCCCTATCAAATGAAAACCTTTCGATGTATATCTTAAAGAAGTTGCTAATTTACTTATTGAGGGTATTGTTATTTGGCCCAGTCTCGCAGCTAGAAAAGAGACGCTAAACAGAGAAAGATTCAGAGACAAGACAGAGACTGGAAAAAAAATGGAAATTGAAAAGAAAAAGGGAGAAAAAAAAAGAGGTAAGAGAGAGAGAGAGAGAGAGAGAGAGCACGGAATTTAATCTCAGAGAGAGAAGATAGAGAGAGAGAGAGAGACAAAAAGCCCCGAAATCAGGTATTTAAAGGCGCCATTGGAGCAGGGCTCGTACCTTTCTGATGAGAGAGCACAGTCACTGGCTGCCATCCTCGACGCACACCGAGCGGAAAGACGAAGAAGCTCGACCACCGGCCCATTAAGAATCGTATTTTCCCCAATTCTCTTTTTTTTTTTTTTTTTTCTTTCCGAGTTTATTCGGGCCCGTTTCATCTTTTCATCAGACGACTCGTATCGTCATCGTCATGGATATGAGCTGTTGTTTCTGTAACGGTTGCGTTCTCTAGTTTCGAAAAGCGAGCAGGCAATTTTTAATCCCCCTTTCTTTGCTTTCGAAGCACGTTACATACACAGCCTATCTTCTTGCGGCCCCTCTTGGAGCAGCGCAGCTCTCCATCGACTCCCCCTCTCCCTCGCCTATATAAAGGCGAGCCCACCCACCTTCCTCTTATCTGTTCACGGCGAGTGACGACCCGACTTCGGTGCTGAAGAGGGAGAGAGAGAGAGAGAGAGAGAGAGACGCATACACACACTTACACACGGAGAGTAACACGCACAGGCAGGAACGCGCATTCATTGTGATGGCGACGGTGGTGGTGAGAGAGTACGACCCAGAAAAGGACCGGGAGAAGGTGGACGCCGTGGAGAGAGAATGCGAGGTCGGGCCCAGCGAGGAGCTCTCCCTCTACACCGACCACATGGGCGACCCGATTTGCAGGGTCCGAAACTGTCCTGCCTTCCTCATGCTGGTACTCTCTCTCTCTCTGCTTCTCTACCCCTCTCTCTCTCTCTCTCTCTCTCTCTCTGTGTTACGTGTCTATGCGTTACGTGAGTCTGTTGTTGTTATGAATGTGCCTGAGGATGATATAATTTCATGGGGTAGTGGGGATTTTCATTTGGGTTTCTCTTTTTCTCTTGGATTAGGTGGCGGAGATGGGTGAGGAAAAAGAGATAGTGGGGATGATCAGGGGTTGCATCAAGACCGTTACATGCGGCAAGAGGCTGTGCAGAAATAGCAAAAGCATCAACAGCAACACCTCCACCGTCAACAACAACAGCAACATCGCTTCGCTCGACTCCAGTATTCCCACGAAGCAAGTCCCGGTGTACACCAAGGTCGGCTACATATTGGGCCTGCGTGTCCCTCCTCCTTACAGGTACGCACATAGAACCTCCTTATCTTTCGATTTTAAATATGTGAAGCCGTACGCGGGCGCATGACGTTCTTCACCAAAAACGGTCCTTGTATGGAAACGAAAGACACGCGACCCCCTTCATTAGCCCCTGATCATCCCAATTATTAGCGCCCTCTCTCTCTCTCTCTCTAAAAAAAACGACGAAATACACATTATCTCGCCCCCATTTACATACGAGAGCTTATATTTCGCATAATGTGTAATGTACAGGAGGATGGGAATAGCGTCGAAACTGGTAGAGAGAATGGAGGAGTGGGTGAGGGAGAGCGGCGGCGAGTACTGCTACATGGCCACCGAGAACGACAACATCGCCTCCGTCAAGCTCTTCACCACCAAATGCGGCTACTCCAAGTTCCGGACTCCCGCCATCCTCGTCAACCCCGTCTTCGCCCACCGTGTCCACGTCCCCCGCCGGGCCGCCATCCTCAAGCTCTGCCCCCGCGACGCCGAACTCCTCTACCGCCTCCGCTTCTCCACGTCCGAGTTCTTCCCGCGCGACATCGACGCGGTCCTCAACAACAAGCTCACCCTCGGCACCTTCCTCGCCGTACCCCGCGGCGGCGCCGGCGAACGGTCTTGGGGCGGGGCGGCCGAGTTCCTGGCGGACCCGCCGGAGTCGTGGGCGGTGGTGAGTGTGTGGAACCTGCAGGACGTGTACAAGCTGGAACTGCGGGGCGTGCCGGCGGCGAAGCGGGCGCTCGCGAGGGCGTCGCGAGCGGTGGACAGGGCGCTGCCGTGGCTGGGGCTGCCGTCGTTCCCGGAGCTGTTCGGGCCGTTCGGGGCCCACTTCCTGTACGGGCTGGGCGGGGAAGGGCCGCGCGCGGGGGAGATGGTGAGGGCGCTCTGCGCGCACGCGCACAACCTGGCGAAGGAGCACGGCTGCGCGGTGGTGGCCACGGAGGTGGCGAGCCGCGAGCCGCTCAGGTTAGCGATCCCGCACTGGAAGAGGCTATCGTGCGACGAGGACTTGTGGTGCATCAAGAGGCTTGGGGAGGACTACAGTGACGGGGCTGTCGGTGACTGGACCAAGTCACCGCCTGGGCTTTCCATTTTTGTTGACCCCAGAGAAGTCTAACCAGCGAAGACCGAAGAGTGGCAAGACTTCAAGACCCTCTTTTTAATTTCTCTCTCTCTTTGCCCTTTCTCTTTATTAAATCAAGAGGAGAAAAAGAGCAATATCAGAGTAGAGAAAAAGGAACCCTTTTTTTATTCCTTTTTTTTTATAAAAAATATTTTGTGGGTATTTTCATCTAGTGTAGGTGTAGCCATTTCGGAGAAGGACAAAATGAAAAAGAGGGGAATGAGAATGGAGAAGATATGGGTTTTTGTTGTAAATGGGGCGGAAGAAGAATATCCTAATTCCTACTCTTGTTATAATCTTTTTTGTTTTCTTGCTTTAATTACTATATTTACTTTTGATTTTGGATATTTGGCTTTTTAAGATCCTCCGGCCAAGCGCAGCCTCGGGTTCTTCATGTGGGGTCGCTTCTCTTTTCGAAGGGGGGGTCTCCTTCTTATTCTAAACGGGTTCTCGTTGGTGATGATGAGAGATCGTGAGTGTACCGAGAATATGAATATCCCTCCAATCCAATTCCGACCCAATGCATATCTCTTTCGAGCTTTGAAGATGTGATGATTTGTGTAGAGAACTTTTGAGTGCCCCCTTTTGGGCATATCATATGTTCTTGATTATATTCCCATGGGATGACCATATCTTTTTCTCCACTCCCTTAAATCTCCTTTTTGTTTATATCTTTGGTTGATGGGGTTCTTATCTTAGGATCTTTCTAATTAGGGATAGTGGGTTGCGAGTAATGATGCCCCTCGAGTCTAAACGCTGGCCCCGTCGGGACCACGTTGCTGGATGAGAACTGCCCTAAGAATTTCTTTTGTTTGGGTGGATAAAAGTAGATTCTAATGTATATATGTATGTGATGCTTGTGGTTAATCGATTGGAGATTCGGCTTTTTTCTTTTTCTTTTTTTGGGCATTTGAAAACTCGTGTGTCACGCATAGTTTGATATGATGATATGATTAATATAATAAGAATTGATATCATCTTAATATTTTATATGGTGTTTTCATATTCTCCTCCTCCTTATATTTTAGAGTAGGGATTGTAATTGTTAGAGAACGTGAATTTATTAAGAGAACTCAAATCTTACACGGAACTATCGATTTCCATAAAAATCTTTCCATGTCATAAAAATCTAACACAAAACCATCAATTTTTCAAATCCAACACAAACATGAATTTATCTCTGTGTCGGAGGGCAAGACGGGAAAGGAAGGTACGAGTGGCATCTTGTGATTTGCTACCTCGTCTTTTTCTCAATAAGAGCACTTTGGTTTTTGCGGGGTCCGCTTCTGAAGAATCATTTTTATAATGGGGTTGCGATTTTTTTCTAACTTTTATTATTTATTTTTAAATTCGGGACAAATACAGGACAAGACGTCCTGTGATGGCGACGTTTGAGGAAACCATACATTGGAGGCTTTGGAGCAGAAAAGGAAGGAAGGAAATTATATGTGTCCTTCTAAAAGCGTGATAGATAGCTGCTGCTCAAGCTTCTGTCATTGATTACACCATCTAATTTGAAATGTGGCTCGTGTTTTTTTCAACTGTACATGGGTCCCCACCCTACCCCGTTGTTTCGAGCCGATGTGATGATCTTGGTACGGAAGGGAAGAAAAAAAGAAGAGAACTTAGAGAGCCCCAAAATATGTTGTTAATTTCTTGGAAATTTTAAAATATAATCAAGTGACTTTTTTTTTTTTTTTGGGCAGAAATCAAGTGACTTGACATTTCATAGTTTGTTTACTCTTAGATGTTTGACATTTAATAATCATTAAATTTCTATGTCAGCAAAAAAGATTAAAAAAATCAATTGTAAAAGGGATAGGTCACATCACATTTGTTTGGTTGTGCTTTTCCTAAGGACAAATTGCTTTCCCATTGAATTTTGAAAAATGGGTCGATATACGTCCTAAGTTTAGAGATAGTACTTATATATTCCGAACGATTCCATGTGTTTCCTATCAACAAAATCAAATTTTAGAATTCATAAGGTCTGAGTGAAAAACAACAAATGAAAATTAAATCTAATCAACCATAGTTAAAAATATATAATTTGAAGAATATAAAACATGGAATTCGAATTAAAAAAAATCAAAAGAACCTTTGAATATTGAGGGATAAATTCATAATGAAATATTTTGGACATATCAACATCCATTTACAGTTTTCAATGCATGATATGATTACTCACGTTATGTATAGTCAATGTCGGGAGAATTGCTCTATTCATAATTAGATATGTTTGACAAGTTGTCTAAAGATATTCCTTAACATCAATCTTACATGATAAAATCACTTTCGATACGTAACTTTATTTATACACGCTATGAAGTGATTTTTTAAAGATAATTATAAAATATAATGACAGTATATTGGAATTCTTAAAACTTCTCGCAAAAGTATAATTAGGCTTTAAAATTTAAAAAAGTATAATCAAGTTCTAAAACTCGATTACACTTTTGTGATAAGTTTTATGACTTAATTATACTTTTTGACAGTTTTAGGACTTAATTGCATTTTTGTGATAAATTTTAGGAATTGATTACAATTTTTGAAAATTTTAGGGTTCGATCACATTTTCATGACAAGTTTTAGAACTTTTAATATATTATATATTTCATATGGTTATTCACTGTCAAATTTTCCATTTTGGCGAGAAAGACTTTTAGCAAGTGCAAACGGAAAAAAAAAATTAAAAAAGAAAAGAAAAGAAAGGCAAGGTAAGCAGTGGGAGCAATTAAAATCACCAACCAAGGCAAAAACAAAGAAGCTAAGTTTTAAATTTCACGGGAATGGCAACGGTTCGTCATGTCATTCATGAGGATAAAGGCCAAATTCAGTGAATTGCAATTAATGCTTTCAGTTCCACCGCCTGCCTATTTATCCATTCCTCATCTCACCGGAACATCGGACACATGTTTTCCTTGTACGCTAGGTCACATCACATTTAAATGCATTATGCGTCTATGCGAACCCATTACATGCACCACTTACCTACCGGATTTAACTATTCATATGAACTTAGAGCATGCATTGTTATGTTACAACTTTTTCATGTCACGTACGTGGTGATGTACTATGGTTGTATGAAATGATATTACTATACTATGGTCTCATTTGATTAAACAATTTATTTTCCTTTGGCATATGATATGAGGATCAATCGGATTATTGCAGTACACGACATATTCGAGTCCTTCGTGTAGTCCCCAGTGATCGGAGCTTCAATTGACTTGAAGTGTAAGAGAATTAATTAGATTTTGTGAACACAAAATTGCTGTTTTTGCCGTATAGGCGTATTTGATTGACTTTTACCTTTGGTCTTTTGGTTCAATCCAAATCATGCAGCTCACAAATTTTGACTTTTCTTTTTCCGAATACGCTTGAAAGTGTCAAACGTAGATTCTTGTATAACTTTTTCAAAAATTGGTTACCAAATAGATTACGATGAGAAAAAGAAAAAATAAGTAACTTTTGCTTATAATTAATAGATAAAATCATGCTAAAGAGAATTGTATAATTTATGTGTATGTCACAATGAAGACTACATGAGGTATTTAAAAACTCCATAAGATGAGGTATTCGAAAAATGACTATTTGAGTAAACATTACAATATCAATAATAATCAAATATGATCAATCAGAATAAGCACAATTAAAGGAGATATGAAGAATTAAGTAAACTTCGGAGCCTCTAAGGGTGCGCATGGTAAAATTTCTTAGCTGGGGAAGAGTTTTTTTTTTTTTTCCGTAAATAGTTCTTTCTATTTCTATTAGGAAACAGGTTTCGAGCAAAAGAACCCGTTTGATAACTGTACAAAATTTCTACTCTTGGAATAGAAAAAGAATAGAAATGCGTTTTAACGCAACGAATCTTTTTGTATTTATTTGTTTTTTATTTGTTCTTTTTTATTTTTTTATTCCTTTTTGCATTTTTTTTGTTTTTTGTATTTATTTGTATTTTATTTGTATTTTATTCTTTTATTTGTTTTTATTTTTTTTTATTCTTTTTTTTATTTATTTGTATTTATTTGTATTTATTTTTGTTTTTTATTTGTTTTTTTTGTATTTTTTGTATTTTCTTGCGTTTGTTTTTTATTTGTATTTATTTGTTTTATTTGTATTTTTTGTTTTTATTTGTTTTTTGTATTTATTTGTTTTTTTATTTGTTTATTTGTTTATTTGTATTTTTGTATTTTTTGTATTTTTTGTATTTTCTTGCATTTGTTTTTTATTTGTATTTATTTGTTTTTTTGTATTTATTTGTTTATTTATTTTTTGTTTATTTATTTTTGTCGGCGGTGGCGGGTGGCGGTCGGCGACCCGGCGGTCGGCGGTGGCTCCGAGACGGTTGGAGGTGGCCACAAAGAAGAGAGAAATAAAACAAAAATAAAAAAGAAAATTTGCTTATTTCTAGAAATTGTTCGGGACAAGAAGTAATTTTTTTTTTTCTCGTTTATTAGGGCTAACTTTTCTATTCCGGGGAATAGAAATCAACTTGGCGTTACCAAACGGGTTTCTGTTCTTTTTTTGTTTCGGGGAACAAAAGAACAGAAATTCTTAGGAATAGAAATGTTCTCATGCAAACCCTAATTATCTCTAACATTGACTTAAACTGAAGGTGACGGGGAATAAGTCAATTAAAGCTTCGAGAAAAGTTTGAACGCATAAGTGGAGAGAAACTACATGTATATAAAGAGCATGTAAACCTTGTATACAAAGCAAGGTAGTATACTCTAAGTACCCTCTTTTACGTGCAAGGTGAATTAGGAACGACACATGGAATTTTACAAACGGTAGCTTGCACATGCAAAATAAACTAATGGTAGAATTGTACCAAGATATAAATATCCCTAATAGAACTATATAATTTCCGTGTATATCATAATTAATAGTACATGAGATGTTTATAGGTTTTATAAGATGATTATTGAAGGTAACAAGATATTACAATATTAATTATAAACAATTAAGATTAATTACGAATATGCACACATGCACAACAAAGGAGTATGGAGAATCAAGGGAGATACTCAAAGTGATGTAGAAGAAGGTAACTGGAACTTGGAGAAAAGTTTTAGCCCATAAGTAGCGAGGGATTATATGTATATAAAAGTATATAAAGAGTATATAAATCTCGTAAATAACATGAAAAAAATGTAAACAAGTATAAAGCCGAATTAGGAACCACACATGGATTTTAAATATATTTGTGGCCTATACGAGATAAAAATAAGGTAGAATGGCACCAAGAAAAAGAATATGTGGAAATAGAATTATATAATTTCCATGTGTATCATAATGAAGAGTGCACATGATACTTATGAGTTTCATAAGATGACTATTAAAAGTAACAAGATATTACAATATCAATTTCGACCAAGTACGATTAATTAAGAATATGCACAATCAAATGAAGATATGAAGAATCAAGGAAGATATGGAGCATCTCCTAATTATCTCTAAATTTAAGGATGAACAACGAGCCAAATTCATGTATAGTGAATAGGAAATGAGGATTCCATCAATGACTTTCTAACCAATTGTAAAGATATGAGAATAATGAAAGCTGTCACGCCATGTCAATTACAAGTGACCTTTGTTTTCGGGACCAGAATTTTGAATACTAGAAACAAATTGGGGACACATACACATTGAGAGGTCCCACCATACATTGAACGACATTTTATAAAGAAAGCCACTTTTTCTGGAAGACCCGAAAGGAATCTTTGCGAAGCGGATTTATCAGCACTCTCAAAATCATTATACTAGAAAGTCACTTTTAGTCCAAGATTAACTACGCCACTGAATTGACAAGGATTGAAAATTTCCGACGTTGTTGGGCCCAAGATAGTGCCATCGTCGACTCTTGGCCGCCTTGAATATTCCATCGAATGGACGTGGGGAAATAGGGCAATGAAAATAACCTAAGTCAATATCCAAAATAATATCTTGGCCAAAGAGATTCGCAAATAGATATGGTTGTTGCTATTGTTATAAATTATAATAACGAAGATACATATGCAACATAATCTTTCATCTCATTGCAAATCTCACCTTCCTCAACCTAATCTTTTTGCCTCCTCTGAATCAGCCTGACTGGTAAAATTTTTTTTTATTATTGCATGCCCCTAGTTTCGGAACGTGTGATATATACGACGATTGGCTAGCCCATCTCAAGAGCTAGTTGTCGAAACGTTGCTATTTCGAGATTCGTATAGATCATTTTTCTTGGTGGTGATTTTCTTTTAGGTGTTGGAGGAGCATTGGCGACCTTGCCTTAGTTGGCAAGACCACGGTGAGAATAAAGAAGTCCATTGATTCAAGAGAAATGCTAGAATATTATCAAAGGAAGTTAAAGGAAAGGTTCAAACCCAAAAAAAAAAAAAAAAAAAGAGAAAAAGTCTTGTTAGGGAAATGGGGCTGTTAGGTGATGATCACTTGCATTACTAGCTGTAAAATATATCAATTTTCACGAAAAACTAAGTTGAGATGGGAGGAAGCCCATATATAAATTCACATTAAAGAATGTGTTTATTTTATTAACTCGGATTGGATTGACCCATCATGGGTGCCCCAAAATTTTTTCTTGTTCGAAAAAAATTCTAACTTTCATTCTAGTCTCAAATCTAACTATGGATCCAAAATTGCCACTAATTTCTTCAAAATTATTAACATTAGCGCCAGTTAGAGGTTCATTATTAGAACTTACATCTTTATTAATATCCCCACTCTCATATGAAATAACAACAGTCTCTTAATGTTGATAATCTCGAAGAAACTAGTGGCAATATTTGGACTTGCTAGAGTGAAAGTTGAGGATTTTTTAAAATTAAAACGTTCGGGATAGAGTTGGAATTGAACTTAAAATTAATATTAACCATGTCTAGTACATGGATAGACATGAATTAATGACATACAGTCTCTTTTTGAGCGGCTTACCAACTTTTACTTTAAAAAGTGTCATGTAATTTTTTTTTTATATTTTTCTTAAATTAAATATTTTGCAAAGTTTCAAGTGCAGTCTCCTTTAGCTTAGAATTCTGTGTCCATCACTATGTAAACGAGTTTCATACGTGCCCTTATTGGTCCTATGTTGATTCACCTGTCTGAAGTATGAAAGAAGCAATCTTGAAACATCTTGATTAATCGGAACGAAAAGGATAACGATTTTCGTACTTTGTTTTAGGAATTCAATGTTCAATGGCAATAAATTGCTTGACTTAATCGTATATATATTCTTTTGGCCAACTATAAAGTATGGCTTTACTAGTTGCTATTAGCGCGTAACTTTCTCGGAATATATGCTGATGTTACCGGGAAAATCATGTGCATCTCAGCTTTGACTTCCATCCGTGAAGCGAAGTGCCTTTTCTAATCCGATTCCAATAAGGGGGACACAGACATAATATATTCAGTAAAAAGTTTCGTTCAAAGAATGGTGCCGAGTTGACTTGGGCAGTGCCTAAAACGACGCATCACGATAGTGTGGTTGGTACGTTGAAGCTTTCACCGTCAAAGTTCCTTTGGATTCTAAAATTCTATAAATAGGGTTTCGACAGGAGATTATAAAATGTTTGTGTTGTCTGGTCTTTACGGCCAATTCGGCAACGACACATAACAGCATGCCATCATGAAAAAACAAGTACCAAGATGGAGTTAGGGATCTAATAGCGTGTGTTAGGCAAGTTTTGACTGCCGTTCCTTCCTTTTTCCTTATCATGCTTAAATTAAACTTGATCGCACCCTAATTTGGCTTTAAGGGGAATTTCAAATTGATGGTAGACTAATTTTGTGGGTGGTTTCGTGGGGGGAAGATGGTGGTGAAGAATTTAAAGTTAGGGTTTCTAGTCAAACTTGGTCGGCACTTTGCTTCCTTGTGGATGAAGTGATGTTAGGTGGTGTGTGATGTGTATGTTGTGCCATTGATAAAATCAATATGAAATGTTTTTGGGAGAGAAGCATCTTCGTAGAAAAGGCACTTTTTCTAACGATATGTGTACCTATTTTTGGAATTTGGGTTCAAGTTCAGATGTATGAGAACTACCCACGTTGACTCAAAAACATGTTCAATCTATCAAGTCTTATATGAATGTGTCGAGGAATTCTATATTATTAAGGTTGTTTTCTACCGGGTCTATTGGGTGCTCGTGGACAAATTTACATCTAGTCAAGGTCAATTTGAGTGCGGTTCAAAGGCCAGAAATCGCCAGGAAGATGCATGTGTAGGCATCATCCTATAATCTAGGACTTGATATTTGTTTTCTCTTTGCTAGATAATGAAAGATTCAGCATTGTCAAATGAAAGAGATGTGTTGAGGAAGTTCTTGGCACGCTCCTCTCCATGGACATAATCATTTGCATTTTTCCTCACACGTCGGTATGCACATGCATTTTGTTGGGTACTTCATGGGCGAAAAATTGTACCAAATGCAGTGAGGTCCAAGTCATCAAGAACATAAACTAAAGTTCTGGGAAGAGTTAGGGTTGGGTGAGTCTCCAACGTCCTGTGTAATGGTGTTAGCCAGACCCTCTTATAGTGTAAAATGTATATTGAAATGTCAGACTGAATTTAATCTTTTCTTCAACATGGTCACAGACCTTTATCAATCCCAAACTGCTTCTCCATAACTTGTATTATCTGGGACATATATCTCAATGACCATTTCACTAAACAAGTCATGCCATATGTTCATTTGAACTTTTGAATTAGACATCTTTCTAGACTAGTGATGCGAGGAGATATTTTTACATCACAAGTGACCTTATACTAGGACATGTACATGGATTGTTTCTTGTGATTTCTTTTTGTATTTTGTGCAAATTCAGTGTACTTTGCACAAATTGATTGCTTAAGGGAAAGCCTTAAAAGTGATTTTCTCATCGGAATTTTTCACCCTTATACAGGTCCGATTGGTCCCTAGCAGCAAATGTTTTTTCACCATCCACAAAATGCCTCGGTTCTATTAAAATTTAGAATATATTTTAAGACTCTGTTTATTTAATAAAATATACAAAAGTTATAAAAACGTTTACCATGAATCATTTTAAAGGAAAATAAAAATATATTTGGTGTTGGGCTAAAATTAAAAAATGAACTAAAAATTATTTCTTTGTCATTTGAAAATGAAAACTTTGATTTAATTTCTCTAAAGAGATATGCGCTATTCGTGTGATAAGAGATACTTAGCCGCTAGGCCCTTGTCGCAAGAGTTAGTGTTTGTCGAGCCCGGCCACTAGGAACTCAAGCGAACGTGCTGTGGAACCAAGCCCGGGTGTTAATTACTTGGGTGAGGGAACCGGGTATTGAACACCACCACTGTGGAATGGGGTCCAAGCACTAAGGTCTTAGGCTCAGTTGGGCCCAACCTTTGTGGACCTAGGCCCAGTCATCATCAAGGAATTGGGGTTTGGGCGCCAATGATTTGGGCATGAGACCTTGGTACCTAGACATGGTCATTGCGGAGCAGGCAAAGGCCTAGGGTTCTTGGACTTGGCTCAGCCCCAGCACCAATGACGTAGGTGTAAAATTCAAGCACTTGAGCATGGTTGCCATGGGAATCGGCACCGGGGTCTTGGGCTCGGCCTCAAGGGATCGAGGCCTGACCTTGATGGATTCGAGCCCTAGCACAAGTGAGTTGGATGAGGGAGTTAAATGCTCGGCCATGGCCGTTGGAGAACTAAGCTTGCGTGCCAATGACTTGGGCATGGGTGCTAGGTACTTGAGTATGGTTGCTAGGTACCTAAGCACATCACCGAGATCTTGGGCTTGGCCTTTGTGAACTTAAACATAGGCATTAGGTACTTAGGCATTATCTCTAGGGTCTTGGGCATGAGCATTGTGGTCCTAGGCCTAAACTCGAGGACTTTGTGGACCCAAGCCCGATCTCTAAGGAGCTAGTCTTTTCTTGATGGACTCAAGCCCGGGAGTTGGATACTCAAGCAAGGTCTATGGGGACCTAGGTACAGGCACCGGGGTCTGAGCTGCCGCTGAGGACCAAAGCACGAGCATTGGGGATCCAATGCCCAATTGTTGATTTCTTTGGTCCAAGCTTGGTTGTTTAGTCGTATTTTGGACAATGATTTTTTTTTTTTTAAAGAGGAAATCATTGTTAAATTTAAGTACAGATTTTTCGTTGACCATGAAAATACCTTCTATTGACTCATTTTCTTAAGCAATCTAAACAACGAAAAATGAAAATATTTTTTCACAGATAATTTTGCATGAAACAAGCGTGCCACGGTTTGGCAAAGACCATGTTAATCACGAGTCTCACTTTGAGTTGATGCATGGCGGAGTTAACATCTCTTTATAAATGGGATTCAAGATTGCGAAAATAACTCTTCTAAAGGGAGTTCCTTCTATTTTCAAAAACCGGCCCTTCCCACGACAAGCGTGCTTCTGCTTTTGCGAAGGTTTAGCCCAGCCTGGTGTAGAGGCATAGTAGTGTTGTTGCTATCTCCTAGTGTTGTGTAAGTTTCAGAGTGATGTCTTGGTCTTCCACATGGCTTCTGATGCGCTTAGGCTTTAGGGCTATAGTCGGTAGAACTTCAAATTCCCACTAGTGTTTTATAGGGCCTTTACCAGTAGAAGTTGTAGCTACATCCAACCGGCCCATTATGGAGATTAGAACTTGGGCTTGGATTCGGCCGTGGCCGCAAGTAAGGAGAGAGAGCGGGGGAGGGACATTGACAAAGAGGAGAGTAGGAAGAAAGAGACGAAGAGACCATCACCATGTGTGGCCACCACTAGCAGTGTTTGAACCCTTAGCAACTACAAATCTGAAGCAGGGAACGTCGCCGACCATGCCATACTCTTCACCTGGATGAATTGGAAAAGCCCCATCGACAAAATCACAAACAGACACACACACAAAAACGCACCGCTACAATCAATTCTTTACTCAAACAAACAATCGCAAATCACCATTATTCTGTCTGCGCTTCCAACTTTTCTCCCACTTGTACATTTACTCCACCATTAAGCCTTGAGAAGACCTCGACTGCATCCATGGTGGCTCTCGTAGCCTTTCATCTACTGTGCTCTGTATCTTTCTCGTTTGGCAAGGAGATCTTTGTTTGTGAGAAAACTTGTGGTGAGCCGCCATGGCTGCCTCGACAGGCTCAAAGCTTGATTGGCCATGGCCATAAGGTAGAGCTCCTATGCCGGCCACGAGCTGAGTCTTAAGCAACCATGGGGTCAAGCGAGACGAGAGAGCACAGAGAGAGAGGGCGACCGACGTGACTGACCACATCAGCATTTTTGAAAAGAAAAGTCCCATGTCACCAATCTTTGACGTGGTTAAGTCCACGTAGGCAAAATCTGTCGCCGATGAGACAAGGATCACCCATTCGCTTTTCAAAAAGGACAAAGACATTGTAAACCATGAAAGAAAATAGAGAAATGATTTCGAATCACCAGAAAAAGTGTAAGGACGGATGACTATATTTACCCTTTTTCTTTCATTGTCAAAATCTTATAATCACCTGTGTGCAGATGAAAATTTTTCCACCTTATGTTAATCATGTTTTTTTGGCTCTGGTACATGTCAAGAATGAGATGGTAGAAGAAGTTCAACGTGTTTTGCTTAGCAGGGGAGCTCCAGCCATTCTTGATGCCTCATTCGTATAGGTCATGCATTAAATTAATATATATATATATATATGCTTTTGGCATTCCTGAGAGGATCAATTTGCGTCACTGCTTGTCATATAATTGCAGTACTGTATCATACCTGGAAGACGAGGGCAGCAAATACAAGTTGATCACCGATGCACATTTTTGAAGTGCCTTTCCCAGGTGCGTTTGTCAAAAACACCAGTTGAGGCGCAAAAGTGTGGGTCACTCCAATGCTACGGCACGAGTTAGCCTTGAAACCATCTAATTCTCGAAGAGACGTATGATTTCAAGAGTTGGTACTTATACCTTCTAAGACTGAATCGATCGCTTCGACTTAAAAGTGGGAACTGATACCATCAGATTTCACATAAGCTTTTACAAAGTAAACATTTGGGCCCATCATGTTATGTGATATTCTTTCCACAGTAAGCCCATCATAAGGCCCATTAGCCAAAGCCATTGTCTATGGACCACAATGAAGGCATGTTCGATCCTCCAATCTGAACTCAAGTACTGATCCCATCTTATCATTTCTTAAAAGGAAGGTCCTCATTGATAAAGCTCAAAGGACTTCTTTTTTTGGTGATGGGAAGATTGCAGGCCAATGGAGTGCGTCAGTCGGCTATGCGCAAAATTCAAAATTTGTGCATTAGCCATAAAACATTATCACTTGAGGATTTGTTTATTTGAAAAAAACTGTTTTTAGAAATTTCTAGTGTTTGGATAATAGAAAACTAATCAATAAATGGAATTATTTTCCATAAACCGAAAGAAACAAGTTTACATTAACAGAAAATGATTTCTTTCTTTTCGTAAAAAGGAAATCACCGGAACTAAACCACCAAACAAATTAATTAAATTGGAAACTCTACATAGATCTAGTACTACACCATAGGGGTTAGAATGGTTTCAGGGTAGAACTTGGAACTTAATAACTAAACTAGTAAGATCATGTAGGTTTTAAGTTTCAAGGTATGCAAAATAGGTTCCGGATTCCAAAAAATGAAGAATTTGTTTCGATGGGTAGATTTCAAATTCTTAGTTGGAGGAACTAGAACCTAAAATCCAAAACTTGTAACCTAGAACCTAGAATTTGGAACTTGTAACCTAGAACCTAAAACAAGTTTTAATATTTTGCTTAGTCTATGTCTTTACGTGGTCCTATGATATCCATGTCGTTCGATGATGAATTTATAATGTAAAAGCACTAGTCTGAGTTTCTATTTTTTGATTGAGACTTTTACTTTATTAATGTTCACATTTTTCTTTTGTCTAAATATAAGTTATAGTTAGTAAATGTAGCAGCAAATAGTGATCATTAAAGGATTTAATTGATTGCGATCGTTTAATTAGTAATATAGATAGAACCTTAAAAGGGAGAGTAGATTTTCCTCTATGTTAGACTATAAAGATTCTTTTCTTTTTTGGTTTTTTGTTTTTTTTGGGTTCCGAGTTGTACTAGTATTCGGATACTCTCATGCTAACGCCTCAGATTTCATTTTAGCTTTCGCCGCGCACTCTTATCTTAAGATTTCCATCTCCTGTTCTTTCCAATCTAGACAACCTGCAAGATAATGTTGATGAGTTAGCCTCATTACCTAGTCAGTAAGTAATTCACCACCTCAATTTAGGATAAAATAATGCCAATTAATAGTAAATCATGCAAATGCTATCGGATGATGCATACCCCATAAATAATTCCAGCGATATCCATAGATGGTCACACAAGGACTCTAAAGATGGCACCCACATATTCATCAGGTAGCTCCCATTACTCTAACAAGGTTGAAAAGGTGGCTCAAGGGAGATTTACTTAAAAAGTCATAAATTTATTGTACGTATGTCGATTTAACCATAAACTTTTTAATCTAGTTAATTTAATTCTAAACCTTTTGGGAATTTAGTCCTCTCGGTAGCTAATTTTGGCTAGAAATCGCCAATGTAGAAGTTGGCCGTCCTACGTGACCATTGTTGAGGTTGTGGACTGGGAAGGAAAAAAAAAAAAAAAAAAAGGAAAGTAAAGAAAAGGAAAAAAGGAAAAGTAATAAATATTCACAATTTTTTAAAAACAAAATTGTAAAAGTTATCCATGTCAATATATTTTATATCACATAGAATAGTAAGTATCCACATTAGCAATTTTTAGATAAAATTGGTCAACAGAATTAGATTGGCAAATTGTTAAAAAGTTCAGCTTTAAATTAACTAAATTAAAAAGGTTTATGATTAAATTTACATTTATATAATAGAGGATATTTTTTATAATTATCCCAGTGGCTCCAATGGTGTGGGACTGAGTTCCCACTGTGCATAAATATCACACTCATGCATGTCAAAATGCATGTAATGTTATTCGATCTCAGATCTTGTACATTATATCAATTGATGAAGAAGTTTTGACATGTTTGATATGGTTTAAGGAGGAACATGTGATAGTAATATACTAGAGAGAGATGAACCACGTATATAATAACCTCTTTCAAATTCTGATTCCAGATTATTTTATTGTTTGCCAAATACACGTCTTCACGGTGAATGCCAGCAAATTATAAGTGGGATATCATCGAATAGCCAAGTGCCTACCCTTTTTTTATTTTGGTTAGGAAGTGTCTACCTAACGAATCAATTTGTGCCATGAATACGGGAAAAGTTATCAAAAAAGTCTTAAATATATTGTAATTGTGTTAATTCAATCATAAACCTCTTCTTTTTGCCAAATAAGCACTAAACATTTTGCATTTATGTCAATTCAGTCCAATTTTAGCTGAAAATTATTGATATAGACGTCGACTGTTCTATGTAACATAACCGGCATTGATATAGATAATTTTTGATAATATTTTAATGTTTCTCGAATTTATTTATTTATTTATCTTTTCTTTCTCTTTGTATTTTTTTCACTTCTTCATCTAGGCGGTTGTCGGACCTCGTTGTCGACCAGAGGCAAGAGTTGGCAAGGTCAACCTTGTAGGCCCTTGGCAAAGATTGCCCACACTAGCCATTGGCAAGGGCGAGCCTCACTTGCTATTGGCAAGGCTCGACCTCACTATCACTAGGTGAGGTTGGCCTTGCTAGGGTTGGAAAGGGTGAGCTTGCTGACCCTCGCCTTTGACCTGACACTGGCTAGAGGAAGAAGGAAGGAAGGAAAGAAAAAAAAACAAAAAAGAAAGAAAAGGAAAAAAAGGACAAGTGAATAACAAATTTTAAAAATATTAAAATATTATTAAAAATTATTCATATCGGCATCGGGCCGTGCCACTTAGAATAGCAAATGTTCTTGTTAGCGATATCTAACAAAAATCAGTTGGATGACTAGTTAATTGAAAAAAATACTAAATGTTTAGAATTGAATTGACGCAATTATTATAAACTTAGGATTTTTTGGGTAATTCTCTCGATGAGTAAGCCCACGTATTATTGTAAATGGAGAATTTGCAAAAATCATTTTATCTCAAAACTCAGCCTTGCTTTTAAAAATCTTTAATTTGTATCTTCTTCAAACTCAAAAGACATATTTAGCCCCAAACCCTCCACCTCTCTCCTTCCCTCCCTCCCTCCCTCCCTCCCTCCAATCCTGTAACTCACTCTCACCTCACGGCACAATCAATCCCTCTCGCATGGAAGCCCCCACCATTATTGAAGTAACAAATCAAAAGGTAAAAAATTAAAATCATTATAGTGCAGAATTTTTACAAATCAGTTTGAAGATAACATATCAAGCAGAGTATTTATGGGTTGATCATTTGGAGATCTTTTTCTAATTTTTTGCTTTTTGATGCATTATTTCAATAACCATCACCTCACAATGTTTTGGTGCTTCTTGCCACCAAGCCCCTCGCCCTAATGATCCACCTATCCTCTCTTTCTCACAAAGGTCATGGTTTGAGGCCATGGGAGCTCGAGTGATCCACAGGCTCGAATGGATCAGGATGGGCTCGATCGGGGGACATGAGTGAGCCTGGCAAGCTTTGTGACAAAGCTCAAGATGTCTATGGGAAACCAGGCCCCAATTTGGTCCAGATTGATGTGGTGACTGTTCTCGGCCTCGAGTCCAAGGGTGACGACGGCAAGAGATGATGGGATACCAGGTTGGGGGTGGCGGCCGGCTGTTGATGGGGTAGCGAGAGATGGTGGAGAAGGAAGCGCATGTTAGGGTATGTTGGGTATTTTTTTAAAAGCGGGGGACGGGAAATTTGGAAAGGAAAAACGGTAATTTCTGTAAATAAGTTGGGTTGTGACGATGCAAATTGATATGAAAGTAGCAAAACTTGAAATGCAAGTTGTGGATGCCAAAGGTGGGGATGATAGTTGATGCGTGCATACAAACTTCAATTGCTCTGTGCATTTTTCCCTATTCCAAAATTGTATAGGCCATCTCCACTTTCTTTTTTTCTCTTCCCCGTAAAATAGATGCCACAGGGCTCTTAGATTGACGTTTCATGTAATTTAATTGATGAAATGCTGATAATTCTCATATACCTAATCTAAGGGAGAGTTACCAAAAAAGTCATAAACCTATTGCAATTGTACTAATTTAATTATAAACTTTTTTTTTTGCCAATTTAGTTCTAAACTTTTTGTATTTGTTCCAATTAAGTCAATCCTGCCAATTTTGGCCGACTAGCCTAACCTGGCACTAATGGTGCTAATGTGACATTTTAAAAATAATATATTAATAATTTTTTGAAAATTTAAAAATTTTCTTTATTTTCTTCAATTTTTCCCCCTTCCTCTTCCCCTTTCCTTAGAGCCGGTGAGGGCTAGGACACCCTTGCTGGCTAAGGTGTGGGTGGGCGGCCCCTCGCCTAGACTAGGTGAGGGCTAGGATAGCCTCACTCGATCGAGGTGAGTGAGGGCCGTGACGCCTCGCCTGATCTAGTTAGGCAAGGGTAGATCGGGCGAGGGTTGCCCTCTAAGGGAAGGGAAAGGGGACGGGAAGGGGGAAAATTTAAAAAAATATATAAAAATTCAAAATTTATTAAAATATTATTTTAAAAATACCAAGTCAACGTCGGCCGGCCAAAATTGGTCAAATGTAAATACAAAATTTTTATGAACGAATTGGCAAAAAAAAAAAAAATTATGATTGAATTAGCACAATTGCAATAGATTTAGAATTTTTTTTTTTTTTGGCAATTCTCTCCCTAATCTAATCTAGGACATATGATCCTACAAATTAAATCAACTAAATGTTGGCTAAGTGGTCTCATTAAAAGATGATCCTTTTTTTTTCCATGCAAAAGAAAATTACCGAAACACATATGCCTGTTCAACAATTTAACTTAATCTCTTTTCTTAACCGGAACAAAGAGCCTAATTAATCTTAAACGATCATTAAAAATCTGCGATGTCATACAAGCTCTTGGTCACAACTCACAGGCTTCTACATAGCCTCAAATCAAGATGTGTCTTCCATGTAGAGTTGAGCTCGACCACGTCATGCATCTCTTGGAATCCTGGTTAGAAAATCAAGCTCGATCTCCAAAACCGAAGTTTATGGTATTGCTAATGAAGGTTTTAGTTTCAGATCATCAATCGTGTTCATGAACTATATTATGGTGACTGAAATCAACTTGATCCTATCCCTACTTGTCTTTGGTGAGCTCGAAAATAAACCATAGAAGCTTTGGACAATTTTAGTGGCTTCTCAACCCTGGACCCCAGAAAATTCGTTTCTGACTGTACAGGATTATCTTTTGCTTGAATGGTCAAATATATAACGATAATCAAGGGGGCCGTCGCTTGAACAGTCACGATCTTGCCGGTTTTTTCTAATACGGATTTCTCGCAGCCCCTGCCCTTTCTCTTTTCTTTTCTTTTGCAGGCTGAATCATATGAGCTTGATGGCATTATGCACTGAAACAATGGAAGGACAGTGAGGACTATTTTGGAATGCATACAAGACATGATATGACACATGCTGTTTTATCAATGATATACAGTTGTTTTAATTTTTGAATGCATGACAAACCCGGAGGGAATCCTAGATATGTGTGTAGTCCTTTGGGTGGAAATTATTGAGTCGAATGGGGACATCCCACATTGCATAAAAGTACAAATGCTAGTTTGCTTAGATAGGCCCTGGAGAGATTATTGTTCTGGTGTCCTGTATGTATGTACCTTTAGACCCCCACCAACATTGCCACTAAGGGAACATCTTAAAACAGGATAACACTATTTGGAGCATGGATCTCTCTCTCTCTCTCTCTCTCTCTCTCTCTTTCACACACACACACAACCACACCAACACCTATCTCCCTCGTTGGCACGGGAAATAATCTAAGGAGCCCAATCCAAAATTTGCCGTAATGAACCATGAGAATTAGGTCGATATCTTCTCTAACATTTTTGTGGAAGCTAGTATAGTGGAAGTCTAAAAATAAAAACTAATTCTCCGTGGGCAACATGTATTGACACCCAAACAATTATGAAACCTTATCACTGCTATGACCTAGGCCCTAATACCAAATTTGTCACGATCCAAACCAAGATTTGTCATAACAAACCTAGAGAATAAGCTGATACCTTCATTGAGGTTCCCGTAAGTTTGAAGAAAAAGTCATAAAGAGTCTTCAACAAGAAAAGTCAAATGAATGGATATCGGCAAAAGATCTCTTCAAGTGCCATAACTTAGCACAAATTGGAACACTTAAGTGTCATAACTTACGAAATGTACACTTAAGTGTCACATTTTAAGAAAAGTGGGACACCTGAGTGCCACCTCCGGCGATACCGGCCAGAAATCATACGTGACAATTAAATATTAATATTTCTCGCCAAGATGGCTCGCCGGAGAGCTGAGTCAGCTCTAATTCACCCAAAACAACGTCGTTTCGGGTGTTGGCCAAAATAGAGTTGTTAAATCGGCCAAAACGACGTCATTTTGGCATAATTTGAATTTTAATATAATATAAAAATTAATTAAATTAAATTAAAAACAAAATAATAATATAATTTATATTTATTTAAAAAAAAAAAACGGAGGAGGAGGAAGGCAGTCGGCGGGCGAGGGCGAGCCCTTCCGCAGCCGCCTCCCCCACCGTCGTCGACGGTGGGGGAGGGTCGGCCGGGGCCGCTAAGCTTTTTTTTTTTTAAAAAAAAATTTAAATTTTTTAAATTTTTAAATTTTTTTTTTTAAATTTTAAATTTTAAATGTTTTAAATAAATTTAGTTTTAAATTTAATTTAATTAATTTTTATTTTAAATTTTTTACCACGTCAACGTTTTGACCGGATTTTGGCGGATTGACACTCAAGTGATTCATTTTGCTCCGATTTTGGCACTTAAGTGTACATTTTGTAAGTTATGGCACTTAAGTGTTCCTTTCTGTCAAGTTATGGCACTCCAAGGGTCCACATGTCGATATTTCCTGGATACTCCATTACAAGCAAGGCATACAAAGTCTTCAATAAGAACACCCAAACTATTGAATAATCAATAAATGTCAGATTTCAAGAAGTCCATCAGAATCAACAATATCAAACTTAGCTCAAAGAATCTAAGTTAGTCTCAGACCTAACAAAGTCTAAACCTCCCAAACAGAACTTTTCTCCGGTTGAACAAGATCAAAATGAAGAAAAGAAGGGAGAATTGACTAAGACTTAGACTTAGGTGACTCTTGAAGGAAAGGACAAATTCAACAAAGATTAGAAGCACAAATCAAGTCATCATTCAAGATCTCATCATTGGCAATATAGAAGAAGGAATCCGCACCAGATCCAACAGCAAGGAAGACTCAAATGCTCTAGCACTTATTTCTGAAGTAGAGCCATATAGAGTAGAAGAAGCCTTATTCGGTGAAAGTTGGATAGAAGCAATGTAAGAGGAACTTCGGCAATTCAAGATCAATGATGTTTGGTAGTTGGTTCCCGAACCAAAAAGAATGTCTATTATTGCAACAAAGTGGGTGTTCAAAAACAAGATGGATGAAAAGGGAAATGTGACTAGAAACAAAGCAAGGCTCATGGCAAAATGATACGCACAAGAAAAATGAATAGACTATGATGAGACATATGTACCGGTAGATAGGTTAGAAGCCATAAGGCTATTACTTGCTTATGCTTGTTTTCATAACTTTAAACTATTCCAAATAGACGTCAAAAGTGCCTTCCTCAATGAATTCATTCAAGAAGAAATCAATGTAGAAAAATCACTAGGATTTGAAGATTCTAGAAAGATAGACTTTGTCTATAGACTGAAAAAAAAAAAAGAACAACTTTATACAATCTGAAGCAAGCACCTCATGGTTGGTACGAAAGATTGAGTAAGTTTCTAATGAGAAATGAATTCAAGAAAGGTATGATTGGCATTACTTTGTTTATCAATAAAGAACATAAAGACTTGTTACTTATCCAAATATATGTAGACGATATGATCTTTGGTTCTTCTAATAAGCTTTTGTGCAAGAAATTTTATAAATCCATATTGGTGAAATCCAGCCAGTAGGTTGTTAGCGTGGAAGAGTGGATATAGGCTTGATCTAAATCAAACCACTATAAATTTCATGCATAATCTTCTCTTCCTTTAACTCTCTTTACTTAAGTGTGTTGCACACTTTCAAGTTTTTGCAGAAGTCTGATGATTTGCAAAACTAATTCTAATTTCTTTTAGACTTTACTAGCAACTTATTTTATTCTACATTTATTTGTCAAAATATCTTTTCAGCACCTATTCACTCCCTATAAGTGTTAGTACTAGCTTAATCACGAAGATCACACAAATTGGTCATTACAGAAATGAGATATGAAATACGCAAACCTTGACTTGAGGCGTGCAAGCCTCATGACAATGCGGCCATGCCTCGACTGGTGGCGAGTCTCCTTGCATAGAAATAGGCGCCTTTCAGCTCATGATAAGTTATTTCCTTTCTCTCACTCTCTTGAAACTCTCATTTTGAAGTGGTTCTTGCATTTTTTTTTTCTTTCCGCATGTTTTCTCATGTTTGTAGTGTTAGGACTAGAATTAGCACCTAGAGGGGGGTGAATAGGTGATTAAAGCGATTTTAACAATCAAATCCGAATATGAGATTAATGAATTAAAAACAGCGATCGCAGCAATTGAAAATAATGAAAGATAAAAGGATAAGGGATAGAGAATCAAGACTCTAGATTTATAGTGGTTCGGCTTAGACCAAGCCTACGTCCACTCTCCCGCACGGACAGCCCTTCTGGCTGGATTTCACTAAGAATCAAAAAGAGTTACTGAGTCTCACACTCTTGAGTCCACAATGTAGAACTTCTACTACACTTCCTCAAGGTCTCACAACTCTATGATCACTCTTTTGATTACATGTATTGCTCGAAGAATAAGATCACAAACGAAATATGGAGATTCAGACTTTGGAATTCTTCTATCCAGCACCCTTCAACAACTCGAATGTCTCTCTTTATACGCTTCTTCATGCCTTCATTACCGTTGGCACCTTCCAAAGAAGTTCTTCCAATCAACCCGTTGGACAGAATCAATTTGGAGAGATCTCGAGCTCTTTAAGGTAAGTGTAGATAGCCCATCAATCCTGCTCGCCCATACAATCAGGATCTTGGTTTCCATAAGTTAAACTTTCCAAATAAGTTGCGAATCTTTAGAGAATCTAAATCAATTCGGATACGAATGTAAGATCTTGTAGTGCTGAATCCAGTCGAAAGGTATTCCTTCGCCATTGAGACAAAAACTATATAGAATCAGAATAGAAGTTCATTTATCTTGTCGGTCCGGAAACGTCCATGAGAGTAGACTTTGAAACTTGAGTCTTGTTGACGTCGACTTTGATCTTCGGACTTTGCCGAGAGTCCGCAAGTCTTCGGCACTGCATCGAGAGAAATGTTTTGTCAACTTCAAAACTTCTGAGGAGAATTTATCCAACATGTAGGTGTTCGTGGAACGCTTAATTAGAGATAAGTTCCCAATGTCCACTCTATAAATCTTGCGTTGAAATGCATGTTAAGATAATGAAATGTGCATTTTAGATCTTAAATTTAGAATACGTCATTATGTTGTTTGTTTGGAAAGGAAAAAGAGGTCCTTGTACTTTTGGAATCAACTCTCGAGGTCTATAACACGCAGTGGTGCATCAAAAGGACCCTTTTTATTTGTGAGCGAACCAGTAAGTCATATACCAAAGGAAATGAGTTCGGTTGTGGCTATGGCAACGAGACTAGAGGTCAAAAGCCAATATACATAGCAAGTTGAATCCATGAACTGAGGCCGCACGCATGTCGTGATTTTGAATTGAAACACATGATTCTGTTTTGACTTGGCTGAAAGGAAGGTGTGTATTTCTAAATGAACGTTACCTTGTCCAAATAAAGCGGCAATTGATAAGAGAATGCTTGTTGCGTAGTGTAAATTGCATATCTGATTTTGAATTCGATTTGCCACATCATATTACTTGTGAATATTGTTAAGTCATGTCATTTCATCATCACATCTTGAAACCTCATTTGTCATGTCATACTAAGGTTTGGTTTGATAACATTCTTTTTTCTTTCAATTTATGTTATTTTGTTCCCTAGAACAAAACAAAAACAAAAAAATTGTTTGGTAACGTCAACTAATTTTTCTAT
Source organism: Eucalyptus marginata (assembly GCA_014182565.1). Classification (NCBI taxonomy): domain Eukaryota; kingdom Viridiplantae; phylum Streptophyta; class Magnoliopsida; order Myrtales; family Myrtaceae; genus Eucalyptus; species Eucalyptus marginata. The sequence goes on from CM024593.1 coordinate 13,639,306, forward strand.
TCCCGGAATAAAAAAGTAGCCGTGAAATAGATTTGAAATAGAAATAAGAAGTAAACAAAAGCAACTTCTTATTCCTGGGAACAATTTCTAAAAATGAGTCATTTTTTTTTTCTTTTCTTCTTTTCTTCTTCTTCCTTGCCACCCGTCGTTCGATGTTCGTTAGCCCCCGCCGCCGCTTGATTCTTGGCTGCCACCGCCGTCGAACGTTGGCGCCGCCGCCACGGTCCTTGGCTGCCGCCACCACCGATTAGAGGAGGAGCAAGAAAAAAAGAGAGGGAAAAAGAAAGATCTAAAAAATTTATTAAAAAATTAAAAGAAATTCTACATTACCAAAAAAAAAAAAAAAAAAAATTGTGGGTCATACCAAACACATTTCTATTTTTTTCTTATTCTGAGAATATAAATTTTTATAATTACCAAACGCATTCTTTTTCTAAAAAATTGTTCCAAGAATAAAAATAGAAAAAAAAAACTACTTTTGAAAAGAAATTGTTCCCTAAAACAAAAATATTACCAAATAGACCTAAATATGATTATTGTCATGTCATGTAATTTCGTATTGTGTTCTAAATCTAATTCACAATATTATATTGCATGTCATTATTGCCATGTGATGCAATTTATGTTTGAGATTTAATCTCTACATGTGAATTTTCTTATATCATTTTGTCTTCATTTGTCAAACCTAATTAATCATGATATATTGCATGTGAATATTGATAAGGCTAATAAGAACATCTAGAGGGGGTGAATAGGTGTTTAAAACAAATTTGAACAATTTCGAAATAAGATAAGTAAGGTCTAGATAAGAGATAGAAACAATTTTATGAAATGCAAGATTTCTGATGGTTTTTTAGAATTTGATATTCAACAGACTTGCACAATAACCTATAGTAATGCAATAAACTTAAGTAAATAAGTTAAGGGAATAGAAGATTGCACATGAAATTTATAGTGGTTCGGCTTTTAGTTTAAGCCTACGTTCACTTTTCCACGCTGATAGTCTTTTAGCTGGAATTTACTATAGTGTCAACAGAGAAGTACAATTTATGAGTGCAAACACTTAGTGAAAGATCGATCTTACTCACTCACTAAGTCACTCTTTTTGTGATTTTCTCTTTTGAACACAACTTATAAGGTGCTCCAAAGAAAATAAGTAGTCGTGAGAAGTTTCAGACTTTGGAATTCTAATTTTCATGTCCCTTCTTTCAAACCGACTAAATGACTTCCTTAAATACTCCTCCATGCCTCACTAGCCGTTGGCAATTTCTGAAGGAATTTCTTCCAATCAAATTGTTGGACGGAATCAATTAAAGTGATCTTGTAACCGTTTGAAGATAGAGATAGAAAGTCCTTTGATTATGTTCGCTCATACAATCGAAATATTGGTTTCCATAAGTAGATGATTCCCAAAAATGAACTTGTCTTCGAGATTAATCTCATCAATTTGTGATTGATTCCATCAATGAATTTATAAAAAGTAAGTGAAATCCTTCCAGAGAACTAAATGTTGTAGAATAAATTCCCGATAACATCATTATGAATACGTGTCGCAAGATTAATCAATCTGAATCTGATCTCTTCTTCGTTATGGACACGATCTTAGTCTGAATTTTGTCAGAGTGGGAAGCACTTCTGGGAATGAATAGACTTTGGTAAAAGTTTTTGGTATCATCTCAGAAGCAACTTTAAATACATTTTGTTCTTCAAAATAAGCGCAAAAGTTAGAAAGTTTTGTGAATTTCAAAACTTTATATGAGTTTTTTCAACAAATATTATCATGTCCCAAGATTGCTAAGCTTTGAGTTTGATTTTTTTTTTTTTTTTGTGAGTTAAACTTGTATGTGAGTGGCATACATGCTTGTGACACGGCCCACGGACGGAGCATGACCCAAGACCGTCCGTGATAGGCTGTGTCACGCACAAAAGGCTGCCCAAGAGCAGCCCATGACCGACCCACGATCAATCCGTGAGTGGTACGAGCAAAGGCCCATGCGCGACCCAGGAATGACCCATGAGCAATGTTCGGCCAACCCATGTGCAGCTTGTGATTGTTCAGCTGCTCTCGTGTCAAACGATCCTGCAAACCCTAATTTTTCTTCTGACACACGCCCATGGTCTTCCCAAGGGCTTGCCGTGTGCAGCCATCGAGTGGCCTGTTGTGTAACCTTGTAATGATGATACAGATTCAAAATGAACCATTGGATTGGAGGGACGATCGACGGATGAGATGCGACCCGCACTTGTATAAATAGGGGTCCCTCCCCCTCATTGTAACAGTTCATTCACAAGTGAATATACACTCTTTGCCCATTCGACTCTTGTGTTTGAGCGTGTGTGTGTAAGGTTGACTTGGGATCGATCATCCTAAGGCCGCACGGTGTTTTGATCCAGCGAAATCGACTAACCCGTGACAAGTGGTATCAAAGCCTTCGTTCCAAGCGTAATGGCTGATCCTCGTGTTGATGCTCTTGCTCTGATCGTTCAAGACGATGACCAAGAAGAGCGTGGGCGTCTAGCTGAGAGGGCCACCCGATCAAAAAAGAGCCGGGCTGTCTCAAGCTCGAAGGATCTGAAGGGAGATCTGGAGAATCGAATGACGGTCCTAGAGGAGACCGTCACGAACGTCCAAGCGTTAATGGACGACCTGCACTAGACCGTCGAGAGAGTGGAAGCTAGTAGGGAGGAGTTCTTGGCCGAAGTGCAGGAACTCCAGGCCGGCATGGGAGAGCTCCGTGTCGAGGTGCTGGGATTCATCACGCACGAGCTGCAGCAGCGGGATGAGACTTGGGAGGCCACGATGGTGGCCATGCACACTAAGATGGCCGAGATGAAAAGCAAGCTCGCCAAGCTTGAAGCTGCACGCGTGAATGGGGTGATCACCATGCAACCTCGTTCCGATGCACCCGAGCCAAAAGAGTTCAAGGGCTCGCAGGTGGGAAAGGATGACAACTTTCTGTGGTACATGGAACGCTACTTCCAGACCATGGGAATGATTGATGACGTAATCCTGGTAAACACAGCGGCCATGTGTTTAGCTGATGACGCGCTGCTATGGTGGCGTCGTAGGTTGGATGGTAGGAATGGTGATCCTATTGCGACATGGGCGCAGTTTGTCGAGAAATTTCGGCAAACCTACTATCCTGCTTATGCGAAGGAGGAAGCTCGCGGGGAACTCAAGCGCCTAGAGCAAAAGGGCGGAGTCCGCAACTATGTGAAGCGATTTTCGGAGCTGCTGCTCCAAATCCCGTCCATGACCGAGACGGAGGCATTTCACCAGTTCATAAGCGGACTCAAACCATGGGTCAAGCAAGAGCTCAAACGGTGCAACGCAATGGATCTCTCAATAGCTACTTCTGTGGCCGAGTCCCTCGTGGAATACAAACCAGCACCCTCAGCCAAGCCAAATTCTCGACCGAGAGAAAGGGCCACTGGTGGGGGAGATCGGAATCGGTACAACCGTTCGAATACAGGCAGACCACCTACGGTCCCTCATAAGACCCAACTCGAGTCGAGCAACGGAGGATATCATCACAAGGTATGCACCTACAAGTGCTTCTTTTGCGACGGACCACACATGGCCCAAGATTGTCCGAAAAAAGGGAAGCTGGTGACCTTGTGCAAAGAGGATGGATCGCGAGAGGAGGCAAGGTTGGGATCGTTGCGGATCCTTGGGTCGATCAAGGCCAAGAAAGCCAAGAACCCAAAGGAATGATGTTCGTGGATGTGAAGATCGGTGGTACCACGATGAGTGCACTCGTGGATATCGGGGCATCCGACCTCTTCATCTCCAAAGAGGCCGCGAAGAACCTAAATCTTCCAGTTGAGACAAGTGATGCCGGTTGGCTTAAAACAGTGAACTCCAAGGAAGTCCCGACTAGCGACATGGCTAGGGACGTGGAGTTGCACCTTGGTCCATGGACCAGCAAAGAGGATATCGATGTAATCCCCCTTGATGACTATGACTTCGTGCTTGGCTTAGGATTCCTCGATCGAATCAATGTGGGCATTATGCCCTTCGCGGATTGCATATGTATCATAGACAAGCAGTGCCAATGCATAGTCCCGATCTACCGCGAATTGGGACGCGATAGGAAGAGGCTATCGGCCATGCAGTTATCTAAAGGGCTGAAGAAGGGCGAAGCGACCTTCTTGGTAGCATTGAAGGAGGAGGGCGCGGAAGAAAGTGAGGTACCGGAAGAGGCGTCTCGAGTCCTTGATGTCTTTCCAAGATGTGATGCCGCCCGAGCTGTCAAAGAAGTTGCCTCCTCAAAGAGAAGTGAATCATCGGATCGAGCTTGTGCCCGATGCACAACCGCCGGCCATGGCGCCCTATCACATGGCTCCGCCCGAGTTGGAAGAGCTGTGAAAACAACTGAAGGAACTGCTTGACGTGGGGTACATTCGGCTGTCCAAGGCTCTGTTCGGTGCTCCGATATTGTTCCAAAAGAATCATGACGGATCCCTTCGTATGTGCGTAGACTACCGATCCTTGAATAAGTTCACTGTCAAGAACAAGTATCCGATCCCACTCATCGCTGAATTGTTCGATCAGCTCGGGGAAGCCCAATGGTTCTCCAAGCTTGATCTTCGATTGGGGTACTATCAAGTTCGGATTGCTGAAAGGGATGAACCGAAAACCGCATGCATGACCTGATACGGTTCATATGAGTTCCTCGTCATGACTTTCGGCTTGACAAATGCGCCGGCCACATTCTGCACTCTCATGAACAAGGTACTCCATTCATTCCTTGATCGGTTCGTTGTGGTTTACCTAGACAACATTGTCGTGTATAGCCGGACGCTTGAGGAACATTTCGAGCATTTGAGCCAAGTTTTCCAGACTCTTCAGGAGAATGACTTGTATGTAAAACGCGAGAAGTGCGCTTTCACACAGAAGGAAATCCCTTTCCTTGGGCACATCGTCGGGGATGGACGAGTGAGGATGGACGCGGCTAAGATCTGTGCCATCGTTGAAAGGGAGCCACCGACTAAGGTGACGGAGCTGAGATCCTTTCTCGGACTCACAAATTACTACCGGCATTTCATCCGAGGATATTCGAGCCTCACCGTGCCACTCACAGATATGCTGAAGAAAGAAAGGCCGTGGGAGTGGACAGATTTGTGTCAAGAGGCGTTTGAACGGTTGAAGCATGCCATGATCGAAGAACCGGCACTCGTGCTGCCCGACTACACTAAGCCATACGAGGTAGAAACCGATGCTTCTGATTTTGCTATCGGTGGTGTCTTGATGCAAGAAGGGCATCCGGTTGCCTTCGAGTCTCGGAAACTAAACGATACCAAGTGATGATACATGGTCCAAGAGAAGGAGATGACCGCGGTGGTGCATTGCCTTCGTACGTGGAGGCACTACCTCTTGGGATCGCGGTTCGTCGTGAGGACCGACAACGTGGCTACGAGCTACTTCCAAACCCAGAAGAAGCTTAGCCCGAAACAAGCTCGGTGGCAAGACTTCCTGGCCAAGTTTGATTACGTGCTGGAATACAAGCCCGGAAAATCTAATTCCATGGCTGATGCCTTAAGCAGGAAGATGGAGCTGGCCAACGTGATGAGTTGACCCAATTGTCCATGGATCGAGCGTATCAAGGAGGGGCTGAAGCATAATCAAATAGCCCAAGCCCTCCTTCGATACGCACAAAAAGGCAAGACAAGGTGATTCTGGTACGAGGACGATTTCCTCTACACCAAAGGACGGCGACTCTATGTGCCGCTCCATGGGAAACTTTGGAAGGAAGTCCTACATGAGTGCCGCGATTCTAAATGGGTGGGTCATCCGGGAATCCACCGCACCATGGCACTCGTCAAAGACCAATATTATTGGCCACACATGCGGGACAACATCGAAGCTTATGTGCGGATGTGTCTTGTGTGCCAATAGGACAAGATAGAGCAATGGTCTCTGGCAGGGCTCCTGGAACCGTTGCCTATCCCGGAACGTCCATGGGATAGTGTCTCCATGGACTTCATCGTGAATTTGCCAAAGTCCGAAGGGTGTCGGACCCTCATGGTTATGGAGGATCGCCTCTCCAAGTATGCGACGTTCGTGCCAGCTACAAAGGATTGCCCAGCCAAGGAAGCGGCCAAGCTGTTCCTCAAGCACGTCGTCAAATATTGGGGCGTCCCATGCACGATCGTGAGCGATCGCGATCCTCGATTCATCGGGCAGTTCTAGACCGAGCTCTTCAAGTTGCTGGGGATGGACCTCAACTTCTCCACAAGCATGCATCCCCAAATCGACGGACGACGTAGCGGGTGAATGCGTTGCTGAAATCTACCTTCGGCACTATGTGAGCAACACGGTGTGAATTGGGTGCGGCTGATTGACGTGGCCCAATTTTTCTATAACTTGCAGCGGAGCGAGTTCACAAACCAAAGCCCGTTTGAGATCGTGACCGGGCAACAACCGCTTACGCCAAGCCCGATTACCTCAAGATACCGAGGAAGTAGCCCCTCCGCGTACAAGTTCGCTAAGGAATGGGATGAACATGCGGACTTGGTACAGGCGTGCCTCAATAGGGCCGCGAAGCGCACCAAGAAGTGGGCCGACAAGAAGTGACGGCACATGGAATTTCAAGTCGGGGACTTGGTGCTGGCCAAACTTCACCTGGTCCTTCGATACCGTGATGTGCACAAAGGGCTAATTCGTCGCTATGAAGGTCCCTTCCGGGTGTTGCAGCGGATCGGGAAGGTGGCATATAAGCTGGACTTACTGGTCAAGCTCAAGTTACACCCTGTGTTCCATGTGAGTATGCCGAAGCCTTTCCATGCGGAACGTCCATGGGATAGTGTCTCCATGGACTTCATCGTGAATTTGCCAAAGTCCAAAGGGTGTCGGACCCTCATGGTTATGGCGGATCGCCTCTCCAAGTATGCGACGTTCGTGCCAGCTACAAAGGATTGCCCAGCCAAGGAAGCGGCCAAGCTGTTCCTCAAGCACGTCGTCAAATATTGGGGCGTCCCATGCACGATCGTGAGCGATCGCGATCCTCGATTCATTGGGCAGTTCTGGACCGAGCTCTCCAAGTTGCTGGGGATGGACCTCAACTTCTCCACAAGCATGCATCCCCAAATCGACGGACAGATAGAGCGGGTGAATGCGTTGCTGGAAATCTACCTCCGGCACTATGTGAGCAACACGCAGGTGAATTGGGTGCGGCTGATTGACGTGGCCCAATTTTTCTATAACTTGCAGCGGAGCGAGTTCACAAACCAAAGCCCGTTTGAGATCGTGACCGGGCAACAACCGCTTACGCCAAGCCCGATTACCTCGGGATACCGAGGAAGTAGCCCCTCCGCGTACAAGTTCGCTAAGGAACGGGATGAACATGCGGACTTGGTACAGGCGTGCCTCAATAGGGCCGCGAAGCGCACCAAGAAGTGGGCCGACAAGAAGTGACGGCACCTGAAATTTCAAGTCGGGGACTTGGTGCTGGCCAAACTTCACCTGGTCCTTCGATACTGTGATGTGCACAAAGGGCTAATTCATCGCTATGAAGGTCCCTTCTGGGTGTTGCAGCGGATCGGGAAGGTGGCATATAAGCTGGACTTACTGGTCAAGCTCAAGTTACACCCTGTGTTCCATGTGAGTATGCCGAAGCCTTTCCATGCGGAACGTCCATGGGATAGTGTCTCCATGGACTTCATCGTGAATTTGCCAAAGTCCAAAGGGTGTCGGACCCTCATGGTTATGGCGAATTGCCTCTCCAAGTATGCGACGTTCGTGCCAGCTACAAAGGATTGCCTAGCCAAGGAAGCGGCCAAGCTGTTCCTCAAGCACGTCGTCAAATATTGGGGCGTCCCATGCACGATCGTGAGCGATCGCGATCCTCGATTCATTGGGCGCTTCGACCGAGCTCTCCAAGTTGCCGGGGATGGACCTCAACTTCTCCACAAGCATGCATCCCCAAATCGACGGACAGATAGAGCGGGTGAATGCGTTGCCGGAAATCTACCTCCGGCACTATGTGAGCAACACGCAGGTGAATTGGGTGCGGCTGATTGACGTGGCCCAATTTTTCTATAACTTGCAGCGGAGCGAGTTCACAAACCAAAGCCCGTTTGAGATCGTGACCGGGCAACAACCGCTTACGTCAAGCGCAATTGCCTCAGGATAGCGAGGAAGTAGCCCCTCCGTATACAAGTTCACTAAGGAATGGGATGAGCATGTGGACTTGGTACGGGCGTGCCTCAATAGGGCCGCGAAGTGCACCAAGAAGTGGGCCGACAAGAAGCGATGGCACATGGAATTTCAGGTCGGGGACTTGGTGCTGGCCAAACTTCACCTGGTCCTTCGGTACCGTGATGTGCACAAAGGGCTGATCCGTCGCTATGAAGGTCCATTTCGAGTGTTGCAGCGGATCGGGAAGGTGGCATACACCGGTCAAGCTCAAGTTACACCATGTGTTCCATGTGAGTATGCCGAAGCCTTTCCATGCGGACGAGGATGATCCGGATTGAGGTGAGTCACAACGAGCACCCCTTGGAGCAAGAACCTCGTATGATCGGGATGTTGAATGCATCATGGCGGACCAAATCATACGGAAGAGGTATTGTGCGCCAAAGAAGGAGTACCTCGTTTGGTGGAAGGGCCTTCCCGAGAGTGAAGCAAGCTAGGAACCCTCCGAGGCTCTGTGGCAATTCAAGAAACACATCGAAGCCTTCCATGCCATGGACGCGATGAGGGCGTCGCTAGATTAGATGGGGGAGAATGACACGGCCCACAAACGGAGCATGACCCAAGACTGTCGTGATAGGCCATGTCACGCACAAAGGGTTGCCCAAGAGCAGCCCACAACCGACCCACGATCAATTTGTGAGTAGTACGAGCAAAGGCCCATGAGTGACCTAGGAATGACCCATGAGCGATGTTTGGCCAACCCACGTGCAGCCCGTGACCGTTCAGCTGCTCTTGTGTCAGACAATCTTGTAGACCCCGATTTTGCTTCTGACACATGCCCATGGTCTTCCCAAGGGCCTGCCATGTGCAGCCATCGAGTGGCCTACTGTGTAGCCTTGTAATGATGATACATATTCAAAATGAACCGTTGGATCGGAGGGACAATCGACAGATGAGATGCGACCCGCACTTGTATAAATAGGGGTCCCTCCCCCTCATTGTAATAGTTCGTTCACAAGTGAATATACACTATCTTTGCCCATCCGACTCTTGTGTTCGAGCGTGTGTGTGTAAGGCTTACTTGGGATCGATCATCCTAAGGCCGCACAGTGTTTTGATCGAGCGAAATCGACCGACCCGTGACACTTGTCACTCACCAAATAGGTTCTTGGTTGGAGAAAACTTGTCTGTATGGAAAGACGACCTTTGTGGGTGCAACTTCTTAGGTAATAATGGATACCCTTTCTCATAAAAGGAATGAATTAGTAGGTCCCATTTTTTAAAATTTTGTCAATTGAAGTGTCCATCTTTATGAAATATATCTTGAAAATACGAATCTATATAGAATCATAGACATTGAAACACCGGGAGGTGTCAAAAGTTCCCACTTGAAAAAAGAAAAGAAAGAGTATCATCAAAGCAGAAAGAGTGGACAACTGAGTTAGGTCATGGATGGATAACTTAGTCACCGGAGGAGACATCGACTGTAGACATGTGTAAATGATATGAAGTATCAATAAAAAAAATAAGAGGCCAGAAATTGTTCCGGCCCTCAAATGCAGTTGCACTGGGGCAGTCGGTCCACGTGATGGGGCCTAAAGTTGGACTTATGGCTTGCCTTATTCGATTTTAAGATCTCCAGCGGAAAGATGGATTGAGAGATCATTTCAAAATTATTGATTAGATTTTGGGCAATAGATCTGTCTACATTGGCCAGTTTACATTTTGGGGTGCCTTGATGTGAAGGGACATAATCCTTCGATGTGTACTCAATATTTGCTTTCATTGATATCTTGGAACGATGAATTTATTGCACAGGACTTGGTGGTACGGAAAGATCATGATGTTGTTCTGGATAGTAAATTACATGAAATATAAAATTAGGGAATCAATCGGGTTAGACCGCTCGAAAAATAGGGCAGGTTACTAGTTCTAAGTGGAGTCATTAGGAAATCGGACTAATTTGAAATTAATTTCATAGAATTTAAAAATCCTAAATTTTTCTCCCGGCGTCTTTTTTTTTCCCCCAGCTTTAGCCTCCTTCTCTGTTTCTCATATTCCCTTCTTTCCTCTTCGCTCGCATGGCCTAGTTGCCCTCTGTTGCCGCAAGAACCCCTCGCCACCATCGTCGGTCTTTCTTGGCCTTCCACTTCTACCAACGCCTACAGCAACCCAGCCCAGAGCAACCAAGCTCCACCTCTCTCGTTGTCGCCTCTCTCTCCCTCCGCCGCCACCGCCCCCCGGGGGGAGCTACCCTGGCTCCGCCTGTGGCTCGCTGACTCCGATTTGTGACCTGTGTTTGCCGTCAACGTGCCTAGCCTGCCGATTCTCCCTTGGAAACAAGGTGAGTCTTGTTCCTCCTTGGCGTGCGAGCTTGTCAGATTTCGAGATGCGGTGTCCGGCGAGCACCAATTGCCCCCACCATGTGCCGATTAGAACGCCATCCCCCTGCCCCCACGGGTTGCGTCCAAGTCTAAGATTCTTTGATTCACATTTTGTTCCTTTAAGAGTTTCTGTTGGCTTAGAAGATGTTTGACAGACACTTGATAATGCCTTCCCCCCTTGCTATTCAACGTGTGTATTTGGTCTTATCAATACTGTTGGAACACTGTTTTTAAAACAATGTGCCAACTACACTTATAAATAAATAAATAAATAAATAAATAAAAACAGGTTTTTAGATAGAATTTGAAATCAGATAAAAAAAATATGATATTTTTCTGGGTCAATTTCAGGACAAACATAGCAAGTCTCCATTTTCAAAAAACTAGGAACCGATTCTAATAGGATAGGTTCTGAGTTCCGGGTTTGAAACCTATCCATTCTAAAATCGGTCATCCCTAATCGAGTACGAGCTTATAAAGTGGAATGAAAACCCCATCCGTTTGACAATAAGAGGACATGGGAGGAATGAAAATGGGCGTAGAAAACAGGACAAAGTATAAAGATTTTTGCTAAGAAATGGAGGAAATTTTTTTGATTTTGTCCAATCTTATAATCCGCTTGGCGATCATCATGCAGCATAATTGCATGCAACGTTGAGTCATCAATATAAAGTCAAGCTCAATATGACAGGTTACGTTTATGTTCAACGCTTTTTTTTCATCATCCAGTGAAGAACAGGAAACAGTAGACTGCGAAAAAATAATTTTAGTCAAATCACAAGAACCCATTGTTCAAACTTTTCTATCGCCAACATTACATTCGATTTCATTGAAAGTCACATTAGATGTGAAGTGTCCATAATGCCGAATTTAAGGGTGTGTTTGTTTGAGTAAAAGAACTTTACGAGTTGATTTCCGCTTTTGATTTATTGAAAGTGATTAGTCAACAAAAAATCATTATACGATAAAAGAAAATATGAATGCATAAAATTGACAAGATTAATTTTTTTTAATTTAAATGGTTAAAACGTTTTCTTGAAAAAAGATTTTTTAGAAAAGATTTTCTTTTATTATGTAATATTTTTCCCAAAACAAAGACAACTTTAACTACTTCCATAATAATCTTCTCCGGTCAAACTAGTCAATAATAAAATACTAAATGATGACTATCATCATATTTTCCACGGATGATCCGAGAGCACTTAAGTTCCACGAAATCCCACCATTAGCAGTAGGGTTACCATGACACGACTCTCTGAGGGATTTAAGATGTGTACCTTTGTGGACATCAATAATTTGCACGTGGAAACTTCTTCCCGTGCCCCCCACTGAACACGAGAGATAGAGAGAGAAGAATCTCATCATCATCATCGTCATCGTCATCTAAATGCAAAACAAAACTCTCATGGCTCACACCACACACCACACACTCTAGCTCCAATCCTGCACTTCTCTCGCACGCTCTCCCTTCCACATTTTAATTATACCCAAAAATGCCTTTCCTCTCCCCACACATCTTCTGAAAAATTCTAAAATGGGAATTTCACAACATTGATGACTGGTCGCAGGAGTCTTGAGATAAATGGTGGAATTTTTCTGAGCGTTTGGTACGAGCTTCCACTTCCATTCATACGTGTGTCTGTGCGCACGCGCGTGCATGGCTGACATCACCATGCTCAATCTCGTGGAGGGAAGATCATGATAAAGACTCTGCAATCTGCGTGACATGGTGGATCTTGATGACGAGAGAGGTGTTGCCAGCAGGAATTCCAAGAAGAAGGAGCTTCTTTCCACTGTTATGGAAAGAACCAGCGCATGGTTTTTGCACTTTACCTGTTCTTCCAAATGCTTCGGTCAACAACTAGTATTCTTAAATGCCTTGTTATGGTTTAAAAGTGAATACTTTCTTTTTTTATCTTTTTTCTGGAAAAGAGAACTATAACTGTAGGGGGAAAATTTTGGTGAAAGAAGGTGATTGATGAAAGTCAATTTTTCAGGATCTTTTCCCAGGAAATTCCCAGTGATGTCGCCGTTCATGCCGCAGGAGCTTCCTTTGCACTCCATAAGGTCTCTCTCTCTCTCTCTCTCCCCCTCTCTCTGTGTATGTGTATGTATATGTGTGCGTGTGGAAAGTCCCTTTCCTCTCAGTTAAGTCTTGATTACCGCACAAATGATTGATGATGGTGGATACCCATAAAGGAAAACAGCAGAATCAACTAGAGCTCTATCAGATGTATGTGAATGTAATTTGATTCTTTATCTGAGATAGCTACCTTTGCCAAGCTCACAATCATGTTGATCTAGGGTAGATTTCGAATTGATCAACTAATTCATGCTTTTTAGGGAGATTTTACATCCAAATCGTGCTCATATTCAACTCAAATTATAATTGCAGTTCCCGTTAGTCTCAAAATGCGGGTGCATAAGGAAACTTGTATCAGAATCAAGCGAAGCTGATCTTTCTAATATTGAACTAGTTGACATTCCTGGTGGGGCAGAAGCATTTGAGCTTGCCGCCAAATTCTGTTATGGGATTAATTTTGAGATCAGCACCAAGAACATCGCAATGCTACGATGTGCCGCCGAGTATCTTGAGATGACTGAGGACTATGCAGTAGGCAACCTAGTGGGAAGAAGTGAGGCCTACTTGAAGGAAGTGGCATTGAAGAGCATTGCAGGAGCCATCACTGTTTTGCACATGACAGAAAGCCTCCTTCCGATTGCAGAGAAAGTGAAATTGGTCGGGCGATGCATTGATGCAATATCATTCTTAGCCTGCAAGGAGAGTCAGTTCTCCGTGAATGGTGGGAACGAGGATGGTAATGCTATGATTTCTTCTATGGTGTCGCATCGCGAGGGGCATGGGGACGTCAAAAAGGGGAGCCCCTTTGTGGAATGGTGGGCTGAAGACTTGACTCTTCTTAGAATCGATATCTTCCAGAGAGTTCTCATTGCGATGACAGCCAGAGGTTATAAGCAATATGCACTTGGTCCAATTCTTATGCTTTATGCCCAAAAATCTCTGAGAGGGTTGGTAAGTTCATGGCAAATACACTAAATTCTCAAGATAGGAAGTTTTCTTTAATGCAGGACAGTTTCTGTATTTCAGAAGCTGATCTTTTGTTTCTAAAGCAGGACATATTTGGGAAGGGAAGAAAGAAAATTGAGCCAGAGCAAGAGCATGAGAAGCGGGTCATTTTAGAAACAATAGTAAGTCTTCTTCCAAGGGAGAAGAATACTATGTCGGTGAGCTTCCTCTCAATGCTTCTTCGTGCAGCTATGTATCTCGAGACCACAGTAGCTTGTCGCCTGGACTTGGAGAAGAGGATGGGCTTGCAATTACCACAAGCTGTTCTAGATGATCTGTTGATACCTTCTTATTCTTTTACGGGGGGCACATTGTTCGATGTTGATACCGTGCAGCGGATCATGATGAACTACTTGGAGTATGAAATGGATGGGAGACGTTTTGGATCTAATGCTGAAGAAGACTATGTTTCTGCTCCTCCTAGTGATATGGAGAGGGTTGGGAAGCTTATGGAGAACTACCTTGCAGAGATAGCATCAGATCGGAATTTGTCTGTCTCAAGGTTCATTAGCCTTGCTGAGTTAGTTCCAGAACAAGCAAGGGTGACAGAAGATGGAATGTATAGAGCCATTGACATCTACCTCAAGGTTTGTTTTGTCATCTGTTTTTCTCTTTCTTCTTCCGTCTAGTTATCTGATGGTTTTCCTTGCTATCCTCGCGAAATATCTGAATCAAGTTGATGCTTCAATGGATGAATATATATCTCCATATGTACGCATTTGCTCCAAGTGAATAAACAGATGAATCTTGCAGCCATGTGCTGCAGATGTGTGACTTCCTACATCTATGATGTTTACGTACCTTTCAGGAGATTCCTTGTGATCATGGTTAATATCCTGTTTTCTTCAGAAGTTGTTTTCCTAACGAAGTTGTAACTTTCATATCTTTAGAAGGCACAAAGAAATTTACAGTTTCAACCAGCAACAATTTTACTGAGGAAAAATCAAGAATCTCACTCTATGATCCACAATGAGGAGTACCGTAGTGTCTTTAAGAAACACTAAACTAGCTAAATTGGCAGAAACATCATAATGTGTCCATTGTACTAACTTTTGAGGAGGTTTCCGCTCATATATGCATTATGAAATATGGGTCCATTTCTGTGTTACTATTTGTGGAGTATTTTATCTTGTTCACTTTGTGCATCATGACAAGTGTTTCCTTTTCTTAATAAGGTCTCTTCTCATTTTATAGGCTCATCCTGCTCTCAGTGAACTGGAAAGGAAGAAAGTTTGCAGCTTGATGGATTGCCAGAAGCTATCAAGAGAAGCCTGTGCTCATGCTGCTCAGAACGACCGGCTTCCTGTTCAGACTGTGGTACAGGTCCTGTATTATGAGCAACAGCGCATGCGAGATGCCATGAATGGAAGCCCAGGGGGTGAATCCCCTGCTGCTCCACGCAAGTTAAATGTGTACTCCACTGACATCCACCCAGTCTCGGACGAACTCTCTAGATTGAAACGAGAGAATGAGGATCTGAAAATAGAGCTAGTCAAAATGAAGATGAGGTTGAGAGAGATCGAAAAATCAACACTGAAATCAGCTGGAGGAAGCCCGGTGGGGAGCACGCCGTCATCTGCTGATAAGCCTCCTTTGCCTCGAAAATCATTTATAAACTCAATGTCGAAAAAACTGGGTCGGCTTTATCCATTTGGAGTCGCCCCTCCCAATGCTAAAGGTAAAATGAAGCCAAGCAAGGACCGTCGGCATTCGATATCTTGAGGAGTTGGTATGCCTTGAAGCTGTTTGATACTTCAAGAAGAGTTTAGCTGTCTTCTTGTTTAGCTTTATGAGGATCGCAAGGGTATCTAGAAGCTCCTATCATTCTGTTTCTATCTTTCATTTTATCCTTTTTTTCCTCTTCATTGTGTGTTGTAAATATTTTTATCATATGATAGATTGTGACAGTTAAATGGCGAATGTAGTATTGCCAGAGTGAATTCATGGGTGTTCCTCTATGAGACCATATTGCCGAGTCATCTCTTTCATGAGAGTTTCTGGGCAAGTAAGGTTTTCTCTTGATAGTTTCCACAGGTGAATTATACACAAAAGAAGATAACAACAATAACAATTCAAGAAAAGGAAGAAAGTGAGAGAAGCGATTCTTAAGCTGACATTGTAAATCTAATGTTCAGACTGTAACCGTCCTTCCAAAGTTAACAGGAACCAATGTTTTCGAAATCCGCTAAACTTCTTAACCTTTTTCATGAAAGAAGATACACAACATTCTAGGTCAATGCTATTGGTAGTTCATTACCTTCAGTGTGAATGCTGTTTGTTGAAGCCATTTGTCTTGATGCTATCGGAGGAGATTCAGTTATCTGTTAAGAATCGCGAGTTTTCTGGAATCACAAATTCCCCATCATGGAAGGAACATAACATCAAATTTGTGTCCATGGATTCGTTTGAATACTTGTACAAGTCCAGTCCAACACGCGACACTCTCTGAAATTATCAAGGATAAAGGCTGCAAGGGTTTGATTTCCATTTGTTTATCGGGTTTCCTTCTTTGTGTTTTGACAGTTGTTCTCTACATTTTCAGATTGAAGAGAATGTGAGGTTTTGGAGATCATTTTCGGATGTTTTGTAGTTTAACTTTGTTAGCCTTGCCCATGGACGTAGACCAATTGCCAAACCACTTTTATTGCTATTTGCTCTGTGATATCTATTTTAGGTTTATATATATATACATAAAAGCTACGCATATCATTACTGAAACTGAAATATTTGGTGGACTACTCTTTTGTCCGTTGTATTTATTGTTTCCAAGCTATTCCTATATCTAACACTGCTCGTCTCTGCACAATCTTCTTGTTCTTCTAGTAAAACTCTTGGCTCGAGCTCCACATGCATTTTCTTGAATAAAAACTAGTTGGAGCATTCTAAGCCGATAGACACAGCAAACAAAGCTATGATACCATGAAAGAATCAAGTCATAGAGGACACAGATAGGATAGTTATATTGCTTCACTCACTGTCTTCCATAGTGGGACCAGAATGCTAGATATTATAGTATGCAGAAATGGACTTTTTTGTCTGTTTAAACTGCATCCTCCTTGTTAGTTTTGGTAAATATTGATTATAAAAAGAAACAAATAGCAAAGTCATATGATCTGTAACTATGCTCTGAAATTGGACAGAAATCTTGGAGAAAGCTAAACTGATGTTAATTATTCTCTGAAGTCTCCATGGGTTTTTTGCAAGCCAGAGAAAGGAGCAAATTTTTTACACAAGTATCCCACCCACTAGACTAGAAATAGAGGTGGGAAAGAAGAAATTAAGAGGTGAAAAGATTCGAACTTCAAATTATCAATCAGAGGCCAAATTAGTCTATTGGAAACAGTTTCGCTGGAAAAAAAGAAGAAGAAAAACCTAGAATCATCTAACTTCTCTTAACTAGAGTTTAAACTCAAGACCTGGAAAAGCCAAGGGGGCTGTTTTAGGACTCTCTCTCTAATCAAGCCCTCCTCGACTCCGTCGCCGGTTTCGCCTTTCCCACCATTTGCAGAAGCTTTCTTCGTGTAAGGCATCTGAACAGGACCTAATTGATGGGTGCCGCACTGTGACCCGTTGTGGCTCGACGATCTCGAGGAGGAAGAAGAAAAGGTTGGACTGGAATCTGAAGTCAACGCTGTATCCGCTCTCTTACTCCTCCTGCTCTTGTAGCGTGTGGGGCCTAATGTCAGCTCAATCTCGCTCTCGTCTAAAATCTCCGAGTTAACTCCGACTAATCCCTCCGATTCGGCATTGTTGTATACTCGGGCCAGCTGTTCAAAGTCGACACTCATCTTTGAACTTGGAAGAGGATTAGAATTGTGGCTATAAATGTAATTCGATTTCTCCAGGTGTAGCCCTTCTCCATGGATGCTGCTGCTGCTGCTCTTAGAGTTCTTCATCAATGCCTTCTGGATCCGGTATAGACGATGAAGTTCATAAACCTACAATTTCAATCCAAAGTTATTATAATTCAGAGAGTTGAGTAGAGCCAGCAAGGAATTCTGTAACTTGTCCGTAAGATGGGGAGGATGAAGAAGTATACCTGCTCTCTGAATGTCTCTTCATGCTTTAACATTGCCAACTTCATGTGTTCTTTATCATATGGCCTCAGAAGCTTCTCCATTTGAAGCTTTAATGGAGATTCCAAGCTAGTCAAATTCGCGATAACAATTTGCTGTCAAGTGCTTCTTTTGTAACCAGTTGCACTCGAATTTGGGTCTTGAATTCTTCACTTCTCTGTGTTGGAAAAAGAAAGATCGCAATAGATGAGAAAGAAGTAGGTAATTTGGACTGGAGAGGGAGAGTGATAAGAGCTGTAAAATGTTTCTTTGAATGGTACCCTAATAAATGGGTGTTAATATAAACTGTTTCAAGGATAATTTGTCTCTTTCCTTGGCTTTTTTTTCTTTTTTTTTTCTAACACAAATATCTAGCAACACACATGACAGGTTGACATTTTCCATCAGACAATAATTGCACACCTGTTTTAGCATTTTCCAAGAATATAGTCCATTTTATTTCCTTAGATCCCAAGTATCTTGGGGCAATTCATGCTTGGTTGCTTATTTTAGAAGGCTGAGGTTGTGAAATTGATGTACAGTATACTAGAGAATCTGACAGCACCAAAGAAACAGATTAAAAACAGAAAAAAGAAGAATTAGTTCTTACAATTTCTGCTGTCAATCACACAGATCTTATCTCAGACATCTTGCATGGACTCTTTGAAATCTTTGCAAAACAAGAACAATTATCACCATGAAGACTTCTTTTTCTACGTGATTATGATCGAAACCTGGGGCTCCAATACAAGAATTATTAGTTTTTGTGTACTTGTAAGATCTCTAGCTGATCCCAAATACATGGCAAAGCAAACAAGACAAAGCGGTGAAAAAGAAAAAAAATTGCGAAGAAAAGAAAAGATAAGAACATGCCATCTATCATTACAGTCCGATGTTTTAAATAGAGGTGATCACTCTTAGTGAAAGGACTAAAGAGTATAAGGTGGTGTATATTTTGGTAAATTGATAAAGAAAAAGACTCGAGAAGAAGAAGAAGAAGAAGAAGAAGAAGAAGAAGAAGAAGAAGAAGAGAAGAGAGAAGAAGAAGAAGGTGTAAGATATACCATCTAACCTGAGAGTTTGGTGAGTTGATGAGGAAGGAACTTTCTGTTTGGCCTGAAACAGAGAATGATGACTGCGTGATCTCTCTTAAAGAGAAAAGGCCAACACTTAAAAGTCTCGCCTCTATCTGTTAGTTTCAACTCTTTCTTCTTCAGCCAAAGCTTACTTTTTTTCCTTCACAGAGAAAAAGAGACTTTGCCCTCCCATCACATTGTCTCTATGAGTACATGATCATGCCAAAGCAGATACAGAAACATATACTTAAATAATGGGGATAATGATAATGCAAGCTACAGAAGAATTTGAGATTGTCTCTCAAAGTTTCACAGAACCCAAAAAGCTTTGATGATTAGATGCATATTCAAGTCACAGGCATGCCGAACAAATCCCAGTGCCCTCAGCCAATCCCATTTAGGGTTAGTGAAAGAGATGCCCCCAGACAAGTCCAGCAATGCACACATATTTTATGCAGATATCTTGGAATAAAAGAACTGATCCCATGTTATCGTTTATGTGAAATTGCTTAAGATTGTTGGGTTGCATTCTTTATGATTGTTAAGGATCCAAAAGCCTCTTTCCATAGCTCAAGACAATCATCAAGATAAACAAAGGCCTGCCAAAAAGAAAGAAAATGAATCACATGCACCCAGCAGTTTTATGATCAAGTACGAGTTGTCTCATGTATTTTTTATACTTGTCTGTTATGTTTATGTCATAGATTAATAATATGTGCTCATCTTTATTGGTGAGGCATTCATGGCATCTCCTGGCCAGCCGACCGGTGGATCTTGACCGCCCATTTAAGTTGCACCTCTTGGAATAAACCCAGGAGTAACTCCGAAATAAAGGGTGTTGATTATTTAAATGGATTACATTTTTATTTGATTATGTAGATTTGTGCAAGAAATTGGTGACGTGGATATAGGTGAAAGTTAACTGATGTCAACGTCCGTAGCAGAGTATCTTTGAGATATTCAAGCAATCAACGGGCTTTCATCCATTTATGTAAACTTATAAAATAGACATGAGTATTTTATAATTTTTTTCATTTCAATAATAAGATATTGTTAATCAGTGTCCTCACAACATTTATCAAACATATTTAATAAAAAAAATATCAATATTTTAAATTATTAATTATGCATATCATAATATCTTAGATATCGAAAATAATAAATAAGTTATTCGTAGCATTTATCTAACATAATCCTTGGGAAAAGAGAGGATCACGTAGAACATTGGTTGTATATAGATTCAGAGAAAAAATCTGAAATTTAAACTTGGTCTGGGAGAGAGCTAATTTACCAAAATGATACTTGAGAAGTCCTGGGAAAATAAGAAGGTTGTCATTTTTGAAATTACACTTACAAATGAGGATTCTGCTAGCCCTTTAATTGGTTCTCAAACTTTATATTTTTTTAGTACAATTCTTTTTTTTTTTTTTGGTCCGAAATTTTTTTAGTCCAATTCAAATGATTTCTTTTAAAAGCATCTTTAACCTTAAAAAAGAAAAGAAAAGCAAATAATGCAATCAACACAACTTGTAAAGGGACTCGTTTTTTTGTCAAAAAAACTGCTTGTCCCAAAAGAGATACAGATCGGATTATCATGAAAATAAAATAAAATAAAATAAAGAAAAAAAGAAGAGGGAAAGTCTAGAGAACAAGAATCAGATATTATATGTACAGTTGTAGGGTCATCTGGGTGGGGGCGGATTCCCCATCACCACTCATGGAAACAGAACCGGCACAATAATTGCATCCCTTAATTGACCATGTGAAACGAGGTGTTCATAAAAAATAAAAAAAAAAAAATAAAAGAAAGAAAGAAAATTCAATTCCAATAGAATTCCAAGAAATTGAGTGGACCCACAAATTAATAATAAAATAAAGAGATGTAAAATGAAGGGATGTACTTTAGTACAACCTCTGTTTGGAAGTATACATTATGTATGGATACAGGAGAGAATTCGACAGCTTAAGGATTGGATCTGCAGCCATTTGTTTTATGTGTGAAGATTTGGGAACTGCCACCTTTTTTATGACTTGTTAACTGCCTGTTGAGACAGAAGGGAGGAGAAAGGCACGAGGCTACTAAAGAATTATAGAAATACACTTGACTCAACAACCATTACAAGAATAAGGAAGGACAAACCTACAATTCTAATTTATCAAAATTGAAAAATGATTAATGATTGGCTTATTCCAATACTGTGAAATGTAAGTATGTCACATTTCTACTTACAACGATAACCACAATCCAAATTGTATACATATATATATACTTCATGATTGATGACCCGAGACTATGTCAATATTAGTGGCCATGGTTGGTGGCCCTTGATCATGATATTGGTGGCCCGCCTTTGGTGCTCTAGTTTTGTGAGGATGTAGGGGCATCCTAGGAATGAAAACTGCTTTTAATGGGGAAAATAGAAATGCTAATTAAGATTATCCCCTCTTTCTTCTAATCTATTCTCCTCGTTTCTTGAATCCTTCCAAGAAGAAAGGCTAAAATAAAGACTCATGTTTCTCTGGGAAGTCATCATCTCGGGTGAGATCAACTTAAATCTCAACCAAACACATATTTTCATATGGTATGATACAAAAGGGACTACTAATGTAGATCCAACCACCAAATTCATGTACCCATATTATTAGCGCAATACTAAGGGATTGTAAACCTAACTCACAAATAAGGATCTTCTACTCAATGTTGATCGCGATATTAAATAATAACGTTATCTTCATAAATCAATGGTTGAAATTTATTGAGATATCAACCGGAGATAATGTAGAATAGGGGATCCTTGTCCTTACTCATCGTGACTGTATTATTTTTCTAGTTTAGAATTTCTACTACACTTCATAGTTTTTTTTTTTTTTTTTTTTGTTAAATACTATATAACGCTTACTATGACGATTTCTGCACCCAAAAAAAAAAAAAAAGTATTTGTGGATAGCTTAATTTGCAAGTTAGGTTTTAGAGACAAAAACATGATCATTAATTTTAAAAAGTCACACGTAAAGTTAAACTCGAAAGAGACTTCATTAAAATGTCAATTTTCTTTGCAAACAAGACTTTTACGACATATCAGATTCACCTGTTGGATTAATAAGTTCATATTTCCAATCTAATTAGAGATGGATCATGTCCATGCCCAAATTAGAAGTTTTGCAAGGAGTTACAACCTTAAAACTTAGACACGACAACTTTGCCTTGGTGACGAACTAAATCTTTCAAAACCACAACCATAACCATTCAACCATTTTATCAATATGATGGTTAATATTGCGATTGATTTGGCGGCGTGAACCTAACATTGAGATATATTTAACTTTTATTCTCACCGACCATTTTTATCTTTTGTTATGTAATATAAAATTCAGATTCATGAGATATTTCTTTCACCATAATTCAAATTTCCAAACAATGATCTTAAATGACACGAGAATTACCGATCATTTGGAATAAATAACTCGATCGATTATTTAAGGAGAAAAAACGCAAAAAGGCAAAAAGAAAATGTCGGAACTTCTCTTTTGACACTCGTACCGGCAAATTTCTCTCCCCCACCCGCAGAAGTCCCACTAGGGTTTCGAGAAATTTCAAAGCATGACCGGATGGGGAATCTCATTGCTGGTTTGTCGGCTTCTCGTGGGGACATATGATATGACGGAGTCCCCCACGCTTGGAAATGCGAGTCGGGCGTTGAGAATAATTAGCACACCAGCTACATGAAGGGAGGGAAGAAAAACCTATGTGCCTATATATATAATTTTCGATATGTGCACGCGCGACTGCAACATGTCCTGGTGTTTCGATACATGGTACTATAGATTGTTTAGGACCGCATCCTTTCGCTGAGTTTGAGAAAGCATTTCCCTAACTTCAAGGGCCATATTATATAACAAAATATATATATATATATATGTTTATATATATATATATATATTCACTCACTTGATATATATAGAGTAATTACAAATGAGATGAAGTATTTTCTTTCCTTTGACATCCGAAGAATCATATTGAAATCGAACTGATTTCTATGTGAATTGAACTAAAATTAACCAGGCAATGCCAATTATAGCCCGACTGAAATCTTTACTTTAGTAATTGATCCCGTGATTTATTTGGAGTTCGTTGCAAAACATGTTATTGATATTAAATATCTTTCCCATTTTTACTAGGTTTTGGATTTGTACCCTCAAATGGCTAGCAAGCTTCTCTAGACTTTTCTTTTTTACTTTTTTCCAAAAATTATTCCATATGGCTGTTTAATATGCTCATTTTATTCATATGCTATATTTTCACTTGTCCGTTTGTCAATGTAATTTGGGATGGAATTTTTTTTGGTTAAAAATAAACTGCTTATCCCAAAGGAGATCCAACTCGGATCATCATAAAAGGAAAAAAAATAAAGAAAAAAGAAGAGCAAAAGTCTAGGAAACAAGAATCAGATATTATCTGTACAGTTGTAGGGTCATATGGTGTGGGGGGTGGATTCCCCATCACCACTCATAGAAACACAACCGGCACAATAATTGCATCCCCTTACTGACCATGAGAAACGAAGTGCGTATAAAAAAAAAGTAGAGAAACTATTAAAAGATTCAGTCCCAATAAAATTCCAAGAAATTAAGTGGACCCACAAATTAACAATGCAAAAAAAAAAAGATGTACGACAAAGTGTGTTCTTTAGTATAATTTCTCTTTGGAAGTATACATTGCGTATGAATGCAGGAGAGAATTCAACAGCATATGGATTAGATCTGCAACAATTTGATTTACGGATGAAGATTTGGGAACCACCAGGCAGATCGGAGGAGAGAGACACGAGGCTATTAAAGAATTTGGGAAATTCAGTGATTTAAACAAAGAATAAGGACAAACCCACAATTCTAGTTTATCCAAATTTTAAAAAAAAATGATTAATGATTGGCTTATTCTAATAATGCAAATGCGAGTACGTCACCTTTCTGCTTATCCTCGTCAATAAGGGTAACGAAATGGTTCGTTGCAATCCAGATTATATATTTCGCAATTTGTAACTAAAGATTGTGTCAACATTGGTGGCGGCAGCCGTTGGTGCTCGACCATAAATATTGCGGTGGTTGACCATCGGTGCTCTCTTTTCGTGTGGATGTAGGGATATTTTAGGAATGCAAACTGCTTTCACGGCGAAAGTTCGAATGCTCGAATCCTATTAAAAAGAGACTAATATAAAGGCTCATGTTACTCTAGGAAGTCACCATCTCGGGCGAGATCAGCTTAGATCTCTACCAAATACATATTTTCAAATTGTAGCATATAAAATGGGCTTGCGATGGAGACGCGACCATTAAAGTCATGTACACTTATAAATTTGCAAACCTAACTCTTGGATAAAGATCCTCTATGCCTACACGGTGCTCCTCATGAATAATAATCTTATTTTCGTAAATCACTGGTTGAGATTTATTAAGGCATCGGGCAGAGGATCCGCCCCCCTTACTCGTCATGCGTGTATTATATTCCTACTTTAGATTTTCTCTAGTGTATTGCTTACAAATATGACATTTTATTTTGCTGTCTTGTTCCCTCTCTATGTTATTTACCGTTTTATATATAATTGATTCGGGCTTAAATTCTTTTTTTTATGACGTTGTGGAAATCATAGAACTTTGAAAAATCGCACGTAAAGTTAAAATCAACAGAGAGAGAGAGAGGGGGGGACAGAGAGAAGCACGCGTTGCCGGCGATGGGAGGAGCAGCCGTATGGGGCGGTGGGTCCACCGCGAGAGTTTCCTTTGGCGCGCTGAAAAGGCTTGTCAACCAATCCCCACGGCCTGTTCATTTTTCTTCTTTTGGGTCCCACTCCCACCCCGCTATTAAATCATCAACATCCTTTTCAAAAATGTTTGAAGGACATGCTTCCTAATTCATCAAATGACTGCTTACCTCTTACTTCAAAAACACTATATGCACATTCCATTATTACTTTTGAAGACCATTTTATACCCTCTTAACAATTTTTTTTTTCGCTATCTACAAAATTGTCATTTTCTTTTTAAAAAATGCCCACCTCTACATGCTAAGTTCTTAAATTCATCCAAAACACTGAAATCTAACTAAAAGCCAAACAACCCAAACCCTAAGTAAGATACTAAAATAAGATTACAAAGATGACAATTTGATCTTTTTTTTTTTTTTTTTTCATCATGGGGTTTTGTTTAGACGCATGTAGATGATATTTGTATAAATAGAGACACAGGTCAAATGAGTTCTTTTTCTTTTCTTTTTTTTGTATTCTCTCTTTTTTTTTTCAAATGCATATGCTTTCATCTCGTGCACGGGCTAAGTTCACTATTCTGATGTGATCGTAGATAGACCATGTTCATGTTGGGCCTAGAGAATTCACAAGAAGTCATTCGAACAAGACTTTGATGAAATAGTTATTAAAAAAAATTATAGATCTATTGTATGTATATCAATTCGGTTTTAAAATTTTCAATTTTGTCAATTAAATCCTAAATATTTTGATTATTTGTCAATATAAACCTTTGGTTGGAAATTGTTTACATATATGCTAGTCGTCCTACGTGATATAATAGTCATAGACATGGACATTTTTAAGGTTTTTTTTTTTTTAATTTACAAATTTTTTTTATTATAAATTTTGTGATTTTTTTTCTTTTCTTTCTTTTCCCAGTTACTAAGTCCAGCAAAGGCTACGAGCTAGATTTGGGTGAGGGCCACTACCCTTACCTGAGATTGGCGAGGGCTTTGCAGCCATTGCTTGTGACTAGCATGGGTTAGTGACAACCCTTGTCGATATTAGAAGAAAAAGAAAAGAAATAAATTTAAAAAAATACAAAAATTATTCGCATCAATGTCAATAGTACTGCGAAGGACAATCAACGTCTAAGTTAGCAATTATCGGTTAAAATTAATCGAAATGATTATATTGGCAAATCGTAGAAAAGATTAAAAACTAAAGTGCTTAAATTAAAAAGTTTAAGACTAAATTGGCATCCGTACAATATGTTTATAACTTAACTTCAACATTATAAGATTTCACGTGTTGGATGAACTAAGTTCATATAATTTGGTTAGATTAGTGATGGATCATGTCCACACTCAAATTACAAGATTTACAAGGAGTGACAACCTTAAAACTTAGACACGGCCACATTGTGTTGGTGTTGGACTAAACATTTCAAACTATGGCAATCAACCATTTTATCAATCTATGATGGGTCAATATGTCGATTGATTCACTAATTATTTTAATTCCACATACGCATTAACAACAATTTCGAGGCATTTGTTCAACAATGTTTATCATAATAATTCAATTTTCCAAACAATGATCGTTCATGATGTCAGGTTCCTGTTTGGACCTCAGACCTGCAATTTCTCTTCTCCGCCTGCGAAGTCCCCCTAGGGTTTCGAGAAACTTCAAAGCATGACTGGAGGTGGAATCTGACTGCTGCCTTGTCGGCTTCTCGTGGGGATATCTGATGAGAGAGAGTCCACCACGCTTGGAAAATTGAGTCATGTGTAGAGAATAATTAGCACACCAGCTGCATAAAGGGGAAAAAAAACCTATATGGCTATTTAATTTTTTTATATTTTCGATATATGCATGCGACTGCAACATGTCTTGGTGTTTCAATATATGGTACTGGATTGCTTGGGGCTGCATCCCTTCGCTGATTTTGAGACATTTCCCTAACTTCAAGGGCCATATATGATAAAACGAATGCGCTTCTCTTTTTGTCTTTTTGAGTAATTGAGGTATTAACAAGATGAATTGGTCCACATATTCGGCATATAGAGGAATACTAGAGGAAATGAATCATGTTTCAACCTTAAACATCTTCAGTATAGTACAAAAAAGCATAATCGATCCTTGTGTGAATCGATTTGAAATCAATTTAGTAAGGCCAGTTTGATTCTCTTCCCAAATTAAACTGATTTGGGTTTTTGCCTTTAAATTGAACTCCTTGTTTCACTAATTGATCACATGATTTCTCCAAGTTCATTGCAAAACATATTACTATATGAAAATTATATGGTATAGTTTGAGTCTTTAATATAATTGATAAAAAGAGTCCATATATATATATATAGCACCATTTTCTTGAGCGTGTAGAATTGCTTCCGCTTCCGCTTGAGGTGCAGAGGAAACCCTAGCTTCCGCGGCGAAGCCATCTACTGCACATCCATGTCCATCTCTTACAATCCCCAATAGAAGCGAGATGAAATCTCCCGGAAACCATGAAGCGTCTAATGGTTGCATAGGTTGGGAAGCACCATGACAACAAAGAAAGCCTTCCGGCTTTGAGTTCACTGCTAAAATCCATACGGTTCTTTCTTTGAGATGGGTATGCCTAAATTTGTACTCTCAATTCATGGGCCATGTTTCTTCTTAAAAAGGTGCGAAATAAACTGACTTGAGCTTGTCCCGATGGAGCGTGTACGACATTCCACTATTGTGGGAAAATTACATTAAGGTTTGGGACAGAATTCCATTCCATAGTGCTTAACACTCTGTCTAACCTTTTTTAACAAGGTCCTCCCCCTTCGTTATTTGCCCATGTGTATGCACATCCATGTTTGTCAATGTCCATTAAAGATGACTCATTAAGCATATCTCGAAAAGGCGCTATTCGTCGATTATACGCCTCTCTTTTCCCCACCTTCTCCCATACATATAATATCTCATTAAAATCTCCCATGCACATCCATGGAACTGAACTATGAGGTTTTAGGGCCTTTAGGGTCTGCCATAATACCTGCCTCTCTCCAAAATTCGTAGAGGCATGAACAAAAGTTATCTGCATGATATATTTACTGACTGGATCAGTGCATTCCACATCAATGAACTGTTGTGGCATTTACTTTCAATACTACTTCCTCATGCCACATTAAGGCCAATCCCCCTGCTATACCTGTCGGATTCTCTAGAAATAGGTGCTGAAATTGTAGTTTCTTGCTAATTCTTTCCACCATCGCTGCTTTGTTTTTGGTTTCCATTAGAAAAACTACACTGGGCCTTTCAAGAGCAATTAAAGCTCTTAGTTCTGGATTGTCGGGGATTGCCCAACCACGACAATTCCGGCTAATAATTTTCATGGCGTCTTTGGTGGCTTATTAGGGCTAGCCACCAAAGCCCATTTAGTGCCATCTTGAAGTAAGCAAGCTCCGGAGTCTCCATCGAGATCCGACTCATCTACAATATGGGGAATTGTTTCTGTAAAACACTTCCGCTTTTTTTTTCTGCACCTTCATATGCTTCTTACTGTTTTTTCCTATCTTCAGAGAGTGTTGCTTGGGATCTTCTGAAACAAGGATTTGCTTTCCCTTGTCTTTTGGTTCCTTCTTATATGGTAATGGTTCCAGTATTTCTTGTTCCATGGAAATTTCTGCTCGCTTCTTACTACAAGCTTCAATTTGCAGATCAAGGCTTCTCTCTTACTGATAAGATTATGATTTGACATTTGCATATGGAAGGATGTCAACCATGGGTTAATTTTCTGTGCCCTTGATGAATTGGTACTAAAGGTATGATATTGTCAAATTTATCTACCCCAATTATGCTTAGTGACGCCCGAAGGAGAAAATGATGCAAAACTTTTTCCGAGAGGATGATAAAAAATTGTAAATCTATTATAATTATGTCAATTCAATTATAAACTTTTTAATTATATTTATTTAATACTAAACATTTTCATATATTACTAATTAAGTTTATCTAGTCATTTTTGACAAAGAATCGTTAATGTGAATGTCAACCATCTCGCATGGTATAGCTAGTGTTGACATTGATTTTTAAAATAATATTTTAATAATATTTTGAATTTTTTATAATTTTTTTCTTTTCTATTTTCTAGAGTTTATAAGGTAAGGTTCGTGACGGCCTCACTTGATGTGAGCAAATGAGGCCATTGTGACCCTCCCCCAAACCTGGTGAGGGTCGTGATGCCCTCACTCAAGGCCGACCTTACCTGTGGTTGGAGACCCTCGCTAACTCCAAGTCCAAGGAAAAAAAGAAAAAGAATAGAATATAATAGAAAAAATATTCAAAAAAAATTACCGACATATTATTTAAAAAATGTCAACGTCAACGCCGGTCACGCCACATAGGACGACCATTGTCCACGTCAGCAATTTTCAGTTAAAATTGGTTAGATTATACTCAATTAGCAAAACATGAAAATGTTTTGGACTCAATTGGCACAATTATAAATTTTATCACTGAATCAATATAATTGCATTAGGTCTAAGACATTTTGATAATTTTTCCTTTCTTTTTTTTCACACGGGCAATTTACGCATGCAATACAAGTGTAGGTGTGTTTAAAAGGGTGTTTAGCAAAAAATTATAAGCCCTTTGTTAGGTAATTATTAGTATAAACAAGTATTTAATATCAAGATTGTTATTGGAGTCATTTGATATAATTAGCAAAATCATATTTGATTGATTTTGACAAGAGTTGCTTTTCAATTCACATCGCTACGTCCGATTAAGAGGTTGTCTCATGACTTGACAACTTTGATTTTTTTTTTTTTTTTATATAGTAAAATCGAGTCCAATTAGACAGATTAAGAGGCTTAGGAGTTGGGTCTTAGAATTTGGCTTCTCTTTGAAATCTTCCATGGGAAGGCTTTGAAGTAACTTGTGTGCCATTATGCTTTAGTCGCTAAGACTAGTGACTAGCAATTACTCAGATTTGATGCGGATCAATAGAAACCGATTGCACATTCTAGCTAAGATTTGTTGACGTAAAAGGATACATGAATTTGCATCATTCGATAGTTGGCTTAATGCGGTAGCTCAAACATGAGGTGAAAACTTGTTAGGTAAAGTGACCAATTTATATATCTATTCAATAGATAAATTGGCAATCGATTTTTATTTTTATTCTTTGAGAATTATGTCTAATTGGATATTCTAATTAACTCAGTTTATATGTCAATTTGATTTTTGATATACATTCTGACATATTGGACACTTTGTGTCAATTCCATAAAAATATGTTCCCTGAACATAGGAAAAATTTTCTTTCAACCATAGTTGGTTATAAGCTATTTACATTGTTCATATTAAATTTTGATCAATTAAATGTGGGTGAAATATGGATAATGTCAATATGCTAACCCACAAATCAAAGATAGATTGGAGAGAGTTGTTGGAAAAAGTTGGAGAAGATGAAAATGAGAGTCGTTAGAAATATGTTGGAAAAAATGAAAAAATAATATCAATTAATTGAGGCATGCAAACATCATTCTTAAGAATAATTTCACCCCTCGATTGGTTAGCAATTATCCTCCCAAGATACGTCCGACTTTTTTTTTGGGTCAAAACAGACCTTTTTTTTACTCTACACATAATAATATAAGGAAAATGAACAATTAAATCGAACGAATAGCTCAACAGAGAAAGGAAAGAGAAAATGGAATGAGAGTAGGAGATTTTCATGTTTTTGCATATTACTTTTCAATTATAAAGAGAGCTGTTTTCCATCATCAATCTTTGCATTAACCTATTTCAAATCTGTTACAAATTGATTACGGTCAAGACCATTATAAAACCTTCACTAAACCACGTTACAAAATCGTCACAAAATTTTATGGGTGTTATAATTTATCAAAGCAGTTACTTTTGAATATTTTAAAACTGTTGAAATATCCAAACAAGGTCACATTGCCCAGAAGATGTACACTTATAAAGAGACAGCATGCCAACATCGGATGCAACATCAAACTCAACATAACCACCTAAAAAAAAACGAACGTCGCACCATCTTGGTTTACTAAACTATGTTGACAACACCCCTTGTTAGGGACATTGCTTTCTAATTACTAGAAAATGCTGAGACGACATTTTTGATTAAAAGACTTCAGAATTCTTGTCATGATCGATGACAGTTCAAGTGAATAATAGGATCACTAGTTTTTCCACACTAAAATTCCAACAAATTGAATCATGTCGTTTAGCGAGTCTATCCAAAACATTTTGAGTCATATTGTTTTTGAAAAAGCAAGGGTTGTACCTAGAATTTGGCCATGCTAGACCCAAATGTCATGGCGAGAAAAGGACAATATCAAAACCATGACTTCCCTACAATCATAGTTTGAGTGTCATAATTTTTAATTGATTAATTGAGTGTTATAACTTTTGTACGACGTTCACTTAAGTGATTGTTAATTTCAATCCATCATGCGAGCATTGTGAGCTTTAAAAGACGTCTACCACAAGTGCTAAATTCCCGACTTGGCATGACACTCATGGTAAAAGTTATTTTAAAAGTCACATCACTCAAAGCGATTAATTAAAAAAGTTGTGACACTTGTAATATTATAATAATTCTCACTTAACGATTTAGCACGACACATGATACAGGTACGCTGTGCGATCAACATGAACAGTTGTTGCATTTTCAAATATTATCCTTTCCTGCTTGAATGAATGAATGGGAACAGATTTGGATTGACAAAGCGTACTTCTTTAGCATTAACAACTTGCTTAAAAAACTTTAAATATTCTTCATGTTTCGCTGGTCATAAGATTAGCAAATCAATCTTCTAATGGAAACTCAATTTTCTAGAGAATATGCATGAACCGCGATTTGATTTGTTTATTCCTTTTCTAAACTGATGATGAGAATGAGAGAGAGTCTGGACAATCTGTCGCTGTTTGTTTACTAGTTCCCGTCATTATCAAGAAAACCTCAATTTTAATTTCGTGTGAAGGCTTAAACAACTAATATAACTCTCTAGGTTCAATCTAATGGGACACTAAGGGTGCGTTTGTTGATTCCCGGTGGGACCCAAGTTAGCTCCTGCTTAATGGCACTCATTATCATTAGATATTTTTTAAAGAAAAAATTTGGAGCTAGTGCGGTACACGTGGCATAGTCTTTTTCCCAATGCAAATTCCTTTTTGGGGTATTATAACTTACGTAACAATGTCATGATCTCTGTGCTGTTTGTGGAGTAATTGGCTGATTGATATGGATGTGTTGGCTGCGGAACCATATCTATCCAGAGAATAAGATTCCGATTCCCTGGAATTTTTTATATTGGGGAAAAAAACCCTAAACTCGAATTTTTTTTTGGGTTAGTCTTATTATATTCTTACTCTAACTCTCACTCTCAGACTTTTGCTCTACCTCTTTACAGGGCGTGGGAGTCGAAACCCACTCCTGAAACTAATTCGTCCCCACCCCAAACCCTTCTGAGAATGTGGGGATTCGAATTTAAATTGTTCATTTTAATAGAGTTACTTGAAAAATGTGAAAGTGAATTACGTCGCCTTATCTTGCATGCGGACTCCACAATTTGCATAATTACATTAAACTATAATATGATATATTAGAAAGGTAGATGTGAAGAAATTTTAGCAAACAGAAATAAATTTGAAAACGGAAAAAAATTAAAAAAATAAGCAACCTCTCGCTTCTTGTTGACCTTGCCGCTGTCTCGAAGGTTGGAACTATCACCTAACGACACCATTGTAAAAATGAAGATCCATGGCATCGCAGACATTTCAGTTGCCACAGAAGGACAACGACCATCATTGAAGTGAATAGATGGAGGCCATCATCCTCCATGGTTGCGGTTCGATACCTCTGTCTATAGGGAGGGAGGCACATTGGATGAATTGAGAAAGTAAGCGAACATGGGGCCAGTGTCGGATGCCGAATGGCGACTGAGTCACTTTGTGGTGATGGGAGATGGGCGGCCGAAGGTTAGGTTTTGAAGTGGTGCGAGTTGCCACAGAAGGACAACGACCATGGATGGAGGCCATCATCCTCCATGGTTGCGGAGTCATTGTGGGAGATGGGCGGCGAACATGGGGCCGGTGTCGGATCTATGTGGCCTAGGAAGAAGAAGAAAAGATTTAAAAAAAAAAGGAAAAAGGAAAGAAGAAGAACACAAAAAAATAAATGAAAGAAAAAAAAAACCAGATATCAGCCATTAAAAGTTTTCATTGTGCAGTGGCATCTTGATACCCTAGGAACAGGAAAAACAAATTCTAAGGAATCCAAAAAATGGAGATGTGCTCCCCCCCAAAAGCTTAAATTAGGAAAATTCCTATATCAAAATTTTTTCAATAATCCAAAAAATTGAAAAAGAAATAGTATTCCATAAAATTTGATAGCTTAGAATATGAATCCATTGTGGATTCCATGTTGATTAAGCCAAAAGGGGCCAGTGATAATGATTAAACAACTTAATCACATTCATTTCGTTTTGTTTGAAATTTTTAGTTCCCTACTAAGGTGTGTACTTAATAAAAATAATGATAAATCTTTTGGTCAAATTCTATGTGCTTTTGTTAGATTTGGTGATCAGCTAGAAAGCCAAATTAAACGTACACTACGAAGCTTTCTTATGTGAATCCATTTCATCTTCTATGTAATAAATAAACGCTTCCTATAAAAAAGCACATGCTTGCCACTCTGTGCTTTGTAATATTCGACTATAGAAAATAAGGGAAGGAATTCTTACTTAGTTTGGTCTTCCAAATTGTTGCCTGCTTTTTGAGACATTTTCGAATTAGGAAGAAACAATACATCCATATTTATTTATATTCAAGTATTCTAACATGTTTGACAAAAACAAAAAAAAAAAAAAAAGAATTTTAGTATTTGACCGGTGAAAAAAAACAATGTTTTAGTATTTGGTTTCCATTTGTGAATTGAAATACTGATCACATGCTTCATAAAATTTAATTTAAAATCAAATTGAAGAGAATGATGAACACGGTTTTGATTTCATCGAATATCCCTTTTAATAATGTGAAATTATGATAAATTTCTTTACAAGACTAAGTCAACAGACGAAAAAGTGAGTTAATGTTTAAGTATTCATAACATGCATTGAAAAAAAAATCCATTTCAAACTTTGGATTTTAAATCGCATCGATGACCTCTTATGTCCTTCCTTTTTCAAAGATCAAATGGCATCTTTTACCTAACATCCGCGAAAGACTCCAAACATGGGGACAATACAAAAGAACCAATGTCCCATGGAAAAAAAAGATGCAGAAAAAAAATAATTCATAGACACCAGTCATTTTGAGGGCCCCACCGAAAGCTTCCCGAACGATAAAATCGAGCGCATCATGGGCTGATTGCGTCACCTAAAGAATCGTACGACCCTGCCATTGCCCATTGGTCCCTACAAGCTTCGAGGAAAAAGCAGGTGTCGAAGGAAAATTGGCGATCCTTGTCGTTACGTGCTCATGTTCGTCCGTGGCTCCACCTCCATCATATCCACATACACCCCTTTTTGAACGGAAAACCATCAAGTAATGACGTTGATCATTTGTCCGGACGAAAAAACAATGAGGTTGATGATTTTGAAAAAATCAACGATAAGTTTTTGACAAAAACTAATCGGGACAGGTTTTTTTTTTTTTTTTTGGTCAGTTCTATTTTATTCATACCATAACTCTCACTTTCAAATTTTTAACTCCGCTCCTCAGACGCGTAGCGTGGAAAAAACCCACTCTTGAAACAAATTTGTCCCCACCCAACCCCAGAAAGGTAGGGATTCGATCCACCTCCCTTCCAAGTTGGAAGGGTGGTGGTGATAGTTATGGGGCAGGTTTAGAATTAGAGGAAAAGTTGATAATTCTTAAAAACAAAAAAAATTTGGGGACATAATTGACATTGAATTTAAAGTTGGGTCTTAGGTTTTATTTAATTTACATATGTATTATGACTTTCATTTAATCATTTATATATCTAGGCACAAGTTATCCATTTATGTTTCGAATTTCTTTGATGGCATCTATATACTTTGTTTCTTTGATATTTGATCCCTAAACTTAATACTTTTAATCAAATTGGTTACCCGGTTGAAAAAATTAGCTCGTCAAGTTACGCTAATGTGGCTTTTTAGAATTCTAACCAGAAACAAAATAAATATAATTGGAAACATAAAAAAAACTTTAAAATAAAGAGAATAAACACAGGTTCTACATTGGTTGTAGGGGGTCGTGACCCTCACAGATTGCGGTCGTCATATGGCATGGGTTTCGTGATGCTTTCTCAAGGTTATGTGACCCCCAACAGTTGTTTTGCGGGGCTTGCAAACCCAGTTGAGATTTTGTTCCACATGGAATCTTGCATCTCAAACTAGATTTGAAATAGGGTTTTGAAACCTTGGCGACTTGTGGACTCGGTCACATGACTTGTGGACTCGGTCACTGCTAGTTATCCAGTCATTTTTGACGTGGTGTTAATGTGATAGTCTAGCTTAGCATGTTAATTGCCCAATTTAGTAGAAGGACTAACATGAGAAAGAAAAGAATACGGTTTAGGAACTACTTTAGCATTCCAAAAATAAAGAAAAAAGTATAATTAGACGATGGTGCAGTCTCATTCCTTGTATTTTCAAACGCAAAAGAGCTATTGCAAGCAAAACTAGCGTTACTACCGGACATGAAAATAGAAGTCAAGCCCGTATGGCATAAGTGCACCACTGGACATACATAAACAGGCCGACGGACATACATATGGAGATTGTGGGCCGACCACTGGAGCTTAAGGTGAGACTTTAAAAAGCCCAACTGCTTGCTCTTTGCTCCTCTGGATCAAAACACGGGGCATCTTAGGCTTCACGATGTTGCGGTTTTTGTCACGGAGTTGGGCCAACGTTTGAAGGCCTACGTGGTCGGGCCGTTGGGCCGTTGGGCAGTTGGGTTTATATAGTGCTTATCATGACAAACCTTTTTATGATTGGCGGCGCTCAAATCTTAGCAAATGAGATTATGGAACAACCATCGGCCAAACCTAACGCTTGTAATATTTATCAACGGTCACATTATGAATGATTCTGTTATAAATATTTTATTGGGAACAATAACTAAGTTAATCGTTGTCTCACAACTCACTAACTTAAATTTTTGAATGAAAGTGGTTTCCAATTGGATATGTTGATAAGCTCAAATTTGAGTTCCCTCTTGGCAATCTTCTTAGGCAAAGGTATTGGACTTTTACTCTGTGCTCCCAACGGATGGTATGAGAGTCGAAAATTGATTGGTGGAATGTTCTAACAAACAGGCAGCCTTCACGGTTCAATCCGGCAAAAGAGACTTGAAGTGAAGGTGGGCGTTGGGGTATAATAATGCAATTCCAAGCTCACATGTGAGGGGGAATTGTTGAGATGCATGTGTTAGTTGTGTTTAGAAGTCCCATGTTCAGTTAATATTTATCCTAGTTGGCTCATAAATCGATGGCTTAAATTTTTTGAGTGATGTGGGTCTGATTGACTATGTTGATAAATTTGGATTTAGGCTCCATCTTAGTAATTTTCTTTGGTGAAGATATTGGACTTTTTTTTAGCGCTCCCAACAGTGTCTCTCCAATTGTGGTGTAATAAGTTTTGAACACAGACATAGCTAGAGCTATCATACACAAGAATATCGTGTTTGGTACTACTTTTAGTTTTAGCTTTTGAATTTGTGTTTAACCTTGTGTTTGGAATCAAATTTTTTATTATTGTTGAACACCTCAAATCGTAAGAGATATATAAGTATTCCCCAGAAATTTTGATAATTTTTGAACCATGTTATTTTCATATGGGCCCTGGAAAGGACCACTTGATTTGGCATTCTAGCACTTGATTTTATGTGATTAGTCACGTGCTACCACGTGGCCCTGCTATAAGAGTTTCACTAAGGGTAAACTAAACAAGACTCTCTGCAGTAAGTACCGAAATATAAAATAAAATAAAAGAAGCAGATCTAGGTCCATTGTACACAGAATATATATATTTCGGTGTTGCACTCAAGAGAAACGGTTCTGGAATTATTTAATTTTGATTAATCTCTATTTATTTAATAATCGTTTGACTAATCCGAGACGACCTTCTCACGCTTCCCGGGGCCCCACCCATGCGTAGGTGGCCCGGTGACGGGCAAGCAACAAAGGGGCTGATCGATGGGGAAAAAAGAACCGAAAAGGAAGAAAGATAAAAAGCTAAAAAATTAAAAATTAAAAAGGTGACTACATCTTAACCGTTGAATGTTCAACGGCCAAGATGTACTTTATCGAAAGACCTTAAACATTATCATCCACCTTATAGGAACATAGTCCAATTTTATCCAATGAGATTATACGAAAGGGGAATCAATGTGTCGATTCCTCATTAATGGATCCAAACGAGGCCTTAACAAAATCACGAAATGGGAATCCACTCATGAACTCCTTCAATTAGCACATAATGACCGAATGGCCAATGAGTAGATAAATGCTTTACCCTACATGTAAGACCATGCATTTCACGCCACCATTTCTAGGAATAGTCAAGTCATTTGGAGCCTAAAATCTGAGTTGGGATTTTTGATTACTAGTCCATCGACGTTAGCTAGAGCTGTGTGCCAAGACAGATTGGCTCATCGCATCACCATTATTGGCAAGATTCCCCGGCACATCCACATGGGCCGCACCTATTTTGGCTCCGTTTTATATTTCAACCGCTCCAATTCATTTTCGCATCCGTATGGAGAAAAGGAATCTCAGTGACCTTGTGCAGTGCCGAGCGTGTCACGATCTTTCCATCACATAGATGCCCCCCCAGCAACAAGCATTGGCGCTCGGCAGGCCTACGTGCAAACCCTTGTAGTACTCCCCGAAGCGCACTCGAAGCTGTGGTAACGTGGACGCCACGTTCACTCTCTCGCTCCATCTGTCTGTCTGTCTCGAGATTTGGACCACGTTTGGGTTCAAACGCGTTCAAACTCGTTCAAATTCGTCCATTGATCAGCAACACGACGGAACGAATGAGACGAAGGCGGCCATTCGAAGAAGCCCACAACGACGTCTCTTTCAAATTTCTTTATCGAAAACCCCCTTGCTTTTGACCCTCTTTCTTCTTTTTTAAAAAGAGATTCCCGTCGTAACCCAGCGGGCAAGTGTCGTCACCCGGCGGGCGCTTACGAGCTACGACCACTGCCCTTTATATACACCTTTGTCTTTCGCTCCCTGGCCGAAACCTGCTTCTTTTCCCCTTCCGACGATGGCTTTGCTCCGGCTCTTCGCGCTGTGGTCGCTGGCCGTATGCTTCTGCCTCTGTCCCCACACGACGTCGGCTCAGCTGAGGCGGAACTTCTACGCCAACGTCTGCCCGAATGTGGAGAGCATCGTGCGCAATGCCGTTCGACAGAAGTTCCAGCAAACATTCGTCACTGTCCCCGCCACTCTTCGTCTCTTTTTCCATGATTGCTTCGTCCAGGTAATTTCGATTCCCCCCCGTGATTGACTTTGAAGACCCATTTGGTCATTTTTTCGTTCGAGATTGACCAATCAGCGATCTTTTATTGGCCTTTCGTGTTTTGGTACTTGGTTTGGATCGATAGGGCTGTGATGCTTCGGTGATAGTGGCGTCCACCTCCACCAACAAGGCGGAGAAGGATCATCCAGACAATCTGTCGTTGGCCGGAGACGGGTTCGACACCGTGATAAAGGCAAAGGTGGCCATCGACGCAGTCCCGAGCTGCCGGAACAAGGTCTCGTGCGCTGACATCCTAGCCATGGCCACCCGAGATGTCGTCGCACTGGTGGGTGTGCTAATTTCTCACGTTGAAATAGTTTTCGAGTCGTCACGATGCCGATTGTTGTGCCCCGAATGTCGATCTTGGTGCTGTGCATGAAAATGAACGAGCGAATTGGTGAAATTGCAGTCGGGAGGGCCGTCCTATGCGGTGGAATTAGGGAGGTTCGACGGGCTGAGTTCAACGGCGGCGAGCGTCAATGGGAGGCTCCCTCATCCGACCGACAACCTCAGCCAGCTCAACGCCTTGTTTGCTGCTAATGGCCTCTCCCAAACTGACATGATCGCACTCTCAGGTAACCGCGCGTGCCCAGCACTGTCCCATCACATGTAGTTGTATAAAGTGCATACAACATGGTCAACTATTCAATAAATTAACTCGGATAGTTTCTAGTAATTACTAAATATGCTCCTTAAATTTATAACCCCTCATCGAGGGGTGATACCGCTTTATCATGTGATCGAGATTTGTTTGATAGTTAATTGTTATCACCATATTATCCGATATATACTTCAAGGATCATGAATTTATTGAGTTCTTTTACATTGATTAAGCAAATTATAAAACACGAGCCGGTGAGATTGCCCCCATTAGAGATGGCACATCGCTAGCAAACCATTAGAAGTATGTGCAACTAGGACATGGAAAGGGTCAATTATATAATGAGATTTGGTGAGTTTGATGCCTGTCATCTCGCCGTCACTCAATAATATTATACACATTATTGTCATATCTATCATCACAACATGATTAGGTGTCCTCATCTATTTGTCTCGTTAT
This sequence comes from Eucalyptus marginata, assembly GCA_014182565.1. Classification (NCBI taxonomy): domain Eukaryota; kingdom Viridiplantae; phylum Streptophyta; class Magnoliopsida; order Myrtales; family Myrtaceae; genus Eucalyptus; species Eucalyptus marginata. The sequence continues at coordinate 13,678,370 of CM024593.1, forward strand.
CCATGGTCATTTTACAGCTGCCCACACGGTCGGATTCTCCCACTGCGACAAATTCTCGAATCGGATATACAACTTCAGCCGCCAGAAGGCGGTGGACTCGACCCTGAACCCGAACTACGCGACCCAGCTACAGGGCATGTGCCCCCGGAACGTCGACCCGAGGATAGCCATAAACATGGACCCGAACACCCCCCGGACCTTCGACAACATGTACTTCAAGAACCTGCAAAATGGGATGGGCCTTTTCACCTCGGACCAAGTCCTCTTCACCGACCCGCGGTCAAAACCCACCGTGAACACATGGGCCAGTAACTCCCCGGCCTTCCAGAGCGCCTTCGTCTCCGCCATGACCAAGCTGGGCCGGGTCGGGGTCAAGACCGGGAAGAACGGAAACATCCGCCGCGACTGCGCCGTATTCAATTGATGATCCGACCAATCGAGGAAGACAGTAAAGAGTACGACGAGGAAAGAAAAGTGAAAAAAACTATATATCTGATTTATGAATTTGGGTTTCAATGTAAGTGCAGAAGTAGTTGAATAAAGCACGTATGAGTTGGGATGACGAATTCAACTGAGAATAATGTGGAACATGCTTTGTTATGACTTTTCCACCCAATTGGAGTGTCGATAACGCCACGGCGTGATTCTTTTTGTAAATGTAATTTAATTTTTAACTTTTTTTTGGCATTTTTGGTTAATGATTAGTGATTGACCACCTTACCTTTATTTTTTTATTTTAAAATATGATATGATTGATGTTGGAGCGTACGGCGGGCTTATCCACACTTTCAAGTCCTTGTCATTAACAGCTGGATTTTCTATCGATCCATACAAAATTTAATTTGTTAGGGGTCCACGTTGCGTTACAAATTGTAACAGAATATATTAATTTTTAGAGAATAATAGACTGAGAGATTGAGCACAATAATAGACGTATAAAGATGCAACGTAAAGTAAAAAGACAGGATAGACAATCAAGACTACAGGTTTATAGTGGCCCACTCTCCCGCACAGACAACCCACTTCATTGGATTTCACTAATCAAAAAGAGAATTCATAGCCTCACGCCTTCGATTCCACGTGTGTAGAGAGTCTACTACACTTCCTCAAGGTCTCACCAAAATTCGCCTCTTTTGATTATAAGTATAGCTCGAAGAATAAGATCGTAAAAAGAACAAAGAGATTCAGCTTTGAAAATTTTCATCGGCACTCTTGAACAACTTGAGCCGTCTCCCCTTATATACTTCTTCATGCCTTCAATACCATTGGCACATTCCAAAGAAATTCTTCCAATCAACCCGTTGACAGAATCATTAGAGATCTCGAGCTCTTCAAGGAAAATGACGATAAATTTCCATCAATCATGCTTCGTCCATACAATCGGGATCTTGGTTTCCAGTAGTAACCTTCCAAGTATAATTTGCGGATCTAGAGAATTTAGATTATTCGAATACGAATAAAAAATCTTGAAGTGCTAATACCACCGTGAGATATTCCTTAATCATACGAATCAAAGCCATTCTTGAATTTATTCGAATAGAACTTTAATTTCGTCGGTCTAGAAACTGTCATGAGAGTAGATTTTGAAACTTTAGTCCGGAGGTCTTTAGACTTAGTCAATGATAGAGTATCTGAGTCTTTCGACAGGGCGATGGAAACGTTTTGTCGACTTCAAAACACCTTAAGGAGATTTCTCTAACATAAAGTCCCTTCCCGAAGCTAGTACCAAACGCAGCCTTTGTCCCCTTTATACACGATGGGTTAACAATCCTACCTGACCGCCTTTTGTAAGGAAATAAACTACTTCTCTAATCATTTCGAGTCATCCATTCCCGATCATTGGCCTTCCGACAAGACCTTCACTTTAAACTTTATCTCATTGGAGGGATCATTGGTGGAAACATTGTCTAAGGATGATTTTAACTGCCAACATCATGATTGTTGCTATTTGGTAGGGCATGTAACCACATGTTATGACATTCGGCTATTTATCTTATTGTAACTTCACCTTGTCATCCTATACTCGACGTAAAGATCTATATGTAAATAGGGACTTGACAATTCAGATAAGTTTTTTCTCAAATATTGGATCATATACCCATGAACCACCGTATCCCCATGTGCCACAATACCCAAGGACGTAAGGCTATCTCCGTAACTCTAGCCTACATCCTTATGTTCCCTTTTCAATTACGAATATTATGTCCTGTCAAAGTATGCCTCCTGATTCCGAGTAGGTAATGTGTCCCTCGTGGCCAATTCCTTACTTTGGAAAGCGAGCTAGACCAGCTTCTAGGACAAATCCCACGAGAACATTTCCTAGGGCTGTCTCGACTAAGGAGCGTTGAGTATAAGGGGCGAGTCTGTTGCTGGATGCTGGAGATGATTAGGATATATTTTAAAGATATTTGTGTGCTTGATTTAATTATCATCTAATAGTATAAATAGGTTCATGTATTCTTCATTAGAAAAACATCGAAATACACATAAATTCAAATTTAAATTTTCTTTTTACATATTACTTCTTATCTTGGTATTAGAGTTAGTCGTCAAGTGCGCATCTGGAGCTTATCTTGCATCTTGTGAATTTTTTTTTTCAATAAGTTATAATATTCTCCAATTTTTTTTTTCATTAAGTCCCAATATTCTTTGGTGAAAGTCAATTTCAACATTATTCGTCTCATCCAATAGCAAATGTTAGCCTATTATGTTGTTGCATAGTTTGCAAGCCATGTTATATGAGGAAGTTCCTTCGAGTCTATTTCGTAACAACGTCATTAACATAGATTGCATTTCTTCACAATGGTCGTCATGACACCACTTGCATAGGCTGCGTTGCTTCCGTTTGTGATTTTTGAAGAAATCAACAACAAATTTTGGTTGAAGAGTAAATTAGGGAACATTTGGGAATATAGTGAAGGTTTGTGATTTTTGTAGATAAAAAAATTTGGGATAAATTTGGGATTCGATTTTAAGGCTTTGTTCATTTCGCAGAAAATGTGGCATTTCTGAAAAATATTTTCCAAGAAGCCATTTTCCAGGAAAATGTAATTATTTTCTGGTGTTCAGATAAAACTTGAAAATGAAGTGGAAAATATTTTTCGCTATTCAATAAGGAAAATATTTTCCTCCATATACTCTTTTTCATTTATTTTATATTTTAAAATCGATTTTTCATTTTTTTTATTTTTTTAAAATCGATTATTAAATTATTTTTCATTTTTCTTTTTCTTTTCTTTGTTTTCCATCTTCTTCTTTCTTGGCGGTCGCCGACCATGGCCAATGACCGGCTACAAGCGAGCCTCGAGCTTGCCGGTGAGCATGAGGTTCACCCACCTCTAGCGAGCTTAGGCTCGCCGCTCGCCCATCGACAAGCACAAGCATTGCGCAAGCGGCGAGCTTGAGGCTGGCCGATCTAGTGAGGCCTAAGCCAGTGAGCTCAGAGCTCGTCGATTTGGCGAGGCCTAAGTCCGGCGAGCTCGAGGCTTGCCGATTGGTGAGCGTGAGCTTATGGTCGGTGAGCTCGGAGCTCGCCAATCTTGCGAGCCTCGAGCTCACCGACCTTGAGCCTGCCGGATCGCCGAGCCTTGAGCTCGACACTTGCGCTCGTCGATCCGGCGAGCGGCGAATCCGAGCTCACCGAGAGGTGGGTGAGCTCGAGGCTCTCCCGTGGCCGATCGCTAGCCGTTGCCATGGTTGGCGACCGATCAAGAAAGAAGAAGATGGAAAACAAAGAAAAGAAAAAGAAAATTAAAATATAATTCAAATTAAAAAAGAAAAAGAAAACTAAAAAATAATTTGAATTAAAAAAGAAAAAGAAAATTTAAAAATAATTCAAATGAAAAAAGAAAAGAAGAAGAAGAAAAAGTGAGGATTTGTAAATGTGTGAGATAAAAGAGATCAAGTGAGGAAAATGTTTTCCACTTTTTTAAAAGTGGAAAACATTTTCCCCTAATTTAGAAGAAGAGTCTACATAATCTCCTTAAGTTCAGTGACTGTTTTAGTTTGAGATTTTCCCCAAGGTGGGGGATTCTTTTTAGCATTGATTGTAGTGGAATCAGCAGCTTTGCAATGTATGGAACAAAGTCTATGAGATAATTAATTATCCCAAGAAATAAATGTTTTCTTCAAGGAATTCATTTTTCGTGAAACGAGCATCAGAAAATCTGAAAAACGTTTTCCTAGAAATTATTTTCCGTGAAACGAACGCAGCTTAAGTTTGATTTTTTTAAGTAATTAATCTTGTTTCTAATGCATATCTCTGGTAGCCATCGGTTACAGAAGATAGGAATTCTCTTATAGCTAGTAAACAACAGTCCACAGTCCCAAAAAAAAAGAAAAAAGACACTATAGTTTGGAATATGTAAAGTATCCTCACCGTCTAGTTCTTCGTAAACCCAATTGACCAAATTTAGGATCCATTTAGCAACATTGCTGTTTCTAGGAATAATGTTTTTTTAGAAATAGTTCTTTTTTATTTCTATTTCTTGGAATAATTTCGGGATAAAATAACGAGTTTGGTAACTATATAAAATTTTTATTCTGGAATAGAAAAAGAACGTAAATGCATTTGGTACGACCCACCATTTTTTTTGTGATATGGAATTTCTTCTATTTTTTTTTTTTTTTTTTTTTTCTTTCTCTCTTCTTCTTCCTCCTCTAGTTAGTTGCCACGACGAGTGGCTGGTGGTGAGTGGTGGCGCGGGGGGACGGCGGCGATGAGCGGGCGGCGATTGGCGTGGTAAACGAGGACATGCCACGATGGTAGTGAACGACGGCAGCGATGGTGAGTGGCGAGGCTCCAAGGACCAGTTAAAAAAGGAAGAAGAAGAAAGGAACAAAAAAAAAAAAAAAAATGACTTGTTTCCAGAAATTATTTTCGAGAACAAGAAGCTATTTTTTTTTTAATTTCTTATTTTTGTTTTAAATCTATTTCTTAGCCACTTTTCTATTTCGGGAATTAGAAAAATTAATTGATGTTATCAAATAGATTTATGTTCTTTTTCTATTTCGGGAACAAAAGAACATAAAAATAGAAAAACATAAGTATTTCTATGTAGACCCTTGGTTGAGGATTTTTACTCCCGTAAAAGAGATAGCAAAGTCGATCAATAATAGCAGTAGTCGAATGAGGTAAAGAGGGAATAAGAGGAGTGGGAGAGCACAATGAACTTGAATGCCAAGTGACAGATAAGAAGTGTTGAGTCGTTAAGGGTTTGCATGACAATGCTTATGTTTTTCTATTTTTCTATTATTTTATTCTTCGGAAGAGAAAAAGCACAGAAATTCATTTGGTAATATTAGTTAATTTTTCTATTCTCGGAATAGAAAAGTGGCCAAGTAATAGATTTGAAATAGAAATAAGAAGTAGAAAAAAGTAATTTATTATTCGGGAACAATTTCTAGGAATAAGTCATTTTTTTTTTGTTCTTTTCTTCTTCTTTCTCTTTTAACCAGTCATTGGAGCCTTGTCATCAACTGCCTACCTCTGGTCATCGCCCGCCATCGGCGATTGCCGCCCACCACAGTGACCCTAGAGGAGGAGGAAGAATAAGAGAGAAAAAAAAAAAAAAAGAAGAAAAACCTCAAAAAATTATTTAAAAATTAGAAGAAGTTCCATGTCACAAAAAAATTCATGAGTCACACCAAATGTTTTTTTTTTCTATTTCAAGAGTATGAATTTTATATAGTTACCAAATACGTTGTTTTACTCAAAAAATATTCCAATGAATAGAAATAAAAAATAATTATTTCTGAAAAAAAAAATATCTTCAGGAATAGAATTACCAAATGCCTAAGAGTTTGTTGTGTAGAGTTTCTTGATGATTTGATCCACCACTAAAATCCTAGTTGAAGATGGTGAAGTCGAAGTGGGCGCTCAAAAGCCTTACAAGTGTGGAAGTGATGACACGTAGCAAAGCCTAGAAGTGCTGTCAGTGTGCAAAAGTCTACAAATAATGATTGAATTAGACTGGTCCATAGATAAGATCGTGCTATGCAGCAATCATCGTGTAGGAAAATTGGTGGTTGAAAAGATGTGGCGTGTCACGAGGATACAGGTAGATGAAAGGTCGCAGCATGTCCCGATGACATGAGTTGATGACGATTTGTCAAGTGTAAGGAGGACAATTCGGCACCAAATCCATTGAATAACGCAGTAAGTTGAGTTATCTTTAACGAGTCTTTGAATCTATCAACCAAAAAACTCTCTAAGACATCCTAATTGGACAAAGATAACTTAGGATTCTGCTGCCAATTACAAATTGCTCGTGCATAGAGAAATACTTCATGATGCAAACTGGTAAAACGCCTTAAATTGTTCTTGCTAAAAAAGTACGCTTGATTGAGAAAATAAATGTCAAATGATCAAATTATTCACCTATAGCTAACTTTTTAGCAAGGTTTGGTTTGGTCAGTGAACTAATTTGTCACATTTTGATATGGACACGGATTGATCATCAATATATAGGCTGTGTAACTTTTTTGAAATAGGATTGATGTCCTCTCACCTTGGGATAAAATTTAATATAATTACTTCTTGGATCAAGACCCATCAGCCGAAAATTCAATATAAGAGATGCCTGCGGTTAATCATGACCTCGAAGAATAACTTAAATAAATATTAAAGAGGGTCGTCATTCATTTCTATAAGTTTCTATTGTTGGAATGTCACTGATTGCGATCGACTTATATTAAAGAGGGTCCTTATTCTTTTTTTAATTTATTATCACTGGAATACCATTGGTTATGGTTCTTCAAATGGGTTGATCCTAACATGTTCTGCGAGAAAAGTCAAAAGCAGAAAAAAGGGATATGCTTCGCACTATTTTTTTTATACAATCAGCTCTGATTGTCCGGAATTTGAAGTCGAACATGATTCCACGTTGAACTAGAATAAATCAATTGCGAGATATTGCGTAGTTTTGTTTAAAAATTATTTTTGCTTCCTGTCGCACCACGATCCGAATGCAGTCATCTACGAATTATTGAGCTTTGAATGGGAAAAGTGGGCATGCGATGCCACCATTTCTGAACGTCGGACGATGCATGGCCGGTAGGTGGGTACTGTCTGCCCACTCGTGTACAAAGGGGTGGGGCCTTGACGCTTGTCATCCTTCAAGTTAAGATCCCTTTATCAGACTTTTCTCACCATCCTACCGCCATTGTAGAATGCCTTGAGGCCACCATTTCTTGTCCTAAAAGGAATCATAATAATTGGTTCATTTAATTATTGGGGGATAACATCGTGGGTAATCTTTGAACTTTTGTTCAAGATTCAAAATAATCCTTAAAACTTTTTTTATGTTTCTTTTTAGATTGAGCTCAACAACGCCATTCTTTTTAGATTGGTTGTTATTTGTCCTGGTTGGCATTTGAAGTATCCAATTAGACGGTCCAAATTCTTCCTTATTCTCCATTGAGGAGCCCACAATATGAAGCATAACACCACTTTTTTTTTTTTTCCTTTTTTTCTTTCTCTTCTTTTCCTTTTTCCTCGTCTTCTTCCTTCCGTGCTCTACCATTGCAGTTGTCGCTTACCAACCCATCTTCCTACCGTGAATCATCGTCCTTCGTCGCCTTTTCATCCTTGTGGGAATGTAATACGAGTGTTGTGCTGCTAGGCAAAGTAGTGGAGTGCTACACTCGTGATAGTGAGAGTTCAATAGCCAAAAACATCATTGACTTACACTTCGACCTGAGTAGCGTAGGACAAGTAAGATCGTGTATGAATTAGCAAGCATCATCTTTCAAAGCTAAATTACTCAGGGATAATTGATAGCGAAGTAGTACCATGAGGGAATGGCGAAAATAATCCCAATCGAGAAGTGAAATAGAATATGAAATTATAACCTTTTAATCAGTGTAAAGAGGTCTCACCTCAAGTGTGAGGTGTTGACTCCTCATATTTGAAGTCAAACCACCTTTAATTTGAGGAGGAGGCCGCACCCCTCAGACCCAAGGCCAACATTTGCGGCTAGAGAGAGGCGGGACGACAGGAGGCGTTGGTTATGGATGGTGGGTCGATCACGACTGTGAGGTTGGTGGAGGTGGCAGTAATGAACAAGAATGAAGATAACGAAAAGAACAAAGAATTGGAGAAAGAAAATAATATGATGTACTTTATTGACTTGGATAAATTATATGACATGGCGGCATGCCTTTTGGGTTCGCCCCTTCATTTATTGATGTGGCAGGTTAAATATGTGAAAAATTTCATGACCTCACGTTAAATTTAACAAGAGGATCACATTTTACCCAATTCGAAAAGCTTGGAATTCAATTGATAATAAAATAAGTTAAGACTACGTTAAATAGCGAGTAAAAGTTTAGGAACTACTCATAACATTACTCCTAATTTCGTGATAACTAGCACAATAACTTGTGCTGTGCAAAGAACAATTTTATAAATTTTTGGATAAATGCTAATGAGATTTTTATGTATACATAAATGATGTCGTGTGTTACTCGAAGAGAAATAGTAAGGAAAAAAATTAATTACCTTGGGAGGTGTTTAAGTAAATAATACCAAGTTATTGTTCATTGATTTGAGTCAAGAAAATAAAAATGCTATTTATATTAGAATAAATACTCTTTTATAACCTCAAAAGCTGACTAAGTTAAGCAAAAATGCTGATGTCATGGTCCCGATTAGATTAGTCAATTAACTTCGACATATATTTAATACATTAAAATTTTTGAAACGATCTTTATCTTCAACCTTTTCTCAATATTTTTAAAATCTTATTTTTTTCCCACTTAATATTCTTGATTTTTTTTTTTTTATTGAAGCTAAATTAGAACGTGCAATTTTGACTTGAAGCCTAATTCCGAATCCAACTTTTACTGTGACACTTTCCTACTTTTCGAACATTACTTTTTCATTTTTTATGTTTTACTTCAATAATGATCTTTGATATGTAATAAAATTGATCTTTTCTATTGCACAATTTTTATAAGTTTTGCTCTACTTTTCTGTACTTTGATTTTCAGTTTTGATTGTAACCTCTTATGGAAAGATTTAAATGTTTCTTTTCCGTAATTAGAATAGTATTTTATTTTATATTATTCAACACAAACTCTTGTCTTTTCACTAATTTCATCTCCGTATTCTCGTTTCACTAATGATACCTAGGAAAAAAGTGTTAGCTTTTCATCTTTTTTTCTTTATGTCGACTGAAATCTCTAATGTAAATTTGATTCATATTTTTGAAATTAGATAAACTACTTCAGCTTAGTTTTGAATTAAAAAAAATTACATTTCTCTTCATTCGTATTTTCCTTTTCAAGTAAGAGAAATTATTATTATTTTTTTATAATTGAAATTAGGGAACTGTTGTTTTGCTTTTCCCTGTCTCACCATAATGATTATTAGGCAATGTTCTCAATGAGATATACCAGATGGCAAATTGCAAGCATAAGTCCATAGTCTTTGCAATTACTATATTTAATGTGATATGTAGCAGTATCTATTTATTTCTACGTAGAAATGACCATGATATTTTCAATTTCCATGATATATTTTAGGCTATTATATTGGATTAAAGAAACATTATCAAGAACATTTTCTCGATTATAGATATGCCGTCAGCAAAAGAGCTGGGATGTGGCCTATAGGTACAATAGAGGCAGGGGAGAGTGCAAAATAAAATAAAAAAACAGGAGAGAGATAATAGAGAGAGGTTTAGGCTGCGCATAACAAAATTTCGAAAAGAAATTGATTTCTGGCCATAAATCAATTTCTCAATTTCTATTCCCTAGGACAAGTTTCGAACAAAGAAACCTGTTTGATAACGACTCAAAATTTCTATTTTCAAACAAAAATTCGTTTGATAACGAATAAAATTTCTATTTCTAGGAATAGAAATTGATTAAATAACAACATAGGAAATCCTCAAATACAAAATAATAGTCGAAATAATACTAATACATTACAAAGGTTAAAAATACAATTTCATGAAATTTCCGGCATATTATTATCCCTTGCCATTTTATTGGCAATGGTTTTTCTAAGTGTATTTATTTGATTTCCCTCCTTGGTCAATGTATCATTTGCAAGCTCATCTTACATAGGTTCATATAAGTATGCTGCGGAAGCATGAATATGGTGCCATCAATGGTGCCTATACAGCCTTATCATTTTATCAAAGACTAATATTATACAAGATTATCAACAAAATAAAATTGATGGTGTAAATGAATATATGAGAATTCAACCTTGAAGTAACGTTTATGGTTAGGAACCAATCGGGAGAAGGTTGGTTTATTTTGATTCTCGAATTAAATCGTCTAGTTGCTCATCCCTAATTTCTTTATTGTTGCTCAATGAACCTTTAATGGCTATTGCATAGCAAAGAGAGATTCTCTTGAATCTCTTGCCTTCGAATTAAAATTTAAGATTGTGTAACAATTTAATTATTTTGATTTTACAAGAATTTTGAATCCGTAAAGAAACGAGGTTAAATTTCTAGGCACGTTTTTATTTATCTATTACGTAAGAACTTTTTCTTCAATTTGGCCATGCGTGCGCTTTTCCCAGAGGAAAAGTTGTCTCCATTGTTTTTAAGTAAGCGTTTGAAAATTTTGGTCGTTTTTGAAAATTGGGGACCCATTCGATTGCCTTCCATCCTAAAGAGGAAGTTATCAAAAAAAAAAAAAAAAAAAAAAAAAAAAAAAAAAAAACATGAGCAAAATAAGAAAAAGAAAATTAACAATAATTTGTGAAGTTGTGGTTATAAGTGAATTAAGTTAGCAAGAAAGCGCTTGAGGTTCTTTTTATATGGTTTGATTTCGAACACGATTTTATTTCGAAACGAGAAGTTAAAAATTTCAGAACATGATTTTTTCAATTTCTCATTTCCGGAATAGAAAATGTTTCAAATGTAAATGTAAATCAAATGCGTTATCAAACGGATTTTGTTTCCAAACCCTGTTAGGGGAACAGAGAAACGAAAGAAATCGGAAAAACGAAATTTTGTCGTACGCACACCCTAAAAGGCTGATGTATGGGTAGGGTTGGGATTTGAGTTTAATTTTTTATATTCTGTGTTTTTCTTAATTAAATTTACATATTGCCATGTGAATTTTTCTCTGCTGTGAAAAGATCTGCGAGGAGGAAGTTTCTCTTTAATGAGAGATCGGGAAAGGCATGATTCTCTCGTTTGCCACGTGAACTCCTATACTAAAGTCAGTTAAGGTTGGCTATTCTAGGAAGCTCTCAGCTGTCTCAATTGCCCGTCCACAAAGCTCCTAGAGTAGCTGGACAGCCTTTGGCTGCTATATCTTGCTCATGAAAATAGCCGACATGATCATGAATGTGCATTTTGGCTGAGAAAATATTAGGTGGTCCAGGACTGCCACGTCAGCATGGTCCCGGACCACTCGCGCGGCGCCACGTGTGAGGGGAGGGGACAAAAAGAGAAAGAGGAGAGAGAGCGTCAGAGAGGTGGGCCGGTTCTGATTTTTTGTCCCCTCCCCTCACACGTGGCGCCGCGCGAGTGGTCCGGGACCACGCTGATGTGGCTGTCCCGGACCACCCAATATCTTCTCGGGCTGGCTTCTACTTTGCACGACCCGATAAGAAAAGTCGTGAAACATCTGTCATCTCGTCAGCACTAGTCAATTTCGTTTCCAACTCCACGTGCTTTCAGCCCATTGAATGAACAAACCCACCTGCTTTCTCTGCTAATAAATGAGCAAGAATATTCGCCAGCTAAGACTTTAAAATGTTCTTATCTTATGTTAGGTACTTGTTCTTTTCATCGTCATGTACAACAGTAGTGTTAGAATAAAGATAATGATATTTTGAAAATTTATGGATGATCTGATTTATATTGGTAGCAGATCTGTGAGAACCCTTGAAGCAGCTGTTTGGGCAAGCCATATGTCTGAGGATATCTAGTGGAGTTTAATTTAGTTTGCACACATGATTATATGTCAAAGATTTGAAGTTGGCTGACCTCTTGAAGTCTGTCAAAATATTGTCCAATATTATCGTTTGATAACATGTCATATATGCTAATTATATACATGCGATCTTACTCCATTTATCAACTTGGACTTTGAGTTGAATATTTTAATATTTTATCAGAATCGATACCATCCCTTTCACAATGAGAAGGATCCCATCAATCAAATTCCTTGTATTACTTATAGTGAGAGGGGATGTTGAAATATTGTCTCATATTCCTTTTGAATCGGACTTTTTAATTAAGTCAATGAGTTGAGGTTGCTCAGAAAAGTTACCAAAAAGTCATAAACATGTTCCCATTTTGCCAATTCAATCATAAACCTTTCAATTATACCAATTGAGTCTTAAAGCATTTTACATCTTGCCAATTGAGTTTATCCAACCAATTTTAGATGAAAATTACTAACATGGATGCCAGTTGTCTTAAGTGGCATGATTAGACTGACATAAAAAGTTTTTGCAATTTTCTTATAAATTATTTGAAAATTTTTAAATAATTTTCTTTTATTTTTTCTTTTGTTTAGTTTTTCTTTTTCTTCTTCATCCATTGATCGCGTCATGATCAATCAAAGGAAAGGGCCGACAAGGGTTGTTCTCACTGAATCTAGCGAGGCTTTGAGTATGCCATAGTCCAGTAAAACAACAACGGAGAAACCCACTATGCAATTCAAGGGTTCATTAAGAAAAGACCCAGTTGTTGTTGAAAAGCCCATCCACCTTGCCAATCTTGGGGAGGTTGATGAGCTTGAGGCTTGCTGGGATTTGGTGAGGTGGAGCCTTGCTGGCCTCGAGTGAGATTCATCCTTGTCAAGCAAAGCTTGAGCTTGCTGATGAGGTCAACCCATGTTGGCCCTTGCCTCTGGTCAGTCGCCAACCATGGTGACAGGTAGAGCAAAAGGAAAAAGAAAAAGAAATAATTTTTTTTTTAAATAAGATATATTTTTAAAAACTTCTAATTTTATTTTGATTTAAAAATTGTAAAAATTATCCACATTAGTATTGATTGTGCCAAATAAGACAATTATTGTTCACGTCAACAATTTCCGATCAAATTTAATGAAATGTGAAAATATTTATGATTCAATTATCACAGTTAATTAGCACAAGTACAATAGATTTCATATTCTTTTGGTTATTTTCCCTGAGATTGTCCTACCAATGCTTGTTTCCGGGATTTCAACAATTGTGAATACGATCGCATTAATAGAAAGATCCCTAATTTTCTCAGATTGTCACTCGATTCCCACATTGCTTTTATTGTTTAATTGCAATTAGATATCGCTTCTTGAATTTCATTCATTCACCCGCGAGCGAGAATCAATATGAGTTTATCTCTTCCTTTTACATCAAAATGGACTTTGAGTATGCCATCTCTTTGGAATTAGAAAACACATCTTCTAATAATTCTCAGCCAGGGGAAATTTCGGCTTTAGAAGGCTGGGCCGGGCTGGGCCGGGCTGGGCCGGCCCATTGGCTTCTCGAGTCTTCTTGATTCAAAAGGACATCCAAATAAAATGTCATCACACCTGTAAGTAATAGCCGTTAGAATGGCTTGTTCTTGCTCTATCAATGGAGTCGACTCGCAAGGGACGCTCTCTCGTCTTCCCAAGGCGATCATTTTTTCGATTGAAATTGTACGAATCCTGCAGATTTCCACAAGCTTAATCCGCCATGTGATGATGCGCAGACGAGGCACGCCTGTATAATCTGGGTTTGTCTTCTTCACTCGGTCTCTCATGCCGCGTTTCGATTCTCCCCCTTCGCACAATCTGGATATCCTTTGCCTCTGCTCCGCCTCTCTGATTCGATTCCGTCCCCAGATTTGAAAGTCGTTTGTTCAAGTTTGCAAACCCTAATCTCACCGATCTCGCGGCCCAGGGGGACGGTAAACGATTTCGGTCATCTCATTTCCTGTCCGTGTATATTGGGTTTTGTGGCATTCGCAGAGTTTGATAGTTTGAGCTATTTTAGTTTACATCTGGGAATTCGGAGTAGATTGTGTCCAGTGTTGTCGAGTTCCTTTTATGAGCTTACATTGGGAACGCCTGAGATAGTGATCTGCCACGCGTTGAATGCATTGTGGTTGTGGTTGTGTCGTAGTTGCGAGTTACTATGTCTCGTAGGAGGAATTCGTTCAAATTTTTGATGTATGATTTGAATGAAGAGTCATTCTTTGTTCATCTTATAAGTTCAACCAGATGATTTTTGTGAAGCAATAGCGCTACATACACTTGTCAAGCTGTGAGGGCACGAAAGGACATCTAAGCAAGGATGTGATTTTAATAGTAGTCCAACAGATGAATTGGAAACCTAAAGCAATGGCCACTGTGTCTCTTGTGTGCAAGTGGTTTGATGATCTTGCTAAAAGAGTCTTATGGAAGGAATTTTGTCGAATGAGAGCTCCTAAAATGATGCTCCATTTGCAATCTAGTGGTAGCCACAGGATTGGTGGGAAGTGAAGAGCATTGGCAAAGCTGCTAATCTACTGTTCAGAGTGCAGTAAGGATGGCATCTTTAATAATGTCCAAGTGCCTGGTCACTTTATTCACTGTACCCAGTTTTCTAGGACACTAGGGAAAAGCTTTCTCATGCCACAATGCAGAAATGATGTTCTCTATGTGTCTGATCCTTGTGAACATCTAGACCAAGGGGATGAGGGGGATGTGGGATTTTTTCGTGGGGTTTTTAAATCATTCTCAATGTCAATGGTTAAGGGAATGCTGATTCAAAGGGGAGCTCAGCTTCACCTGACAGGGTTGTGTCCCTATTGCAAAGCTAAGCTATGGAGCATGCCGGAAGCAAAAATGATACTTCAGAGAGCCAGCTGTAGTCTAGGTGCTTATTCGGACTCAAGTGACTTCTATGTGTGCCTGAATGGACATATACTTGGAAATTGCAACCTCTCGCCTTTGTCAGATTCGGAGGAGGCTTTTAAGTTGCAATAATTTTGACATTGAAATCCAGGTATGCTCTGTTTCTAGTATACAATTCTGATTTTCCGATGAGATATACCATATTTGTAGATCATCATATGGGAAAATCTTCCATACACTGACAATGCATGAACTTTTCCACAATGATTTCCTCAGGTATTACAAAGTTGCAATAAGAACTTTCAATTTTGATACTCTATACTCCATATTTCAATTTTGAAATTTTCCTAATTAAGATTTTGCCACCATACAAGTAACCATAGTAAAGTTCACTCTAGATTTATTACCAAAAAATAAGATATGCTTGTACATCAATTCTTACACCACCCGTGTGTAGAAACTAATCCTGAATTATGTTTGCTCCTTCCTTTAGATACCTTTTAGCTTTTTGTACATTTGATTCCTGAGGATTGATACTTGCTTTAACACTGGCTTGCTGGAGCCGATGTCATGTACTTGAGAAAGTCGTCTCTAGGTCTCCTGAATTTATTGTAGAACTAGTGACCTCTGATGCTTCACATGGGCTTTCCTCAGTAAAAAGTATAAGTTTAACAATTTGTGTTGTGAGGAAGACATTTCTTTTTACCATTACACATCCTGAGTCAAAACTTAGTATCTTTTGCTTTAACAGTGACCACGTGAACTGATTCTAGAAAATGAAGTGCACAAGACATATTATAACAGGACAAAAAGAAAAGATCTAAGTGGTACATGAATATTATTGAAAAATCATCACATAGACTTAATATATGCACAGGTTTTTGTTTAAAACCACTCCCACTATTTATAGAATACATGGATCAAAATTTCCACAATAGATAATGTCATTGCAAAAGAAAAAATTACCAATAAATTGGGAACAATATTTCCTTATATTTAAGCTTGAAGCAAAAGAATGGGTGCACTTTATTTTACAAATTCCACCACCAAGGATATGAATTTCGTTCCCCTGCCAAGGAAGAATTGTGGTTAGTAAAAGAAACCTTGCTTGAGTACTAAAAGTCTGATCACTATTTTTGAGTTTCTTGTGCTTATACTTAATGCAGTCGTCTCATTCCAAGTCAGTCACCTCATTCTGAATCCTCAACATGTATTAAGTTTTTACTATAGGTTAGTGCCAACTATGTGATTGTTACTGAAACCGCAGCATTCGAGTTTAAACCTAAAAATGGTCGCAGAACCATCTCCAGGGATCTTCACCAGAGTTCGTCCCAAGCATTTTAAGAGTAGAAGATACTTTTGACTTGTCATCTTTCGGCCTATAAGCATTGGTTCAACCATAGAAACCTTGTAATGTAAGTAGAGTTCCAGCGAGATAGATTCTTGACACCTAAACCACAATCTGTCTTCGGAAGAAAAACATTCTCCTATTTGAACTGTGCTCCCATAGTAATTGGATTAGAGCCATGCCAAAGAAAATCATGGCACTGTTGTTCAATCATGTGCAAACTTTCTTTGGAAGGATGGACACATTATTTGAATAGCTAGCAACACTCTGAATGACAGTTAATCCATTTCAGTCTCCCAGCATGAGTGAGTCTTTTACAAGTCAAGCTGCGTATTCTAATTGTGATTCTATTACTTCAAGCCTGACAACCCTTGAGAGACAGCTTTCCAGGAAGGAGAGCAAACCAAGATACCTAGCTGAACTGGAAACTTCCTTTTCTAATTCCACTGAGCTGAAACAATAGTTGCAATTTTTCTTTCTGAAGTCCCAGCAGTTAAAATTTTCGGACTCTCAAGGATCAACCTTCAAACCAGACATAATGTCGAATTTCTGCACATCGTCAAGTTTTCTATAAGGTCCTCGGGCCTTCCTTTTGTGAAAATCAGAATATCCTCAGCAAAACCAGACATAATGTCGAATTTCTGTACATCATCAAGTTTTCTGTAAGGTCCTCAGGCCTTCCTTTTGTGAAATTTTTCGAATTTTTCGAATTTTTTTTCTCATTTTTCAAATTTTCTTTCTGAAGTCCCAGCAGTTAAAATTTTCGGACTCTCAAGGATCAACCTTCAAACCAGACATAATGTCGAATTTCTGCACATCGTCAAGTTTTCTATAAGGTCCTCGGGCCTTCCTTTTGTGAAAATCAGAATATCCTCAGCAAAACCAGACATAATGTCGAATTTCTGTACATCATCAAGTTTTCTGTAAGGTCCTCAGGCCTTCCTTTTGTGAAATTTTTCGAAGAATTTTTCTCATTTTTCAAATTTTCTTTCTGAAGTCCCAGCAGTTAAAATTTTCGGACTTTCAAGGATCAACCTTCAAACCAGACATAATGTGAAGATCTGCACATCGTCAGTTTTCTATAAGGTCCAAGACTTTTGTGAAAATCAGAATATCCTCAGCAAAACCAGACATAATGTCGAATTTCTGTACATCATCAAGTTTTCTGTAAGGTCCTCAGGCCCCTTTTTGAAATTTTTGATTTTCTGAATTTTTCTCATTTTTCAAATTTTCTTTGAAGTCCCAGCAGTTAAAATTTTGACTCTCAAGGATCAACCTTCAAACCAGACATAATGTGAATTTCTGCACATCGTCAAGTTTTTATAAGGTATCGGGCCTTCCTTTGTGAAAATCAGAATATCCTCAGCAAAACCAGACTTATTTTTAACATCATTCAAGTTTTCTTAAGGTCCTCAGGCCTTCCTTTTTGAAAATCAGAATATCATCTGCAAAAGCCAAATGTTAGTTAATTAGATATCTGCAAAGAAAACTGTTGGTCTTTCTAAGTCTGCACTTTCTAGGAAATGCAATGAAATGCTTCTGGTTGAATTCCTTAAGCACCTACTTTTATCTTATATGCTTAGAGAACAATTGCAAAAGGATGTCCGGGGTACATGGTTGAGCAATTGCAACATAGCATATCCGAAGCAAATACATTTATCAATGAAATAACTTCGGTTGTTGAGCCCATCTGTCTATCTCAAGTATATTTTTGTTTTGTTTACATTCTTCTGTTATGTTACAAGATCCCCTTTTTGCATTGACAGCGGAACTTTCAAATGCTTGATAAGTCTGTATCTTATATTTGTAAGTTGCTCTTAGTGACCTGTCATGTTTGTGGGAGTAGTTGGTATTTGGCTGCTTTCTCTAGTCTTATCGTCAACTGTTTTAGTGTAATATCTTTGGTGTATAATTTCTTCAGTGCCTGTTAGTGTATTGCATGTTTGGATTAGAGTTATGTACCTATGTTCTGAAAGAATGTTTGATAGTTTTGTGCAATAGCTGTTGACCATGCAATTTTTTGGCTGGTAAAAGTATTCAACCTTCTGTTCTCTCCTTTTACTATGGTTTGCTTTTTTCATAAAATTGCATTTTTACATTTTTCAACTGTTGTTTTAGTTTGTGCCAAGTAGACAACTTTTCTTAATCTGCTTTAATGGGCATAATAGCAGCTCAAATATAGTTTTCCATGGTTCAGGTTGAAGGTGCTTTGAGAGACTCCATCCTCTCTGATTTTGCAAAGAAGGACAATGTCGGTACTTCAGCTCTCACACAGTCAGAGATTCATGATAATACGTGGGGCTGGGATTAACCCGCCATCTCATCAGAGAGAGTAAATTGCTGATATTGAGAAACAGTTACCGATATATTATGGTTTGGAGAATAGTTTTAAAAAATTTCACAGCCAGAGATTTTGTATAGTGTTAGAATTGGCCTTAGTGTCTCATGAGATCTGCCTTGTTGCTTAACACTCTTATTTGATCTTCAGGCAAAAAAAGCGAATCATCTTACAGCAGTAAAGACAAGGACCACCAATGGGCATGGTGATGGATTAATTCCTTTGGAAAAAACTGCTTTTGCTTCTAAGACTGATTGGTGAGAGCGATATCAGCTCTGTGAAAGAGATAATTATTTTCTATATTATTAAAGAGTGAAAAGGGTTACAAATATATATATACTCATATGTGCTTAACCCTAATCATAACTAAGTTACTATTTTACCCTTATTACTCACAATATTTCTCAACACTCCCCCTCAAGTTGGGATATAGATATCAAATAAACCCAACTTGTTACATAAGACGCTCACTCTATTGCCCCGTAGAGATTTTGTAAAAATGTCCGCAAGTTGATCCTCCGACTTTGTGTGTTGTAGAATAACCTCGCCTTTCGAACTTTTTTCTCGCACAAAATGACAATCAACCTCAATGTGCTTAGTTCGCTCATGGAAGACTGGATTAGATGCAATATGAATAGCGGATTGATTATCACAATATAGCACTGATGGAGTTGACGGTGACATTCCAATCTCTGATAGTAACATTCTCAACCATAGTAATTCACTTGTCACATGTGCCATAGCACGATATTCAGCTTCAGCACTCGATCGAGAAACTACATGCTGTTTCTTGCTTTTCCATGCAACTAAATTACCTCCAAGAAACACACAATAGCCTGAAGTAGATCTCCTATCCATAGGACATCCAGCCCAGTCAGCATCAGAAAAGCCTGCAGTGTTTAGATGGCCATAATTCTTGAACTGTAGTCCTTTGCCTGGTGCTCCTTTCAAATATTTGACGATTCGAAGTACAACATCCCAATGAGTGGTACGAGGAGAACTCATGAATTGACTTACTACACTAACCGCAAAGGATATATCAGGTCTCGTGATAGTAAGATAGTTTAACTTACCAACTAACCTTCGATACTTTTCTTTGGATCATGTAGTAATTCTCCATGTTCTGCATCAAGTTTCATATTGGGATCCATAGGGGTACCGACTGGCTTTACTCCAAGAAATCCAACTTCACTAAGGATGTCCTATACATACTTTCGTTGCGATAAATTGATACCAGCATGTGAATAGGATACTTCAATACCAAGAAAGTATCGAAGACGTCCCATCTTTAGTACCGAATTCTTTATGCAGAAATTGCTTAAGTTTTTTAATACCACTTGAATCACCGCGTAATGATGATATCATCCACATATACAACTAGAAGGATACGGCCCGGTTGAAGACATGGAGCTAAAAGCGAATGATCTACTTGACACCGCTTTAATCCAAATTTGATAATCGTATCGCTAAATCTACCAAACCAAGCATGAGGAGATTGTTTAAGTCCATATAAAACTTTGTGTAAACGACATACCACATTCTCCCCCTAAGCAAGAAACCCAGGTGGTTGCTCCATGTAGACCTCCTCAGCCAGATCACCATGTAAAAAGGCATTTTTCACATCCAATTGATGAAGGATCCAGCCAAATTGCACAGCCAATGAAATAAAAACACGGACAGAAGGAATTTTGGCCACGGGAGAGAAGTTGTCATTATAGTCGACACCATAAGTTTGAGTATATCCCTTCGCAACTAACCGTGCCTTCAATCGATCAAGAGTACCATCCGGGTGAACTTTAATAGTGAAAACCCAATGACAACCAACCGATTGCTTATCAGTAGGTAAGGAAGTAAGCTCCCAAGTTTTGTTCTGAATTAGTGCCTCCATTTCATCTTCCATGGCACGACGCCAACCCGGATGAGCAAGAGCTTCAGCAACACTGCTAGGCACAGAAATAGAAGACAACGACAAGACAAAGGTAGAGAAGGTAGGAGATAAACGATCATATGACAGAAACTTGGAAATATGATGACGCGTACGAACACAATCAAAAAGACCAGAATAGGAAGAATAACGATCAATAGGACGACCAACACAAGAACATGTACCTTTTCGAGATGCAATGGGCGGATTAGGATCAGAGGCTGGCACTGCAATTGATTGGGGAACTGATGAATCAGGTTCTGATGAAGGCTGTACTGTCATAGTTGGAATGGTACTTCGTCGATGATAGGTGCGGTCAGCAAACTGAAATTTGCTAGAGGTAGCTGGAGAGATAGAGGGCAGTGGAAGCATTGGTAGGACACAATCATCATGATCACCATGTGTCGATGGAACATTCTGAGAAGGAAAATATGACTGATCTTCAAAGAACGTCACATCTGTAGACACGAACATACGACGACGACTAGGACAATAACATTTGTATCCTTTCTGAGTTTGAGAGTATCCCACAAAGACACATTTTTCAGCACGAGGATCCAGTTTATCAAGGCCTGGAGTAAGATTATGTACAAAACAAACACACCCAAAAACTCGAAGAGGTAAGGAAAAGAGAGGATGATTTGGATGTAAAAGTGAGAATGGTGTCTGATGCGGGAGCATCCAACGTCGGTCCATCGACCAACTCAAAACCATCGTTGCTTATCCAAGCCAATAAAGAAATTGGGCATTATGTACTTCGATGGATCATTTTGAATGAATAATATTAATTACTTATCGATATTTGGTGGTATGTCGATAACTAGCAATGGGAGGCCATTTTAGACATCTTTCAGGACCAACTGATGAAGTTACAGGAGGATTAATTTCTGGTCAATGGAGGAGCACGAATTTTGGGAAGACTAAAGGTTCAAGAATGTGGAAGGCCAACGGTTCAAGAATGCGGAAGGCCAACGGTTCAAGAATGCAAGTTCCCATACTACTAATTGCATTTCATAAGTTCCTAGGTGTATTTATTGTTACGTAGTTCAAGAGTCGAAGGTTTAAGTTCCTAGGTCATTAAATTCTGTTTTTAATATTTCCTAATGCTAAAATCCTCCTATAAACAGGGGAAAACTATCCAATGTATGGCAGATACGAATTTTATGAATGAAATGGTGAGCTTTCCTCTGCTTGAGTGAACTCCTTCGGAGAGTGGATAACTCCTTTTGGTTTCTTTATCCTTGGAGCATAAATCACTCCTTGGTGGTGAGCCAAGAAGCCCTTTATCCCTTGGAATCTTTAGGCCTTGGTGGTGGTGGAATCCTTTATTTGGCTGGTGGGCCTTGGTGGTGAACTTCGTAGATCTCGATCCTCATCCTCGGTTGGTGGCGTGGCCTTTATACCTTGGAAGGCGATCGTTCTATCTTTGCTGATTATTTTTTGTTTCTTTACCGTATACACTACTCCATACACTTAACCACAAAATTCCCCTCTAAAAAAATTCCGTTCTAGAATCACTCACCCCATCACGCATCAGTGTCTTCCCTTGAAGAACTGAAGTGGGAAGCCTATTAATTAAATAACACGCCGTAAGAACAGCATGACCCCAAAAGTGTTTAGGTAGATGCATATGAAACATGAGGCAACGGGCGACATCAAGAAGATGGCAATTTTTACGTTCAGCTACACCATTTTGTTGCGGAGTGTATGAGCATGACGTTTGATGAATAATACCATGAGATTCCAGAAAGGGCTGGAAACAAGAAGTTGTAGCAAGGTATTCTCTAGCATTATCTGATCGTAAATGTTTGACAAAGATATTATATTGATTCAACACCTCAAAATAGAACAATTGAAAGCAACGAAAAACCTCTGTACGATCTTTTATTAAGAATAACCAAGTCATTCGGGAAAAATCATCCACGAATGTAACAAAATATTTGAATCCAAAGACATCAGACACACGACATGGACCCCATACATATGAGTGAACCAACTCAAATGGACTAGACACACGACTCGCATACGGGAAGGAAAAGAAGCTCTATGATGTTTACCAAACCGACAAGCTTCACACTGAAAGGAACTCACAGACTTAGACTCAGGAAATAGACGTCGAAGTAGGTTTGGTGGTGGATGACCAGCACGACAATGCATCCGATATACATTGGTGGATGTCTGTTTCATAGCTGCGGCAGCTAATACCTTCTTATCAAGGTAGTACAGGCCATTTGATTCATGTCCCCCACCAATCATCTATCCAATCCTCAGATCCTGAAAAACACAATGAGAAGATGAAAAGGTCACGGAACAATTTAGTTCTTTGGTCAATGAGCTAACATAAATCAAATTATAAGGAGATTTTGATAGGTGAAGGACAGATGATAAAGAAAGAGAGGGACTTAAATGAGCAACTCCCATACCAGTAACTTGAGACTGTGAACCATTTGCTAATGTAACTGAATTTGATAATGAAAGAGATGTAGAGTGAAAAGAAGACAATAGGTTAGAGTAACCAATCATGTGATTGGTAGCTCTAGAGTCTATAACCCAAGAATCAAGCAATGTAGACAACAAACACGATGAACTACCTTTAGAGGTTTGTGCTAGAGTTGCAATAGGAGCTGAAGATCCCGTCACTTGTTGGGAGCGAACCAATGTATCATATTCAGCACGGGTTAATGTAACTGGGTCACTTGTCTTAAGAACTTGAGTTGAACTTGGTGGAGCCATTGAGGGAGGACTAAGAGAATCCTCAAACTTTGCATAAGCAGCAAGAGGTGGTTTGAGCTCTGGATGAAGTGTATAGCAATAAGCTTTTGTATGTCCAGCTCTTTGACAATGATGACAATAGCGGGAACCACGATTATTCCCAGAATTGATCGTACCACGAGTCCTAACTCCCCCTTCACGGCCTCCACGACTTCCACCATGAATAACACCACATCCACAACCTTGATAACCACGACCTCGACCTCCACGTCCACTAGAACTACGAGAAAGCATAGCACCAATCTCCATCGTCGGCATGGAAGAACTCTTCTCAGGAATTGTAGAACGGAGGGCTTGGGAGAAGACTTCATCTACTGTGGGAAGAGAACTTTGAGATGTAATATGTTGACGGAGAGATGAATACTCAGGCCCCAATGACTTGAGATATAATATTACCCTCAAATCCTCTTGGCGTTTAGCCAAAACATCTGGATCGTTCGAGGCAGGAAGATAAGTATCCAATCGTTGGCAGAGAGTGGTGAACCGAGCATAATGATTAGACAAGGATTGATCTCCACGCTGAATATCAAATAACTTTTCCCACGTGTCACATACTCGCATCATATTATTTTGCCCCGAATAGAGTAATGCGCACTTATCCCAAACTGCTTTAGCGGAGTCGCATTGAATAAAGTGAGGACTAACCTTAGGGTCTATGCTATTCCATAATAGGGTCCGAATCATCGCATCTCCTGCAATCCAATTGGTGGCTTGACTCGTGTCAGACGGTATTGTAGACGTGAGATAGTCCAGTTGTCTGGTGGTAGTAAGATAGACTTCGACTGCTTTAGACCAGGATGGATAATTAGTTCCATCTAACTTGACAGATGTTAATTGAAAATGACCAAAAGGAGATCCAGAAGTCAAACCAGAGGTCGCCATTAATGAATAAAGAATGATTGAGCCCAAGAAATGAACTTCACGGTTGCCAATGCTAATTCCAATAATTCACGCAAATACACAAAAAGAATTCCGAAAAGAAAGGCTTCAATCGAATCACCATACGAATCATCAAAGCACCAGTATACTTATTCTCAATATCCCCATTGATTCAATGTAACATCACTTTCAAGTGCGAAAAACAACAACTCTATCCTTTGTAATAGTTATCAAATCTATATTCCACAATGGCCACTTCTAAAATTTTGTGTAGTACAAATAATAAAGTGGGTTACTGTTCAATCACCAGAAAATAACCCATCATTTGCTGCTTCTAAAAGCCTTTCCGTACTCCACAGCCAGCACAAAACTTTAAAAGTAATAATTAAGATAAGATAAAGAATCCATCATTCACTGTGCGCATCTAAACCTCCGGAAGGAAGAGGCGATGCACCAATCTCTTATGCTTTTCTCCTCCTCCTTATTACCTCCCGACAAACGCACCAACTTCCAACAAGCAGCTTCAAATTCAACCTTCCAGCTTCCAACAGCATCGATTTCCCAAAAAAAAGAAACAAAAGAAAGCGAATTTACTTGATGTGGCTACTGATCGGTGATTCCAGGGCAGCAAATCCAAGAACCCTCCTGCACCATCAACCGCACGGACCAACTCCCAAAGATGGGTCTCGAGTTTACAGCGGCATTGGCGCTAGGGTTTCGCGGAATCGAGGTTCAAGCTTCACAATTTCAGAAGTTACGCCAAGTATTCGCAAGCAGCGCGAACGAGCTGCGAGTGCGAGCAAGCCGCGTGAGTAGCGCGCAAGAGTCGCGCAAGCAGTGCAAATCGCGAGCGTGATCAAGCTGTGTGAGCAGCGCGCGCGAAGAAGCGAGAGAAAGGAAGAGGGACGCTCTAGTGGCAGAAGGTTTCGACGGTGAGCGCGGCGACAGCCAACTATTCCGGCGAGTCGACGACGGCGAGTGGCTGCTCTGTCTAGGGTTCCGGCCAACCTTGCTCTGATACCATGTGAAAGAGATAATTATTTTCTATATTATTAAAGAGTGAAAAGGGTTACAAATATATATATACTCATATGTGCTTAACCCTAATCATAACTAAGTTACTATTTTACCCTTATTACTCACAATATTTCTTAACAAGCTTTGTTTAGCTTAGTTTAAGGCCACATCCGCTCTCGAAGACTCATAGTTGCCAACATGTTGGATTTTTTATTTTTATTTTTGTCAAGACAATTCACTAGTAATCTTTTGAGCAATTACACGGAAGCACGGGTCATTTCTACTTTGAGCGCTTCTATCTAAAGCTAGTTCTACTTATACACCAAGCTGATAGATCACATTATCACACACCTAGGCACTACTTCAATGCTAGTACACTCCTTGCTCACATTACAATAAGTGAGAAGTACCTTTAGTAAATGAACTCTCGCTTAATAACTCAATAAGAATATAACTATATACAGCTTTCTCTATTTCACGGGAATCTTCTACTTCAAGTGTTGGTCGATCTTCTTATATAGTCTTTTATCTCCAAACTAGCTGTTGAATAATATTCAATAGAATCAATTTAGATGTTGAAGATAAACAATCAAATCACCAATGATTTGATCACTTGTAAAATCGGATATTCCAGCAATCTTGTTGCTTCCATGAATAGAATTGCCATATTAGGAAATAATCCTTTCCACCAAATGATTAATAATGAATGATTTTTGTTGCTAGTAAAAGAGAGAATACTTTTTAGTGAGATTAAAAGAAGTATTTATAGACTTAGGATTAAGCCATGTCCAATTACATAAATAAACCCTACTTGCTAACACTATAGAATTATAGGTAATAAACCAACACCCCCCCTCAAGTTGGGGCATACATATCAAAAAGGCCTAACTTGTGGCAAATGTAAGAATTCATGCACGTTGAAGAGGCCTCATGAAAATGTCTGCTAGATGCTCCTCCAAATGTTTGTGCACCAATCGTATATCTCCACAATTCACTTTTTCTCGAACAAAATGACAATCCATTTCTATATGCTTCGTTCGCTCATGAAACACTAGATTGCTAGCAATGTGAACAGCAGATTGATTATTACAATGAAGAGTAGATGATCTAGTCATAGGCAGTCCAATTTTAGTCAACAACATACAAACCCATTGAAGTTTACTTGCAACATTAGCCACAACACTATACTCGACCTTTGCACTAGATCGAGAAATAATGGATTGTTTTTTACTTTTCCATTACACAAGACTACCACCAAGAAAAACATAGTATCCAGAAGTTGACCAATGATCTATAGGGCAACAGGCTCAATTTGCATTAGAATATGCTATCACCTCCAAAGACTCAAGGTCAAAATAACTAGTTATATGAAAATGACCTTGATTATAGAATACAAATCATTCACCTAAAGCTCCTTTCAAATAGCAAACAATTTGCAAGATGGCTTGCTAGTGAGTAGTACAGGGAGAGCTCGTGAATTGACTCACCACTTTAAAAGCAAAGGAAATACCTAATCGAGTAATGGTGAGATAATTTTACTCACCTACTAATCAGCAATAATACTCTAGATCATGAAGAAGCTCTCTATGTTCATTATCAAACCTCACCCAAGGGTCCATAGGTGTCATCAGGCCTAGCGTCATGCAAGCCCCCCTCCTTAAGAATGTCAAGAGTATACTTTCCCCCAAAGAGAGCGGTACTACCATCAGCATAGGCAACTTCTATGCCAAGAAAATATTAAAGGCATCCCAAGTATATTGTTAAACTCCTTTTGTAGAAATTGCTTGAGCCGTTGTATACCTTCAATATCACTCCTTGTAATAATAATATCATCAATATAAACAACAAGAATAACACGCCCCTTTGAAGAGGACATATTAAACATGGAGTGATCCACATTGCATTGATACATGCCAAAAGTAATAACCGCATCACTAAAGTGACCAAACCAAGCACAAAGAGATTGCTTCAGTCCATAAAAGGCTTTTTGCAGTTGGCACACCTTCTCCGTTTAAGCAACAAACTTGGGTGGTTGCTCCATTTAGACCTCCTTGTGAAGATCACCATGAAGAAATGCATTTTTAACATCAAGCTAATGAGGAGTCACTTAAACCAAGAAGTCAAAGAAATAACAATACGAACAAAAAGAATTTTGGCCAATAGAAAAAAAAAAGTCTCATCATAGTCAATACCATACTATGAGTATAGCCCTTCGCAACAATACAAACTTTTAAGTGCTCAATTGAACCATTGAGACGGTGTTTGACAACGAAGACCTAATGACAACCTACCAATTGTTTATTAGGAGGCAATGAGACTGGCTCCCAAGTCTTATTATAACAAAATGCAGCAATCTTCTCCTCCATTACACGAGTAGGCTTAGAGACAGATGCAAGGGATGATAGAAAGAGAGACATTTGCGAGGCTAAGTTATGATAAGATACAAAATGAGAAAGAGGATGCCAAGACCAAGAACGGTGAGCAATAGAAGAATCAACAAGAGCTAATGGAAAAGCCAGGGTCGAAGGTAGTGGTGGGACGTCCACTGGTGGAGAGGCACAACCCCAAACAGGGTGAGGACCACATGTATATACCTAAAGTGGAAATAGTACAGGTGATCCTAAATCGAGCAAAGCACTAGCAAAAGGAACAGGTGGTGGCTCAAGTTGAGAAGTATTGGGAGATACAGTTAGAGTGGGTGGCATCAATTGGTAAGGTGTGGTAGGTGGCAAAAGATCCATCGTCCATGATGCTTAAAGAGAAACATTGTTTAATATGTCTAATTTTCAAAAAAAGTCACATCGGCAGAAAATACTCCCGACGATGAGTAAGACTATAACAAACATAGCCCTTTGAGTATGGGAGTATAACCGATGAATACACATTTTTCAACACAAGGTGATAATTTGTCCAACCTAGAAGACAAAGAATGGATGAAAGAAACACACCCATAAATATGAGGACAAGCATACCACAAAGGACGATCGAGATGAAGAAGAGCATAAGGGATAGCTATAAGAGTTTTCCTAATGTGGACTACATTAATTGATGTTGTAATTTACCGTTTAACGGTTACCGTTTTACGGGGTTTGGTCTAAGATGAGATAGAAGATTTCTTAATTAGTCTAATATGGGGCTGGCTAGTGTGGACCGAGTTGAGCCTGGCTCGTAATGAGGGGGCCTGGCTGGAACTCTATAAATAGTGCTCAAGTCTTTCCTATAACCCTAATTCTCACATGTATCCTCACATAAGGTTTACCTAATGCTAAAGGTGAGGGGGCCGCCTCATTAAGTCAATGATACAGAGGGCAATAGATGAGAATGACTTGCGCGTGGAACATTAGTTTTCCACTTCCGCTTCAAAAACAATGGATCCCAAAATAGGTGCGTTAATCTTTCTACTCAATTATGCATGTTCTTGTTCTGGTTATGGAGATCTTGGGATTGCGTAATTTGCATCCAACATGTGGTATCAGAGTCTCCATAACCCTAGAATTTGAATGCATAGAATTTTGCCATAATTTTGTGATTTTCATGATTTTTTTATAAATAAAAAATAAAATTAAATCACAAATTCGGAGTGGGCTCGATGAGGTGAGCAAAACCATGGGCAGCACGTCGCTGGGGGAGGCCCCACGCACCCCCACGCGCGGTCACGTGCCCTCACGCGTGGCGCTGCTCGCGCTTGCGGTGCACGCGGGCGCTGACGTCATGATGACATCAACATCCCGGACCCGAATCCGACCTAATTTGGCGCCGACCCGACCCGGTCAACCGTTGACCAAATCGGGCGGCTGGATCGGACTGTCAGATCGGGAATCGGTCGGACCGCCATCGATCGGACCGGTTTTGACAGGTCCTTCTTCACTCGGCGTGCGTTCCACGCGCCGCACACTCAGATAGCGCGTGCGGGCGCGTGGAGCGTCGGATCAGCGTGTGGCCGGCGGCATTGGACTCGTATGATTGTCCTCTATCTTGTGGTGTATTTAGTTTATATGTTTGATAATTTTATGGATGTGAAAATACATACAAAGCCTTAAATACGTGTATTTTTAGTGTATTTTTGCGTATTTTCCTTATATTTTCTGTGATTTTGGAAATACAAGTGTTGGGTTACAGGTATGTTATCACATAAACATTATAAAGGTGTGATTCATTAATAAAAATTAAATTTTATTGTGAACTGAAACTGGCTTAATGAGATACAACCATTATGGGATAGTGGTATGAGAAACAGTAAAAGGTTATGAAACTTTTGTTGCTCATGCATATTCCTTTACATGCTGGTAACCTTTGAATGATGAACGTCTTAAGAACCTATGACCAAACTGATTGTACTAATTAACACATCTGCTGAATGTGGGTAATGCATGTCAGTTAAGTCATTGCATATTGTACCTAAACTCATATGGTCACTGGTTAATGTCCATTAAGTTGAATATTTTTTTATGATTAAGGAGTATGGCAACATTTACGCAGAGCAATAGTATCTACTATTAAAGTTTAGATATTTGGTTCTCTAGTTTGACTCAATTAATAGGCCAGTTGTTGATTACAATGATAATTTGTTACTTAAAATTGGCTAATAAATTAGCTGTTGGCCTTGGAGTCATGTTTTTTCTTATGAAACTCATGAACGATAGTGGATTAGCTATCAAGCTTGTCAATATGGGGTATCTTGTATTGCTATTGATGTTAACTTGTGATAGATCCTCTGAATCAACTGTCTTCTTTATGTTGTTATGGTAATATGTTATCTAGGTGCACAAGAGACACTTTCTTCTATGTTATGATAAGTTTCTTGTGTTGTTATGATTGGTGATTTTCCTAGATGAATAAAGTAGTGTAATTAGCATGATATGTGATTTTAGTGATTTACTGCCCCTATCACTAAAGTTAAAATCACATATATATGGTGAATGTGAGATGTAAAGTTTATATCCCTGGTATGAGAGAGTTTCAAGGATTCAATTGAGTAGTGACTGCCAAAGTGGCACGCTTGATTGGGTTTGAGAAATATTGGTCTCATATAATGATTGGGATGTCTCATGGTCTAATGCGTAGTCATACTCCCAAAGGAGGTGATTGTGTATTAATTCATGGAGGAATACATGATGGTGTGGTGGAGGAGTGACTAATCCTAATGATTCATATGCCCAAAGGTGATGAATTCACGAAAATTAGAATATATTCTTATAACCGCTATCATGTGGGGAGTATACAATTACATGTCATGTATTTTGCCCAAATGTGATTATATGATTTTGTGTGTAATTCTATGAATGTGTACTTGTACATCAAGTTACACAGTGCTCACATGATGCTAATTATATACATTGCTTGTTTTTCAGTCACATTTTCTGTAATTAATAACTCCATTATTATTGAGGTTTTTACTGTTTCAAATTTTAAGTTGTGGACATATGATTTGTTGCTTGGGACAATAGCACTAGAATATGCTTACTGTCCATGAAGCGTTCCATTCAAGAACACTTGAAAAGTGATTTGTCTGTGAGCTGCACTGCTAGGCAAATGATGGAAGCCTTAATGGCTTGAAGTTATGTCTTATCTAATACTGGAATTAAGACACATTTGCAAAGATTGTGTTTAAGTCCTAATAATATATCCGTCTAATATAAGGTTGAAAAGGTTGTTTCAAAAGAAATAATGATTTTATGACTCTAATGAAGGTATAAGAATTCTAGGGTGGCAATTTAATTACTATGCCTGAAAATCCTAACAAAAAGATTTGGCCGAAAGGCAAAGTGCATCATAATGAACATGGTGATGAGTATGATGAGTAAGACTAATTTATCCGGTCTTCTGTGGGTTGATATTTTGAAAACAACTCTTTTCACATACAAAAGATGTTTAAAGTTGTTTCATAAACTTCTTTTGAGTTATGGACTAGACATAAATTACTTGAATCATATTAAATTTAGAGGTGTCATGCAGAAGTGAGGTTATCTAATCCAATATTAAGTGCGTTGGAATTTAGATTCACTTAAAATTATTTTATATCTTACCTAGATTGTTCAAATGGGTATTGATTTTATGACCCTAATGAAGGTATAAGAATTATGGAATCACATATAGTAAAGTTTCTAGAGTTCGACAAAGTTGTAGATGATAGCTGCTCTCGGACTATTAAGGATAATAGTGCGATGGAAGATCACTGTGTCTTTGTCTTTGCCTATACAGACAATTGTGGTACAAACAATTGTGGAATCTTCTATACCATAGACTAAACTTGTTGAGGTTCAAGGTACTATCTTGATATAGTTATGATGACATTTCTCAAGCCTCTCAAGTGCAGAATGAAGTGGTTGTAGCTTTACTTAGGAGATTTGTCAAGGAAAGACGATCAGTTATACCATCAGATTATGGGTGCGTTTGGTTCAACTTTTGGGGAAAGCCATTGGGAAAATGCAAAGGCCTTTAGCCTAAAGGAGTTTACTGAAATGTAAAGACTATTTGGCAAATTGTAATTGAAAAGTTATTTGAGAAGTAACTTTGGGAAAATGCTGTTTGATAAATATATATTTGGAAAGTCCTTTAATATAATCAATTTAAGTTTTTTTTTATTTTAATTTATTTAAAATAGAAAAAATAACACAATGATGGTAATTTTTATATTTTCGCATTAAGAGAAATGTAAAAGCGACATGATAACAAATTTATAAATAAAAAAATCACATGAGAAGTATCGAAAATAATAGGGCCCATTTACAAATGGTAAAGAAAGTATAATGACCAATTGGCAAAGTTAATGAGAATATGAAAATAAAATTTGTTGTTTATGATATCATATGGAAAGTTTTATCTAATATTGGCATGTGATAAGAAACGTCTCTTATTTTGCAACAAAAAAATCAGTCATGTCTTAGCTGCAACATGATAGCACTAAATGACATATCTTGTTCATTCAGAATGGACAACTGAGCAGCTCTTTGCTTTAAATTACTCCATCAATTTACCCATCCAATCTTAGAGCTCAAAAATCACTAATAATGGACCGAACAACATAACACTTCTTGGAGATTGATTGTAGAGCGAGCACCCCCTGAACGCATTCGTGATGGCAATAATAATGAGCTTCTGCTCATGTTCAAAGCCTTGTCATGCCAAAAAATTAAAGAGCTCCGACTCTCGAGGAGCAATGGACTTCTTTTGTGAACCTTAGATTGCTGACAGTCGAGGATTAGCCTTAGAAAAATTGTTCCTCCCTTAAACAAAAGTACCATCACAATGTCTCAATTCACAAGCCAATGCACGTATTGATATACAAGTCATGAATATTCCAAAGAACTTAGAAGAGAAGACAACTCCTAATAACTGCTGGATACAATGAAAATGAACATTCAAAGCCCAAGATTCATCATGGGAAAAATGGAAAAGTGTGGAGCAACAGACTTTGATTACATCACATCAAGTAAGAATGACATAACAAATGAATTAAAGCATTGTCCCGTAGTATTCTATTAGCACTGGCAGCTTCTATTGATTCTAGTTCTTCCATGACTTCAATCCTCGAAGGCCACTAGTTAGGAGTCCTTTGGAAGCATTTTAAAGCACGCTTTGCCATCTGGAATGCAGAATCTATACATGTGAGGTACAGGAACATTATAAATTTGGTTCCCATTTTCCTGCAGGTTGCAACATCATGAGCAACCAACTTCTTCTGAAATAACGAGTGTTTCTTTTTTGGTTTTTGAGGAATTGTATACATGCAGAAAATGAAAAGTTCTGAAGGCAATGCAACTGTAAATTCCATGCCAAAGGATTTAAGTAGCCAAAAGGAAAATGCACCTCATAGTTCATAGAGTGGATTATAGTGAACCTTACCAGAAACTCAATCAATACTCTGCATCAATTGAAAGTAAGGTTAATGAAAGGAAAATCTAAAAGATATGAAGTTTCAAAAGACCAGTTGCACATTGAACAAAAGCAACAGTAGATCAATTACAAATGTTCACATCTAGGTTCTAAATCAATCAAATATATATATTGAACTGTACCCAATTAGCTATTCTTAGTAAGCAAAAGATCAAATATGTAATTTCCCAGATGAACAACAAGCAAAGCATCACAAAGGAGGATCTATGCATATATGTATGTGAGCAACACACTTTTTTCCAAGCAAAACAAGATTAATATATACCATTCAGACTTTTAACAAACCAAACCCAAGAACTTCACATTCATCACATTGCACCTACTAACGATTTCACCCAACAAAACAACTATGATGAAGAAGACAAGCAAGCAATACCCTAAACAGAGGGAACCTTTAAATCCAATTACCCAACAATAATCAGGTTGTGAATATAAGTACCATCTTTAGGTTTCTCCAACATCAACCAAATAAGCATTGAACATCAATGACTCACCAGAACAAATAACTTCATCATTCTTCAAAATCCTGCTTTCTAACAGCTGCCTGCTGCCATCATACACCCATTCAATCGAGCAAGCTAAATTCGGGGAAAAATGGTAACAAATCTATTGTCACTACACTCTTGACATAGATTAGCCAATCAAACCGAATCATGTCCTAACCTAATGAAAGGCAACTAAATTGCCGTTCGGGTTGAGCTAGACATCAGTGGCGGAGATTAGTAGTGAAAGCAAAGGTACCTTGCCAGTGGAGGTGCGAAGAGAGAGGAAGCCATTTCGATAGACCTTGTGCTTCAGCTTCTGCTTCAGGTGCTTCATGGAGATGACATTTCATTACTTTGGAGCTTCCATGGTCGTTGCAGTTGGGATTAAGAAGATTTCTAGGGTTGTGTTCGGAGCCTAGGTGTAGGCGCCGAGGTTGCCAAACTCCAGGCGCAGTGACACCTGGTCGCACGACCTCCGTGAGCCTCGCAAGACTCCTGACTAGTCCAATACGATTTCTCTCCGTGCATTTCTCAGAAACTAAGCGGCAATCGACAAAATCCATAAAAAATCACAACAAATCGAAATACCACATGTAACTACCCTCACTCATCCCTCGTCAAACCATACTACAATCGACTAAATAGAAAAATTTGGGAAGAAAAGAAGGAAGTAGATGCAAACCTACTTGCAAAGAGCAGAAGCCATCTTGTTGGTGAGCATGCCGACGACGATCATGCAATCGGACTGGCGAGGGTTGGGCCTGAAGATGATGCCAAAGAGATTGAGATAGTCCTGGGTGGCGCCGGTGTGCATCATCTCGACAACGCAACAAGCGAGGCTGAAGGTCATGGGTTAGATGGAGCCGCGGTGGGCCTAGCTCATGAGGTCATCGACCTTGGAGATCACGTACTCCGCCGCCTTGGAGAAGCTTGGGGCAAGGAGGTGGAGGGAGGAGGCGCGCGGGCGTAGGGGCTGGGAGGGATAGCGGCCCCCCAGCGGCGACGGCGGCGGCAGAGAGGGAAGGGGCGGTGGTGTGGAGGGAGAGGAGGCGGAGGTGTGGCAAGAGGCGCGATGCGGCGATGGTCTTCGCGAGGAGAGCTAGGGTCGCACGTAGAGAGAAGATGCGATTTAAGAAGGGGCAAATGTGGAATAATGATTAGTGAATGAGGGTAATATTGAAAATTCAAAAAATTCATTAACCAGGCCACTTACATGCCGAGAAAGCTAGAAAGCCAAAGCAGGTGGGAGGGAGCCTTGGGCTAATGACCTTTAGAAGGCCTTGGAAATGCTAGCATTTGGAAAACGGGCTACCAAAAATAGATGCCAAACACATTAGCATTTGCTCAGGGGCCTTTAGAGGTCCAAAGAGCTTTGCAAATGGGTTCCCAAACGCAGCCTCTATAGTCTATTTGTGAGAGCATGATTACAATATTCACTACATGGTTGAGTTAGCGACATATATACAAATGTCATTTATTGTTCTCAATCAAGTATGTGAGATTAAATACCATAAAAGATGTTAAAGTTTTCACTCTGAAAGAGGGGTGGATAGTTTATAGTAAAGAAATAATTATTTTTTTCTAGTATCTTTTAAAGATTCTTTCAGAGTGAACGTGGCATTAATAGCTCTTTTTTATGGAGTTACACCAAATATATATACAAAATCTATATAGTGCAATCGGAAGATTTTGCAGCAGATGATTCAAGTAAACTTGTGTGTAGACTGAAAAGTCTTATTCATAGTTTTAAGCAATTGGGAACAAAGTAATTCAATATATTGCAAGGTTAGTGGGAGGAAATTTATTTTTCTCATACTCTATGTACATGATATTTTGCTTACAAGTAATGACCTTGAGAAATCTTTAATCCTTTGTACTAAGGTCTGTAATGATTGTTTTTGCCATATTATATTAGATTTTCTCGGAGGACATTTGCTGATTGTATTTTGGAAATATTCTATTTACATCAATGCAAGCTAGGAATTGCTCCTGTCGTTAAGGGTGATGGACCGAATCCATTATATTGTCCTTATTTAGATATCGAGAAAATCTAGTTAAAGGGTGTATCTTGTGTCAGTGCACTTAAAAGTATAATGTATGCTTGAATTTGCACTAGACTAAATATCATCTTTGCGACGGAACTTCTAAGCAAACATCAATCAAATTCAGGACGCAATCATTGCATTGCTGCCAAGAAAGTTTTAATGTACTTAAAGAGGACAATAGATTATATGTTAATATACATATATGTTCAATTCTTGCAACTAGTAAGATATTTAGATGTAAACTTTGCTGGCTATTAGCATGATATAATATCAATAACGAAATACATATTTATGTTAGTAGGAAATGCAGTAAATAAAGTTCTTATCATCTTCTACTATGGAAGCAAAG
This sequence comes from Eucalyptus marginata, assembly GCA_014182565.1. Lineage (NCBI taxonomy): Eukaryota > Viridiplantae > Streptophyta > Magnoliopsida > Myrtales > Myrtaceae > Eucalyptus > Eucalyptus marginata. The sequence goes on from CM024593.1 coordinate 13,714,204, forward strand.
TTTGTAACATTCTTTTAGACTGTTACTTGGGTTATTAGGCTTTGGCACCTCATTAAGGAGTTGATCGTTTTTTTTTTTTTTATTTAAATTTTATGAATTGACCCATACGGTTTTATTAAGATAATAAATTTGTAATATTTTTATTAATTACATAGGTCTCAAGGGGTCTGTATATATGGCAGTCAAAATTTTTTAACCATAAAGAAACGGTATAGAAATGTGACGTTATAATATAGCATATTTTCACAGATGATATGGTTGCAAATCCACTAACTAAAGCCCTATGCCCGTGTGTATTTGAGTCACATGTCATTAGCATGGGCCTAGGAGTATCTTGGGATACTATTATTTAGTGGGAGCCATTTTGGCTTTACTCTGATAAAGTTCACATGTGTGTTCGTTACATTTAGTAACGGTTTGATATGTATCAACTTTTGCATTCAATAAAATAATTTTGACTATGTTGTTATTATGTTGAGTGAAGGCTAGGGGCATCCGGTTATTAGCCTTGTACATATGCCTTGTTATATAAAAAGAAAGGTTAACCGTAAGGACAATGCATATGTGGGTTCATTGGAACCATAAAGACATTCTCTAGTGGCACATGTTTTTTGTGACGCTTAAGGTAAGAGAATGGACATTGTCTAGTGGCACAAGTTTTTGTGACACTTAAGGTAAGAGAATGGTGACTGACAAATGGAATTTCTCTCAATGAGAGATGTTATCCATTTGACACACTATCATATTGGATCCATATCAATAAAGTTGAAAGCACTTGTGACCATGGAAGGCTCTGTGTGTATACATGCAGTTACCACCATGATTTAGTGTTTGAGACTTTATGAGATAGGATTGACTATTAAGAATTATCTATTGACTAATGTGTGCACATACAGTATGATTTCAATTAATATAGTCAAAGTGGGAGAATGTAAGAGTTTTCCTAATGTGGACTACATTAATTAATGTTGTAATTTACCGTTTAACGGTTACTGTTTTATGGGATTTGGTCTAAGATGAGATAGAAGGTTTCTTAATTAGTCTAATATGGGGCTGGCTAGTGTGGGTCTAGTTGAGCCTGGTCCGTAAAAAGGTGGCCTGGCTGGAATTCTATAAATAGTGCTCAAGTCTCTCCTATAACCCTAATTCTCACATATATCCTCACATAAGGTTTACCTAATGCTAAAGGTGAGGAGGCCGCCTCACTAAGCCAGTGATACGGAGGGCAATAAAGGAGAATGACTTGCGTGTGGAACATTAGTTTTCCGCTTTCGCTTCAAGAACAATGGATCCCAAAATAGGTGCATTAATCTTTCTACTCAATTATGCGTGTTCTTGTTCTGGTTATGGAGATCTTGGGATTGTGTAATTTGCATCCAACAATAGCTCCCTTCAACATGGAGGACAGAAGACAATTAATAAGATGACATGCCATAAGAAGAGCATAGCTTCAAAATGACTTGGGCATATGGGTGTGGAGAAGTAGACAACAAGCAACATCCAACAAATGACGATTCTTTCCTTTAGCAACTCCATTTTGTTTTAGAGTGTGAGCGCAAGACTCTATTGTAAATTACAATGCAACGCAAGAAATGGAAAAAAGACGGAAGAAGAAAAAAATCCATGAGCATTGTCTATACGCAAGCACTTAACATAATAACCATATTGAGAAAGAATTTCATTATAAAAATAACAAAAAGAATGAAACACTTTGGTACAATCTTTGATTAAATATAACCAAGTTGTACGACTACAATCATCAATAAGAGTGGCAAGATAGCGGAAACCAAGTGAAGACTCATGACATGGACCCCAAGCATTAGAGTGGACTAACTTGAATGGCTGAGATGCACAACTCAAAACACGAGAAGGAAAAGACACATGATGGTGCTTACCCAATTGACATGTTTCACAATCAAACTAAAGACTAAAACTAGACATAAAGGGAAAATGTTGGAGTACGTCTGTTGAGGGACGATTGAGGCAACAATGTAATCAATAAAAGTCATACATAGCTTTGTTCTGAACAGTTACAGCAACAACAATAATCTCAGGGTCCAAAGGGTACAATCTACTAGCATCACACCTACCACCTATTCGGCGTCCAATCTTCCGATCTTGAAAAACACACGAAGAAAATATAATATCACAGTCAAGATCACTTGTTATAGAATCGACAAATAATAGATTATAAAGAAAGCGTAAATATGGTAAACAAACAGTAAGGACGTGGAAGAACTCAATGATGCACAACTTGCACCTATCACCTTGGACTGAGAATCATTTGCCAAAGTGACTGAAGTGGATGGAATGGACGAGATCGAGGTAAAAAGACACAGATTGCTAGTCATATGATGAGTAACACCCAAATTGATAACCTAAGGACGAGGAGTAGCTATAGTGGACAAGAGACAGGTAGGTTCATTGTGCTGTACCAAAGTAGCAACGGGACCTGAAGGAACACCAACATGTCGTGTCTTAATCAGTTCATTATATTCTGCATGAGTTAAATTCACCATACTTTGTTTGGAAAGAGGTCCAAACGAAAGAGACGAAGGCCTAATGTCAATAGAAGCATGTAGGCCCCATAGCTCAGGATGGAGATCATAGTAATAATCAATGGTATATCTTGTAAGCTAACGATAAGGATAAAATTGACTCCTATGAACTCCTCTAGAACCACTATTACCACCACCGCGAGGGGCACCTCGGTCTTGAACACCGCTGTCACGGCCACAATTAAAACTATATGAGTTCCAAATCTCATGACCATTACCACAACCACGAGCTCTTTAAATGCCCTGGGCCACCATATCACTATTGTCTGATAAGGTTGAAGTTTTGGGAGCAGCTTGATAGCACACTTCTTCTATGGGCGATAGAGAGCCAAGAGAAGTAATCTATTGCTTAAGAGCACTACGATCTAGACCAAGACCTTGGAGGAAGAGGACTACCACCATGTCCACTTCTCGTTGCTACATCTAAGTAACTGTGGCAGTCGGTGGAAAGTTGAACTTGAGATGTTGATATAAAGACAAAAAGCGAGCATAATACTTGACCAACATACAATCACCAATTTTAGCTTCAAATAAAGCTTCCCACGTATCATAAACTCAACTCATATTATTCTATTTGGAATAGAGTAAAGCACATTTTGTCCACACCTCATGGGTTGTCACACAATCCATGAAAAGAGTACGCAATGCAACATCAGTGACCCTTCATTCTTCTTGACTAGCTGAATTTGTAGGCAGTTCTTCTTCAAGCCATCTAGATTGACGATTAGCATAAATAAAAATAGAAAGAGCCATTGACCAAATAGGATTATTGGTACCATCCAATTTAACCATGGTAGTATGTAAGCCCGTCATCCCATGAGTACCACTATGATATGTATCGAAAGATCCTGAGCTAGGAATAACATTAGGGGGAATCACCCCGAAATAATAAACGAAGAGCTTGCTAGATCAATAGACATATCCATAAACCAAGAATAAAACACCACATACTACCACAACACCATTGAGAGCAGGTGAGATTTAAGGAAACCTTTGCTTTTCAAACTCATTATTATTCGACTATTTGATTTGATCTAATTATCACATCACCATAAACAAAATCAAAACGCATTGTCTGGTTGAAGTAGGGGCGTTGACGTCAATTGAATAGTGCATGACAATAGTGTTTTAGGAGCTTTGGTGTCAAAGGGACACCGGCTTCATCACCATTAGTGGAACCTGCATAGGAGCATATCATTATGGTGCAGTAGCAAAAGTAGGGCTACTCGACTGGAAGCGTCATCATATTAGTAGCAGTAAGGAAAAACGACGCCTCGGATAGCAAGCAGCAAAAAATGACGCTTGGCTTGGCTGAGCAAGAGAACCAAAACTTGTTGACTTCTCTCACGTAGGAATGTTATGCTCTTATACTATGTTGGTAAAAGAGAGAATACTTTTTTTATTGAGATCAAAAGATAGGTTTAGGCTTAAGCCTTCTATGATTATATAAATAACCCCAACTTGCTAACACTATAGAATGATAGGTGATAAACTGATGGTCTCTTCCTCAAATAATCTTATGGATTTCCAAATGTGGGATTAGCTGTTAAAAATATTCGGATAAAGACCATCATGGGATATCTATATCCAAATCTTTGTAAGCTTGTCATATGCACTTTTGCATAGGTAACATAAAGTCATTGATAGTATTAGCAATTCCAAATTATATCTGATTTCTTGGTTTTTATTAGGCTACCCAATTAAATCAAGCTTACCGGTTTTTATTCAGATTACTCAATTATATCAAGCTTCCTAGTTATTGATATCAATCCAGTTATATCATGTATCCTAGTAATATTAAGCATTTATTACAAACTACTATCCTTCGCTCTTCCTCAGTATCTTAGTGATCCAAGACTATATATACCATTCACCTTTTTTGGTACCTCCAAGTCTCCACAAACTTCCCAATATTCATGACTTGTTTACATCCATAAAGGTCCATCCAATTATTGTTAGTCTTTCATTTGTTACTTCAAATACCTTTGATACTAGCAAAATATATCAATTGCCTCTTAACTTTTTTTCTCTTCTAGTCCTTCTAAGTGTATTAGCAATCATGGCTCTACCTTGTTATTCACCTATCCATGGTATTTCCAAGCTATACCAAACTTCTCGTTCTAGATTTGTTTACCTTATACGTAGGTAATTCTAGTTTGTAGACACCTGTACACCCAATGCCTTGTTCACCATTGATGAAAACTCGACACCTTTAAATGTCTTGTTAGGATACCATATGCATAATAGCTTGTGCATCTTTAACCTGATTACTCAACCATTAAACACATTAGTAACCTTTGATTATTTGTCATCATCAAAACATAGGGATTTTCCTAATAATCGGCCTTGGGCGAGGGTGGCAAGCCCTTAGTGGCCTTAAGGGAGGCCTCGCTAACCCTAGGTGAGTGCAGACCACCCTCACTTATGGCTAGTGATGGCGGTGGGACCGCCCCACCAGCAAGAGCCCTACTATTCTTTTTTTTTCTTTTTTTTTTCTTTTTTTCATTTTGATTTTTTAATAAAATTTCAACATTTTTATTTTTTAATCTATTTTAAATAAGATTTGAAAAAATATGAAAAAATATGTCACATTAGCATTTTCCGTGAGTCAAACCGATGGTGTTAACTAGAAAATGTGATTGCATTAATTCGATAATTTTTAGGACTTGATCGTATTTTTTAATGGTTTTAAGATTTAATCATACTTTTGCGATAAGTTTTAGAACTTTAAGCTACGTTTGGTTATATGGATATTTGATTAGGATATCACTGAATAGGATAAAATATGAAATATAAGAATTTTGCTATATTATATCCACTGTTTTATGATTCGTAGTAATAAAGTAGGATATTTTTCACATATTACCTTATCCAATGTTTGTTACAAATAACATATCAATGTAAATAAACATAAAAATTACACAAACAAATATGGTAAGAATCTCTCGCGACACTCTTGCCTACTTCATTTTTATTTTCTTAATTTTTATTAATTTTTCCCTCTCTCTTTTTATTTATTTTTTCTCTTCCATTATTCTCTAATAAAATTTCATTAAATAGTGAAATATACCGATATACCAAAAATATGTAATTAATATAAAGTCTAAATATATATTTTTATATATGGAATTTATATCATAAGATAGAAAGAAATTTGAATATATAAATAAAAATAGGAAACAAAAATAAAAATGAAATTTGATATTTTGATTTTTTATATTAAAATTCAAATTTTGATTTTATTAAAAAAGTTTATTATCGAGATTATGAATATTAGAAATCTTATTTATCTTTATCTTACGTATCCGTGAAATAATTTTATCTAGATTATATACATATTTTTTTATATTTGATAAATTTTATCATGAGTAGTGAAGGGCTTGGTACTTGTGAAAGGGCAATTTTCAACAATCACCGACTTTCCTGCGAAACTAGTAGTCGCCGCAAGCGTGGCAATCTTGTAAATACCGACGAACGGAAGGCAGATTTGGCAAATTACAAATAGCCCAAGCCAACCCGTCGTCTCGTGTCGTCTTCGTCCTCCGGACTGCGCGCCCAGTCGTCGGAGCCTCATAAGCATCCTTGTTCTTTCCAAACCGAAATCGCTCGGCGAGATCAACAAAAACCTCCCACCCACGCCCGGAGAGACAGAGATCGGCGTCACCGCCGGCGAGATCGGATTGACGCAGAGATCAATTCGACCGCATTCGATCGATATCGAAATCCGAGACCTCGGAAACCATGTCTTCGGAGATGTCGAGCGTGGATCCCGAAGGCCTCGACGGCGTCCGCATGAGCTGGAACGTGTGGCCGCGCACGAAGGTCGAGGCCAGCAAGTGCGTGATCCCGCTCGCCGCCTGCATCGCGCCCCTCCGTCCCCACCCGGACATCCCCACGCTCCCCTACGCGCCGCTCCGCTGCAAGACCTGCTCCGCCGTCCTCAACCCATACTGCCGCGTCGACTTCACCGCCAAGATCTGGATCTGCCCCTTCTGCTACCAGCGCAACCACTTCCCTCCCCACTACGCCGCCATCTCCGACACCAACCTCCCTGGCGAGCTCTACAGCCAGTACTCCACAATTCAGTACTCTCTCCCCTCCATGAACCCTAACAACCCCAACGACCCGCACGCCCATGCCTCCCCCGTCTTCATCTTCGTTCTCGACACCTGCATGATCGAGGAGGAATTGGGCTTCGCCAAGTCAGCCCTCAAGCAGGCGATCGGGTTGTTGCCAGACAACGCCCTCGTCGGATTCGTCTCCTTTGGGACGCAGGTCCAGGTCCACGAGTTGGGGTTCTCTGAGATGTCTAAAGTTTATGTCTTTCGAGGCAGTAAGGAGATCGCAAAGGAGCAGGTCTTGGAGCAGCTGGGTCTGGGCGTTTCTGCGCGTAGTCGGGTGGGAGGCGCTGGTTTCCAGAAGGGGATGGTGCAAAATGGGTACCCAGGAGGTTCTGCTGTTACCCGGTTCTTGTTGCCGGCGTCTGAGTGCGAGTACACACTCAATTCGGTGCGTTCTTCGTGCTTTAGCAGTTGGAATTATGGGTGAATCATTTATTGATTGAGTTTGGTGCTTGTTTTGCAGTTGTTGGATGAACTGCAGACGGATCAGTGGCCTGTTGGGCCAGGTAATCGGGCGGCACGCTGCACGGGAGTTGCATTGAGTGTTGCGGCCGGCTTAGTTGGGGCCTGTCTGCCTGGGACCGGAGCTCGGATAGTTGCTTTGGTTGGAGGACCATGCACTGAAGGACCGGGCACGGTGAGTCCAGTCAGCTTTGTTTTCCCCAGCACTTGTTGCCTTTGCTTCAAGATATTGAGGCTGTGGTAGATCCCTCTCAAGTGATTAGAGCAAGTCAATTTAACCCTATTGCACAGTACATATTTAGGTGCTGGAGAGGTGAGAGATATGGAAATGAAAGTCAAGTTCTGTCAGTCTGTATTTGCAGATGAAATAAGAGCCGGACTTGCTTGAGCTTATTGGAGTCTGGGGATGGGTGGAATACCCTTGTTTTCTGGAGACTTGATGGTTCAGATAATTCTTGTGTTGCTCTTGTTGCTTTTTCCTATATTCTTTTGAGCTTGTGGTCCATGATTGATAATCAGACTTATTTGATTCATCCTTGATTTAAATCCGTTTATGATTGTATTAATCCTCTGTTCTGATAAATTATCAAGTTATCTAATTGCTTTTGTTAAATAATTCGCATGAGCATCGACAGTATAATTTGTTTGTTATTAATAGATCCCATGGTTGCATGCACCTTGATTTACAGGGATTGAGATAGATTGAAGGAAAAAGGATGATTTCTGTCTACATCTAGCAGTTGTTGAAATTCTGTCTACAAATATTTGCTCTTTATATAAGTAAAGATGAGTTTTTTTTGTTTCTTTTGGGTATGATATCTGTTGTTTGAGCATATAGGGATGCCTAACCTTAAGCATGTTCTCTTTTGTGACGAGAAGCTTGTCATATGTTGATTTTTTTTTCTTTTTGGGGGAGGGGAGGGAGAAAGGGTTTTTTCTCCTTTGTTTTTTTTTGTTGTGTTGGGGGGGGGGAGAATGATTCTGGAGAGCGGGGAGGAGGGATGATCATTTCTGAGTGTTTCCTCTGAAGTTGGTATTACTTTCTCATTATTTGTGTAGTGAATTAAATCATGCTGAATTTTACAGATTGTATCCAAAGACTTATCGGATCCTGTACGGTCACATAAAGATCTTGACAAAGATGCTGCACCATATTTCAAGAAAGCAGTCAAATTTTATGATAGTCTTGCTAAGCAGCTGGTCAGCCAGGGCCATGTTTTAGATCTTTTCGCATCAGCCCTTGATCAGGTATAGCAGTCAGCCTTTTTGTTGCTGGATGGATTCTAATGGCTCTGTGTTCCATCTTATTGTTGACCCTTTACACTGCATATTGTACTTGCAATTAGTATGATGACACGGTTTTCCCTGCGATCTCTGCCACCTCCATTAGACTTATAAAGTATTTGAAGCACTTGGTTAAAAGCATATTCTGATATCTGCTTATAAAGATTTTCGTAGTGGACATAACAAAGCAGGATTACATGCCACTGGCGGAAAGACTTGGATGAATCTATGATTCAAACCTTGCATGCACTGCCTTATGTATAGAAATCACCATAGACTAGTGGAATGTGTGGAAGCCACCATAAAACTTCAATCAGTCCAGCAATTCAACTTTCAATATGCTGTCTATTTATTCTGTATTTCCGGCACTAGGCTCACTATATAACTGAGTAAACTACACAGAACCTTTCTGAAAATGTAACTAGGCTGGCAAGTTCAAAATGCAGATATGCTTGGTCTAATGTACATTTTTAAGTATACATACTAATATACTCTGTTAATAAATATAATGATTACCTGAGATAAGTGTAACAATGAGTTTTGGTACACGTATGGGCTGCCAAACTCAGGTATGCAAATCTAATGGCACAGACACTTGATCTGGAAGGTAGTTCTGAATATTTCTGTGGATTACCAAGCACCTGCCATAAAGTCAAATAGATCACATAAGACTCTTCAGAAAACATGTCTCCATGCATAAGTTCAATGATGTAGAAAACCTTGGTTTAGTATACACTTCATAGACTAGCAATAAAAAAGTCCTTTAATCATAAACCTTGATTAGTTGTATAGGACCTTATCACAAAATCGAGCTAAGATGCAAGTTTTTACACCCTTTTAACAAATGTAATACTTAAAAAGAACCTTTGTGCATCTTATCTGTGCATACACTACTATTGTTGTCAACGTAAGTAGAAGTCAGAAGTAGCTGCTAAGTGCATGTAGATTGCCTTAATTCTTAAAGATAAAAGATTTATTGTGTCCTAAATTTCCCTGCAAGGGTTGATTTAGGTGAATCCAAAATCAAGCAACTTGAAGAGTGAAGATTTTGGGTTTGCTTCACCACAAAGAATTTGATAGAATGGATGATGAACATCACCAAAATAAAACTAGAAATTTGATTGGAGGTAGAGATTGTGCTTTTGAACATACATACTAGTTGATAAAGGTATCAAACTGATTAGGCAGTCGAGGTTTTCTCCTTTATGTGCAGGAGAATGTTACTTGTGGCCATTGTGGAAATAGTGGTGAACCATCATCTGTAGTGCTGGTTTCCTTTCACATCACAACTGTTGTGAATTGACGATTTATAGTAGTAAAATAGACAACATGAAATATACATGGTATACTTGGTGTGACCTATAATCATGGTTAACTCTAGCTATACACTATATCACAATTTTTAGCACACCCTATGTAGACACCCAAAAAAAATAATAATAATCCTAAACTCAGCTGGGGTCTGAAAAGTGAACTTACTATCTGGTTGGGTTGGCTTTGGCCCCATCTCTCCGTCTCCTTGATGGATCACTTGAAAATTTCAGTTTGTGTTTTCTTTTTTCTTTTCTTGGATCGGGATAGCAAATTGGTTCACAACCCACAATATCAGATTGCGGAAAGAAAAAAAAAAGCTTTGAACTTAATATATGGATAGAACGGTGGCCAAATAGGGATTTGTTGAGGCTGGGCAGTTTCAGCAGCCACTGTTGCATCAACTAATAAATTGTTCTGTCACCCCTCAATTAATGGTATTATGCACTTGATTTGTGTTATAATATTTGTCAAAAAGAATTAATTTTTTCGGTTTTTATTTTTTCTTTATTTTCCTTGAGACTGAATAGCGGCAGTGTGATTGAGAACTAGAACAATGTTGTACATTGGCATTTTAGCACTTGTATTGATTCTAGTGGTTATGTGTTTTCAAAATGCATTTTGCAAGATTGCGATATTGCAATTGGGAACACATGCATGTCTCTGGATGTTGTCTAAAATGAGAGCACTGCCTTAAATTGCCAGATGCCTTTCGGGCATTGAATGACTATCTCTAAAAATTCTTAAGCAGTTTCTGACTAGTTTCACATTTGTTCTTGATTTTTTTCTTTTAATCTAATGGCTTAAATTTTCTGCCATTTTAGGTTGGGGTTGCAGAAATGAAGGTTGCCGTTGAAAGAACCGGTGGTCTGGTTGTTTTGGCAGAAAGTTTTGGTCATTCTGTATTTAAGGACTCTTTCAAACGTGTATTTGAAGATGGGGAACAATCTCTTGGACTTTGCTTCAAGTAAGTTTTTTGATCTCTCTCCTTTGTTCAGTTTTAGTGGTGGTTGCTTCCTGTTAGAGACTTGTGCAAGCTAAGTTTGTTGCAAGTCCTTAGGCAATCTTTGTGCATTTGGAGATGATATGTTCTCTATTGCTAAAGATGATAGATGTGGTATGTGGTTTTTAGGTGTTCAACCATATATTCAACTTTCTAGCTTATGTATGGTGTCTTATTGCATTCTTCTTCTCTTGATTTCATTTATTTGATTATATATGAGTGGAACCATTATGTTAAGATTAATCACTTTACTGGTTCCAAGTCCAAGCCAATGCTTTCCTTCTATTGCCAAGGAGGAATTGGAGAAGTAAATCTGTTAGGGACAGATTCAGATATTTTCTCAATGGGGCCAAACTCCATGCTAACCTACCACTGATCCACTTGATTGACTAGAATGATTATAGTTACTTATATGCTTATGCTAAAAAGTTAGGTAAGCATAATAAGAAGCAGATTTGTTTTGCGTGGAACCACTGCATTCTCATAATTTTATGACTATCTATTGTGTGCTCTTTGGTCATGCAAACTTTAGTAGATAACAGCTTTGCATAAATCACCAACTTTAGGGATTTTATCGGGGTGTTGATTAAAAAGTTTTAAGAATGAAAGAAACTACACAGTTACTTTTGTAAAATGTTTATCTGTCCTTGTCAGTTGCTGAGTTTTGGTATCACAATTGGCTCGAACATTTAATTCATTGAAGGTGCTTTCTCTCTTGTGCCTTTGGTATCTAACATGTATGAATCTTGATAGCTTAGGAAAAGCATTTATATAAGTCACTAGATCAATTATGCAGCACATATCGTAGTCATGTTTTTACAAATAGAGAATATAGTTTGGTGGTATAACTGATTGTCTCTCCCTAATAGATCTCTTGGATGGAACAATAATCACTTCATTCTGTACTTGAGATGCTTAAGAAACTTTATTAAGAACTATCTCAATAACAGTATCCTAAACCTCAACAGTTTAATCTGTGATGTGGGAGACTCCATAATTGTAAACGATAACTCAAGTAAGAGGAACATGGTAATATGTGGTTAATTCATAAAATTAGGATAATCACGATCATAAAATTCTACTTAACGGCTAATCCATAATTAATTACACTAATTTCAATTAATTAGGATAATCACGATTAATTAGGCTAATTACAATTAATTAAACTAAACTTGATTAATTAGCCCAACTATAATTAATTAAAAATTAATCGACGTTAACTACAATAATCCTGATTAATTAAATAAATCAGATTAATTAATCTAATTAATTATAGTTGGGCTAATTAATCGAGTTTAGTTTAATTAATTGTAATTAGCCTAATTAATCGTGATTATTCTAATTAATCGTGATTATTGTAATTAATGATGGATTAACCATTAAGTAGAATTTTATGCTCGTTTTTCTGGATGAGATTGTGCATGCATTTAGTCTAAGCTCATAACATGGACCGTGGCAGCTAGATCCCGGCCTTGGCTATATCATGTTCACATTATACCTAATCCCTTCTACAAGAAATTTTTCGGAGTGTCTAATGCTTTTTGTGATTGTAGCCAATACTTCATGTGTACATATCCTTGGGGCACGCAAATTCATGTGGCCAGGAAAAAAATTCTATCTTGTGTTGATTTTGAAAAATATGCTGCCATGGTGCCATTAAAGAACTATGTGAATTTCCAAGATGTGGCACATTATGAAATATCAAGTTCTTTTCCTTTTACTTTTGCAGTGGCACACTTGAGATCAACTGCTCCAAGGACATTAAAATAGAAGGTATCCTTGGACCTTGCACATCTTTGGAGAAGGTAGGGTACCTCCCAAGTTGCTTTTAAGCTTGTATATTTTGTGGATGAGGTTTGGTTAGGATGAGAGTTGCTCTATGTGCATTGCAGAAAGGACCATCTGTCGCAGACACAGTCACTGGGGAGGGTGGCACTACAGCATGGAAAATGTGTGGCCTTGACAAGAGTACTTGCTTTACTGTCTTGTTTGATCTTTCATCCAGTGAACGGTCTGCTGCTCCTGGAACTGTGAACCCACAGTTGTATCTGCAGTTCCTCACAAGGTATTGCAAGTGACTCATTTTGATGAGAAACTTGAATATTTCTGCTCCTTTTATGCTTTTGCAACTTCCACTCATTGATGGATTTGTATGATGTATCAATTGTAGTTATCAGAACCCCGAAGGCCAATCAATGCTTAGAGTTACAACAGTCACTCGACCGTGGATAGACAGTTCTGTTAGCTCTGAGGTATGTGCTCATACTTAAATATGAATATTTTGAAAGCCAAAGGTGACATTATTGTTTATCAATTTTGTTGATGAAATTCCCCATTAGTCCCTTGATTTTTTGCTGGTGATTTTGGTGAATCTTACAGTTGATTGACCAATCAAGTAACATATGTTGCCTATGGTGACCACTTGCACTAGCTTCCACATCTACAATCGTTGTGCATCTCTTCCTCTTTTGTTCATGTATACTACTCCATTCTTCTCACAGTTCCCTGAATGTGGAAATTGGAGGTCGTTCACATTCATAGTACTATATGTCCACTTCGAACTTACCATTATGAAAGTGCCATTGTCACCTAATTATTATTATTATTATTATTATTTTTCTGGTCACAATCGTGTAATGCTGATGTTTCTGTAAGGTCTTGAGCAATTGCCATCTACTCACTTTCTATCCAAGTCTTTTGTCATTGACTTTATTGCAAGAGAGAACAAAATTGACTCGTCTTGTTGAAACTGCATTCGGACTGCTGACATGATTCAGTAGTCTGAATAGTCAAATATTTTTTGTTGACTGTGTAAGAACTAATGACAATAGATCTAGAGTGTATTCTTTTCTTTCAGTTCTATGTGGACCTCCTAGTCTTGTCTAATTGTCAGAGTTGACTGTTTGGATATTGTCCTTCATTAAATGCAAAAAACATCTGCTACCAGGACCTGGTACAAGGCTTTGATCAGGAGACGGCTGCTGTGGTAATGGCAAGAATAGCTTCCTTCAAAATGGAGATGGAGGTAAAGAAACTCACGTGCCTCTCAAGTGTGTTTAATCTCCTCAAAATTCGTTTCCTGTTCTTGTCTAAATGAAAAACACGCTATTTATACTATGATAATATCATTGAGCAAAAATTAGGAAAGAAGTGATGAGAATCTGATCTGGTGGTGTTCCTTTCCTTGTTTCTTGTTAGCTGGAGAATTGGCTTGCATGACCCTAATTTCCAATTTTATTTTGCCAAGTATCCTTTTTAACTGCTCCTTGTTGCCTGGTTTCTGGTCATTTTTCTCCTAATTTTTCCTTTCATCAAAGCAGGAAGGATTTGATGCTACTCGGTGGTTGGATAGGAAACTTATTCGCCTATGTTCCAAGTTTGGTGACTATCGAAAGGATGATCCCACATCCTTTACATTAAATCCATGTTTCTCATTGTTTCCTCAATTTCTGTTCAATTTACGGCGGTCACAGTTTGTACAGGTAATCTTGGTGTGTCTCTTAGTGAATCGATTTTGTTTTGACTGTTCTTTTTATGGAGGCTGTTGTGTGGTTGGCAGGTTTTCAACAATAGTCCAGATGAGACTGCCTACTTTCGGATGCTGTTAAACCGTGAAAATATTGCTAATGCTGCGGTCATGATTCAACCGTCACTTATATCATATTCATTCAATTCATTACCAGCGCCGGCTTTGCTGGATGTAGCTTCCATAGCAGCTGATCGTATTCTATTGCTAGACTCATATTTTAGTGTTGTCATTTTCCATGGAATGACGATAGCTCAATGGCGTAACATGGGATACCAGAATCAACCAGAGCACCAGGTTTGTTCTCTGAATTGCCATGGGATTCAACGGGTGTTGGAATGCTCGTATGCCGAGTTAAACTGCTTTCGGTTCCCCTAAAATTTGTAAAAGCTAGAATTCCTATGGTATTAGCTTCTTCAGCAGACATCTTTTATAAGTCAGATGGGAAATATAGGCTTTGTACTATTTATTGAGAAGACTGCTGCTATACCTTTCCGGTTTTGGTCGGGGTGGAGTGGGTTAGAGCTTCTGGGACTAGTTTCCCTGTATACTGGGTTCTCAATGAAACACAATAAATTAATTCTACACCTAAAGGGAATTTTTCTGATGTCCTCTCTTTTTTTAGCATTGTGTAAAAATCTTAAGGTAAGTTTGCAGTTTAGAGTGTAAAAGATGCAATGCTAGTAGGGCATCTTGCTTTTGATGCAATTCATAGTCATTGATAATTTGTTGCAGTAACGTATAATGCTTACACTTTATGTTTAATCTCCAATGAGTTTATTAAATGATTCTAGCTGCCCTGCGCCTGTGCAAATTAGATTTGTTCATCCTTTTCTGACTACTGATCCCAAGACTCAGACCATTGGAGAAGCGCATTACTATTTCTCTGGAGGCTCACTGCTATTCTTATTAATACAATTTTGTTCTTAACATGAATGGCCTCTAGTGACAATCTTCTTTTTAGTCTCTAGAGCATAAAAAGTCCCTAGCTTTAAACTGTCTTTAGAGAATTTTAAACCATAAATCTTCGAGGAGAGAATAATGTTTTTGTAGATAAGTGATTATTCTAGGTGAAACTTTTGTCTTTTTGCTTTCGCTTTACAACTCAAAAATACACATTATAAAACAATAGTAAAGGTAAATTAGTAAAAAGAGCCCATTCTTAAGCCTTTGTTTCTGCTTCAAACCCACTGTTTAACCTATGAAGATGGTGTATGTACCTAAATAACTACAGCACTTAAAATACAAATATTTATAGAAATGTCAAGCAAGGATTTTATAATGGAAGCTTAGGGCGCGCATGATAAAATTTATACTTCTCTATTTTTCTGTTTCTCTATTTCCCGAAACAGGTTTGGAATAGAAATCCGTTTGATAATGCAATTTGATTTTTCTATTTCTGGAACAGATTTTTATTCCAGAAATAGATTTGAAGAAGAAATCAGAAGCTAAAATTTTTAACTTCTCAGTTTTTGAAATAGAAATTGAGAAATCAATTTCTAGCCAAAATCAATTTCTGTTCCAGAAATTTTGTCATGCGCACCCTTAGTTACCCTGTTTTGCCGATTTTCTTAACTTGACCGGCCTATGTTTTATGTTAGCTGATTTGATTAAGCTTATTTAGGATACAGTTTATGGAAACCTCATCAACTGAATTGCCTACAATGTAGCCATGTCATTGCTTAGATACTGTTGATTCCCTAGCTAATGCATGAAAATGGTAATGACAGACTGAAGCAGACTACTGTTGATGTACTAATCAAGTTGATGCTGTCGATAATATGTGACCTTGTGCAGGAATGGAAAGAAAAACCGAACTTTGGGCTTTTTCTAGTTTATTTTATTTACCTGGGAATAGGTTATGTGGTGGGAAGATGTGTTCAGATGGCTCTATTAGTGAATGTGCCTCATGTTGGGTTTCAACCTAAGGCAGAGTCTGTCTTCCTGATTTGGTCTGTTCCTGATTTGATAAAACAGGGGATTTACATGGGAAGATGTCATGGTGAAAGTTTTTGTAAATTTTTTTGCTTGATGCTTATGTTTGTGTAATTCCTTTTCAAGTGGTGTTGCTGGAATCTGATATGGTGCTGCTTAACTGTGTGTTGTTCTGGTAAATACTAACCCTAAATGCTTGTTGTTCAGCACATAAATTATCTAAGACTTAAATCTACTTGGTAAGATATATCGCAACATTGATTGGGATTTTTTGCTCTGTTCTGCTGCCTCTGTGTAACTTAACACTACAAATATACAGTAACTGATTTGATCTGTTGGTATCTAGGCCAAAGTTCAAGCAAATCCTTTTGTGACAGCATGCTGCCTAGTTCTGCTTTTGGCTCGAGTTGTTCCATCTGACTCTGTTTTCCTACTTACAGGCATTTGCACAACTATTGCAAGCTCCTCAGGATGATTCGCAGATGATCATTAGAGAACGGTTTCCTGTTCCCAGATTGGTTGTATGTGATCAGCATGGATCACAGGTTAGCACTTTTATCTAATTCCTTTTTTGCCTTGCTACAGTCTCATTCTAAAACATTTCGTTTTGTTTCATGTGCTTATTCTTATGACATAAGGTAAAAAATTGTTGTCTCAATGTTCGACATTATGTGCGTCTTGTTCTCTTTCAAGCCAAAATATATATTAAAAATACTTCTTAGAAGCTTATTTTAAAACTGCAAATGAGTTTAGTGTTTGTTTCGAACAGTCATTTCTTAATTTTGCTTGAGTACATTTGGCCTATGTACAAAGTTACAACCTTTGGCTTGACATACATTCCTTGTAGTTTTTACCTCAATTCTCTGCATATCCACAAATTAATAACTTGCACTTCTCAATTGTCCAGAAATTTCTGATTTGGTGTTAGATACCTTATTTACTACACTTGTCCGCCTGACATGCTACAAAATTCCAGATACTTCAATACATGCACTGGGCTGCCCTGAGATTACGCACTAAACTCTTATCATTACTTTTTTAGAGAACTCAGTTTCTATTCTCTCTTGCATTATGAACAACAGGCAAGGTTCTTGTTGGCGAAGTTGAACCCATCAGCCACATACAATAATGCCCATGAAATGACTGCTGGGTCGGACGTGATTTTCACAGATGATGTGAGCCTTCAAGTTTTCATCGAACACCTTCAGAGGCTGGCTGTGCAATCCTAGAGGCAGCAATAGAGCTTTGAGAATTTGAGCATTATAGGGTCTTTTAATCATTTCCTCCTTGTTGCCCTCTTGCATTTGATAATTTTCTGTTGGTCTTTTTTTTTTTTTTTTTTTTTTTTTTTTTTTTAAAGATGAGATTTGTTACCCTGCAATGAATACATCAGCAAGAGAATAATATAGGCACAAGTAATTCTTTGGGGTCTTGGGGGGTGTTTTGGAGGAACTTACTTCCCTGAGAGATGATTGAAGGGCTTTCAGTTAAGTTTATAAGGGAAGAAAGGAACGATGGGAAGTAATGTAAGATATTTGGTCTGACATCCTTTTTCTTTGTTTTGTATTAATTGACAATAGATGGATTTTGTGGGGGTTATTATTTTCTGTTTCGATGGTTTCTCTGGGATCAAGAATTATCTGTTTCAAGAGTTGTCCCAAGGACAGAGGCAATCGGCAGGTATGCCGAAGAGATAAAACAGCACTCTATCTCAGTGAAAATTGCTAATTTGTCAAGACATGCTATTTCTTATGGCAATATGGCAGTTTAATGTGGAATTGCACGTGGAACTGAATTCAATTTTGGGGTAATTGAAATGGAAGAGAATTGAGTGAGGTTTTGCAACTGAACCTGATGGGACTGAGTTGGTTTCGTATCGTATCTAGTTAACTTTGGTTTGTCTCGAAGTTTGGGACTTCGTTTCCTTTTTTGTACTTTGTAATTGCACTTTATTTTCCTATTTCAGTTGGTACGGTCCCAAACTGGTATTTCAACAATTTGATCCAATGGCTGCTTGATGTGAATCATACTTTTGCATCTCTTTTCGCTGACTTTGGAGACCTGACAGGTTCTTTTCTAACCTCGCTTTCTGCCTAAAAGGACATTTGACGCTCTCCATTTTGCATGCATGATATTGCTGTTTTCCTTGTTGGGATTGGTAAACGTTATTAACTTTCAGTCTCCTAAAACATCAGTTACATAGTGAGAGAGGTTTGGAGCTCCCCACAAATAAGAGCTACTCGGGGTACCCATTTGGCCTTTTTTTTTAAAGTAACATTTCATTCATTTTCACAAAATAAATAAATAAATAAATAAAATAACACAATCCAATTGCAAACTAAAATAAATCCCAAATTCAAAGCAAAGCATGCTTTAGATAATAAAATGAATTAGCAAAACAAAATTAGGGGTATGGGGTCATATGCTCTAAAAACAAATCTGTAACTACTTTAAATCAAAATTAGTAGTCAATCACCAAATCCGTCTTAAATAATAAGCGCATATTGAAAACTTCACCTGTTATTACGGCTTTGCCTTTCTGTGGTTCACGCTGAAGTTCGACGTCCCTAATATGATCACCATTCAAAGTAAAAAGGTTGATTGAGCATAGATCTAACCGTAATAGCAAAACCTTCACAAAATTCCTTTGATCTCCTACAAAACCCTAAAAATATACACGTAAAAATCCATAGATCTGGACTAAATCGGGATAAAAACCTCCCCAAAATGGAAGAGAGAAGCTTGTATATCTAAATTAGATCAAAAGAGAAAAGCTCCCTAAATGGGAGGAAAGCAAGGAAAAAAATAAATAGGGAATGGCTAAACCAGGGGACGCTCAAGTCCAGAATGAGTTTATGTTCTTGATACAAAGTGGGTGTTGATTTATAATGTTTAGGATTAATCTCTACATATTTCAAGAAATGCAAATGAATTCTTAGGAAAAAGTTGGGGTGGGGGGTCATGCTCAAGGGCCGAACTCCGATCAGAAATAAGGGTCGACCCTCCATATCATAGTTTTATCAAATAGGTCATACGATCTGATCCTAAACATGTGCGATTCTACGGTCTAGGTCGAGGAAATCAAATCGAAGAAAGTTACTCCCCGAGGATGACGTCAAAATCGCGAGTTAACTAGCGGAAATGGCTTAATTTATGAGTTGGAACTCTGACTCGCTTGTAGGGATTATAATGCATTGTGAATTAGTGTAAGGGTTAGGTTAAAAACTCACCAATTTTCCAAAACCCTTCGAAAACCAGAAACAAAATGCTCGACTATTCCGGTTCAAACGGTCAAAAGTCATGATGATGAAGTGAAGGCCATTCATCTAAGCTGTCTCTTCTAACTACAAAGTGAGACCCAAGATTCGTTTTGAATTTGTAACTTCCGCGCTTCACAATATTGAAATCAGCAGAGAAAATTCAGTGAAGATCACAACATCATCCGGTGTACCATTTGTTTTTTTTTTTTTTTTTTTTTTTTTTTTTTTTTTTTTGGAGCTGCGCGGATGAATAAGAGAAGTGCCAAAAAGTCCTAAACCTTTTGGCTTTGTGCCGATTTACAAAACTTTTTTTGGTGCCGATTTAGTCTTAAACCCCAATTTAGTCACGGCCAAAATTGGCGCTAGTGCGGGACCCATCACCACGGCGTCACACTTTTTAATATTTTAATATTTTTGAATTTTTCTTTTTATATTTATTTTTATATATTTATATTTATATTTATATTTTATATTTTTTCTTCTCATCTTCTTCCTTCAGCAAGAAAAAAAAAAGAAAAAGAAAAAGAAAAATTAAAAATTAAAAATTAATAAAAATAAAAAATAGTAAAATATTATTAAAATATTATTAAAATCCATTTGTTTTTATCTCTTTATACTGGAATTGTCATATGGAAGGATCTCCTTCACTGGCCACACTAGCTGCGCGTATGAATAATGCTTAAGCTCCATCCATTTGAGGGTCAAGAATTCATTATTGGAGAGCAACGGCATAACTCTCTTCATGTCATACCTTGACTATTATGAGTATAAGGGAATGACACGGTTGTTCTCCCATTCGAAGGATGCACTCTCAAATAGAAACCACCATAAACTTGCTATCAAAATATATACAACTATATATATGAAAAACAGAATGTTGCAACACCCAAATTCTATAATCCACAGAACTTGGATGAACTCAATAGATCAACAGACATATATACAATTGTCTCAAACCAAACTCAAACCCCAACCACCAAAAAGTTCCCATCAATAGCGCTCTTGTTTTACTTGTTGCTGGTTGAAGAACCTCAAAAAGTTGTAAGATGAATGGTATGAGCAATCATAGTTCAGTGAGAAATACAAATCTCTTCTAAGCAGATTGAGCATCCACTATGCATATTTATAAAATAATATCATACCTCACTTATCCCAAATCCAATATATAATGCATGTACTAGATTAAGATGAGTTATATCACTTTAGTATAATCATTTACATATATGAAACATTCCTTTAATCAATACTATCTAAACAAACATCAATATTCTAATCCATTGATCAATCTCACGCTCAATATTCAATCATGATCACGATATACTGCCCGGTGACAAGGCAACCAAGATTTTCCCTTAGTAAGGTCCCCTAACTATTGTCAATCAATGGCTTGGCCTAGAAAGACATTCAAAAACCATTATGCATACTTGGAAACACCTAACCGGGTTCACGGCAATAACAAGTATCAAACTAGCATCCTCCCATACCAAAATTCAAATTTAGAATTCATGTCATAAATTCGAATACATTTCATAGACCAAATCATATACTCCGTCTTTTTCCTCTCTTCTTCATCCACTTTTCTTTTCTTTCCTCAGTCATGTCTTGGTGTTCTCTGTCTTGCCGGGCGTCCCCTTTCCCTTTTTATATCTCTTCCTCCGCCCCTTTTATTCTTCGTTGACTTTTCGATTTTCTTCCTTTTTCTTTTCCTTTTTTTTTTTTTTTTTTTGCCTTCTGATTAGGTCAAATAGCCTTATATTATCGAAAATAATCAATTAATTAGAAGATATAAGGAGCTCAATTTTCTCTTAAGTTGTAAGATTTGCTTCAAAGGAAAAATCTTGTGCCCTCAATCCACTATGCAAGAAGTTCATGAGGTTGTTGCTTCCCAAAAAAACGTTTAGCATTGGTTTCTCGATTTGCCTTCCCCACACTAGTATTGTCAACACTTCTACTAGTTTTAGATGGAGCATTCGAAAACTACTTTGCACTAGAGATCTTTAATAACTTGGGTGGAGAAATTTCTTTTCCTCACTAGAAGTTATGTTTCTCTACGATAAACCCTTTGCTGCAGTAGTAGGACCTATCTAATGAATTGGCACACAAATGAAATCACATACTAAGCATTAAGGAAAAAATAACCAATTCGCATTTTAAATATTTAGGGTTTTGATAACTTACCCATATAAAATGACTCACGTCTCCTTAGCAATGAAAGACTCCATTATAAACCCAACAACCTCGACCGTTGAATGAAACATTCTACTTGATTGTCCATGATGATTGAATTGCAAAGATAATAGATTCCATTAGCTTCATTAGCATCAAATAAATCCCTAAAGGTCAAGTGCAAAGCTATTACTCATCAAAGGGAACAAAAGAAGTTTGAGTATGATAAAATAGGCGATAAAGTAAAATTTAGATTTTTTCAATCCTTTCAACTAACATACATTATTAAATATGCCACTCTCAATATGCCATATCAAGGAAAGTAGGAGCAAAACAAGTTTTGAATATACTACTACCATATCTAACTTTCCATTTGCACATCATCTGTACTCAATATACCACTCTCAAAGCCTCTTTTTCTTAAACCCTAGCCCTTAAATCTCTGGTTTTTCTTCCAGGATACAGTTCTTTACTCCTGTCTTGATTACAAATAGGAAAATAAAAAGTTTCTGCAAGTATTACAATGAAAACCCCCGATGCGTCTTCTCCGGATGCTCATCCGGTTTCCATCCGTTTCTTCGGACGATCATGATCGTAAGTTATCCAGTGAAGTAATATTGAGACATCTGAGTCTGTGTTGTGTAGATCTCGTTTAATGTTCTTGTGTTGTTGTTGGGCTGATGAGATCGGTGTGGAATTCGAACAATGGTGAAGTTGGGTTGTCATTGGAGTAGGGATCATGTTATCGCCGATCTTCGGGTCTGTCTGGGGATGTTGATTGGATAGACCTGATTTTATTTGGTTAATCGACTGAAAGTTAGAGAAAATGGAAAGTAAAGAAGAAAATGAGATGTGAGTGGCCGCATTGTGTAAAAGTCTAGGGTACCTGTGGTCTGAGGAAGATGTAGTCGAAGTGTCTGCTGAAATGCCCCTACTGAGAAAAGGGAGGAATGCCGTCGTACTCTCTTCGGCAAATTGTACTCCAGACCAAATGTCAATTTCCCTGCTTTTATCACAACAATGAAAAAAGCTTGGAAAACAGAAGGAGTTCTGTGTACTTTCCGAAGGAACCAGGGCACTTCACATTTGTTTTTCAATCGAAGAAGACAAACGAGAGAGTTATGAGGAGTTCCCCTTGGTCATATGCCACTAATTTGCTTGTACTTTGAAACAAGTGCCTCCCAAGTCCCCCGAACATTGCTATGAATTTAATAGGGCAGCTTTCAGGTGCGCATTGGAGGAGTTCCACTGGTTGGAGATTAGACACGGTGTTTGCGATCTGGGGAAAAGAATGGGAAAAGTTATTGAAGTACAACTCGATTCCACCACACGCCTGAATGGGAGGTAGAGTTAGAGTAGAGATCGATCGACTTTACCTTTGAAAGCGGGAGCTATTCGGATATTGGAAACAACCGGCTGTGGGTGGAGTTCAAGTATGAGCGTTTACCACATTATTGCTACTCCCGTGGCAAAGTTGGGCACTATGCAAACAGATTGCCTTGAAATCCCTTATGCTACTTCACCCGGGCAAAGTGAACAAGAAAGGGTTATTTGGACCCGGTTGAAAGCGAAAATATTGATCATAGCCCTTACTTGGGAGGTGTTCTATGGGAAAAAGGAGGAGGAATTGACAGTAGAAGAGACAGTGCCTACCACTCCCTCTCAACCGAGTGGACTGAACCCCACTGCTCAAGGGGAAGCCTGTGATATGCACATTGTCACAAGCTGCAAAAAACGATCAGAAAGCAGCACAGATCAGGAGATTAGCCCAGCAGGTGGAACTATTTTAGTGGAAGACAGAGATCGTGGAAAACAGATAGTATGTCCTGACTCCATCAACCCACAGCTCTTAAAAGTGGGGAAAAGTAGCAAGAAAACCATGAAAGTACAAAAGGCAAAAAAAAGAAATGCACACCAACAACATCCTCTCTTCTTATAGATGAAGTAGACCTTCTGGAAACCCAGTGAAATTGCTTCAAGATGGGCACGAATGGGCTTTGGTGGCTAGCCCCTAATAAGCCACCACGAAGCCATGAAAATCGTGAGTTGGAATTGTCGGGTGGGCAACCCCGACAATCCAGAATGAAGAGCCTTAATTGCTCTCGAAAGGCCCGGACTACTTTTTCTAATGGAGACAAAGAATAAAGCAACGATGGTGGAAAAGATTTGCAAAAACTTCAATTCCGAATCTCTACTTGGTAAATCCAATGGGAATAGCGGGGGGACTGGCTATCATGTGGCAAGAGGAAATTGCTTTAAAGGTGCAAGCAAGCTCAAAACAGTTCATAGATGTGCGATGTACTGATCCAGATAGCAAACAAATGATGCAGATCACCTTCCTACATGCTTCTACTGATTTTGGGGAACGGCTGAACCTATGGCAAATTTTGGGTAATCTCAAACCTATAACATCTATTCCTTGGATATGTATGGGAGACTTCAATGAAATACTGTATGTATGGGAGAAAGTAGGGAAAAAAGAAGCAGACAACAATAGAATTGCAGCATTCAGAAATATGCTTAATGACCTATCTCTAATGGATGTAGACAGCCATGGATGTGCATTCACATGGGCAAATAACAGGGAAGGATCAGATTTGGTTAAAAAGAGACTCGATAGAGTGCTCTATACATTAGAGTGGAGGGTCACCTTTCATGAAGCAGAAGTTCAGGCTCTCCCTGCTATTGGATCTGACCATAGTCCCTTAGTCCTTCGTCTGCATCCTAGTTTTCAGAAGAGGAAGAAACAATTTAAATTGGAAGCTTACTGGACAGATCATGCAGATTATCAGATAGCTATCCAACAAGTGTGGGCAGAAAACACATCTCACTCCTCCTCATTTGTAGGGAAATTAGAGAGAACATCACAAGCACTTACAAAGTGGAGTAAAGAGAGGTTTGCTAATGCTTATACGAAGATCAAAGAGCTGAATAAAGCTTTAACAGCAATTATGAATCAAACATCCCATCATACTAGCAAGAAGGAAGGGCAGCATATCATCAGTCAAATAGACACACTAAGAAAACAAGAGGAACAGTTCTGGGAAATGAGATCACGCATCAAATGGTTACATTGGGGAGATCAAAATACTAGATATTTTCATGCTATGACAATCAAACGAAGGCAGCAAAACCGTATCACAATGTTGCAACTAGAAGATAATAGCTGGTGCGGGGATCCCTTAACTCTACAAACAACATATTCAGTCTTTCTATGTGGAGCTCTATAGAACGAAGGCACAA
Organism: Eucalyptus marginata; assembly: GCA_014182565.1. NCBI lineage: Eukaryota > Viridiplantae > Streptophyta > Magnoliopsida > Myrtales > Myrtaceae > Eucalyptus > Eucalyptus marginata. The sequence continues at coordinate 13,739,073 of CM024593.1, forward strand.
GAAACTATCAAGCTGTACTTAATCAATGCCCATCCCCAATTACGAGGCGCAAATTAATGAAGAATTGGTGACGGTACCTTTATTGGAGGAAATCGGATGAGCTGTTTTTCAAATGGGAGCTTTTAAAGCTCGGGCCGATGGTTTTAATGGCATCTTTTACCAAAACTCATGGGAAACTATAAAAACAGAGGACTGCAGCAACTAGTTCGGGACTTTTCCGAAGGGTGTTCTTGATCCCGGGTTAAATCGACCCATATAGTGTTGATTCCCAAAGTTCAAAATCCTGAAAAAATCAGCCAATACGAGACCAATTAGTACTGTAACTTCAGCTATAAGGTCATCTCAAAAATCTTAGCAAAAGACTAAAGAAGTGGCTGCCACTTATCATTGAACCGGAGCGAGTGCCTTTGTTAGGGAGGCAAATTCAGGATAATATCTTCATCGTACGGGAAGTCTTTGCATCAACTACGCATCACAAAAGGAAGAAAAACATCAGGTCATCTTGAAGTTAGATATGCAAAAAGCATATGACAGGATCGAATGGGATTTTGTTCGAGATAGTATGCTGCATATGGGTTTTAATGCTAAATGGGTTTCTCCAATTATGCAATGCATCACAACAAGTATCTTTCGGTGTGAAAATAAATGGCGAACCTACCTCTTTTTCCATCCTTCGAGAGGACTCCGACAAGGTGATCCACTTTCACCCTATCTCTTCATTTTGATGTCCAATGTGTTAACTTGGCGATGAAAAGCGGTAGATGATGTTACAATCAGAGGGATACAGTTAAACAGATTCTGCCCTAAGCTATCACATCTGATGTTTGCCGACGATGCTATCTTTTTTCTGGATGGAACCATTATAGAATGCCAGAATCTAGCCCAAATTCTTAACCAGTACTGTTATGCTACGGGACAGGCCATCAATTTAAATAAATCAGGGGTTTACTTTAGTGGTAATTGCCCAGAAACATTAAAGCACAATTTAGCTACAGAATTGAGAGTTCCTGTGCTACAGAAAATAGGAAAATACTTGGGTATACCTACAGAGTGGGGTCAATCCAAGAAGGAGATGTTTGCATGGATCTGCCCGAGTTAATTCAAAGTTAGCAGGATGGAAAGAAAACTTACTCACAAAGGCAGGAAAGGAAGTGTTAATAAAAAGTGTTGTGCAATCCTTACCTACTTACGCAATGTCCATTTTCAAGCTGCCCGTATCTATACGCGAGCCATAGAAAACGCATAGCGTCATTTTGGTGTCAAACGGGTGAAGCAAAAAGAGGAATGCACTGGAAAAGTTGGGAAACTTTGAAAACTCGTAAAGACATTGGCGGACTTGGTTTTAAAGATTTGCTTACCTTCAATAGAGCTATGCTTGGCAAGCAAATCTGGAGATTAGCAAATTCTCCTTCGGCCCTATGGTGTAGAGTACTGAAAGGGATTTATTACCCAAATGGTGACGTCTGGACTGCATCTAAGGGTCATCGACCTTCGTGGGGTTGGCACGGTTTATTGCTCGCGAGAGACACAATCAAAAACAATATCCAATGGTCAGTAGGGGATGGACATTCTATTCGTATCAGAGAAGATAGATGGCTATCACAAGGTGTTATTGGAGGTCAAGTAAACCAAACCGAGCCTACGACAGTAGCTGAATTGATAAATGCAGAATCTAGAGTATGGAAAGAACAGGAAATCCATCAACTCTATGATGATACCATTGCAAATGAAATTTTAGCAATTCCCCTAAGCCAACAACCACGACCAGATGAACTTATATGGACGGGCAACGGTTCGGGCAATATTCGTTAAAAGTGGATATAACGAGCACCTTTGGAAATGGAAGCGAGCGAGATCGAGAATCGACCCTCCCTGCTCATTTCAACCACCACGTACCTTATGGACTCAAATTTGGAACCTCGAAGTGCCACCCAAAGTTCGAAGCTTTCTCTGGAGTCTTTGTCAAAACGCCTTACCGACAAAGGAAAACCTGCATAAACGAACAATAACCTCAGACCCACTATGCCCGTTCTACCGATCTAGTATTGAGACAACGAGCCTGTTTTTCGTTATGTAAATGGACACGAAGGTTTGGGGTGAACAAATTTTCGACAAAAATCAGACCAAACGGGAGTATTAATCGCACGAGACCGGTGGCTTATCACCGCTTTCGTAAAGAAACAACCTCACCCGATCGTGAGCTCACTTTGGAATGATTACGTGGAACACGGAAGACGAGAAATAAGCTGGATCTTTCGAACAATCGACCCCAAACCAGCGAGATCTACCGAAGTACGCTCGGGAACAACGAGTGCGTTCGGTAGAGGTAAACCCAGCAACAACATAAATTCTCGCAAACCAGACAAACCTGTATGGTGGTGGCCTCCGGACGGGCAGGATCTGAAACTTAATGTCGACGCGGCATGGAATCTGGTCAATTTTTGTGCTCGGTGGCTGGAATTCTTCGCGATTCGACCGGAAGGGTCTTGGAGGGTTTCGCAGCAACGGCTAGGGTTTCTTCGGCGAATGAAGGGAAGTGAAGTCGATTTTACACGGGCTTCGGTTTATTCGGGAGCTTCGGTTGTCGCACGTGAGGGGGTTTGGAAGCCGAACGGGAAAGTGGATTATTGAGAGTGACTGTTCGGGGTTGTGGACATGGTGGTGGGCCGGGCCGAAATCTCATGGAATTTAAAAGAAACAGTGCGTTTGTGTAGGGATATGTTAAACCAAAGCAATGCTGTTTCGGTTTTCATTGTCCACGCCAATCAAATGCTGCTGCTGATTGGATAGCACGTAACCATAATTCTCGGTCTCTCCCTAGTAACCTTGGTTAATTTCCCCCCCCTTTCCTTTATGGAATGTTTTATGTGCAGATCTTTCTTCATCTGCGTTTTGTAAGAATCCTTCGTGATTAAGTAAAAACTCAGTTATGTTTTGACCAAAAAAAAAAAAGTGAAGATTGATGTTGGATATTCTGCAATCAATAGTTAATAGTGGCATTGCATAAATGAATGAATTCTAAAGATTTCTAGATATATAAATTGGGATCTGATTCAACCTAAAAACATAAAGAAGAAATTCTAAAAGCCACCTTGTTCAAGTCTGTTGCAATTTGATAATCTGGGAGTAGTACAAAAGATATAGTCTATTCTCCAACTAGTGTGCTTTTGGCCGTGGTTAAGATGGACTTGACTGTGCCTATGATTTAATTATTTGTTAGACATCAATCAAAATGCACCTCAACTCAATAAATGTTGTTCAAATCTTCACAACACATATACGCGAACAATGTATAAAAAAGAAATCACCAAAATAATATTACCTTGATGTTCGAGGCATTTATCCCACCATAACTTTTAGGTAAACAATATGATATTGAAACTAGTCGATCACCTCATATGGACTTTTTCTCAATTGTGAAGCAACTTCCAGCAATCACAAATCATATGTAGTATACCTTATTATTATTAAGGAATGGTCCATTTATGACTTACAGTCAAAGTTGTATCTTTGACGGCAAAAGGACATAAGAAATGTCAAAAGTTGTATATGACGTTCACTTTAATGCCAAAAACTATTGTCGAATCACTTAAGTGCCAAATCAAAGAAAAAAATTATCACTTAAGTATCTTCGGCAATAAATTCTGGTCAAAATAAGTACATGACATTTATAATTAAAAGTTTAATATGATGTGTCATGTAAAAAAAAAAAAAAAATCAATCCACGTGGATAGATAAAGCAATGTCGCGCAATCCTACATGACTTGCTAAATTAAGATGACATTCTTTGCTTCGATTCTCCCTCTCTCTACAAACTGCATTGTCTTCTTCTCCTCCTTCACCACCCTCTCCATCGTTGCCCATTAAGTCACCACTCACGAAACCCTAGAATGGACATCTCAAGCAAGAACTACTCAAGAAGCACCAAACCATTGTTGAAGAAACCGACGGCTGGCACAGCTTCAAGCCCTCTGAGATCGAGCTGAAGCAAATCAAAAGCTTCGCGAGCAAGAGAAGCGTAAGCTCAAGGCCAAATCCCACCACCAATCCTCCACCTCCAAGCCCAATCCCTCCTCCCCCATCTGGATTGGGGGCAAATGGAACAGGGTTTCGATTTGGGGTTGTTAGTCGATTTAGGATTTTCAATATGGGAAATTCCTTGTAAGTTGCAATATAGGATTTTTCTTGGGGAAAACCTTCTAGACGACATCATTTAGGGGTTATCTACTAACTAGGCAGGCCGGTGAGCCACGTCAGATTTTTGACGACTCTGATTGAACTTGGTACTTAAGTGATCCCCAAAAAAACTTTTAGTACTAAAGTGAGTAACGTACACAACTTTTTGTACTTGTAATGTCTTTCTACCCAACTTTGACTATAAATACATCCAAGTTTATACATATGTACTCTATTTATACATGAATCTTGTGAACTTTATGTAGATGAAATCTAGTTGCACACTTCATAAATGCATTTATCAAATATACTTCAAGAATCAAGACGAAGGAATCATGTGCATCGCAATGTGGTACTATGTCAATCTTTTCATGAAGATATTTGCATTCAAAAAACAAGCCCGGAACCCATAAAATATGGATTTCAAATAGCCATACCTAAAGGTAATATTGCATTTTTGTCGTGGTCGATCTCACGGAATATCAGAGAACAAAATTAAACTTACACATTGGGGGGGAGTTGATGATAGGGAAGGTATGGAAGATATTGCAAGCATGAATAAATAGATAAATATCAGATGTTGACTTGGAAATCAGCTAATGCACATAATGACAATTACACATGGTGCTATTGGTAAAGTAGAGATTTGATCATGAACAAGTAAAACATAGAACACAGAGATTTATAATGGTTCAGCTTATAATCAAGCCTACATCCACTCTATATGACTAACAATCACAACAAGCCTAGAATTCACTACTAATCTTTAAAGTTTATAATCAGTAAGTATTGCTCATATCAATTGATAGATTACACAATCATCACACAACCATTGATCTTATACTTATACACTCGACTTTATCAGGATTATAAATCAATAGCACCTCATGGAGATATTATCAGCAACACATAACTACTGTCAACGAAAACAAAGCAAAGAAGAACACTTAAAGCAAAAGGCTAGTTTTGTTCATTTCCATCCAACCCCACTACTTCTCTTGGATTGGATATATAGCATCCAACCTTAGATGACCATTTCTTACTCAATTCCATCAAGTAGCTGTTGGTTCTTCGATTATGAGCAACAAAATGTCTCTCCAACACTCAAAATCATCAAAACGTCTGATAGTGATAGTTTTTCTAAAATAGTCGGTCTACTCTTGTTAGAGTTTGTCTCTTGCTTATAATTTCCATAACCGCTTAATCAACTCCAATGCTCTTTTTGCGAATTCTAAGCCTTGCCAATGGCTATTTTCGTTGTGATCAACTTTCCAATTAAGTGAGCAAGTGATTAACACCGTCCAAGACTTATATGAACATGGTCCATTACCTATAACTAGGATGTACTCGTTATTATTAGTTTGTTGGTGTTGTCCACAGTCAAACCTAATGGAGTAGCTTGCAATCATCATCCATGATCCTTCTAATTATATAAGCTTCTAAAGACTTCTAGTTGATGAAAGATTGATTATGATACCTCCAAGTCTTTATGAAATCCTCATCATCACAATAGATTTGTTTTCCTCTTGTCAATAGCTTTATCAATAATAAAAGATCGATGGGATAAAGACACTGTAAGTGTTATAATTTCGTACAATGCTCACTTGAGTATCATAACTATTTTTTTCTGACCATTTAAGTGTCATATATTCTAATAAACGTTCACTAAAATGCCATAACTTTCAATCAATCTATTAAAGGCCAAATTTTTAAAAAACTGTTCACCTAAGTGTGCTGGAAATTAGATGAGGCATAATGTGGTGAACAATTTAAAAATGTTATGGCACTCAAATGATTGATTGAAAAGTTTTTATGATACCCAAGTTAAAAAAAAAAAAAAATTATAGCACTCAAGTGAGTACTATACATAACACTCAAGTAATCAAAAAAAATAAATTATGACATTCAAATGAGCATCAAACGAAAATTGTGCCATTTGTGGTGTCCTTTTACCGAAGATTGACCATGGTACCTCCAAATCTTCACAAAATCCTCATCATACTAGACTTGTTTTCCTCTGTCAATATCTTCATCAATCTTCACCAAAGTCACATAGGTTAGCAGTATCATCTCAGTGTTTCACCTCATCTAATATCAACGACTGCTTCGGCCAATAATCTGCTGCCTTGATGACCATTAGCTACTCCCAATAATGATCAAATGTTTAATTTCTTGTCCTTTTAAGCATATTGGCGACTATGACTCTACCAAGTGTCATTCACCTACCATGATCCTTCCCAACTTTATCAAAGGTCCTCGTTCTAGGCTTGTTAATCCAACTATTCACCATATATAAGTATCTCTAAGTTAACATTGTTGGAAAAAACTCCTTTACTATTTTGAAGTTGACAAAACCTTTCTTTAGTCTAGTCTGAAGACTTCCAAACTGAAGTGTCAAAGTCTGAAGACTTATTCATATGTGAGATTATCTTTATTTCTTCAAGGATTCGGTCCGTATGGCTTAAGGATGACCTTATGGTTGGATACAGCACTTACGTGATTAATTATCTTTAATGGAATCAATTATGTTAATCAAATCTTTTGGAAGGCAAGCAAACTTGGAAAGTTCTACTTATGAAAACTAAGATCCTGATTGTATGGGCGAACAGGATTGACGGTTTTCATCTTAGTCATCAAACGGCTCGAGATCTCCTTAATTAATTTTGGCCAACGGGTTGATTGGAAGAATTCCTTTGGAAAGTGCCAACGGTCGTGATGGCATGAAGGAATATTTAAGGTAGACTCTTCAGCTGTTTGAGCATGTGCGTGAAAGAGGAATTCCAAAGTCTGAAGCTTCTTAGTTCCTTGCTATTTCATTTTATAAGCTCAAAGTTGTATACAAAAGAGAGAAACACTTAATGAGACTTCATGAGAGACTAGTAGAGACTCTTCACTATGAAATCAAGTTCACACTGCTGTAAAATCTCTTTTGATTCTTAGTGGAATCTAGCCAGTGGGCTGTCAGCGTGGGAGAGTAGACGTAGGCTTGATCTAAGCTGAACCACTATAAACCTTGTGTTCTCATTCTCTATGCTTAACTCCTTATTTAATTTGTAGCTTTGTTTATCTGTTTTAAATTCATTCATAGTCTGTTATCTTCTAAAGGCAAATTACTTCTACTAAAATTTGCGAAAAATTGTCTTCACACCTATTCAGCCCCCCTTTGGGTGTTCTTACTAGCCCTTTCAAACATGAACATCCCCATTCTCATAGACTTATTTCACCTTTGATTAGGGTCCTTCTAGATATTCACCTTATCTCAAGGTCCTTACAACTTATAGACATCTCGACACCTTATACCTTATTAATCGGTAATATCAATAGCGTTTTCTCAATATTGACAAACACTCTTGATAGTGGTAGAGCACTCTTCATATCAGCTCACTTGATGCTAATTATGACATTATCTGCATATTGACTTGTGTATATATCATTCGGTACTACTCAATCGGTATATAATAGTAACCTTTAAATATTATCATCTTCAAAACAATGGAGGAGATTTTTACAACTTTCTCAATATGTGTCTAGCTCTTTCCAACGCCACCTATTGTCACCATTCTCCTTGCTGATCACCGCCGCGTGGCCCTCATCGTCAGTTATCATGTAGATTGAAATCCCATTAAGGTAATTTCCAAATTTATATTGATCTAAATATTCAATTGCCTAAATTGTGATTATTCAATTCTCATCCAGTTCAATTAAAGTGTTAGATATTTCCCGAATAGGTAAGCTCTCCCATTTGAATCGTTATATAATTGTGGGTTTGATTTTTTAGGCTAACGATTGATCTTTATTTAAACGGCATCGTGAGAGTATGGGCATAAAACTTTTGTAGATGAGCGAGCATGGCTATGACCACTGGTGAACTATTTAGAGATGGTTATGGCATAACCACCATAAATACCATGTTCATCTACTATAGACATCCCCTCCCACACAGAAACAAATTTACTGTTGTTGAGTTATCTTTCCTTTCTTACATCAAACTTTCAATTTCCAGACACACATCTTCAATTAAAATCCGCCGTGTATCTTTATCTTATGTGTTGTGTCATCGATTAAATTTTGGTGTTACAACTTTGTGTGCTCAAGCTTTGTTGTCAATTAAATTATGGCATAGTTTATTTTTGTTTGGTTCTAGGGAAGTGGCTATATTTTGCAAGGTTTGTTGTCGATTAAATTCCGACACAATTTAAGTTTGTATAGTTCTATCTGAAATAAAGTTATGTTGTTTCTTGTCTACTTATGATATTTACTGTTTGGAGTTGCCACAAAAAATCGAAGAATGACTTTCACTGAAAGATTTTTTTTTTCGTAAGATCCAATTCCAAGGAGACGAGATTGCCTAGATACCTAGCCTATCAATATTTGCAGTTTTGAGAATCTAATAGCAAGATTAAATTCCTAGCAATGTTTGTGTCGTATACCTTGAAATGACAATCAAGAAATATAAAAGCATAATAAATCCATTAATTTAAATATGGAGAATAAAAACGAAACCTTAATAGAAATAAATTCATCACAGTCATGTAATATTAACATAAGGTAAGACTCAAGAGAAGTAATGCAATGCAGAAATTAAATCTAGAGCAGTTCTCTATCATCTTTCTTGAGTGTGGCTTTGAATCCTCTTGAGATAATGAAACAATTAGACATGCTTTGACCGCTTAATTTTTTGATTTTGATTTTTACTTCTTAATTTAGTGCTTTCGTTTGCTTTATGATTAATTTGCATGTTAGTTTCTACTCGAAGTTATGAGCAATATTTTTGTTAGATACAATTTTAGGAGGACTTCACTGTTTCCAGGTAAATTAGCATGTTAATCCACCTTCCGCATGCATTTTTTCTCTTTGTGAAGTAAGGTTGAAGAATTCAACCAAAAAAAAAAAAGTATGGTTGAAGAACTCTTACTAAAAACTCTTCAGACATTTATAGAAATGATTTGAAGACATAAATAATGATTATAAAATTGTCTTTCCATCAATACAATATCTATAAACTTATATTGCATTTGGCAATCAAGATAAAATTCATGATAAAATAAAATTGATCATATCATGTGTTTGGTACCTGTTTAAGATAGGATAAAGTTGGATATAATGGTGATATGGGCCGAATAAAATTATCTTATGGGAAATGTGGGATAAATGGGGATAGAATTTCTAATATTCATAATAAGAAAGTTATTTTGCTCAAATAAAAATTTCTTAAAATAAAAAAATTAAATTTGTATTTCAATATAAATAATATTTGAATTATACTATAAGAAATTCAAAATAACAGAAAATAACAATTTATTTTTATAATTTAATTTTATTTTTATTTATATATTTATCTTATAATATAAATTCAATATATAAATATAAATATATATTTTAGGTATTTTAGGTATATTATTAACAGTTTACTATTTTATAGAATTTTTTTAAAGAGCAAGAGAAAGGGAAGAAAGAAATAAAAGAAAAATTAATTTTAAAAGAAGGAAAATAAAATTTAAAAAAATAAATTAAATTAAAGTAGACAAGAATGTTGTGAGAGGCTTTTATTGGTTCATTTATATTAATATGTCGTTTATATGTATATATGATGTAAATATATCCGATTTTATCATTGTAATTACCAAATAATTGATAGGATTCAACGCTCAACCTCTCGCTCGATCTGTCATTTTGATTCTATTGTCGAAATTTTTGGATTTTATATCCTATCATAGTTAAAAATCCAGACGATTAAACAAGCCTTAGGAATTTAAAAATATATGGCCATTAAGTTTGGACTTGAGTATCTTCTCGACTTTATTCAATATCCTAACATTCTTGTCCACAAGACGACTTTCCATATGACCTATTCATCTATGAGTAATCATAGAATTTGTTGACAGTACAAAGAATTTTTACGCAAGAGGGAACCTATCCTTAGTTTGAGAGAAAACCTAATCATTTTTTTCCAAATCAATGTGGTAAATAGATGGTGTTGATGTGTCAACTTTTATAATTTTCTATATATTTTTTTCTTTTTTTCTTTCAACGGGCTGGGGAGAGTCATTGGTCATACGCGACAAGCCCCTCACCAGACCTGGTGTAGCTGGCAAGGGTGGACAACCCACAATGAAAAAAATAAAGAAATAAAAGAAAAGAAAAGAATAAAAAATTTCAAATATAAAATAAAATTTATAAAATTTAAAAAAAAATGCAAAAAACTGCTGATCATGCAATATAGGATGATTAGCGTCCACTATCAACAACTATCAATTAAAATTAGCTAGAAAGATTGCGTAGGCAAATCATTAAAAGGTTTGAAACTAAATTGAGTCAAATTAAAAAGTGTATGACTAAATTGGCATTTGTATAATAAATTTAGAATTTGTTTGATAATTTTTCCTCAAAGTTGGTAATTCATCTATTTTTTTTAGGACTAATGTCTTCTTGATTCAAGAATTTCAAATGAAATTTTCTTTAGGATCAATCTCTTCCTATTTCAAGAATTTCAAATGAAACTTTGAGAAAAAAGTGAGGATGGGGGGTCATGTTCATGCCCCGATCGGAAGCCCCCGGTCTAAGGGTCAACCGTCCACATCACAGCTTTATCAAATAGGTCATATGCTATTTGATCCTAAACTTGTATCATTTCACCATCTAGATAGAGGAAATCGTGTCAAATCAAAACAAAGTCGCTCACCGAGCAGGATCATGTCAAAATCGCTAGTTAATTATCACAAATGGCTGAAATCGCGAGGTGGAACGCTCTGACTCGCTTACGAGGATTACAATGGACTGTTGATCCACAAAAGGAGTTAGCGAAACCCTCCCAAAAATAAAGGATTAGGTCAAAAGGTCACCAAGACTTTGAAACCTTCGAAAACCGAAAAGAGAATGCTTAACTATATTGGTTCAAACAGTAAAAAGTCACGATGATTAGGTGAAGAAGGCCATTCATCTTCTGCTAGTTCTTTCTCTAAGCTGTCTCTCTTCTAACTTCAAAACGAATCTTGGGTCTCACTTTGGAGCAAACTCGATGTTCGAAGTGAATTTTTGCTGCATTTATTTTATGAAAAATGGACAATTTTAAAAAATATTTATTCATAAAAATAATCGTTTATATCACTTTAAAAAACTAGTCGGTAGAAAATGTTTTTGTTATCGACAATAATTTATGTCTAAATATTTTTTGAGATGATAAAAATATTTTTCATTCATTTATTTTTATAATCGATATAAGTGATTATTCTTTTCTTCAGATCATTCATTTCCACAAAAGAAATAGAGCCTCTATATAAAAATCTCAGTCTTTGTTTTGAATAACTATCGTGCTTTTAATATTCTCTCTTTCAATATTGATTATGGATAAATAATAAAAATCATTTGGTGACATGGCATTTTAATTATACTTTGCTTGATGATGTTATTTTCGAGTTAAATGCATAATTTTGAAACTAAAACTATTTTTATGTAACAAGTGTGGTTGTGTTTTTGTGAAGAAATTGTCCAATCAATTTTAAATCTATTGTACGGATGTCAATTGAATCTCAAATTTTTTAATTTTGCTAATTCAATTTTAGACTTATGTCGTAATTTCAATGCAATCCTTTCATCCAATTTCACTAGAAATCACTAATGTGACAATTCAATCATCGGTACTCAATTAAATCATCAAGTTAGTAATTTCTAGAGAAAATTAGCCGGAGGATTGCATTGGAATTGCCGACCATGTAAGACCACTGACAATAACAAAACCATCACATTTGTAATTTATGGTGAAAATCGGTGAAAAAATTGTATTGGAATAAATTAAAAGCCTAAGGACGATATTCCATATTAAGTAAAAGTTTAAGTATTATTTGTGACATTTTCTCATCTTCTTTCCCTTTAATCATTTTTCATGTCTTCCTTTTCCACATCCACTCAAACATGAGTCACCAAGTACACGAGAAATGACATGTTGCATCTTTAATGACATCATCGGATGGAAACTCGATGGGACCTAAATATGAAGTACGAGCTACGGTGCTTCATTATGAGGCCTTAAAAAAGAAGTTTGGATTCGAAATTGAGAGTCGAATTAAAATTGATGCTTTTTAGGGGAATTAGGCCTTCAAATTTAGTGGAGCTTTACCATAATATTATATATATATATATATATATATATATATATATATATATATTATAACGTAAGCTAGAAGACATCTCCTGACTTCGCTCAAAGTCAATAAACACCTGTCGGTAGGTCCTTGAAAGCTGATACCTTAACTATCCACTTAATCTCTGTCTGTGGGTGTTAGCGTTCTTGGTGATAGAGTCCTTTTCACACATTACCTTCCATTATATATTTTTTGAGGAATTGCAAACTACTTCCTGATAGACTTTTTTTTTTTTTAATAGCCAAAAGTCCTTTAGTTACTTTAAATTTGCATCCTAAACATCTTTCCTCGTAATATACGAGGAATTATAGCAAACTGTGGCGGTATGAAAATAAATATTCACACAAGAGGTCCGCAAATCGATGGTTTACTTACACTAATTGCGTATCCTCTATTTTTCCTTCACGTATTTTCCGGTTTTTTAAACTGGGAATAGTAGATGAATTCAGAAGTTTAATATACTTGCTATTACTCTAACACCTCCCCTAATGATTAAGTTATAGAGAAAATAATGGTTCTGGAGGAATATCAGTAAAACATGGGCTACTCCTATGCAAGTAGAAATTGTGAGATGTATTCCCAAAAAATGCTTAAACTATTGTACGAGGACGTGATTTCTTATTCGAATGGGGGTAGCACTCGTCACCAACCATTTATTATCTATTAAGTCTGGCAATTTGTGTCGATGTATCATAGTCATATTTGTAATTTGTGCAAAGTCATGTTGGTCTAAAACATTTTGATTTTGATTCTACATGATAAATAATTGACTTACTATGGCCGTATTAACCAAATAAACCAGTAAAACGAGAATCAAAACTTGAATGTATGGCCTAACATGGAATTTTAAACTCCATGGGATGAGAATTGCAGCTGGATAACGCGCCTAATTTACACACACAAATTCAATCCTTTTCCACAATGTATACCTCATAGGGTTACAGAATGACTTCGCCTTCTTATCAAATTCCATAGTTTGTTTATCGAAAGCCTTTTAATTATGTCATAATTTCCACATAGGTTTAAAGAAAAAATAGTTCAAAAAGTTCTAAATCTATTGTATATATGTCAATTGAATACTAAACTTTTCAATTGACCAATATAATCCTACATTTTTTTATGATTATATAATGTAGTCCATTTGACCAATTTAGGATGAAAATCCTTGACATGGTGGTCTAATCAATGCCCACCATTTTACATGGCATAACTGGCAATATACGTGTCCAACTCCACTCAAAACAACGCTATTTCAAGAGTTTTAATGATTTTATTTTTATTTTTATTTTGCATTTCCCTCACTAATCATCCCCCCATATAGAGCCAACAAGGATCACCAAAGCCTCAGTGGTAGCCAACAACCCTCGTTGGCTACGAGTAAAGGTGTGCTAGGCAAGGGTTTCCAACAATAAGAGGCCTCAAGCTATCCCCATTAACTCCATCTTGGAAGATGAACAATGATGAAAAGAAAAAATGAAAAGAAACAAAGAAAATTTTATAAAATCTATCTAAATAACATCATTTTAAATAAAGTCAAACAAGTCAAATCTTTAGTCATGCTACATAGGACAACCAACACTAACCAAACCGCCATGTTAGCGATTTTCGATCTAAATTAGTCGATAAAAACTACATTAGAAAATCATCAAAAAATTTAGGACTACATTGACAAATTGGAAAATTTAGGATATTTAAAAAAAAAAAAAAATTTAGACAATTTTCCCTAGATTTGAGTTTCTCTATAGACAAATTATGTATGTAATTTTTTAATACCAACTAGATAAGAAATCAACATACTCTAACTTTGCTTTCCGATACCAAAAGAATTTAGATAAACATAGTTACATAGATGACATGTGTAAATTCAAATTATGGGTACATTTGTTTCGGGAAAAATTCAAGATTTGGAAAATATTTTCCAAAAAATAGCCGATATCATTTACATAAACAAATGATCATTTTCAATAATGAAAACATTTTTCATTAACTAATTTTTCTAACCTTTCATTCATGCCTGTCACGATTGCCTAATATTTATTTTACATTTTTAGTGCACCTAATCAGATTCTCCTATTCCCAAGCCCAATAATGGTCGAGAGAGAACCCATAACAATTCACCCAAAAAAGAAAGGGTCGAGACTTCAATATTTTGTTTCATGTTGGGTATAAATCGGAAATAGGGAAAAGTCCAAGGGCATGCCAAAGTACTTTCCGATTATTACTTAGTACTTTCCCGAGGAATCCTATATATACCACAAAAAGCGGGACCCACCCCGCCAATGCTAAAGCAGAATATGCCCTTCCTCTCCACAGCAAAATCCTCTCTCTCTCTCTCTTCCCTCCTCTCCGTCTCTCTCGTAACGCTCGAATGCAGTAAAATCTTTTTCCCGGCGCGCGCGAGTTAAAGAAGCCATGCTTTTCTTGGAATTCGCGTTCTTCGTGATTCTCGCGAGCCTCGTCCTCCTCTGCGTCGTCGTGGCCAAACTCCGCGACGTGGCCGATAGACGAACAGCCGATCGGGCTCCGACCTCGAGCCTCGGATCGCGCAAGGACTCGACCGGCGAGGGAGGAGCCGGGGGACGCAACACCAGATCGGATTCCGACGACTCGGCAGCTCGAGAGCTCGCGAGCGAAGTCGGGATCGCCGGTTCCAAGGAACCGGATGGGGTTTGTGCAGGAACAGGGACGGAACCGCGGAGGAAGGAGTGCGATGAAATCGACCGAGGATTGGCCGACGATGACGAATGGGAGGGAGTGGAGGGGAGCCAGTCGGCGAGGCTTTTCGGTCGGGCAGTCCGATTCGCGTGCTCCGCGCGCAATGCTGGTTTGATCTCAGGAATCCACGGCGAGCCGACGATGAAGCTGTACGGACTCCATAGGGTCGCTGTCGAGGGGCCGTGCCGCGAGCACCGGCCGATGGCGTTCAAAGTCTCGGCTCGAGCCAAGTGGTTAGCGAACTTCATCGATATCTTTCTGGATTATCTGTTAACTGATGATTATCTATATTATTCTCTTTCTTTTCGAATTCGTAGTAGATTTTAATTTTTAGTTAATTTCTCTATTTGTCTTCTTTTATAAGTCGTGTCGGTGGAGGAGATTATAATTCAACGTCATTTAAGAAGCGAAAAAATTGTTATTTAGAAGCAATCTATATCTTCTATATTGATGTTATTATAATTATTTTCACTAATTACATATTAAAAAAACCGATCCCCTACTTTTAAGGGATCTTGATCACGGTATTAACTATTATATTTATCTTTCACATGCATCACTATTAGAATTTGATGGTACATCTCCTTTTTAAGAAAAATCAAACCCAGGAAGAATAATCTTTTTTTTTTTTTTTTTTTTGGTTGCAAGACCCTATATATTCTATCTATTATAGAGATTCGAACAATGTCTTCCTGTTCTAGCCTTATCTAATTTATAGCAATATAAACAGAAAAATAACGATTACAAATTTGTGGGTTGTGAGCCTAGGAATGCTTGGCAACGGCTTGGGAACATCAGCCCGGAGGTTGCCATGGAGGAATACATCGATCTTCTCTCGGAAAAATTTCCCAACTGGGTGCAGAACGATGCGGTCGTAAGCAGCCGATTTTGCTTTCTCCCATTCATGTCTTCTCTCTTTTCCCAAGAATTCCAGTTCTGAAGGATTTGCTCTGCTCTTTCGTCGGTGCTTTCTTGGTCAGGAAGATGAAGTTTGTACGGATGCCGAGGCATTTTGGAAGCTAATCTGCAATCTGAGGACAGTGATAGAGCAGCAAACGAAAATTGACCGAAACAGGTACCAAATCAGCATCTTGAGGACATTCCTAATGTCCCCTGAGCTTTTTTAATTTAATGTAATTGGTCCCACATTCGATATAGATCATTCTAAGGGAAAAAAAAAGGCAGTCCGCCGGATCATTCTAAGGTGATCAAACTTACATTTAATTAAGAAAAGTTATGGCACACGAGAAAAGCTGGTAAAACATAGATTGTAAAACTTTATATGAGTATAAGGGAAAGTTACGATCAAATGTTAAACTAATAATAACACAAAAAAGTATACTATTAATTTAGGTAGATTACTAATTTGAGAATATTGCAAACCATAGGACCCAAAACCTTACGACCACCAAAGAAAGATTACGGCATCTGAAGAAAGTTGTGAAAGGATGTTTTGATATGTAATTTACTATAAGTGAAGACTATGTATGCTGAAGAAAAGTTACAATCCATTAGCCAATTTACTAACAATAGAAAAAGAGATTTACTATTAATTTTGGCCGAATCCAATATTTTGTAGAATATTATACATGGCAGGATCCACAAAACTTATGACAAAAGAGAAATCACATCCCATAAGGAAAGGTATGAAACGATATGTAATTAGTGAGGAAAATTTCGAATATAAATGGCAGGATCCGGCCGTGTTCCTCATACGGGACTATGAAGGGGCCCCAGCATCTTCAAAGTTTGTGAAGATATAAATACACTTATTGAGAAAATAAACACTCTTGTTGGCAGTTTCTATGTTTTTTTCCTTAAAATGGAAGAAAAAGGGGAAAAAATTTGTAGGAAATCATCGTGAATATTGAATTGAGACCCTAATTGGAAGAAATTTGTCAATAAAGACAAAGCAGGTAAGAAATTTGAAAAGTTTGGGTAAAAAAGGAGAAACTACTAGATGAGTTGTCAATATGAAAAATTCAATATGAACCGCTGAAATGATGGGTCCCACAAAGACCCTTTCTGGTCCGACAATTTAATTTCATTTTAATATATGTACTAGGTTCACTGAATATTTTCTTGTGAAGAAAAATTAGTTGGAACTTTTTTTAAAACTCTTTTGAAGAGACCACTATCCATCCTTTCTAGCATGCTTCACAGATATTGACCTTTTTTTTTTCTTTTTCTGTAAGACTAACTTGCACCTTAATCCTCCATGAAGATTACAAAAGCTGAATCCTGCACAATGATCCTGATGTCACTGGCTCCATGATGCAGAAGACTTGGTGAAGAGGGCACCTCAAGAGTGTGTTCAAGCAATTATATTCATTAGGGAAAGGATTAATTTTTCATCGGTCGAGTTGTGCCGAACTCTTAGCCTAGCATTGAAGTTATCTTAGCTGATAGTAAATTAGGTTTTATTTGCATGTTTAGGATCAACGAGTACAATCTTTTATGCAATTTATGGCATCATGAGAAAATGGTGCTTCATCTTTCAAGGGTGGAAAATCCTTGCGACTATCAAATTGCTGCGCTTTGTAAATTTTATCTCTCACTCCTCAGGAAGTGCAGAAATAGAGAGGGGTTTCGAGTGTAATTTCGCACTAAAAATGAAGGAAAAACATTCCTTTAGGTTACGAATAGGATATGATATGAAATCCGGATTTTTAATCAAGATCCAGATTATTTAGGAATCGATATTAAGGTTGGATTTTATATATATATATATATATTTTTGATGAATCGTAATATTTTCGCTTCACGGCAAAGTAAACCCCTGGAGGAGCAGTAGAGTCACCACCACCATTGCTACCCCGGGTAAGTCGCAAGTTCCTTTCTCGCAAGGCAGATGATGCAGCGATTTGAACTTAGGACCTCTCTCGAAAGGAACCAGAGCTCAACCACTACGCCGCCACCACGGGTGGTTAAGATTGGATATATTTATATCATATAATGTACATTTTTTTTTATATATATAAATGACATAGCATTGTAAATGAACCTAAAATTCATGAACTAAGATGATGAAAATCTCTCGTGACACTATTCTCTAATTTATTTTTTTTATTTTTAATTTATTTTTCCTCTATTTTTAAATTATTTTCTTTATTATTTCCTTTTTTCCCCTTCCATCATTCTTTAATAAAATTTTATCAAATAGTAAATTGTACTAATATACCTAAAATATAAAAATACCTAAAATATATAATAAATATAAATATATAATTTATAGATTGAATGTGTATTATAAGATAAATTAAAGTTGAATAGATTAAATTAATTTTTTTATTTCTTAAATTATAATTGAAATATTATTTATATTGAAATATAACTTCAATTTTGTTAATTTAATAAGTTTGTTATTCAAGAAAAATAACATTCCTATTATGTACATTAAAAATCCTATCCACCTTT
This sequence comes from Eucalyptus marginata, assembly GCA_014182565.1. NCBI lineage: Eukaryota > Viridiplantae > Streptophyta > Magnoliopsida > Myrtales > Myrtaceae > Eucalyptus > Eucalyptus marginata. The sequence goes on from CM024593.1 coordinate 13,757,522, forward strand.
ATCCCACCTACCCCATGAAATAATTTTTATCCGATCTATATTATATCCGACTTTATCCTATCATAAGCAAGCACCAAATGTAAGATATGATAAATTATATTATATTCTAAATTTTATCCTGACAAACGCAACCTTAGTTCATTAAGGGTTTTCCTAGCATTTATTGTTTATGGGCATGATAGTAAATAGCCCATGTTTTGAAGATTTAGGGAGTTCATAATTTAATAAAAGTGAAATCATAAATACTGAACTAAAGTCACTTCAATTGTTTCATCAAGAACAAAATTGTTCATTTTCACCCTTGAAGTTACGCATTTGTTATGATGATAATTTTCTATGCTCAAGATTGTAATTTTGAATCCATGACCTATTGGATAATAAATCAGAGCATGATTTGTTCCCCAATTTTTGCCAAATCAAACTAGAATAAATACGGAATCATAGATTAGCACAAGAGAGAGAGAGAGAGAAAAAAAACCCCAAATAGAATCTCATGTTATTCACTTATGCCCATGGTCTTACTATTATCAAGTTTTGCTATTTTCCCTTCATGCCCTATTGGGACAATTGTCCCAAAAGTCCTAAATATATTATATGGCAACCAATTCAGTTTTAAAATTTTCAATTTTGTCAATTTAATAATAAATATTTTCACGATTTTCTAATATAGTTTTTCGGATAATTTGATCGAAAATCGCTAATGTGGATGACAACCATTCTACGGGCTCAATCAACGTTAACATGGAACAATTTTAGTAATTTTTTTTATAGAATTTATGATTATTTATTTATTTATTTTTCTATCATTGTTTATTTTCCTAGAAGAGCCAAAGGCAGTCATGGGGGCCTCTATGATGGCCGGCGACCATCCGACCACGTCCTCTTTTTTTTTTTTTATATTTATTTTATATTTATAGCAAAAACAAATAGAGAAAGAAAAAGGAAAAAAAAAATCAAGAAATTAAAATCAACATCACCGTCCGTCACTTGGTAGCATCGTTAGCCATAGGCGGGAAGTACTAATTAAATCACCACGTCAACGATTTTGAGGTGAAATTAGCTAGAACACCAAACCTTTATGTCAAAGGCAACATGCATATCTCCTAAGCAAGTTAGGCATCTTGGACATATACAAGCCACCAGCTTGAGGGGAAGTGTTAGAAGATATGCCGAAGATACAGATTATGGTGGATATATACTCGAGATTGTAATTGATTATAGTATCTAGGATTAGATCTAATATACTTCCTTATTTATTAAACATCCTCTGTATTATTTAAATCCTTTTGTATATTGAAACAATCAATGAAGTGCATAGAATACATTCTCATACATTCTCTTCTATTCTCTTCTATTCTTCTCGCTTCCACTCTGTTTTCTATCACCCATCCCTCTCCAAAGCTTTCATCTCTCTTCGGCGTGTGATTTCAAGAATTTTCTTCTTTATTTCTCTTTTGAGATGACGATGAAATAACTCTTCTTTTCAAGCCTTGCTCATGGAAAGTTTCGCCTTTGATGATTAACTATGAGATGCTCCGAGGTGAGGCTGATGTTATGTTTGGATAAGGGTGTCAACGATATAGTTTGGTTCGGATTTTCAAGAAATTCAAACCGAACCAAACTATTACGCTATACACCTAAACTGAATCGAACTGTCATGTTGCACGCCTAAACTGAACCAAATATGTTCCTAATTGAAAATCCAGTTCAATTCGGCTTTTTCTTTTCTTTTTTTTTTTTATTTTGTCTTTTACGTTTTTTATCCTCCATGGTTTTTGCCTTCATCCCCTCTAGTCCTCTCTCTATCTTCTGCTCTATCTACTCTGTAAAACGTAGCTTGCTTAGATCACTTCTGACTCACCGAAAATGGCCGAAACCTATCCACAAGGCAACGATATCAGTTCCCTCCTCCTTAATCGCACCGCTGTCGCTGTGGTCGCGTTCACCACCTCTACCAGCTGCCTCTAGTCCTCATTCTCCAGCTCTGCCTTCGGTTGCTGCCACCTCGATCACATTCGCCTCTTCAGGAGCTCCTTCTCCCGCCACCACAGCAAGCCACCTCCGTAGCTTCTTCTAAAACATCTCTTGCTGACTAAAAGAAGCGTCTTTGCAAGCGAGAGCACAAAGAGAGAGAGAGAATGAATGACGCCTGAGCCACAGGAGACCAGTGAAGTGTTGTCATCCCGGAACCGCCTCGTGTTCGCCTACTATGTCACCGCATTTGATATCTCTCTTGATCCTCCAATTGCCGTGAATCACGGTCCCAATCTCGCCTCGCTGTTGTGAAAGTATATAATTTAAGGTTCCTTAGGGAATTTTTGAGAGGGGTGAAAAGAGTTCCATTTTTGTTGAGAGTTTTAGTTCGGTCTGGTTAACCAAACCAAGTTGAACTGAAATCACCTGAACCGGAAAAGAAAAATGCTCATTTTTTCATTATCCGAACCAAAACTGAATATAGTTTGAATCGGTTCCAATTTCGATTTGGTTTTGAGACGCCTATGTTTGGATGGGAAATATGGACCACTTTCCATTTTTTAAATCTAGATCAGAATCTAGACATGGGATCAAATTCGAACCCCTGTTCTAACCCCTATTTAGATTGATTTTTGATATTTTTGTTCCATTTTTTCCTATTAGGATTCTGTACTTGGACTCTTAACAAAACTTGTTTGTCATCATGTTGGCTATGTTGTATGTAGATTTTGTGATTTTTAGACTTGTTTTGATAGAACAAATCCTTGTGTTCTGCTGTTTTGACAACTTTCTAACATGCTGTTACTTATTGTCTGATTTTTGTAAAATTACATGTAGCTAGTTTAGGAAAACTTTCTTCACAAAAGTTGTTCGTTATTATATCCTACATATTAGTGAATTTTTTCATAACTAGATTGTTGATGGACATTATTCAATTTTGCTGCAACATCTTACTTGATCGGGAATTTTCCTGATATGAACATAATTGTGATTGTTTAGTTATAACTTTTATATTAGTTTGTGCATGAAATTAGGCCATATCATCTTCATGGAAGCTATTCTAAATACTTTGATTTTTGTTTTTAAACAATTGGCCTTTTCAAATTGCATCTTTCAAAAATACTTTGATACATGTGATGTTTTCCAAAAACACTTTCCAAGAAATTCTTTTCTAAAGCTCAATTTGGCTTAGAGGAAAATCGTGGTTTGGACCATATTCAAAATACCTACGATGCTTATGAGTGGATTTATGCGAGTCCCAGGATAGCTTTGGCAATTGAATGTGTTTCATAGCATAGATATTCCTTAATCTAAATATTTCTAACATTTTTAAAATTCTGATTTGACATCATGAAAATCACGATTTGAATTGTATTCAAAATACCTGCGACGCTTGTGAATGCATTTATGCGAGCCCCGGGCTAGCCTTAGCAATTGAATGTCTTTTATAGCTGAGACATCACTTTGTCTCAAAAAAATGTTAGTGGATGATTTCGAAAGATGTCTTTGAAACATCACATGTACTCTCCATGCATACAATTATGTCATACATTTAGAATTGCTAGTGTTTGTGATTAGCGCATGTCCTTGATAATAAGTGATTCGTTGACGGTTCATTTTCTTGATTGATTGATTGATAAACAAGGTCCAAAAGACCTGCATACATATTTAATTCATGCAATGCATGTGATTTTTAGATGTATGATATGGTCGATGCATGTTATTGAGTGAAAGCTCTAGGATCACACACATCACTTAGTTATGAGACTTATAAATGTTATTGGTCATGCGAGGACACAATTGGTCAATAATGGCAGTCGCATTATTGAACTTTAGTGGGACCCATGCTTGAAATACAAAGGCGGTCGCATTGACCTTTCGCATTGAACTTTCTTTAAATGAATGATCTTGACATGATATCATATTTTTTATTGTTTTGATATGTATGCTTGTTTATTTCCATTGTATGTACCTAGTTATAGGTTTCTAGATTAGGTTTAGATTAAGATCTCGAATATGGAGAAAGCGCGAAGATGGTGGAGGTCGATGTCCATTCCAACCATTATCATGTACTATTCATTTTCTCGACATATGTCTCGGGTTCCATTTGTTGTATAAATCCCGATAAGTTGCAGGTTTTCTTTCTTTCTCTTATCTTTTTCAATTGTATTTCTCTTTTATATTTACTAGGATTGCATGATATAGTTACTGCTTTCCTTGATTGTTTACTTATTGTCTCGTAATTTCAATTCCATTGATTGATTGCTTTCTTTTCTTTTTTTTTTTCTAGAAATATAATAATATGAAAATGACCAACCACGCATGATCGTTTAGTTTAGGACTAACGATCCTGAAAATATAAAAAAAAAAAATGCACGGACACATTAGGTAAACACAACATACTATTTAGGTACCAAAATGGCGCTAATAGAAATATTAACGTAACATAAATCTCCAAACCTAGATATTTAGTTGCATAGGAATCGAGAAAACATTCTTGACCCTCGATTGGATTTTCTAGCCAACCCCCGAAACAAAACTAGTGGCAACTCCATTCTTATTTTTAAATTGTCATAAACAACTAGACCGTTTAAATGAACCCATCGCGTAGGGTACAAGTTTCGATAAAACTCACCATGGTTTAGCATACTCAATGTGCTAGTACCCCAAAAGATGAAGTGATGTCATTCTTAAGAGCAAATGATATTATCAAGAGAAATACCATGATAAAGGTACCTTTAAATCCGATATTCACATTTGACCTCCTCTCGAGGTGTGTCGCCCGTGTAGGCATAGGTCGCGACATTCCGCTATCACGCGGAGTACGAGTTTGGGAGAACTCGCGATCTAATGGAGGGAACTCACCAGAGGTCTAACTTGATAGGCGAGATGATGACGTCTTTCGGAACACAAGTCATGAGGGAACTCTTGTGATCGTGATCAAGTATCTCTAAATCCAACATTTCCCCCCTTCCGCTCCTCATGATGAGGGATGGAGGGTAGCAAGATCAGGTCGTGACTGTGACATCCTAAATTTCGACCCCATTTCGATAATACGAAATGTGCATTTCGTCGACGCACCTATGGTCCTTTTTCTCGAAGCTGATCACTCTCGAGTTAAGTAATCTATTAGGTGAAGCCGTTAAGGAAAATAAATGCGGCAGACTTGAGAATTCGATCAGAAATCGGCTGTTCGACCATAATAATCGGCAAGGGTCAATACGGCACTGTTATAATCAAATAGTGATAGGATATAGGTCGATTCGATGGAAAAACGTAATTGAATTACGGGTGATTCCACATAATTGCGAAATTCACGTCGAACGGCAGTAACTTGATTTTCTGTCAAAATTATACTTAGTACACGTAATTGAAATCTTGTGATTTTTATGACAACCTAAAATCGTCTACGAGTCGGAAATGCACAAACATGGATCGAAAATTATCGACCATAGGTCAACCGCACTAAAATCCCTAAAAGCTACCCGTTATGGTAGGTTGTACTAAAATCGCGTTTGGTTGATTTTAACCACGAAATTGAATTCGTTTTCGAGAATCGGACGTTCGAGCGTGTCACGATTTATTTTTAGGACACCGTCTCATCTTTCGGAAAAATTCCGTCGAGCTCGGGATTTTGCGGAAAAATGAATTTTGGCAAAAAGAAAATTAAAGTGGAAATTCGTATGGGCTGCTTAATGGAATTAGTTGGCTGCCCAAAAGGCTTTATTTTGGGAAGAAATGAGAAGAAAATGCCCATTGGAGGACCTCTTGACAAATTGGCATGAAGACTTTGGGGCCAATTGTCATGATGGGTTGATATTTTGGCCTAGGCTTGGATTGGTTGTTGGCTTGACTTTCTTTCCTTCCTTTCTCCCTCTCTTTCCTCTCTCATTTCCCTCCTTTACGTGTGCGTGAGCCCCCTGCAGTAGCAAATCAGCTCCCTTTCTTTTCCTTCTTCTTCTTCTTCTTCATTTCTCTTCCACTGTCCAACTCCAGCAGCCCCTTCTTCCCTTTTATTTTTGCTACTGCTGCCCAACCCACCAAAAAAACCACTTCTTCTCCACTTCCGCACCACCACAGCCATGTCCAGCCGCCGTCCCGACCTCACCGTCTGCGCCATCAACCCCTGCGACCAGCTGCTCCACAGAACCGAACCAGCCACAAACCGTGAGCTTGTGGGCTATTTTCCTTCGCCATTAGAGCACCGTTGGAGACGCAATACCGCCACCATCCTAATCCGGTGAGTTAACTCCCTAATCCTTGATTAGGTTGTTAATTGCACTTAGGTGGTTAGATTAGTGCTAATTAGCTTAGTTAAATTAGTATTAAGTGAGATTAGCCTTAAGATGGATTAGTGTTAATCTATTTTGATTAGATTAGCCTTAAGATGGATTGGTATTGATCTAGTTGGTTGGATTAGTATTAATGAGGGTGATTTAGCTTGATTTAGTGGATTTCTCCCGGATCAGTTTGCTGGATGCTCACTGCTTGCCATTTTTGTGGGGAACAATGTTTTGCAATTTTGAGGTTTCTTCCTTCTTGAACAATGTTCTAGACATCTTTAGCTATGACATATATTTTACTCAAGATTTTAGGGATTTAAAAGAATAAGATTTCATATTCGTTATTTGCAAAACAGAATCTCGGATTATGCTAGAAATAGTGATCTTTTGGTGTTCATATGATTTTTATCAACTCTTAGGGTTAGATGTTCGAAAGAGTTTCTTCAAAAAAGTTGTTCATAACATCTTGTAGTTTAACAAATTGAATGTATTAGATGTGTGCGAATGCGTGCATGCAAGGGTAAAAAATGTTAAAGATGTTGAGCCAAATTATGTAGTTTCTTGATGTGGACCTATAGCCACAAATTCGAGGTTTATAGGAGTATGATTTTGAGATGAACTTGCTTGGAAGTTTCTCCAACGTATACAACGCGGAGAAACAAATTGGGCAAATTTGAGGTTTATAGGAGTATGATTTTGAGATGAACTTGCTTGGAAGTTTTTTCAGCGCATACAACACGGAGAAACAAATTGGGCAGCTTCTCCTCGGTCATGAGATGGCAATGCGGAGAAACAAATTGGGCGAGGTTTATAGGAGTATGATTTTGATATGAACTTGCTTGGAAGTTTTTTCAGCATATACAACGCGGAGAAACAAATTGGGCAGTTTCTCCTCAGTCAAATCTACGTGCTTATGAGATGGCATGTGGTTACCACTTTAATTCAAAATCACGCACATGTTGTCCTGCTAACACCACTTGTTTCATTTATTTTAAGCATATACATTTAATCGATGTTAATGCAGTTGTTTGAAGTGAAATGAGGCTTAATCAGTAAGCAAGCCAAAGGATTGACTTTGAAGCTTGTAGGCACCACAAAATCAAATTCGCACACTTTGCCAATTTGGAAAAATGGAAACTTTGGTAAGTGGGATTTCCATTCATGGTAACTTGGTAATTTTATCTAAAAGAAGCAAGTCGATCACTTCATAGTTCCACGAAATACCCATTAAGAAGTGCATCATCCAAAAAGAGGCTAGCACATACTTATGAAATGCCTTACTTAAATATTCATAATGTGAGAGTGGATGCATATACACATGTGACTCCTCATGGCCAACTAGCACATGGTTTTGAAGTGGTAAAATATAACAAAATCCGCAACATATTCAAATTTTAGATCAAATAGACAAGTTTTGGACCTCAAACTAAACTGAGTTTTGGAAAACACAATTTATGGACACGAACACAGTTTTTTAACGGTTTTGGAGATATACTACTCTCATTCTAGAATGATCTGGGCTATGGTGTCTTCATGAAAAGTGTTCATTTAATTGTTCTTTAAAACATATTCTAATTTGAGAATTTTCTGAGCTCATTTGATTATGTTTTTGGAATTAAACTTGAGGCGCACGAGTGGCCCGATTTATGCCAATTAGGACCGGTAGTGGTTTTGTGTTTGTTCTTGATGTTGTGCTTGCTGGAAAATGAATATTTGGTGATGTGGTTGACTTTTGGCATACTTAGGATTTATGCGTGATAATATGTGAATGGTTATTCTATGATGGTTGTTTATTATTATTGCAAAAGATGACCTTATGAGCTTTTTTAATTAGAAAAACAATTAGGTGTCGGGTTGGACACCAAAACTTATTTGCTCAACAAAACAATGAGGTTTTAAATTAAGTGTGTGCAAAGTTTGACGGATTAATTTTGAGTACGTGGGCACCTACGAATTTAAAACTAAAAGTTTTGAAAAAAAAAAAAAAGGGGATACTAAAGATTGTCTTCAAAAAGAGGTGTTTGGAAAATAAAATAGAAAATAAATGAGGTGTCGGGTTTAGAGGCCAAATTTTATGTGTTCAATAAAATGAGGAGGTTTCATACTAGATGCATGCAAATTTTGGCAGGTTGATTTCAAATATGTGACCCCGTGCAAATTTATTTCAAAAGCTTTAAAGAAAAAAAAAAGAGTTACCAAGTTGATTTTTGAAAGGGAATTTTTGGTTTTCTTGGCTATATGATGGCATTATGCGTGATATTGATGGTAGTTATTGAATTGTAGTAGAAAGCTTAGTTTTATGGGCTTTTAAATGAAAAAATGCTAGGTGTTGGTTTTTGGACGCCAATTCTTATGTACTATATAAAACCGTGGAATTTCAAAATAGGAGCATACTAGGTTTGACGGTTTGCTTTTAATTATGTGACCACGCACGATTATGTTTTTCGAGATTTTTAATACGAAGAAAAGCGGCCAAATTCATTATTTGAAAACGAGATATTTGAACGCAAAGCATGGTGCTCTTGGCCAAATATGTGCTCGTGTGATCACTAAGTGAACCCGTCCTGATGCGTATGAATATGCGGGACAATGCTCCTGTGTGGAATGCTGTCTAGGCGGGGGTTCTAAACGATGTCGTTCGAACGATGCTCCTGTGTGGAATGCCATCTAGGCGGGGGTTCTAGATGATGCCATTCGAACGATGCTCTTGTGTGGAATACCGTCCAGGCGAGGGTTCTGGATGATACCGTGCCCGACGGGGCGGGACAACGCCCGGTTATACCTATGACATCCTAAATTTCGACCCCATATCGATAAAATGAAATGGGCTTTTTGTCGACGCGCCTATGGTCCTTTTTCTTTGAGCTAATCACTCACGAGTTAATCAACCTATTGAGTGAAGCCATTAAGGGATACAATCACGATAAAATCCCTAAAAGCTACCAGGTAGGTTAGATTGTACTAAAATCGTGTCCGGTCGATTTTAACCATGAAATTGAACACAATTTATTTTTAGGACCTCATCTCATCTTTTGAAGAAATTTCATCAAGCTATGAATTTTGCTGAAAAATGAAATTCGACAAGAAGAAAATCAAGAAATTCATATGGGCACCTTCAATGGAACTTTTGTACTTCAAATTGAATTGTTTTGTGAAGGATTGAAGGGAAATTTGTATGGGCTGCTACCATGGCATTTTTGGCCATCAAATTGAAGTTGTTGTGTGAAGAATTGAGAAGAAATTGTGGAAATTCGTAGGGGCTGCTGTTGTGTGAATTTTGGACACCAAAAAGCTTTAATTTGTGAAGATTTGGGAGCTAAATTGCCATTGGATGAAGCCTTGACCTTTGGCTGAAGACTTTTGGGGCTCAAACTTGAGTGCATGGGATATTTTGCAACCAAGGGATTGGCCAAAGCCTTGACTTCGTCTCCCCCTTGTGCCCCCTCCTTCCTCATCCATTCGACCAACCCCCTTTGCAGAACAGCTTCTTCTTCTTCAGCTTTCTTCTTCACTTCATCTTCTTCATTCTTCATTTTCCTTCTTCCATTGCCGCTGCCGTTCACTGTACCGCCTCCATTTTCGCGGAACAACCACCTTAGCGCCACTAGTCCAGTGGCCATAGCACCGCCAGCCCTCGCCTGGCCGCTAGCCCGTCGACCAGCTCCTTCCGCCAACCAGCCTCACACGTCCACGCTTGTGCTCGCCCGAGCCAGTAGACGCTCCGCCCGACCAGCCGCTTGACCACCGTCCGTCCCCTGCTCGTCCAGCTACCGTCCCCGCGCCCGCCAGCCATCAGCGCCACCAGTTAACCATGTCCAACCTACCTCAGCCCCCTCGAGCAAAACCAATTGTCCAGCTCAGCCGTGACTTGCAAGGCTATTTTCAGCCCCGGTCGGCCCTCCGTTGGAGATGCCGTAGGCACGGGATCTCACCGTCTTCGCGTCGTCATCGCCATGAACCCGTTACCTCGCTAATCCGGTGAGTTAACGCCCTAATCTTTGAGTATGAAGTTAATTGCACTTAGTGGATTAGTTTAAACTTAAGTATGGATTAGTGGTTAGTTTAGTTAGTGTAACTAGTAGTTAGTTAGTTTAGTTAGTTGAACTAGATAGTTAAATTAGTTAGGTGGTTAGTTAGGTTATTTAGTTAGCTTAATTAGATTAAATTAGTTAGCTTAGTTAGATTAATTCAGCTCAATTAGGTTAATCCGGTTAGCTTAATTAAATTAATTAAGTGCATTAATTTAAATAATTTACAATTTATTTAATTAATTATAGTTAGCGTAAATTGTACCGGGATAGCCGGTTAGTGGAATTTTACGTTGATCGTAATGGATGCGTTGATTTGTGAAATTGGTTGCTAAATTATGCAATTGAGTGCTTGGTGATGATTTTTTATTATTATTGCAAAAATATGATTTTTTTGTATTTAATTAGAAAAATACCGGGTATCGGGTTTTGACGCAAAAATATTTTATGTACTATATAAAATCGTGGAATTTTGAAATGAGAGAGTATCACGTTTTATGGTTCGATTTGACCGTGTGACCACGCACAATTATTTTACCGGGTATTTTTAATACAAAGAAAATTGGCCAAGTCCATTATTTGAAATGGAAATATTTGAGTGCAAAGCATGATATTCTTGGCCGAGCATGGATGTGCGTGTGATCACTTAAGTACCCTAATGCGTTTACGTGGGGTAGTGAACCCGTCCTAATGCGTTTACGCGGGACGATGCCTGATTAAGTTCAAATGTCCTTAACAACGGATGCCGGTCGCATTAGAAGCTAGGCCGATGCTCTTTATGGAATGCCGTCCTGATACATTTATGCGAGACGTTGCTGTGCTTGACGGAGTGGGACGATGCCCGGTTATGCCGAATGACTGCCGATTGTTGAGTTTGACATGGCCGATGGATCGTAATAACTAGGACACGTGTGAGTGATTGAGATAGCCGTGCATGATTATGAGACAAAACTGTATGGCACGAAATGGGACGTGTCATAACAGTTTGGCCTTATAATTGGGACCTCTGGGATTGTTTGAGAAACGAATTGAGGCGTTCTAGTTATTGAATGCATTTACTATATGCATATGATATATGAGATGTACTAACATGCAGGGAGGTGCTAAGGCAAGGTAAATCCTATATGGTGCATATTTAGGCTGCCTCTAGGTGAATTCTCATCCTAATCGGGGTTTAGGGTGTAGACTCACTGAGATTTATCTCACCCCGTCGTGGTTAACCCCTTTTTCAAGTCCTTAGATGGAGGTCCGTCACGTCCGTTTTGGGTGTCCACGGGAGGTGAAGACCGAGACTGCCCTTCTCCCTATCCACGGGACCACCTGGACCCATGAGCTCGTAATAACCACTCTTTGGGTCGATGAGGGTCTACCTCACTTGGTACCTCATCACTTCAAAGTGTGGTTCCGTAACGGGCCTAACGAGGTCCGGGAGGGCCCTTTGGAGGGTTTTAACGGGCCTGCCGTCAAAACCGAGTATGAGGAGGTACTTGGCCCTTGTGTTTGATATCAATATACTAGATGATATTGCGAAGAACTCGGGGCTTGAGGCTGAAGGGTCAGGAGTAGAGGTAGCTGATCCCTTGGACATCGTCATCCCAGATGGTGTCGTGGTGGATCCGGAACCCAAGGCGGAAGTGTCCGGAGTGTAGATGGCCCAATAGTTTCTTTTGAGTTAGGCTTTTGTATATAACTCTGTAGGGCTAACCTGGTTTGTTTATAATGTGGTTTGTGTTGAATGGCTTGTCTTTCTACTATCCCTATGTTGATTGTTGTTTGGGGTTTTTTCAATTCACTTCCGCATGTGCATAAAACGAGTGGGTTGGCGACGCGTCTTGGGAACGTCACAATTCTATCGACCATCGAGGGATGTTTGCGCACTCGAGATTCGGGGCGTGACAATGCCCGATGACTGCTGACTGTTGAGTTGGCCATGGCCGATGGGTCGTAATAATTGGAAGACATTTGAATGGTTGTGATAGTTGCGCCTGATTATGGAACGAAATTGTGTGGCACGGTATGGGACGTGTCATGACAGTTTGGCCTTATAATCGAGACCCATGTGATTGAAATGATGTGTTCCGGTTATTAAACTGTGATTTCTGCACTGATGATGGTATATATGTTGAGCTAACATGTAGGTACATGCTGAGGCGAGGTAAAATCTGTATGGTGTATGCTTAGGACCGCCTTCGAGGTGAATTTGCGTCCTAATTGGGGTTTAGGGTTTTGACTCATTGAGATTTTATCTCACCCCGTCGTGAGCTAACCTTTTTCAGAGCCGTAGCGTGGAGATCTACTGAGTGCGGATGTGGTGGGCGCAAGATGCAACACCTTTTGACTAGCCCTGCCATTAGCGAAGTTTAGGATAACCCTGACCCCTAAAGGTTTCTGAGATGGTAAGTTGGAAGTTACCAGTATAAGGACTTGTAAATCATTAAACTTCCTAGGGACAACAATGGATAAATAAGTCGTGGTTTTTATGGGAAAATTGCGATCGTGTTTTATTATCCCTATGTTTGTTTATTGACTGGGTGCTGTGTTTAATTCGCTTCCGTATGTGCTTAATTGAAAAATAAAGATAAAAAAAAGAATGGGTCGGCAACACGTCCTGGGACGTCGCATTTTCAGTCAACCATCGAGAAATGTGCGCGTGCCCGGGGTTCGGGGCGTGACAATACTTCACAACTTTATCCCATCAGATGGATCCGCATGCTCGTGGTTTGCTTTTCAAGATTATCTTTATGGTCCTGGTTTTTCCAGCTCGCATATCTTCTCTATTAGCAGTTGATCCATAATTAAAGTGGGGTTTGTGTTCTTTGGATTGATGTGCGGTCATGTTTTGAATGCATCTTCATCTTTACATGGGGTGAGTTAGCGAAGATGGAGCACCACACACATGCTTTAGCACCGGAGCGCTCTCGACTAACTATCATGACGTCGCATTCCTACTTTGGCCAAGGGCATCCCTTCCATTCTAGTTCTTGATACTGTTTTTTCAAATTTAGACCGAGTCATTTGGATAATCCAAAACCTTAATCAAATCTCAAAAGCACTTGCTCGAAACGTCTAAAGCGGTAGAGGAGTAAGAGAGTTTTATCAGCTCAGGCACCAAGCACGGAAATACATGTTTTTAAAAGCGAATTGAGTGGATGGCGATGCCGCTGCTGCTACAAAAGGGAAGTCGTCCGTTCCCTCCCTCAGAAAATCTTGAAGAGTAAACCACCGTGAGTAACAAAGAAGGGAGCGAACACAAGCGGCTCACTTGCCAGAAGCTGGATGAGGATGTTGAGTGGTGGGCCTGAAATGTCCTTTTGTGGATTGCCAATGGCATCTCCCTTCTCAGCTGCAAGGCGAAGCATCCTTCCTTCATGAAGGGTCAGGGTCCTCGCATGCTCCAAAGCACTTGCTTGAAAGCAAATTCAAGACTTATGGAAAAAAATCTGTTGAGTCACACAACTTTTCTTAGCAGGTCACTGAACCACAACAGACGAGTATATCGAAAAAAAACTAGCTTTTCGAGCAGTTGGAGCAATTGCATACCCTAATGTTCTCTATTGCTTTGTCCCATGCTCCACCAGTGTAAGATGCCCAAGTTGCAATCTGTTCAAAACCAAGCCCAATGGATAATCTTCATCAGGAAAATACCACAATCAAATGAGACAACTGATGTGAAGCTACAACAATTTTCATTAATAATGATAATAGCATTAACCAGCAGCTCACCAACCTACACAGATTTTGTTCAACAATGCAGAAACCACAGTTTCTTAACCTCTTTTAACAAGCACGCTATCAGAGAAACATACCTTAAGCAACGTAAACTACCAAAATAGATTGACAACGTCAAGAACTACCGAACCCTTATAAGTGATTCGTTCTCTCTCAATGCAAGATTGAAATCCTTTGGCTCTTGTGAGAGAACTCCTTACATACCTAACCACATTTCGGATACGTGCAATGAAGTCACGTACCGTAGTCAAGCCATATCTCACAATCAAATTTAATATATGAGCTGTACACCTCATGTGCAAAACACTACCATCTAATATCAACGACTTTTCTTTCGAAAGTTTTTCTCTCAAATAGCCAATTGCAACATCATTCAAGCTAGCATTATCCACGGTTCGATTCCCCACTCCTCAATGCATTTCTCTACCATTTTCCCAATCTCCCTACCCTTGTGACTATGCATCACCATAAAGTTGATGATTCTTTTATGTAACTTCCAATTTTCTTCAATAAAATGTTAAGTGAGACACAAATAATTCATATTTTGATTGGAACTCCATGTATCAGTCGTGAGTGCGATCCTAGAATTAATCTTTCCAAAATAATTCTTCAAAAAAGTTCTTTTACATAAATACAACTTCATGCAATCTTTTGTCACTGTGAAATGTGATAAATGTTTGAAGAGAAGTTATAACTCAGTAACAAATTCACGAAATCCAACACGCTCAACCAATAAAAAAAGGTTGCTCATCAAGGATGATGAACCGAGTAAGCATGTGCCTACAACGTTTTTGATTGAATGACCATATCGATAAGACGCTACCAGTACTAGTGTGGCATCCTAGAATTTCATGACGACCTCTAGATGTGCTATGAACCCTGAATAGGTGATGGAAGCACCATCAATTTATATTGTAGCCTTTAGACCCATGATTCACAATAAATTAAGGCCAAGCATTCTAATGGACAATTATTTGATGGGGAAAATTCTATTCTTGGCCGTGCGTTTTGTAAGTTGGATTTTATCAATTTATGTTGCAAGTTTTATGGCCCTATAAATTGCAATTAGGTATTTATATAAGTGGGGATTTAGAGTAGATTATTAAAAGAGGGAGTGGCCCAAAATTTTAAGCCCAAGACCAGCCCCACCGTTCGGCCACTAAGGCTTGGCCTGTGAATCCCAAAGAAAGGGGGCTACCGTCGACCGAAAGAGGAGAGGCGGATTAGGATAGGGGGGTTTTTTCGACCGAGAGAGAGAGAGAGAGAGAGAGAGAGAGAGAGAGAGAGAGAAGGAGAGGAAGAGAGAAAGACAGGAAGGGAAAAAGGAAGAAGGAGGTCCGTCGCTGCCGTGCGTGCGCCGACTCCCGCCGTCGAGCCGCCTTGCCCCTCCATTGCTTGCTGTGTTTTGCTTGGATTAGACGCAAATAGAGTCCATTTATCTACCCTTTTGCTAGCTGTGATGTGAGTATGTTGGATGGTAAACGTTGGATGTGGTAGAGGTGAGGAAATTTTGAAGCATTGGGGAGAAGTGTCTTGGCTTTGCATGCTGTTTTCTGGAAAATCAGTCCGACCCTCCATGAGTTTGTGAGCTGCATGTAACTTTCTAGTTGGAATCTCACCTCGACCTCTTGATGAAAATGCTAGAGGACATCTTGAGGAGTAACATATTAAAATTTGAGATAAAACGGACAAGTATTACTTGGTGAAATGATTTTCCTTTGGAGAAACTAGATCTGGATTTTGTTGTGCTGACCTTCAGTGACTTCGTGAACTGTAAAGCGACTTTTTAGTTGGAATATCACTTCGACTTATTAATGAAAGTTCTAGAGGACTTCTTGACGTATAACATATCAAAAAGTGAGAGGAAATGAACAAGTATAAGTCGGTGAAACCATTATTCTTTGAAGAAACTGAATCTGGGAAAAACGTTACCTTGACTTAGTATGATTCTGTGAATTTTTATAAAATCATCCAGTTAAAATTTGACCTTTTATCCTTAATGAAAGTTGTATATGACATTCTGAGGAATAACATACTGAAAATTGAGAAGAAATGGACATGTGTAGGTCGGTGAAACGAATTTTCTTTGAAATGAGTTAATCTGGAAAAACAGTACCGAGAATAGGAGGAATTAAATTGTCTATAGCTATTAATCTAGAACGAAATGGATTTATATTTCTTCATGAGATATTTACCTCTAAGTGTTGTCTATAACATATCAAAATGTCAGAATTTTTGGAGTTCGTTTGGGTATTTAATCGAAATTATTTTCGAAACTGTGCAAACTGTGATACTGAAATTTTGAATGTTGTGATGCATGGACCGTGCTGAATTGTATGAAGTTCTTTTGGTATGGTGTTCTTCATGAGATATTTGCCTCTAGATCTCATATATAAAGTGTCAAATTTTCAAAATTTATTAAGACCGTTTACTAATTTTCCTAGAGTTTTAACTAAAAGAGTGCATTCTGTTTTATCCAAAAATTGATGCATTTTCAAAATTTAATGAATTTCTCTATGTGATGTATTGTCTTGAGTAGTTGTTTTTGCTACACATGTGGTGAAATTTGGCATGTCATATAACATCAAAAGTTGGTTTAAACCTTTGACATTATTGCATCAAATGTCATGTTGAAAATAAAGCACACATGTGAATATAAATTGTGAAATTGATGATGCTGTCGGAACCTTGAGTCGACGATATCCTCGGGAGTTTCGAGATGCCCGGAGGTGTGTGCCGGATGTCCTCAGGAGTTTCGAGATGCCCGGAGGTGTGTGCCGGAGGCTCATCGCGATGCCAGGTTGGGTGCGAGCGATAAAAGAGGGATGTAAACATTGATCCCTAGAAAGAAAGATGAAATGAGATCCTCTTAAAAATTGAAAATTGAATCATGTGCATAGGTATGTGCATATGGCATGGTGATATATGCATGACTACACGATGATGTATGCATGACTGCATGGTAATGTATGCCTGATAGCATAGGTGATATGCACTTTACTCGTGACATCCTAATTGTTCTGCTTACTGCACTGTGTAATTTGATGGATCTTTACTGCTGAGTGATTGTACTCACCCCTTTGGAGATTAACATTTCAAATTAAAAGATGCCTTTACCACTGGTTGCGCGTAGTACCTTCTACAGCTTACTGTCTGATGTCGAGGTTGAGTGCGTAGACCACATCTGTGTCAGTGTTCCTAGGTTGGTGTTTGTTCGAGTCCGTGTGCTGGTTATGTATGACGTGGGCCTGGCTGGGGGCCCTATTGTCCAAAAGTTTCTGTCTGTCCACGTTCGACGTGATGGGGTGATGCTAGGGATGCTGCCGCCGTCGCCGCTTGATGCATTGGGTTGGGTGTAATGGCTCGTATGACTGGTGGGAGCTAACACTTTTTGGGATAGCCGACACTTGTTGATGGATGGGTATACATGTCTAATGTAGAGTCGAGTTCTCTTTTGAGTCATAGCCAAGTATAGTTAAAAATCTTGGCCTTTTGCTGTACCGACCCGAGATGCCCATCATGAAAATATAAATAAAAGTGACTCGGCTTTATCTTTTCATTTGGTGCGTAGTTGGTGTGCATTGCATTATTGTGATTGGAGTAAAGGATGGTGAGACTCGATTATGCTTCCATTAATGAGTTGCGCTGGGACCTTTTCAAAAAAAAAGAAGAAAAATTTAATTGATCAACCCCCATGAACTATGGTTCCACTTTAATTAAAAAGGTATTAGACTGGTATGTAGTAGGATAAGTGATAGGTACCTATGGCGACCCTAACGAATCGGGGGCTGTGCCGAGGGGGTGCCACAACTAGAATCTCATCCTGCCTTGCCAGCCATGTCGACATTACATGGTGCAAAGAATTTCTGCCTCTTATCTACATTACGGGGAAACCTCTTGCATGTGGTCAAGTGCTTCCTTATTGCAGAAGTACCGTTAGCAACACGGTACTTAAGCATGGACCCACAATGAATGCACTTCACTTGATATATTTTTCCATCCTTATCACTGATTCTCAAATAATGGTTCCAGCATTCGGATGTATATTTCTTATCATGGAGAAGATGAGAACCAGGTACCTTATTTGTGGCACTCATGGTAGGGGTGCCTCTTCTTCAATTTCATCGCCAAAAAACTCCCATTCCGTAATCAGAGTTATCTCCTCACGTCCCTCCACCTCTATTGACGTGTTATCTTGATACATTAACTTCGCACTACATAACAACAATATAATATAATTAGAAATTTCAAAAGAAAGAGTAAACTAGAAATGAAACACCATTAGAACAAGAATGTCTAGCATAGAAATGAGACTCCCTTCATACCAGCAAATTAAGGAAGCAATCGCATAGAAATACGAGCTATACAACATGGAATCGAGGTGGAAGGACATCAAAATATACAAGAAGCTTCGATTGACTATACATCTGTAAAAGACAAACGAAGGAACTGAATTTCTTGGTACAATTTAACATACAAAATCCAATTCTTCTCTAGGGACAGATGCCTTCTATCCCCAAGAGAACAAAAGTCAGAACTCTATCGTCTTTCTTTTTTCAGTACCATATGAATAAGTACAATATCTACCCTAGCAATAGAGACGGAGTACAATAGCAGAGCAAAACATGAAGGGCAATGTAAAGCTCATTCATTTCTCCCTGTTCTTCACCCCAAAAATCTTCTCCCCCTCAAATGGAAAATGGTAACTTTCACACAAAGACTAACCCAATTATCTCTATGGGTCAAGGATAATCAAATCATCAATCACCCATAATGTGAAACAATCAGAATCGACCTTGTGCAAGATAAGAAACAAAGTGTCCTCTAGATAGAGAGAGAAAAAAAAAGAACAAAACAGAGATAGGGATCTGCCTACAAGTAGATTGACTTCAAATATGAAGAAATGATAAGTAAGGACCATCCATGCAATGCCGTTTGAAAATTTGAGGTAGACGATTAAATTAACAAAGCAGGGTAGTTCTTATTTCTGCGAATTTACAAAATGAAAAAGTGTGATTTGTTCGCATTGATAATGGCTATGGACCTCCATTCCTACAAAAATGTTGAATTCATTTTCGTTAAGATGTGTGTCTGTTCCAGCTCATTATTCCAATATCTTACTAAATAGAGATATCAAGAAAGTGAAGCTGGGGGTCGATTTGACTCACCAATTCCAAAGACTGATCTTGAAAGGATCGGACTTGCGGTAGGTGCAGGAAGCGAGATGCTTCAGGGGAGGCTTGGCCAAGGGCGTTGGGACTCGGGGGTGAGTGGGTGAGCAGCGTTGAGGGTTAGGGCATCCAGTGGAATCGAACCAGAACCAGGAATCGACGTATCCCCTTCAGGCTTCGCGGTAAACGAGTCTAGTGATTGGCATCGAGTGGCGGAGGTGTGGCCTGCGGTGTTCGGCGGCGACGTCGAGGGCGAGTGGCGTCAGCGACGGGTAGAGGCAGAGCACGGGAGAGAGTCAGAGATTTGGGCAGCGACTGGCGTCGAGGGGCAAGGGTTCAAGCAAGCGGCGTCGATGACTAGCATCCAGCGGCGTTTGGCGGCAGCGACCTCAAGGGCGAGCAACATCCGACGACGAGACTCAAAGCGGCATCCGGCGACGTGACTATGTGAGGTCTGAATGAAGAGTCGATTTGGGGCTATTTTGCAAAAGATATTCATCAAGATCGTCTTCTTGCTTTTGGAGCCCTAACTGGTTCCGATTCCGTAACCGGTTCCGGTTCCCAGAAAAAAGGAACCGAGAACTGCGCTTACCCCTAATTGGTAACTTGTTTGTGGTGATCGCACAAGTTTCTAATTCTGTATGGAATTGGAAAGCGGGTTTTGTAAGAATCCTGCAAGATGAGCAATCAGGAGTAGAGGACTCCTAGAAAGAGGACTATTGGACTAGTGACTCGGGGTAGGACGCCGACAAGGGTCGGTACCCGAGGTGGATGTGGTAGAGTGCCGACTCAGGCCAGCGCAAGTGGAGTAGCACCGCCTCCAGTCGGTGCTAGGGTAGCAGCCTCTAGTGATCCTAGAATAGATGGGATCGTTCAGGTGCTTGAGACAGTAGGAGCATTGATGGGGTAGCAAGCCCAGAATGCCGCTGATACGCTCGCTGCCGTTCGCCGTTGTTGCTGCCGCAGCCGCACCGCCAAAGTTCCACCCGGGGAACATGGTTGTTGAGAGAGAGAGGTCGATGCACAAGTTGGTGGAACAGTTCTTGAAGTTGAACCCGCCGAGGTCCACCGATGCAAGAGATTCCGAGGCTGCAACGCTCTGGATCCAAGACTTAGAGAAGGCCTTTGCATTGCTGATGTGCACTGAGGAAGAGAAAGTTGTCCTAGCAGTATACCAGGTGCAAGGTAACATGAGTATGGTGGAGGGCCACTAGAGGAAGAATAGTTCCTGAAGGCGTAGTCTCGGTGTGGAACGCCTTTCTAGGGACCTTTAATGGCAAATATTTTTCTGACAGCGCCCGAGAGCAGAAGATGGAAGAATTCCAGCACCTTCGTCAAGCGATAATGACCATGGACCAGTATGAGGCTAAATTTGCTGAGTTGTCACAATATGCTCCCAGATTGGTGGAAGATCCTGAAGACAGAGCTAGGTGGTTTGGGAACGGCCTCCGACCGAAGCTGAAGAATCCGCTGGTGCCATTCAACCTGAAAGATTACAACGAGTTATATGGTCAGGCCTAGTTGATAGAGAACAAGCCGTTGCATCTGGGTCGCAGTTTGGTTCGAATAAGGATGGAAATAAGTTTGGGAAGAAGCCCATGACTAGAGGAAGGTATCCTATTCCACCTAATAGGAAGGGTGGGATAGGTAAGTCTGCACCGAGCTAGATGGGTGTGTATCGCTTCTGTGGAAAGCGACATGGGTCAGCCCCATGCCATTTTAGGATGGGTGTGTGCTATGAGTGTGGCTAATAGAGTCACTTGGTTAGAGATTGTCCTAGAAAGTTGAGGGGACCACAGCAGCTGCTGCCGCTACCATAACCGATGGGTCAGAATAGAGGGTACGCGCCACAGGGTGGACAGATCAAGCCTCCAACTCAGGGAAGGGTATATGCTATCACCAGAGGACAGGCAGAGGAGTCGCTTAATGTGATCACAGGTACGGTCTCGCTAAATGACCATGCTGCTTATGCTTTATTTGACCCTGGCGCAACTCATTCATTTATAGCTGAGCAATTTGTTAGGCTGGTAGGGTTGAGTCCTGAAATGTTGGAGTCAGTGATTAGTATATCTACACCGTTAAAGGATAAAGTGTTGTCTACGATGGGTTGTCTTGGTTACAAGTTAGTGATTGGTGAGCGAGAGGGGAGGATAGATTTCATAGTCCTAGCCATGTATATTTTTGATGTAATAATTGGCATGGACTGGCTCACCAAGCAACGAGCTAAGATGGACTGCTATCATAAAGCGATTCAGTTTAACCCGTTAGCAGGTGAAAGTTGCGAGTTTATTGGGAGTCGAGGAGGACCTTCGATTACCTTAATCTCGTCGCTTAAGGCAACCCGTTCATTAGACAGGGGTTGTCAAGGTTACTTGGCAACCGTCGTGGATACTGAGGTTGATGAACTGAAGATTGAAGATATCGTAGTGGTTCAAGAGTTCCCAAATGTGTTTCCAAAGGCCTCCAGAAAGAGAGATAGAATTTGTGATTGAATTGGCCCCCCAGGACGAAGCCAATCTTTAAGGCTCCCCACCGCATGGCGTTGTCTAAGTTGAAAGAACTGAAGGTGCAGATGTAGGAGTTATTGGAAAAGAGATTCATATGTCCTAGTGCATCACCTTGGGGAGCACCAGTTTTGTTCATGAAGAAGAAAGATGGTTTGTTGCGCCTATGCATCAATTATCGTCAACTCAATAAAGTAGCAATCAAGAACAAGTACTCCCTGCTGAGGATCGACGACTTGTTTGACCAATTGCAAGGAGCGTCGATATTTTCTAAGATCAACTTGAGGACAAGGTACCATCAGCTGAGGATCAGAAAGGGGGACATACCGAAGTCAACGTTTCGTACTCAATACGGCCATTATGAGTTCGCTATAATGCCGTTTGGTTTGACGAACACCCCAGCTGTTTTCATGGATATGATGAACCGAGTTTTCAAGGAGTATCTGGACCAGTTTATAATCATGTTCATCGACGATATCCTGGTGTACTCGAGAAGTCTTGAGGAGCACAAAAGGCATTTGAGGATGGCGCTTCAGACACTAAGGAATCATAAATTGTACGTCAAGTTTAGCAAGTGTGAGTTTTGGTTGACTCGTGTGGCGTTCCTAGGTCATGTGATTTCAGGCGAAGGAATCTCCGTGGACCCGACCAAGATTGAAGCAGTTATCAACTAGCCAAGACTGACAATAGTGACAGAGATTAGAAGCTTCTTGGGATTGGCAGGATACTACTGAAGGTTTGTTGAAGGGCTTTCAGCGTTAGCCTCGCCGTTGACTCGACTGCTAAAGAAGGAAGAAAATTTTGTTTGGACAGACAAGTGTGAGCATAGTTTCGAAGAGCTTAAGCAGAAGCTGACTACCACATCGGTACTGACAATACCATATGGTCCTGGAGGATACGAGATCTATAGTAATGTGTCATTCAAGGGACTAGGTTGCGTGTTAATGGAGCATGACAGGGTTCTTGCATACGCGTTCTGTCAGTTGAGACGTCATGAGTTGAACTATCCGACGCATGACTTAGAACTCGCAACAATTATTTTCGCTCTGAAGATTTGGAGACATTATTTGTGTGGTGAAAGTTCCAAATCTTTACAGATCATCAAAGTCTCAAGTATCTATTCTCTCAAAAGGAGTTGAATATGACAAAAGGTTATTGGATGGAACTCCTGAATGATTATGATTGTGATATTTTGTCTCACCCTGGAAAGGCTAATAAGGTCGCAGATGCGCTGAGTCGGAAATCTTCAGTTGCACAGATGATGGTTAAGCAGTGGATTTTACTCGAGAGAGCTCAAAATTCGATTTTCAAATTTGAGGTGGACCACCTTTCAAATCTTATGGCCACCCTCAGAATTGAGCCGAAAGTCCAGATCAAAATTAAAATGCTTCAGTTGACAGACCTAGAGATTCAGAAAATCCTGCAAGAGGATACCGAAAAGAGAAAGGCTGACTTTTAGATTTCTAAAGACGGAACACTGAGGCTTTGTGGACGATTGTGTGTACCTGACGATGCAGAGCTTAAGGAGGAAATCTTGTCAAAAGCTCATCGTACCAGTTACGACATTCATCCAGGCAATAAGAAAATGTATCAAAATATGTGTCAACATTATTAGTGGACCGGTATGAAGGCAGATATCGCTAAGCATGTCACCAAATGTCTGACGTGTCTGCAAGTGAAAGCACATCATTGTAAGCTGGGAGGATTTCTACAACCTCTCAAGATTCCCAAGTGGAAGTGGGAACACATCACAATGAACTCTGTGATGGGCTTACCGAGGAGTCAGAGGGGTAATGATTCCATTTGGGTTGTGGTCGACAGACTGACGAAGTCAACTCACTTTATCACCGTATCGAAGGACCTTGCATTGGACAGATATGCAGAATTGTACGTGTGTCAGATTGTTTGTCTACATGGAGTGCCAGTGACGATTACATCTTGTTAGAGACCCGAGATTTACAGCTGCCTTTTGCAAAAGCTTGTAGATCGCCTGGGGAACGAAGCTGCAATTTAGTACTGCTTACTATCCGTAGACAGATGGCCAATCTGAAAGGACGATTCAGACTCTCGAGCACATGTTGAGAGCGTGTATGCTAGACTTAAAAGGAAGTTGGGAGGAACAGCTTCATCTTGTCGAGTTCGCCTACAACAACAGCTATCAGCAGAGTATTCAGATAGCACCTTTTGAAGCGTTGTATGGCAAAGCGTGCAAAACGCTTGTGTGTTGAGATGAAGTTGGAGAACGGAAGATCACAGGCCCAGAGTTGGTTCAATAGTTAGTGGATGCAATTGCAATTATCAGGGACAGATTAAAGACCGCTTAATGCCGCCAGAAAAGTTACGCAGATAAGCGTCGTAGACCTTTGGAAATCCAAGTTGGTGAGCATGTCTTTCTAAAGGTGTCACCAATGAACGGTACTTCGCGCTTCGGCAAGAAAGGAAAACTAAGTCCGAGGTACGTAGGTCCTTTTGAGATTCTAGAAAGAATAAGCACCCTAGCGTATTTGTAAGTGCTAGTATGAACACCTAGAGGGGAGGTGAATAGGTGTGAAAACAATTTTTCGCAAAGAACAGTAGAAATATTTTACTTTTGAAACTGAGTTTGAATAACAACAAACTTTGAGTGAGTTCAGACTTTAACTATAAACAGAACTGCGAACAAAGTAAATGAGTTTAAGGAAGAGAATAAGAACACAGAATTTGTAGTGGTTCGGCTTAGATCAAGCCTACGTCCACTCTCCCACACGGACAGCCTCCTAGCTGGTTTCTACTATGAATCAAAAGAGAATTTATAATCTGTGATCACAACTTCACAGTGAAGAGTCTCTACTACTCTTTCACAAAGTCACACTATAAGTTTCTTTCTTTTGAGTACAACCTTGAGTTCAGTATAAGAGGTAACAAAAGAATGGGAAGCCGTAGACTTTGGAATTTCTCTTTCACGTACTCTATCGAACAATTAGAGAATCCTCCTTAAATACTCGTTCCTGCCTTCTCAACCGTTGGCACTTTCCAAAGGAATTCTTAATCAGGATTTTTGTTTCCATAAGTAGATTCTTTCCAAATTTACTTGCCTTTCGAAAAGATTTGATGTATCTAAATGGATTCCTATAAAAATAATCAATCTTGTAGGTGATATTCTAACCAAAAGACCATTATAATCCATACGAACCGAACTCTTAAAGAAAGAAAGATACTCCCACGTCTGGATAAGTCTTCATTCTTCTCTTACGTTCAGTTTGGAATTCATCAAAGTGAGCAAAAGTCTAGCAATCTTCAGACTTTGACACAAAAGTCTGGAAATCTTCAAAACAGAATATAGATAAGTTTTGTCAGCTTCAAAACATCAAAGGAGTTTTCTTCAACAGTATCGTCTTGCATTGCTGCCGAGGTTGGCGCAAGTGCATAACGTCTTCCACGTGTCAATATTGAGAAAGTATGAGTTTGACCCGACCCACATGCTGAATTTTGAAGAGTTAGACGTGGACGGCATTGTGTCGTACATGGAAAGACCGATTCAGATTGTAGATCGGAAGGAACAGGTTCTGCACACCAAGACAATCCTGTTAGTTAAAGTTGTCTGGCAACACCACGGCACAAAAGTAGCAACCTGGGAAAGTGAAGATTCGACGAGATGACAATACCCCCACCTTTTTGTTTAAGATTTGTAATAGGTTTAAATTTTGAGTAAGAAATTTTTATAAGAGGGGAAGAGTTGCGACATCCTGATTTCCTGATTATGTTTTCAATTGAATGAGTTGGGCTTTTCTTCGACGCGTCTATAGTTCTTATCTCTGAACTGATTACTCACGAGATAACTAGTCTATCTGGTGAAGCCGTTAAGGGATTTTAAAAGCAATAGATTTGAGAATTCAATCAAAAATCGACTGTTCGACCATGCTAGTTTGCAAGGGTCAATACGACACTGTCAAAATCGATCAGAGATCGGAGATAGGTCGGTCCGACTGAGGTATGTGAGTGAAGTGTGGGTGATTCCACCTAATTGCAAAATTCTCGTCGAATGGCACTAGACCGATTTTTCTGACATTTCTGTACCATGTGCTCGTATTTGAAATCTCGAGTTTTTCCGACAACCGAGAGTCGCCAATGAGTCGAAGATGTATAATGTGGCTCGAAAATAATCGACCACAGGTCAATTCACTAAAAATTCCTAAAAGCTACCTGATAGATTAGCTCACGCTAAAATCACGCCCGGTTGAAATTAACCGAAAATTTAAACTTGATTTTAGAAATTGATAGTTCTGTCATGTCACGATTTATTTTAGGAAGGTCGACTCATCCTCCAAAGAATTTTCTACAAACCCGAGATTTCCGCAAAAAATCAAAGTTGGGTTATTTTGGATCGAGAAAATTAGAGGACCGTTTTTTGTCGCATTTTTGGCCGACAAGTTGGTTCAATTGACGAGGAAAAATCATGAGATGGATGATGGCACATTGGCTGATTTTATGGGGGCCAAATTGAGCTCAATTGGAGAAGGATTGAATAAAATTGAAGAGTGAACTGACTGAGTGAGCTATAAGTTCTTTAGGCTACCTGTCTTACCCTTGCTCCACTTCAGGATTAGGCATACCGGGCTGAGAAAGCCCAAAGGATGGGGCTATTTCTTACTATCGGACTAGCAAATAAATCTGAGTTCGCAAAGTGACCGATACCTGCAAGGTCCTGGGTTTTGGTCTAGTCAACTCGGTGGCGAATGGATGCTAATGGTATGTCATGAATGGAGGGTGGGGACGCTATTGGTCTAATCCCAGGTTTCCTTCTTCTTTATATAATAAGTAGTGGTGAATATAGAATAAGTAGTGGTGAATCCGTCTAGCTACTCTAAGTAATCTCCTTAAAACGGTGGTTATGAACGCCTTGTTTTGAGTCAATCAATCCTGGCCCACTCGACCTATGTCGTGACTGCGACCAGTTTCCATGGCTTGGAGCCGGGTAAGAAAGATAGACTCTTCTTGATGGAACTCATCTTAAGTTTCTTAAGCCTCTTATCCAACACTAGGGACATTGCCTTCATAACATGAAAGGAAAGAGCGGAATTGCTAGATTAGATTCTCATGTAAAGACCAAAGCGGCATTCCTTGACTCGAACCCACAAACCAAACCACAAAAGCCGGTAGCCGAAGAAGCAAGCGAATCGAACCATCTAACCGATTCAGTATGAGTCTGCAAATGCCCTGGTTATTCTTACATAGTTAAGGAGTTTCTGCGTCGGACCTAACGGTCGCCGAAGCGCGTCCTTCTCAAACGAGATGGGGGACGGAGCAGTAACTATTATGGGATGGGGGCAGATCGCCTTAGCGAAAGAAGGAGATGGGCAAGGAAAGAAGGCAAAAGGAGTGGAAAGCCAAACTTCAAGGGAAAGATTGACCTCAATAGGTTCTTCGTCGTAGGTTACAAATAGTAAATGAATCATAGGGCTCATGTGATAAAAGTCCGTGTTTTGTTTTGTTCTAGGGGTAACAAAATAGAAGAGGATAAAGCTGGTTTTTGCACTTAAGATTCGTGATAGTGCGCAAAAGGGGACAGTTAGTGATGCATGATGGGGTGAGTGATTCTAGAACGGAAATTTTTTAAAGGGGTTTTTTGTGGTTAAGTGTATGGAGTAGTGTGGCACCTCCGATCTGCTAAGGTCGCCACAAATACCTATCGCTCTACCTATTGGATACCAGTTTAATATCTTTCATTAATTAAAGAGGAACCGTAATTCGTAGGGATTTTTTTTTTTGAAAGGATTCCAGCGCAGCTCATCAACGGAAGCATAAACGAGTCTCACCATCCCTTACTCCAATGACAATAATACAATGCACACCGTCTACGCACCAAAGGAAAGATAAAGTTAAGTCACTTTTATTCACATTTTTACGATGGACATCTCGGGTCGGTACAACAAAAAGCCAAGATTTTTAGTTATACTCGGCTATGACTCAAAAGAGATCTCGACCCTACATCGAACATGTATACCCCTCCATCTACAAGTGTCGGCTATCCCAAAAAATGTCAGCTCCCACCAGTCATACGAGCCATCACACCCAACCCGGTGCATCAGGTGGCGGTGGCGGCAACATCCCTAGCATCACCCCATCGCGACGAACGTGGACAGATAGAAACTCCTGGACGACCAGGCCCCCAGCCAGGCCCACATCATACGTGACCAGCACGCGGACTTGAACAAACACCAGACCGGGAACAGTGACACGGATGTGCTCCGCGCACTCGACCTCAATGTCAGACAGTAAGCCATAGAAGGTACCACGCGCGACCGGTGGCAAAGGCATCTTTTAATCTGAAATGTTAGTCCCCAAAGAGGTGAGTACAACCACTTAGCAGTAAAGATCCATCAAACTACAAAATGCAGCAAGCAAAACAAACAGGATATCACGAGCAAGGTGCATATCATCCATGCTATCAGGCTTACATTTCCATGCAGTCATACAAATATTACCATGCCATCGTGCATATATCACCATGCACATGATTCAATTTTTTATTTCAATCAGATCTCATTTCATTTTTTCTTCCCAGGGATCAATGTTGCATCCCTCTATTTATTGCTCGCACCCAACCTAGCATCGCGAGGAACCTCCAGCACACACCTCTGGGCATCTCGAAACTCCCGAGGACATCCGGCACACACCTCCGGGCATCCCGACACTCCCGGGGGAACATCGTCGACTCAAGGTCCGACAGTATTATCACTTGCACATTTATAATCACAAGTGTGCTTCACTTTTAACATTATATGACATGCCAAATTTCACCACATATGCAGCAAAAGCAACCACTCAAGACAATACATCACATAGAGAAATTCATTTATTTTTGAAAATGCATCAATTTTCGGATAAAACAGAATGCACCCCTTTAGTTAAAACTCTAGAAAAATTAGTAAACGATATTAATAAATTATGAAAATATGACACGTTATAGATGAGACCTAAAGGCAGATATCTCATGAAGAACACCACACCAAAAGAATCTCACACAAATCAGTACGGTCCATGCATCACAGCATTCAAAATTCTAACATTTTAGTTTGCACAGTTTCAAAAACAATTTCGATTAAATACCCAAATTAACTCCAAAAATTCTGAAATTTGGATATGTTATAAACAACACTTAAAGGTAAATATTTTGTAAATAAATAGAAATCCAATTCGTTCTAGATAAATAAATATAAACGATTAATACCTCCTGTTCTCGGTGTCGATTTTCTAGATTAACTTCTTTCAAAGCAATTTCGTTTCACTGACCTACACATGTCCGTTTCTTCTAAATTTTCAGTATGTTATTCCTCAGAATGTTACCTACAACTTTCATTAAGGACATAAGATTATATTTTAACTGGATGATTTTATAAAAATCACAGAATCATACTAGGTTGAGGTAGCGTTTTCCCAGATCTAGTTTCTTCAAAAGACAACGATTTCGCCGACCTATACTTGTTCATTTCCTCTAAATTTTTGTTATGTTATACCTCAGGAAGTCCCCTACAACTTTCATTAAGGAATCGAAGTGAGATTTCAACAAAAAGCTACTTTACAGTCTACGAAATCACCAAAGGTCAGCACAACAAATTCCAGATCTAATTTCTCCAAAGGAAAATCATTTCACCAAGAAATACTTGTCCGTTTTGTTCAAATTTTAGTATGTTACTCCTTAAGATGTCCTCTACAACTTTCATCAAGAGGTCGAAGTGAGATTCCAAATAAAAAGTTACATGCAGCACACGAACTTATGGAGGGTCGGACTGATTTTCTAAAAAACAGCAAGCAAAACCATGACACCTCTCCTCAATGCTCCGAAATTTCCTCACATCTACCACAGCCAACATTTACCATCCAACATACTCACATCACAGCAAGCAAGAGGGTAGAAAAATGGACTCCACTTGCCTCAAATTCTAGCAAAAATGTAGCTAGCACACGGTGGGGCAAGGCGGGCTCGACGGCAGGACATGGCGGCGAATGGACCTCCTTCTTCCCTCTCGCACGCACAGTCTCCCCTCCTCTCTTCCTCTCTTCCTTTCTTCCTTTCCTTTCTCTCCTTCCCTCTTTCTCTCGCGCAACACCCACCTCTCTCTCTCTCTCAGTTGCCCCTCGCCTAATCCGCCCCTCTTCCCTCACTAATTTCCTCCCCCTTCATGATTAGCCATCATTAGATTTTGCATGGCTTCCTACACTTGGCTACTAAGGGGCAACACTTGGCCATTCATGCAAGGGGAGGGGGGTTTATCCGGTTGGGCTTGGGCCCCTTGGTTGACGGCCCATTGGGCCCCCTTGGGCTGGGCCTCTCCCTTCAACCGGTCGACGGCAGCCCTCCTCTCTTTGGGTTTCGCGGGCCAAGCCCTAATGGCCGAATGGTGGGGGGTTTCTTGGGTTTAAGAAAATCAACCCAACTTCCCTACTTTTCCCCATTTAAATATCACCTAAGTAAACACCTAATTACCAATTCGAATGGCCATAAAAATTATGTAACAAAATTAATAATTCCCAACTTATAAAGCGCATGGCCAAAAATCTTATTGCAAAACATGGGTCAAAAAGGCTACAATAAAAATTAGTGGTGCTTTCATCACCTATCCATGGCTCATAGCACACTTAGGGATTATCATGAAATTCTAGGATGCCACAATTCTCCCATTCTTAGAGAATTTCATCCTCGAAATTAGACATTACCTATGCCTCTTGAAATAGGTAGGGGTATTTTTCCTTCATCTCATCTTCACTTTCCCATGTGGCTTCCTCCACATCATGATGTCGCCATAATATTTTTACCAACGGGATTTTCTTGGTCCTAAGAATTTGCTCATTTCGGTCCAGCACTTGCACAGGCTCTTCAACATACTTCACTCTCTCATCCACTTTGATGGCTTCATGATCGAGTATGTGACCAGGATCCGACCGGTATTTCCTTAGCATCAACATGAAACACATCATGTAAATTTCCCAATTTAGGAGGCAGCACCAAACGATATGCTACGTCTCATATTCTTTCAAGTATCTCAAAGGGTCCGACAAATCTGGGACCTAACTTTCCTTTCATCCCAAACCGAGATATTCCTTTCATTGGAGACACTTTAAGAAATACGTGATCTCCCACACTAAACTCCAAAGGCCTTCTACGCCTATCGGCATAGTCTCTTTGTCGATTCTGAGCTGTCTTAAGTCTTTTCCTGATTATCTCGACCACTTCTGTAGTAACTTGCACAATCTCGGGTCCTATTAGTTTTCTTTCGCCTACTTCATCCCAACAGACAGGGGTCCTGCACCTTCTTCCATATAATGCTTCATACGGAGCCATGCTTATACTTTTCTGAAAACTATTGTTATAGGCAAACTCTATCAGGTGCAAGTTTTCATCCCAGTTTCCTCTAAAGTCAATAACACAGGCTCTTAGCATATCTTCTAGAGTCTAGATCACTCTTTCTGATTGCCCGTCTGTCTGAGGATGAAAGGCAGTACTAAATTGAAGCTTTGTCCCTAAGGCATTTTGGAGACTTCGCCAAAAATTCGAAGTAAACCTAGAGTCTCGATCAGAGGTGATCGTTATAGGTATACCATGTAAGCGTATTACTTGGCTTACATATATCTCAGCAAGTTTATTCATTGAATAGTTTATACGGACTGCTAAGAAATGGGCAGACTTAGTCAAACGATCCACTATTACCCAAATAGAATCGTGACCATTTGATGTCCTTGGCAGTCCTTGCACAAAGTCCATCGTTACATGCTCCCATTTCCATTCTGGTATGTCTAACGGTCTCAATAGTCCTGTAGGTTTGCGATGTTCCGCCTTCACTTGTTGGCACATCAAACATTGGGAAACGTGTTTAGCCGTATATGCTTTCATGCCATTCCACCAAAATTGCTGACGCAAATTCCTGTACATCTTTGTACTACCCGGATGAATACTATAATTACTCCTATGAGCCTCTAACAGAATTTCCCTCTTCACTTCTTCATTGTCGGGAACATAGAGTCGTCCTTGGCATCTTACCACTCCATCTTCAGATACTTGAAATTTTGGTCTTTTTCCTAAAGACACTGCATCTTTCACTTTCATAATTTCCGGGTCAGACTCTTGCAGGATCTTAGATTTATAAAATTAAACCATAACCTTAAATGGGTCAATTCGAATTTTGATAATTGAAGTTTAATTGTTTGACTTTCCTATGCTAGAGAGAGTAAAATTTCTCGATTTGAGAAATTTTGATTTGAATTTTCCAAAATTGATTTCGAATTTGGACTTATCTCAAGAAAATGAATAAAAAATGACTATCTGTTTGCAATTCATGAAGAATCAATTTTGATCCCCTAATTTTGACCTGGTAATTCACGAAATTGAATGCAAGAGCGGATTTAAAATAGTCCCTAAACCAAATGTTGAATAAGGAACTACACCTAATTATGACTATAATTAAAGTAATTTGATTTTTGGCCAATTTAGAACCTAAAACCAAAAAATTCGGAAAACAAAACTCTTAATCGATTTTTGCGAAATGTTTGACACAAAAGTTAAATTGACATTAAAATAAATGTATTTGAGAAATTTTTATTTTTTCAATTTTTTTGGTCAAAGGTTTGACCAAAAGTTAACTCTTTAGTTGAGTTTTGATTTCTCAGTTAAATATTAGAATTTTTGATAAATTGATTTGAAAAAAGTAAAATTAAAGATAAATGGCATTTTTTGGGCGAAAAACCAACTCTTAACTCGGGATTGACTTTTCATTAAAGGGTTGACCAAAAGTCAACAGTGAGACTTTTTGTGTTTTTCTCAAAAATGACTAAGAAATCTCTTAAAAGCAACAATATAAGAGAAAAAAATGAAAAATGACACTTCTTTGTTAAGAAATGGGTTATGTCGCGATCAGAGACCCGAATCTCAATTTTTTACCATTTTTGACGCGTCGACTAAAAATCAGGTGTCAATAAACTTGATTACGCTAGCTATACATTTAGTGGTACTTAAACCTAATTATATCTTCTGCTAAAGTATTTTTCATGCAATCTTTTCATCAATTTTGGAAGACTAATTTACTAAGTGCTCATGCAATGTGTCATAGTCCTGACTATGCTAAAAAGGAAAAACAACAACCAATGAATTAAAATTATGTAATCAATTATAAATCGAATTGAAATGCACAAGTAGCAACCTAAGTATTGTCTCTAAAAGAAAATAACACAAAATAACCCCTAATGTAAAGCTTTAATAAGAGCTTAACAATCAGTTTTCAATTTTTTTTTTTAAGGATTTTCAAATTTTATTCAAGATTAAGAAAAGTCTATTTCAAAAGGAATTTATTAAATTGATTCAAGACTCTAAAAGTATGATGGAATCAATTAAGGTAATTTTTATGAACATTTTTTCAAATTTTTATTTTTTATTATATTTTTTGAATTTTTGAATTTTTAATCGTTTTCCAATTTTTTATTGGTTTTCTATTTTTCTGACTCTATATTTTTATTTCTGATTTTGTCATTTTATTAATTTTTATGACTTTTAATTTTTTATATTTTTATTCAGAAAACGGACTTCGAACCGGATCGGGGAACTAGGCCCGACTCATTAACTTGGACCCTATCATCCGAGTTGGGTTTTGAACCTGGTCCGGGTAGAGACCAAATCCAGGCTTACTGCCCTTCCTTGGCTTGACTAAGCTCAACCAATGAGCCCAATCAAACTTGTCCAAAAACTCCTAATAACCAAAGCCCAATTGAAAGCCATTGCCAGCCCACATCAAAACGCAGCCTAGTTCTTAAATCTAAACCAAACCCAAATGAACTTTGCCCACAATCTCATCCCTACTTTAATAAACACCCAAGCCCATATATATTATTCATGTATTTCGCTTTTCTTTTTCCATTTATTTTTTATTTTTTGATTCTTCTGCAGGTTGTTCTCTTTTTCTTTTTCTTTTTCTTTTTTTTATTAGAAGGAAAGTTTTTATTTCACATAAAAAAGAGATACATAACTTGTCATGCCCCAAACCCCAAGCACGCGAACATCCATTGGCGGTCAATTAAATTGCAACGTCCTAGGTTGCGTCGCCGACCCATTCTTTTAAATGCATGCGGAAACAACTCAAATAAGCAACACCCAATCAATCATCACAGCAAGGATAGTAAAACACAACAGATGATTTCCAAATGTGGTGATTTATTTATCGACTTGTTAACCCTAGGAGTTTAACATATATAGGCCTACAACAAAAGGTAACTCCTACACGATCTATGAGCAAAAAGGGTCAGAAAGGTCAAGGTTAACTTAAATTTCACTAACAGCAAGGCCAGTCAAAAGTAATGCTAGGCATGCCCGCTAGGGGTGAGCGGTTCCAGGTTCCGGTTTGGTTCTGTCTAGAACCTAGAACCTACCC
The DNA here is from genome assembly GCA_014182565.1 of Eucalyptus marginata. Taxonomy (NCBI): domain Eukaryota; kingdom Viridiplantae; phylum Streptophyta; class Magnoliopsida; order Myrtales; family Myrtaceae; genus Eucalyptus; species Eucalyptus marginata. The sequence goes on from CM024593.1 coordinate 13,791,606, forward strand.
TCGAGTATAGGTTTCTCATTTTTTGGAACTTGAAACCTACCCGTTAGAACCAAGAACCTAGAACCTACCCTATCACAAGTTCTAAGGTCGATTCTAGGTTCCAACAGGTTTTTTTTTTTTTTTTTTTCATTTTCAGATTTGAACTATAACATACGCGCATATTCTACAGTAACTTTTCACATCTTAGCAAACATACCAGTGCCAACTATAATTATTATGCCCACATATGTCGATATATATGCACTAAAGCTTAAATCGTCAAAATAGTGCTAAAATGCATTTTTCTATTAAAGTTATGCCATGATTTTAGCATTTAAATATAGAATGCAGACCTCCAAATTCACCATTCATAGCACTAGGTAACCTCCATGCTCAGCTGCCCTTAGAAGACAACCTTTACTTGTGGTACTTAAAATACTAAGTAGGGCCAGTCTAGAAAAAAAGTACAGCTGTACAAAGGCTCAAGCTATCTCCAGAGCTACCAATGATGCAGCCATGGCTTCAAAAATTAAACATCTTAAAATGAGTTGACACACTTTGGGATAAGTTGGCATGTTGACCATACTTCATAAGCCGTCCTCACTCTATCTCCTATAAATGCAAATTCCTATCTAAGGGAAGTCAGAAGTTTCATCTAATCATTGGTTAGATCTGGTGCTCTCGAAATAACCACCGTTTTGCTGCTAACCTCGTCAAGCCCACGAGTGAAAATCGATCTCAACCATCATAAATCTACTCAGGTGACCAACTTCTATCGGCTCTATAAGCCATCAAAGTTAATTATCCAAGAAAACAAACACGGTCTCCTCTTTTGAACTTTACAGATCATAAGAGAAATGAGCTTCAACAACCTTCGCCATACAGCAAGGTGGAATTAAATTGCCACCACCTAAACCGGGTGGGTCGTCACATTCCATATAGCAATGTAAAATTATACATTTGTATACCTCAGTTCTGTAAATTGTCTGTCGTCTCCTTATCGGATCTTCCTCCCCTTCCTCTCACACCAAATCATTCATTACTTCTCCTCGTCCTCCTCAACGCAAGAAGAAAACCACCCCACCGTCCCCATTTCTCATTCTCTATTTCGAATCCAGAGAGAGAACAAAACAGAGCATGGAATTCACCATCCTCTTTACCACCGTCCTCAACAGTCAGCACGCCTCCATTATCATCAACAAGAAGAACAGTGAGGACCATACCTTGATTGATCCTGGCAAATGCCAAATTCAAGAGAAGGCAAATCGCGCGATGTTTCCAGAACAGGCACCCTCAGGCTTCGCGATAAACAAGTCTTGGCAACGACTGGCGTCAAATGGCGGCGGTGTGGCCTACGGCCCAAAATCAGGTAGTAGCCTTTCCACAACCTTTACGTATAGCTTACTAGATGGGTTTTGAGGCATGTCTTCACTAGCATACTCCATAACTGTACATATTCTTTCTTGTACCAACTCATCAATATTTTCATCACTCTTAGCTTAGCTCTCTTGCATTGATTCCTTGATACATTAACCCCCAATTGCTCATTCACTAGTAGGCAAAACTAAGAACTCTTGATCTCGGGCATTGCTTTGATAGTATTGAAAAAATGCTTCAACAATCACACACCTCTTACCCTTCTATTGTCAAATATAATTGGACAAGTATGCTCCTCTTGGAAGGACTTAATCTTGAATGACCCCTTCCTACATAGTGCACCATAGAACTTTTATGGACAATTGGGTTGTGAGTACTTAGCTCTCACAAATTCCTATTCAGCAATAAAGCTCTTGACAACAATTTCTTTTATTTGTTTGGCATCATCAAATTTCATGCCCTTAGACAAAATAGGTTTATTAACAGTTGGATCATAGTACTTCTACACACAAGTTCTTCATCATCATTGCCAAGCTCATTCTCCAAACCAGCAATTTCATTGCTACAGCTTTCTTCATCTTCACTTCTATTACATTTAGTTAGAGCTCCATCCCTATTTACTGACTTAGGCCTTTCTGCTAAAGCTACAAAAACATTTATGAGAAATTCCCTTTACTTTTGTCTTGAATGTGCGAGTTCATCATTATCTTCGTGACTCTGGAAATTTACTATTGTCAAATATCCGTCTTCCGATTCACTAGATAGAGCAACTTCCCATTTTAATCCAGTGAAGTCTTCATCACCTACATCTTCACCTGAGATTTCAAGACATCTCCCTGCTTGCTTATCTCTATCAATATGACTTGTCTCCCTCTTGTCCCTCACTTGCCTCTCATTTTGCCATCCATCTAACTTAAATTCATCTCCAACCTGATTACTTGCTTGAGTAGGATCCCTCACTCCTCCTCTTTCAATGGTATGCTCATCCCCATCCTCATCATCACTATAATACTCAACACATACCCTAGCTTCATCGCCTTGAAGATAATAGTAAATTATATCCTTAATACCATTGTCGTTATTAAAAAATCTCAAACCATCCTTCAATTCCTTCCTAAGAACACAATAATGCAGTTTTTGCACTTTGTATCATAAAAAATACACCATATCCCTCACAAAATCAATATGTGATGGCTTCCTAACATTGACATAGATAATACATTCATTTCCATCGGCATATTCCTAGTTCTTGACGCCAATAACAAACTCCCCACCATAACAAACAATAATGCCTATTTGATTCTCGTCCATGTCAATGTTGCATCCAATGAGGAAAAAAAGTCATTAGTTTTTGGGACCATATAGCAAAATCAACAACTTCACATGCAAGTCCTTGTCATTTTGTCAAAAAAATAAAAATAAAGGTAACCAATTTATTTAATTCAATCCCCTTACAGGAACAAAGGAAGCCGTATTGAATAAACAAAGTGAAGTCCCCACCACCCATTTTTCAATTCAATCCCATTCGATCCACTATAGAAGCACTCAAATTAATTAAACAAAGTGAGGTCCCACCACTATTTCCCTTCAAGTTGAGCCCTCATATTTCCCTATGCACCTTATTTTTCTATTCAATCCCCACAAAAGAAAGCAAATCATGTTAATAAACAAAAGTGAGGTCCCCATCACTTTCCCCTTACTTTCCCTTCGAGCCGAGCCCTCAATTTGTCCTCTGCACCCTAACTTGCCCGTCAAAACCCTAAATTTTCCACTCAATTGACCCATGGAGAGAACATGACAAACTTGAGTGAGTGAGAATTGGGGACACAGCCACCAAACAATAGCGAACAGCAGCGCAACTACAATGGTGGCCAAGCGACGATGGTCAAGCAACTACAGTCGGCGTCAAGCGAGAATCGTAGTTTGTATGTGCCAACGAACACTATTTCACTCCCCCTTCAACAATGTCGTTTGGCCATATAAGCTATACGGCGTCGTTTTTGTAAGAGAGTCCACATATGATGGCAAAACGATATCGTTTCCTAGGGAGAAAGAAAAACGACATTGTTTATGCCATTCCACATGGATGGCCTTCTTAAATTTTTGCCACGTCAATTTTTTTTTTTAATATAAAAGCCACCTAACTAATTTGGTCGAAATATCTTGCTGGTAGCACCAAAGTAATCATTTTTCTCAATTTAGCACTTAAGTGCTCCGACGGAAACTTTTAATACTAAAGTGAATGCCGTACACAACTTTTGGCACTTCTAGTGTACTTACCCCAAGCATCATATAAAGGACTACAGTTTAAGAATTATGGTCATCTAAACATTACAGGCTTCTCCGATGCCGAATAGGCTGGATGTTCTATGGATAGGAGATCTATTCAGGCTATTGTGTGTTCTTGGAGGTAATTTAGTTGCATGAAAAAGCAAGAAACAACAAGTAATTTCTAGATCAAGCACTGAAGTTGAATATCGAGCTATGGCACATGTGACAAGTAAATTACTATGGTTGAGGATGTTATTATTAAAGATTGAAATGTCACCATTAAATCCATCATATTGTTTTGTGATAATCAATCCACTATTTATATTGCATCTAATCCAGTCTTCCATGAACAAACTAATCACATTGAGATTGATTGTCATTTTGTGCGGAAAATAGTTCAAAAATGGGAGATTATTCTTTAACACACAAAGACGGGGGATCAACTCGTAAACAATTTTACAAAATCTCTACCAATGAATAGAGTGAGCTTCTTATATAACGAGTTGGGATTATTTGATTTTTACATCCCAACTTGAGGGGGAGTGTTAAGAAATATTGTGAGTAATAAGGGAAAAGTAACCCAATTTGTGAGTAGGGTTAAGCGCGCGTGCGAAATTGAGTATCCGTTTCCCTCCCTTTCCTGCTAGCGCACACACACACATATATATATACACACACAAACCCTATAATTATTACTGAATAATAGAAAATAATTATCTCTTCACAACTTGAATCCATTTCTAAGACTACTTTAAGTATCCAAATTTTGTACAATATTATTATACAATTATAATCCTCCAATGAAAAGTAGACTCATGAATGACATATTCATAAATTTCATCTAATAAGTCTATTAAGGGTATTAAGGTGATTAAGAATATTCATACACACAACATTATTGTAATTTCCATGCTTCGCCAATACTAAAATCACCACTAGAGCGGAAGTGGACAATCCTAGGAGAATCCAATGGTGTATTCACCTCACAACAAGCAAGCTCAAGCCTCACCCAATCATTGGCTAGCTCACTAGATATGTTGAGGCTTGGCAAACAACGACGATGACGAGAGCCAGTGAGGGTCGAGCCAACAACGATCCGACCAACAACATGACAGACCAAGAAGAAGATAATAATAATAATAATAATAATAATAATAATAATAATAATAATAATAATAATAATAATAATAATAATAATAATAATAATAATAATAATAATAATAATAATAATAATAAAAACAACAACAACAACAACAACAATACAAAATAGAAAATTAAAAAAAAAAAATTGTCCACGTCAAGAATTGACAATCAAAATTGGCCGGAAAAGACTACATCAACAAATCGTTAAAAGGCTTAGGTTTAAATTGGCTAAATTAAGAAGTTTAAGACTGAATAAGCATTTGCACAATATGTTGATGATTTTTTTTTAAAAAAAAATTCCTAATTTTAATGTTATTCATGAATTCATATAAGGCAAAACAATAGGACTTGAAATAAAATAAATTATTATTTCATTATGAACGAAGAATACATTTATATAGGAGGAAAATAATGGTTCTCTTGAACAAATAGAACCATTGGATACGCAGAGCGGTTAACTTCCAAATAAAACACAATCTTTTTAAAAAATTAAGCATTTATTGTCAAATGAAATTTGAAATTGATCCGATCACTTTTCACTTGTTTTAATTTCTGCCAAGAATATGAAATTTGATTTTGGGTTAATACCACAAAAAACCCTAAACTAATACATTTGTGACAAATTTATCTTTTGTTAATTTCTGTTAAATTAAATAAGTGCAACAAAAAATCAGAAAACTAGAGCACATATGACAATATCAACTACCATGTGTCATTTAACTAATAATTTGATGGTAAAATTTAATGAAAACTAAATGATGATAAATTTATCAAATGTATACCAATTTGGAATTTTGGTAGTACAAAAATTAGTTTAATATAAATTTATTATATGTGTATCAATTTAAGATTTTTCATAATATTAATTTTTTGATACCCACCCCGTGGTGGGCGAGTTGGTTAAGGCGCACACCAACCACGAAAGGCCAGCGTTCGATTCCCTCACTCCCCTGAAATTACGATCCACCGCGTCCTCGTCGAGCCCATCCGCAGACAGCCCACGCCGATCTCCTTCTTCCTCTGTCGGCGGCGGAATTAGACACCTGAGAATTGCCGCCGCCGCCGCGGTTCGATGGCAGTCGTGATCGAGAGCTCCGTCTGGGAGCCGAACCCCTCTCTTTTCGTCTTCATCTTCCTCGCTTGCTTGCTCTCCATCTTCCTCCTCCCTTACGCCTCCAGAAGCGCGCCTCCTTCCGTCTTCGACCATGGAGCCTCGCTGCACTCTTCGCGTTTCCAGCGGAACTTCCTCCTCCTCTACTCCCTCTGCTCAGGTCAGCATTTTCTTCGCGCGGATCGCGCTTTACATGCTATCTGTGGAGAATGAATCGTGGAGATGTGTGATTTGTTTCTGGTCGGTAAGCTCGGACATTGTGCAGCTGATGTCTTCGATCGACTGGCTCCGGTCCGAACAGATGAGCGATCGATTTCCTGTGCTCGGTTTGCAGTGCGTGTCGAATTGAATTCGCTTCTCGTGCTGCGTTTTGGCAGTGATGGAAGGGCTACCGTCGGTGTTCGGGGAGTTCGAGTTCAGTTACTTTGGCGTGAGTAGAGAGCAAATGGTTTTATCTCTCTGTGTTGGATTTGCGGCTTCCCTCATTGTTGGATCTTTCCTTGGAGTGCTTTCTGATACGATGTGAGTCCATTTTCTTCTCCTGTTTTCTGTCGGTGAACTTAATTTCTTCTTTGCTGCAATTTGAGCTGATGATTTAGTAAAGAATTACAGGCTGAGAGGTCGTTGAGTATAGTTGGACTTAGCATTGGGAAGTTTTCTCAACTGCATTCGACTGGGGACTGGAATTCTGTCTGCAAATATGTGTGACCTGCTTTGATCGGGCTTACATGCTGCTTTAACAAGTGGTGCTTTCATGTTCTTGTTCTAGGAACATCCACTCTGTTTTTGAGAATCTACGATGTATTGGATCCATTCATTTAACGCTAAAAACACTGAATCTTGGGGATTTGCAAAAAGTTGATAAAATAATAATCATGATGCTTTCTCTTGACTCAGTTATGCGGCTAGTCCTAATGTGTGTTAAATTATTGTACGTGAACTGACATATACTGCTGTCTGCAGAGGCCACAGGAAATTCTGTTTATTCTTTTGCATCTTGCACCTTTTTGTTGGTATATGGAAGAGGATAACTGCTCATCCCAGTGTTTGGGTAGCAAGTGTATGTTTGTCTCTGGCTTCTTCAATATACTCTTTCAGTTTTGAGACATGGATGGTTGTTGAACATGAAAAGGTTCGTGTACATTTTCTCCCTGTACATAAGATGTTGCTTCTTGCCATTTACTATAAGATGTCGATTTGTGCTATTCAAATTTCTCTTTGTACATTTTTCCTTCTCATTAGTAGTAGAAACCACAGTAGAAACCACACTTCGGGGTTGTAAAAAGAGTTTGCATTTTTTCGTTTGCTTTCTCTTTACAGCAAGGGCACAGAGAAGATTTATTGAGCGATACCTTTTGGTTAATGGCGTTCTTGGGGTCTGCATCTTTCACTGGAAGCCAGGTGCTTGCCAACTGGCTGATTGGTGATGATCTGAAGAAGAGAATGACATCTCCTTCAACGGCAGCCATCTTGTTGGCTTTGGTGGGAGTTATTTGTGTTGCACGGCTGTGGAGAGGATCTTCTCAACAAGAGGTGTTTGAGGATCGTGGCAGGTCCTATAGCTATTTTTTCGATGGTAATAGTTGGGTCTCTCCTTTGCTCATATATGAGTCTGCTATCGTATGAAAAGTATCCAATTTTTATTGAAACTGACATCTCAACTTGAATTGTTGTCTGATTAAATAAAAATTTCCAAATGCTATTTGATGTTCCCAATGTGATATCTGATTTACATCAAAACGAGAGTTCACTACTTATAAGGACATTCATGGATATTTTCAAATGGAAGATATGAAATTGGCTGAAGTATGTCTCAGCATCAGATGCCATTATATTTGGAGCCAAAAAGCACATACTTAGTAATGTTACCTCACCTAAAGGGTTCAAAGGTGGGACATATAGCTGTGATTTCTTGTTGCATTGAGCTTTGAGAACTTTAAGGTTAAGGTTTGTCCACAAGATTTTTCATTGTGGTTAGTTGAGGACCAAGATTGAGTGTACTGACTTGCTTACCTCGAGGCACAAGGGAGGTTATAGTCAGCCAAAAGATGATTAGACGGTTCTGAATTCAAATGCCCCTGCAGCAGAATGGTTTTGCTTTGTCTATTACTCTAAATACTGCTAAAGTTATTAAAGGTCATAATCTTGAGAAAATCTGCAAGACTTTCAACAAAAATCTGCCTGAACTCAAAAGCCTGATGTTGGTAAAGCTGCAACTAGGAAATTTTCTCAAGGCTGTGGCTTCTTTAATTGGCTATCTTATTCCGAAACAATTGTGACCAATGGTTCCTTCTTTTCTTCTTTATCAGTCTATTTTCTCTCATTGCCCCTATCATTTGCTGCCATGTCAACGAATTACGTGCTCTTTTAGAATTGTTGCTCTTTTAAGATTAAGCTATTGACATTTTGGTTAATATTTTTCCTTATTCACTAATAAGTAGACCAATTTGTAGGTACCTTTTTAAATTTTTACTCAGACCATTATTCAGTTCTTCTTGCATACACTCTTATCTACTTGTTCACAGATAGAAGAATATGGTTATTGGCATGTGCACAAGCTTGCCTTCACTTCTCCATATCAATGTTTTGGATTCTCTGGACCCCAATATTGGTGGTACGTTCACATATCTTTCTGAAAGGAATATTAATATCTCCTGGAAGACTTAAATGAACAGCAGCATTATCCATTTTTTGCACACAAAATGCTGGTTGTAGCTTCTAATTTTTTGCTGGCAAGAGTGAGCTTGTTTGATGATTTTATTGAATGCATTGGAGTGTAGGCTGATGGCAGAGAACTGCATCTGGGCTTGATATATCCGTGCCTTTTGGGAGCAAGAATGCTTGGAAGTACAATTTTTCCTTGGCTTATTAGTGGATCTTTGTCATTTCGAACTGAAGATTGCATACTTTATGCATTCATCATATCCGGTTTTGTACTCTCTGCCGTAGCCTATGACTATCAGGTATTTATGTATTCCATAAATGTCAACATATAAATCGATATCTGATTTTGTTACCACCACATACTGATAGATACTATATTTGTGTTGTGCAGGAAGTTGGAGTTCTAGTAACATTGTTCTTCCTATTTCAGGCATGTGTAGGAGTCATCCTACCTTCTCTTGCCAGATTGAGGACCATGTATGCCATTCTGAGCTGTTGGCTGGAATTCCAACACAAGATATTGCTAGTTTGGATATATGGATGAATGTTTATGATTATTGTTTATCATGTTTTGTAGGTATGTACCAAATGACTTGCGAGGAGGAATGATAAGCTTTTCTCTTGCTCCTGCGAATGCTGCAGTTTTGCTATTTTTGGTGCACGTGAGTTTCAAACATGATCTAATTTCTAGTCAATCTCCATGTTTTATGCCTGCACTGGTGACGTAAATCAGGAGGGAGATCAAGCAATTCTGTATTTGTGCTGTCTCAATTTTTACGTAATCATTAGGGTAAATGGCCCAAGTTTTGGACGTGGTTTAGCTTCAGCTATAAATCCTAAGGCAAAGTCAGGGACGTGATTTTTACAACCATCTACAAGTTTCACCGGTTTTGGAAAATTTACAGAATTTTATGGAAGAGGATATGTTCCATTTTTAGAATGGACAAGCAAAATATGCTAGAAGTACTGGCTTAATGAATAAGATTTCAATTTCTATTATGATCAAGAACCATAGTAAAAACCATTCTGCCTCTGTAAAAGATTTGATGATAGCTCTTTCATTATGCCATACTTGCTGATTTTACATGGTCTTTTTGCATTACAAATCTGGTCAAGAGCGCATCTTTTCTGAAAGATGTTCTCAGCAAGTAAGTGGTTTATTGATAAATTAAACAATCAATATAGACATACGTTTGTTCATTTCTAATTTCCTGCATATTTTTTTTTCCTGGTGGGACAACTAAGTATTTATCACTGTGAAACTTCTGGGTGAAAAAAGGTTTTATATATTTAGTACAGAAGACTTTTTGACTTGACAGTGCCATCTGGAACCTTTTCTAATAAATATGCTGAAAAGCCAAGTTCTCCCCTCACTTAGTCCTCTTGCATGACTTTCTATGACTTGTCAGTGGTTCATGTGTTTGGGTGTTGGAGCAACACCCTCAATCACGCTCTTTTCCTGAGGACTGCCACAATTTAGCTTACTTGCATTTTCGGGTAGATGTGTTGAGAAAATGTGTCCATTATGAGTTGCCATTTGTTCCAGGGAGGCTACTATCGCAGTGTCAGTAATGCAGCAATTATGGCATTCACTGCCGTTGGGCTTTTCACTGCAGCTGGTTGCATGCATGTCTTGAAGCGGTTAGGGAAGCAACCGTACCAGCATTTGCGCAAGTTATGAGTTCATCACTCATCTGCCAATGTCCAGATCGCTTTAATATCAATGGCTTATCAGTGGGACAGAGGAAGGATAAGGATTGGTTTCAATTGCATATAAAATGCAGTCACAGCATGCAAGGGGGTTGAATGATTGGCGAAAAGTGTTGATCAAATTCAACCTCCTTTACCAGTACAATTCCACGTAGCAGACATGAATTATTTCGTTGCAAGGAAGATGCTATCAACAGTGACTATCAGTTGCAAAGTCTGTTGAACTCTATGGAAAGTTATGAAAGGAAATCAATGCCTGATCATCAAAAGCCATATGAGAGAAGACAATGATCCATTGGGGCATCCATCTGGGGAATGAGGACCTCTTGCTAGCTGTGGAATCATATGCTGAGGATTTTTGTCTGGCAACTATTTTGATGTTGCTAGATTTGAGAGATTGCATTCCATATATTTTATTGTCTGAGACTCTGGAGATTAAATTTTTGCCTAGGTCTCAATAAGGAAATCTTAAGGTTTAGGGGATTCTCATTTTATTTTTCTTATTTTATTTCAAGGGTGGCGATTTGAAAAGCAATCGTGATATCGGCAGGTTTGAAAATGGAAAAAAGTCTCTGTACCACAAAGAAAGTGGAACATTTATTATTTTAGAGAAAAAAAATGAAGCCAACAAAAGCCTTTATTTTTTTTTAGGGAAAACTGTGGTTCTCGGTGTTTTTGTACCTTTAGCCCTCAAATTGAGTGGGTGGTTTGAGTTCAGACTTCGATGTGTTATTGGAAGATGCACGGAAGTGCCCAAAGTTCACCGACAATACTACTCATTAAAATTTGGAAGATAAAAGTTGCATCTTAAAAAATTTCCCTTCCAAATATTTGACACATCTAACGTATTTGCTTTTTTATTTTGAGGGTGTGTATTTTTCTCTATTCTTCTTTTTTAATAGGTCGTGCTTTTTCCACTCTCATCATGGTTAAAATACTCCCCATCTCAATGTTTTGACAATATTAACTTTTATGGGTCCTATTTTTTTTTTAAGCATTATTTAGTTGCTTTTCTTTTTTTTTTTTTTATTTTTTTCCGTGCCACTCCTTCTCCTCATATATTGCTCTCTATTCTCTCTCTTTGTAAAACACCCGTCATGTCAATAATAGACAAATCTTTTATACCCCAACGTCCGTCAACGACCCACCAAAAAAAGTCCATCACAAACACAAGGAACTCATTAAGTTGAAGCCCAAATCTGCATAAACGTCCTCACCCGGCTAGTGTTCTTTTTATCTCTATTTCTTCAACTCATACCTCAACCATAAGTAAAAGCCCATTTCATATCTCTTCACTCTTTACCCCATTCCATCCCTTTCGCTCTCTGTGTTGTTCGTTGTCCCATTTTGCGTCAAATTCTTCAATTGATTGATTATGAAGACAAGAAAAACCCCTGTTTAAATATTCAAATTTAGGAGCCGAAGCCATCACCCAGAAACTCATTAGGCTCATTAGCAATGTTTGCTTCTCCACTAATTTGCCATCACCTGCCAGCCTCCAGATCCACGGCCCAAATCTGCCCCTGCTCCCACCATGTTGCTTATGCAAATGGAAAATGCCACCTTCAAGAACAACAATTCCATCCTCAAGATTGACCAGGATTTGCCCCTCCTCGCCCTTGTGTTCTCTTCTACTTCCACACCAATCTTAGTCGTCAAGCCACTATCACTGACGAATGAGAGGGCTAAAGATGTGATTACGAACTCAACCCTCAAGCCCGAGCACATATGTGACGTGGCAACTCTGTTGCCATCAATTGTTCGGATCCCCATCTTTTGATGGCCGTGAAGAAGTTCAATGCAAGACCCTTTAGGTCTGTTGTGTTCTTGGGAATCAAACTCTAGCTAGGGATTCAACAACCGATGAGTGCGATGTGACCTAGAGGACAAGTGATAGAGGCAGATCATAGAATGTTTCTCTTTTTTTAACAGATCCTAGAAGGCTTGAACCATGATTGGCATTAAGAGGGAATGAAGAGAAGTAAAGAGGATGAAAATGGGACTCACAAGAAAAGACAATAAAGAAAATAAAAGGGAAACCAAAATCAAACAAAAAGAGTGCTTAGAAAAAGTGGGATCCACAAAAATTAATATCGTTAAAACAATGTAGTGGGGAGTATTTTAGCCATGGTGGGATCGAAGAAAACGCAACACTTTTTTTTTCTCCTCCTTTATTTTTCTTTCCTTTCTTGTTTCCGTTATTCCCCTCTTGCGATCTCCCTCTCTCTACCTAGTCAGACGCTATCTGAGGTCGTGACCTTAAACAAGACCTCAAATTACAGGTTTCCTGAATGTCGTGATGTCCTTCATTCGAGCAGCGACCATGGTGGTTGCAAGTTACTTGTGCACGTTTGAGTGCTAGCGATGACGGTAACAAGTGTGGCTGTGGTCTTTTTTAAAAGTAAGAGCATTTTTTTCTTAAAATCGGGTTAAATCAATGATGTACCTTCAATGTGCTAAGTCTGCATCATGAAACACAGCATCAATTCAATGATTATTTGGCCAAAAGACAATTTTGATGGAATTGACGTCAGATTCGTTGCTGCGAGGACTCTTTTCTCAGCAATGATTGATGTCCTTCAAGTTAGCCGTCGAGGTGATTCTCAAGGAACATGTTCATTGAGATGTAAAAGATACCAAGGGAGCACTCTAAATTTGCCAAATTAGATTTGTATATCTGTTCTTGATAACAAAGTAAGAGTTGACAGACCAATCACTAATAGTTAACTAGTGCACATCAAGCTTATGCTTCACCCTGTTTTTATTTTTTCGGATAAGTTTATGCTTCGGTCTATCACAAATCAAAGCATGAGCTCAACCTGAAAATTCCATTAAAATCAGTCTTTTGCTCTGTATTTATATATTAATAAAAAGGCTATATTAAGGCACAATGAAGAAGCAAGAAGGTCCCCAAACTAAAAGGCGAGAAACAAAAGTTTGTATTATCAGTGAAACTTTCTCTTCGGGATGAGATCATCTGTAAATATAAACGAGCAAATGCTATTTTATAAAAAAAGAGGCATTAATTAATCCAAAAATCCCCTTGAGACTTATTAAATAATGAATACATGCCTATGCTCAATATTGTAAAATTGCGCACGATTAATCATCTTGCACTTGATCTCTAATCCACTTTGTTGCCACCCATTTCTCCCCTTTGATCACAGGACAGCTCCCGTGAATTGAGGTCTGCCAAGGTCACCACAGAAATTGTTAAGCAGAATATATTTCAGCTCTTTCAGTGTCATAACAACTGTTGGGATCACAAGACTTGCACCAGAAAATACTAAGAAGGAAAACTTATGCAACGCTTTCTCAACTGAAATGATGGTCTGAAACATGATTTTCTTATGAAGTCGGCAACTTGAAAATCACAGAAGCAACCCCTTTTCATTGATCTAAATGCACAGGCACTGATATTCTATCTTTAAGGAGATCCTCGATGACAGATTTACTAAGATGAGCACTTTCGTTTTCTTCCCAATAGTACGATTCACTGGAAATAGGGGTAGAAAACTCCGGGAGCATAGCGTGTCACATTGACTATAATTTAAGAGATTCAATACACATCTAGCACTGACAGTATTCCAAGGCGAGAAAAATATCAGCAGGCGCAGTTCATGATGAACAAGAGAAGTACTCACGGGATCAATTGTACCATTTGGTAATAAGGAATAGAAGAGAAGTCCGTCACCCTGCCGTGGTTTCACCTTCAGTCCAACACACTTTTTAAAATCATAGGTCCCATCCATGTTCATACCATTCTGCATGCCAGAGTCAAATGAATACATGTTTTAACCAAACTCAAGAGGAAGAAGACCATCCAAACATACCTCAAAAGGGAACATGGTTTCTCCCCCTCTTCAACGTCAGATAAGTACAGCAAAAAAGTGGCAACCTACATTCAGATTGAGCAAGAGTAACATGACCAACCCTTTCAAGCTCTTGAAACGTAAATGTTGTGGCTAACTATGTATGAAAAAAGGGTAAACATATGAGTATTCTTGGACCTCGTCCTTATGCACAGCTTCTTTACCGTCGAATCGATGACGTATGATAGGAAGAGTTTAACAAGAAAGTCAGAGAACTAAAGCAAAAAACACTTCACAGAAAGCATCAATCTAGAATGAACTGACTATAGCAATTTATTGTCGAGTGAACCTTCAATATATGTTCTGAAAACCGAAATTGATTGAAAATTTTTAAGCTTAAAGCTGGAAAAGAATATCAACAGAGCATGAAAACACACTTGTCTATACATCCGAGAAAACCACCAAGTTTTTTTTCCACTCCTATAAGCAATTTCAGAGAACCGTGGGGAGCTCAGTTAGCTTAATAATAGGTTGTACTGATGTAAAATATGGTGTTTCAAAGCCTTGTCGGTAATAATTAACCTTGCCATTATCTTAAGTTTTCATTGACGAACTTCCATGATAAGGATTTATAAGGGTTAATGACATATGTTTACAAGGACATCATCATCCATGCCTCACCAAATTAGTAAATATTCAAAAAAAAAAATAGAGGCTGCATTTTTTTGTAGCAAGCATACCCTCTGGCTCTTTGTGGGCCATATTGAGCGGGATCGAATGCATCGCAGTGAGTATCATATTTCTGCCCAATCTCGTAGCGTAACACATTGAATGCCTGAAACATGGTGACATCCCCAAACAATTTTAAACTTCCCTGAAAATGAAAGGTTAAGAAATTTAACCAAAAAGAGAGAATATATCACATGGAGTGACAATTTGAGAATGAAGAAGAGCTGCAAACTTATGGCATAAACCCCAAACATGTGCTTTTCCCCACTCAATAAATGATTAGTGAAATGAAAACCTAGCAATCACAATTTGAGTTCAATAGAGGAAATAAGATTGTACACACAAACTATCAATGGGTGTTTTTGTTTCTCTATCAATAATTAGTGACAATATAAACCTTCCAGCCAAATGAGGAAGCTAGATTGTATAAACAGTTTAACCACCATAACATGTTGAGCAAAAAGTACCATACCATATATTCTGTTGAGATAACAGGTTGAGGAATGTAAATTATTTGGAGGCGGAGAAAGAAGTTGGTTTCCCATGTCTTAAGTTGGTCTTGTGCACATTCTGTATACCATAATCTAACTCAAAAGTTGAGATGCAAATTATCTTTGCCAATTCATGATCATGAGGTGAGATACCTTTTACCCTGAATCCTCACTTCTAGTAGGCCAAAAAGACAACAGCTAGGGGTGAAACTGAGTTAAGCTACTAACTAATAAGTAGCTCAGGCTTGCTCGGTAATCACTCAAGATTGGCTCACCCATTTCTAGAGAGCTCAAGCTGGAGCTACTGAGTATCTTGTCGTTGACAAGCTCCTTGGTAATCAACTCTAATTGAGCTTCCATTATTTTTCGAGAATATCTTCTAATTATAGAAAGACACATAAGTCGTTAAAATTACATATTTTAACTCTCATACACATATACAGGGAAACTATTTGAGCACAAGCCTACATTCTGATGCTCCATCGAGCTCAAACTGAGTTTGGATACTCAAGCATGCAAGTTGAGTCAAGCTTGAGCTTGGCATTGTATCGACTCAACTCACCTCAATTGCACCCATAACAACAGCTACTCAAGAGATAGAAAAACGAGCTAGTCAATCGGGTTTGTGCAATAGCGCTCAAGGTGAAAGAGCACTTTGTTCATTTAGATCATTCAAATACAAAATCTGAACGTATGCACTCTGATGTGACTGAAGAGAGTATTGGCAATAGTAAAAGTCGGGAAAAATTACTAAAAAGTCATAAACCTATTACACTTTTATCAATTCAATCATAAATTTAATTTGTTAGCCAATTGAGTCTATATATCCTATAATTATACCAATTCAGTCCATCCAACCAAATTTATCTGGCTAGCTCTAACGTGGATGCTAGCGGATAATTTTTTAATAATATATATTTTTATTTTTTTAATAATTTTTTTTTTTTTTCCCTCCTCTCTCCTCCTTCCTCTTGCTCCAATGACTGGCCAGACAGGAGGGCTAGTCGCCAAATTGAGGCAATCGACCAATGGTGAGCTCGCTCGCCTCGCCATCGCTGGATAAGTGCAAGGTCGACCTCGCCTAGATCCGACGAGGCTCACCTTGCCAAGGGCTAGGTGAGGCAAGCTTTGGCTGAATCTAGATGAGGTCGGCCTCACCTAGCCACTGGCAAGGCAAGCCCTCGCCGGTGGCTGGGCGAGCTCGCCACTAACTAATTGTCTAAGCAAAGAGAGGGAGGGAGGGAGGGAGGGAGAGAGAGAGGAAAAATAAAAAATTAATTTAAAATATTCAAAAATATAAAAATATATTATTAAAAAATTGTCCGCCAAACGCAGTATCCACATTAGCATTGGCCGGCTGAATTTGATAAGATGAACTAAATTAACACAATCACACAAGATTTAGAACTCAATTAGCCAAAAAAAAATTTAAAAATGAATTGACATAATTATAATAGATTATGACTTTTTTTTGGTAATTTTCCCATAAAAGCCAACATGTCTTGAGAAGGGACGCTTGGTAGGATCGCACACTTACAAACTAATCACCCAAAAAAAGCTACTGATAATGATGACTTCCTGGGTAAGATAGTACCTCTCCATGTTCCCTTGGAATCATCGTCACTCTTGCAATTTTCTCTTCAATGATATCCAAGGTTCCGGTTTTGTCTTCAGAAGCACTTATGAACATGCCAGAACTGCTCGGAAAGAAAACGTTAACCAAACATCACAATAAAGCCGCCTCTTATTCTACTCTTGCAATGTATGCGCATCGTCACGCATGCTTGGGTATAAAAGAAAATTAAGTAGAGGAACTTCAGATGCATAGAAAAAGTCTAATTCATCCAGTGTCCATAGTATCACGTTGTAGTAGTTGCATTTCTGGTCATGGATTTGGCTTCCACATTTTCTCAAACCAATTCATAGGGAATTAGTCCATGTATAAAGCTCCACTTATGTGATGGTAGTAGAATGTAACGATAGCAATTGAAAGAACAGAAAAAGGGATGTCTTTCAGTTCATTATGCAAGGCACGTAACAATGCAAATTGAGCCGGCTGACACAAAATGCACTTAAATCCTCATATAAAATCGACTAGTTTAAACAAAATAAACAGAAAATACCTTGTTCTTATGCCCTTTGTGCTCTCTGCTGTTTCTCCCTTTCTCAACGCCAAGGTTGAAGATTTGAGACCTGCCTTTGCCATATTTATTATGCTTTCGCATTGTTCAGCTGTTGCAAAATTAGGAAAGTAGAGAGCACGAGGTCTCCAGCTCAACACCTACCCAAGAAACAAGACAGAATATATCATATGGGACTATGTTCTCATCGCAAAACAGAGAACACAAAAGCTGATCTTTCTAAAACAGAGAAAAGAAGCAAGATCTGTTTCAATGTTAAGTTGATCAACGTCACTTTTTCTCTTCTAAATGGGGGAAAAGAAGCAACCTTATCACTCTAAGAACAAGAAACATAATATGGTTCAAAAGAATTTAAGAGAAACATCTATCCTGATTTTGTTCAGAGACCCACCCAAAACTAGAGGTGGCAAAATGGGTCTTAGACCCATATATGACCCATTTAAATCATAAATGGATTATATATGGGTCACTTGCTTTTTTAAAAAACTAATTAAATAGGTTTAATAATTAAAAACTTAAGATAGGTAGGTCTTAGGTGGGTCTTAAATGAGTTGGATTTAGAACCCATTTTCAACCAAAATCACACAATCTCCCTCTTCCCTCTTTAACTTTACAAAAATATTTTTTTTTTTTTAAAAATAGAAATTATAATTATTTTTTTATTATAATTTTCTTTTCTTTTTCTTTTTTCTTTTTTTTTTTTTTCTTTCCTTTTTTTTTTTTTTTTTCTTCTTTCGGCCAACGATGGCCGGGCGGCCGACCAGGTGAGCCTTGAGCTCGCCAACATCGGGTGAGACTCGAGCTCACCGGCGTCGGGTGAGGCTCAAGCCTTGAGCTCGCCAGATTGGGCGAGGTGGAGGCCGGCCAATGTCCGGTGAGGCCCAAGCCTCACCGATTTGGCAAGACTCGAACTCACCGGCGTTGGGCAAGGCTCAAGCCTCGCCAATCTAGCGAGCCTCGAGCTCGCCGGATCTAGCGAGGCGGAGGCCTCACCGACGTTCGGGCGAGGCTTGAGCCTCGCCAATCTAGCAAGCCTTGAGCTCGCCGGCATTAGTGAGTCTGGGCGAGCTCGAGGCTCGTTGGGGCCGGTCGCCGGGCCAAAGAAGAAGCCCAAAGAAGAAGAAGAAAAAAAAAAAATAAAAATAAAAATAAATAAATATATTATATTATATTAAAAAAATAAAAATTAATTTTTAAAAAAAAATAATAAAAATTTGATTTTTTTAAAAATAATTATTTTAAAAATTATAAAAATTGTCCATTAAATTTGTGTTGCATAAAACCATTTTAGCAATACCATTTTTAAAATATATATAAGCTTTTTTAGATTTCGTTTAATGGGTCGGGTCAAGTACGGGTTGGGTCGGGTATGGGTCAAAAAATTTGCACTACAATAAATGATTCATAAACAGGTTAAATGGGTCGATTTGGATCGGATCATTTATGACCCGACCCACCCATTTAATAGATCTACCCAAAACGCATACCCCACAAAATTCTACCACCGCCGTTAATCCACACAATTGAACATGAATCTGACCAAAACCACAAAAATTCGAAAGATCCGAAAGATGATCCCAAATTCAACTACCAACAAAATAGGAAAAAAAGAAATGAAAAGAAGTCTCATAACAGTTATGGAAACCTGGAAAGGAATTGAAACGAAAGAATCATCCCCGGTCTCTCCACGTGGCAACAGTGCATAGTCTCTCTTGTCCCTGACCGATCCGAGAACTCTCGCCCTTGCTTTTGCTCTGGACGCGTCCTGCAAGATCAAAACGAACTCAACTCACTTCCACCACTGGAAAAACACACAACAAGCAAATCCAGGCGCGCATAATCAAAACAGCGACCCGAGGAAGGAGAGAGGAGCCGGTAGAATCCGGCGAGGAAGAAGAAGGAGCAAGTGAAGATGACCACGGGCAACTCTTTCTTCAACTTGGAGCTCCAGCTCCGCCTGATCGCTTTGCCTCTCATTTTTCCCGCAAGCGATCGATCGATCGCCTCCTGTTCTCGTGGTCTGAATTCTCGGATGAACTTTCGATAGTGAGCAGAGAGCCAAATCAGAAGAGAAGTTGGTGTCTTTGTTGCAGACGATGAAGGGTTCAATAAAATGCAGATTCTTCTTCTTCTTCTTGCTGTTTCAGAATGCGAGAGGGGGAGAGAGAGAGAGGGCGCTTTTAACCTTGCGACGCGGCGGGAATGTTCATGCCGGATTTTTGTGGAAACCGAATCAGATGTCGGCAATCAAATGTAGGTAAATAATCATTAGGTTACCAACAATAACTGATACATCCCTTACTATATTTATTTCAAATTAATTTTTATATTATAAAAATTCACAAACTAATACAATCATATCATATTTACTTCAAATTAATGCACCAGTACCACATTTATTCTAAATTAATTTTTACATAACAAAAAATCCTAAACCGATACAAACTTCCATATTTATCCTAAATTTGGTGCATTAAATTTGGCACGGGTGCATCACATCGAGGTAAATGTTGGACATGTGTATATTTTTGTTTAGGATAAATGTGGTGCAAGGTCTCTTAATTTGGGAGTTTTTGTGACACAAAAATTAATTTTGACTAAATGTGTATGGGTGTATCAATTTGGAGTTTTTAGCAAGGATGTCAAAATTGAACAAGAAACCAAAACAAAATTGAAACTGAGCCGAATTTTCATGCATTTTCGGTTCAATTATATTTGAGTTTCGATTCCAACAATGAAAAAATAATCCTTTTTTTTTTCCAATTCAAATAATTTCATTTCGATTCAGTTCAAAATCGAATTGGAAATTGTCCATCTTCTTAAGATTACCAAAAAAAAAAAAAATCGAAAAAAAAAAACCTAATTGAACTAAATCAAGTCTTCAGTTAAACTCACAATTAAGTTCAAAGCTAATGCAAACCCAAACGATTTAGTTCATTTCAAGTTTCTTGAAAACTCAAACCGAACCATTAACATCCTTAGTTTTTTGTGGTATTATCCTTAATTATTAAGTTGTTCCAGTCAAGCTACAAAGTATAAAAGGATATTTTTACTAATGATATTATTAACCTTAATGAATTACCCCCATTGCGATTATTCGAGAAAGATTACAACGGTATTGGAAATTTATTCGTGTCAACGTTCTCGGTTTATAAAGTATGAATTAGATTGCTATGAGTTCAGCCAATTTATCAAAAGTTTAGGTCAATTATCGAGTATAGATTCTATAACTTAATGCTATTAAAGAAATTACTGTGTAAGTGTCCTCGGATTACGAACTTTATAACTCTATTTTTATATGAAAAGGAAAGTATTAACTACAGGTTCAATCAAGATTACGGCGACTTATGTAGTGATTGTGCAGTGATATCCGTTCTATAGTAAACATTACCCAGTGAGGTAGTAAATTACTTATGAAAATCGATAATTTAATATATCTTCGAGGTGGTAATATGAGTTACAAAGACATAATATACACGTGGAGGTGGCAAAATGGGTTTTAGACCATATAAATGGGTCATATGTAGTGATTGTGCAGTGATATCCGTTCTATAGTAAACATTACCCAGTGAGGTAGTAAATTACTTATGAAAATCGATAATTTAATATATCTTCAAGGTGGTAATATGAGTTACAAAGACATAATATACACGTGGAGGTGGCAAAATGGGTTTTAGACCATATAAATGGGTCATATATGGGTCACTTATTTTTTGAAGAAATTAGTTAAATGAGTTTAATAATTAAAGACTTAAGATAGATGGGTCTTAAGTGGGTCTTAAATGGATTGAACTTGAAACCCATTTTCATCTAAAGCCTTACAATCTCTCTCTTCCCTCTTTAACTTTACAAAAATATATTTTAATAAAAATTGAAATTATAATTATAATTATCTTTTATATTTCAATTTTCTTTTTTTTTTTTTTCTTTTTCTTTTTTTCCCCTTTTTTCCCTTTTTTTTTTTCCTTCTTCCTCCTTCCTTAGCTGGTGGTCGGCACGGCGACAGTCAGCAACTAGCCAAGCAAGGCTCAAGCCTCATCGATCTGGTAAGCTTCGAGCTCATCAGCGTCGAGCGAGACTCCAACTCGCCAACGTCAAGTGAGGCTCGAGCCTCGTCGATCTAGCAAGAGGTGAGCTCGAGCTCGCCCGACGCCGCGAGGCTCAAGCCTCGCCGATCTCTGGTGAGACTCAAGCTCGTCGGCATCGCCCGAGGCTCGAGCTCGCTATGGCCGGTCGCCGAGCAAACCAAAGAAGAAGAAAACAAAAAAGAATAAGGAAAAAGAAAATTAAAAATCATATTCTTAAAAATTAAAAATTATTAAAAATTATATTCTAAAAATATAAAAAAAATAAAAATAATTAAAATTTCAATTTAAAAATAATACAAATAATTAAAATTCGATTTAAAAAAAATTAAAATTGTCCATTAAATTTGTGTTGCATAAAGTATTTTAGCAATATCATTTTAAAAAATCATAAGAAATAAGCTTTCTTAGGTTTAGTTGAATGAGTTAGATATGGGTCGGGTCGGGTATGGATATGGGTGAAAAATCTTGCACTATAATAAATGGGTCATAAACGGTTAAATAAGTGATTTGAGTCGAACCATTTATGATCTAACCTAAACCCGACCCAACCTACCCGTTTAATGGATCTATATACACATTATAGAAAATAATTCACTTTGAAAGAAGTATTTCCCTTTCTTATGGTAAGGAATAATGTATCTACAAAAAGGTGCCGAATACTTGGAGTGCCAAAACTTGATACGAGAGCATATTTAAATGCCAAAAGTTACGAAAATAACACTGTGCCACTTTTTTTGAAAAATATGACACTTGAGTGCCAAGTTCAGCGAAGATGGCCGGAAATCCTACGTGACAATTTTTTAATTATATAACTCGTTTATGTGGCATGTTGAAGAGCTGAGTTAGCGACGAAGAACCAAAACAACATCTTTTTTTTGAATTTTAATATGAAGATTAATTAAATTAAAAAATAATATATATATATATATATATATATATATATAGAGAGAGAGAGAGAGAGAGAGAGAGAGAGAGAGAGAGAGAGGAGGTAGGTGGCTTAGGGCTGAGCCCTCGCCGCCACCTCCCCACGGTTGTCGAAAGGGCCGATGATGGTGGCTAGGGCTCGGCGACCCCGGGTCGACCCTCCCCGCCCCCCCGGTCATTAACCCTTCCAACGACAGCCGAAAGGCAACGCTCAGCCCTCGGTCACCGCCTCCTCCTCCTTTTTTTTTTTTTTTTTTTTTTTAAATTAGTATATAAATAATTTAGTTTTAGATTTAATTTAATTAATATTTATATTAATTATTTAGTCACATCAGTAAAACGACGACGTTTTTGCACTTGTCTAATTACGTTAGTATGCAAAACAACATCGTTTTGAGCTTATCTTGCTGGAAAATCGTCACATCGGTATTTTGGTAAGATCTTTTCGCTGGTGGTACTTAATTGATCCATTTTATGGCGATTTTGGTACTTAAATGTCATTTTCGTAAATTTTGACATAAGTATCTCTTCATGCCAAGTTTTGGTACTCCAAGTATACTTTTGCCACCTGCAAAGTAATAATATCTGTTAAGAGTCCAAGATAAGGTAATTTACCTTACAGATTGTGACAAAGTAGTTGTTTACCTTGTAATCAGTAAATTGAGTAAGCACTAATTCTTCATGACCGTCATTATACTTATTCTAATTAATTACTAACGAAATATAATTGTAGTAACATTTTATTGCATCGTAATGGATAATAATGTAAGTTATATTTCGTATTCGTGAAATAAGTTTTAAAATCATAAATTGTCTCTAGATTTGTTAATATCCATAAATGTAAGACTTATCTTACATGTTGTAAATCATCTTTTAAGTCCGCAAATTATCTTCAATCGAAGTAATTTATAAATGAGTGGCATTTTTTTGAACATAAAATGATGGGGTGGTCAAAAAGAACTACCCGAACTAAACTGACCTGATCCAAACAAAAAATTTGGAGTCTTTTTGGATCGGGTTTCCCTTATCATGTAGTAAGTGAAAAAACGAGCTTCTTCTGACGGTTCAGTTCGATTTCAAGTCAATTTCTTAACCAACCCAAAATACATTATTGAACTTCTAACATTTGATTTGGCTCGATTTTGACTCTCTCTCAATCACACACTCTCGCCCTCTTTCCTTCCCACGCCAATCGCCTTCTCACATTTCCTTGGGCCATGTCTGGATTTCTTGCAATGAAGTTAGTGTCGAATTCCTGCATATCTCAACAACTAACCTTGTCTTGCCACCCCATGTCCCCGAATGCGTTCGGTCATTCTCCCCCCTCATCCAATGCAAACACGAGAGCCAATTGTCACCGTCGTTGTCAAGGTGACGGATCTGCGTGACCAAGTCACCATCAGCTAAGGGCGCATTCGGTAACAATTCTGTTCCGAGGAACAAATTCTAATCAAAAATGATTATTTTTTATTCTGTTCCCGAGAACTGATTTTGAGTAAAAGAACGCGTTTGGTAATTGTCCAAAATTTCTAATTACGGAATAGAATTGTGTTTGGTATCGTGCTCATTGATTTTGATCCAAATCAATTTCTTTTAATTTTTAAATAATTTTTTTACTTTTTACTTTTTTTTTCTTTTCTTTTTTCCTTTTTTATTTTATTTTTTTCCTTTTTCTCCTATTCTTCTTCTTCTTCTTATGGCTAGTCGTCGGTCGAGGGCCGGTGACCTCACCGGAGTGTCGCCGGCCCTCGGCGAGGCTCGCCCGACCCGCCGAGGCTTGGCCTCGCTAGATCTATCGAGGCCGAGCCTCGGCCGGTGGCCGAGCCCAGCCTTGCCGGGGCTGGGCGAGCCTTGTCGGTGGCCAGGCGAGCCTCGCCGAGGCTGGGCGAGACCCACCGGCCACCGGCGGGGTTGGGCGAGCCTAGCTAGCCCAGCATCGGCGAGGCCGAGCCTCCCCGATGGCCAGGTGGGCCGGGGCGAGCCTCGCTAGTGGCTGGGCTTGCCTCCGACGAGCTCATCAAATCTCGCTCTGGCCTGGCGAGCTCATCGAACCGGCGGGCGGTGACCGGCGAGCTCACCGGACCAACGAGCGGTGACCGACGAGCTCGTCGGACCGGCGGCGGCGGGCGGTGGTGGACGGCGGTCGCAAGATGGTAGAAGGGAAGAAGAAGAATAGTTGGTTTTTTTATTCTCAAATTTGTTCCCAGAACAAGAATCGACTTTTTTTTTATTCTTGATTCCACTCCAAATATGTTCCCAAGAACACAAATTTTACTAAACGCGATTCTGTTCCCAAATTACTCCTGGGAACAAAGAATCAGAATTTGGCCATGTTTGGATGGTTACCAAATCGGGCCTAAGCCATGAAACACACCCGTCATCGACGAGATCTCGTTCCGGAACTTCCACCATGACTCATCACCCGTAGTCATCACCTAGGTCTCGTGAATAGGCAAGCGGAGGTTCTTGAAGGTCCCGGAATTTCCACTATGAGTCGGTGCTAATTTCCGACTTCATGCAGGCCAAGAGTGATGTTCAACAAGGACAATCACTGAGCGAGAGAATCCTCAACTTCAACCGAGAAGCATGATGCAATGAGTGATTGTCCATGGCATCCAAGTGTGGTGGCACGCGTGCGCAAGATAGAGAGAGAGAGTTAGGGAGGAGGAGCACAACTTTGTTACGAAAAGCAAGCGATTGAAAAATAAAATAGACTGATTAAAAAAAAGATAGATTGGACAGTAAATTTACGTGATTCCTACGTCCACAGGGAAAACAAAATGAATACCATCATAGATCAAGCGATACATAGAGATTACAACCACACTTGAGTCACTCAAATACTCTTAGTATTTTTCAAGCCCAATTACGCCCAATAACACACATAGTATTTAGTCTCGAAATTTCTCACGAAATAATATTTCAATCTCATAATGAAATCACACACAAATCTTAAACTCACAAAACTTAATTGGCTTGAACACTAATACTACTTAGTGTAATCACACAAATGAAACTAACTAAGAAATCCATAGCCAAGCACTCACTTGGAGACGGCACTTCAAGATTATATGCATCAACAATGGCGTTTTTCTCTCGTGGCTAAAGAACAGCCCATGTGTATGTTCTATTTCAAACAAGATGAGGATAACCCTTCCTGAAGCGAACTTTAACACGAAACTTAAAGGTAAAGTCCAAGTTTGACCGTCTTTATTGCCTATTTCAACATGGTAAACAAATTCCATGCTATTTGGTCAACAAGTCCAAGATTTGGACTTTCCTTTTCTTGCTCTTAGCCGAATCTTAGTGGAAATCAATTTCTTTGGTTCTCTCTTTTGTTTTCATGGACTGACTTGAATAACGCTAGGGATAATCTCCGTGGATTTCAAAACAAGACTTTATCCAACTCATAAAAAGAAAACTATCGCATTCTAATTGCTCGATTTCAGACGTCCACAATTATACTCCAAATTCATCTCAGCTTTGCTTCATTGGTCGGCTCAAATTTGAGACATATTTTCAACAATCTCCAACTTTACTTGACATTTGAGCTAAGTCACAATCGCTTTACTAAAAATATCAAACTCTACTGCTACTTTTTCATAGCGCTTAATGGGCTCAACCATCACAGATATTTGTCAAGTCCAAGCCTTCATTGAACTTCGTCATAACCAAAAATCTCATCAAAATACCAACTCCACAAGCACCTTTAATTTCTTCGCAAAGATTTTCCAACACAATCTGCTTTATCACAAATAAAACAAAACCATTGTTGCATCCATGTCTATCAAGAGATTAAACACATACCTTGTCAATTTTAGCAATTATGGCAACCATTAGCTTTATAGGCCCCACCTTGTTAGAAGCACCATCTATGTCTATTGCTACCTTAATAGTTTCTAGTTGCAACTCCATCTCAAGTTGAAAACCATTCAGATCCGTATAAACACTCCTAACCAAAAGTATTGGAGACTCGTTGAATGTAACTTATCTATTGATAACAAATGAATTTAATTATGGGCACCACAATCGATTGCCCCGCTCACCTTGTGCATAACCTATGAACATGTACTTTTGTACCCTTCCATTGAGCTTACCATCACTCACTCAAACATAACATAGAAAACCAGATATTCTAAGAACATAATAATCAGCAACTTTACGACACTTCTTCAAGAGTCCGAAATCCAATCGCAATCGATGGGAATCTATTAACTAGGTAGCTTGCTGTGCTAAGCATATTCATTAGAAATCTCCTAGCCATACCATCAATAGAGAATATTTTATGGGCCGTCTCTAGTAACATTTTGCTCATAAACTCCGCAACATATTGTGGTTCATTAGCATTAGTGCGGTGTTTCACTATGTCTTCCTTTATGCATAATACATTTAATAGTTTGAGCAAAATTCCATACTTCTGTCAATTTGCACATGCTTGATTGTCTTACTAGTATTCTTTTCAATTAAAGCTCTCAACTACATAATCATAATATTAGCATCAAACTTGTGCCTAAACACAAACATCCACATCTTCCTCAAATAGTCATCAACAATTATTAACATAAATCTTGCGCTCTTCTTCGAAGGAAACCACAACAACTTGTAAACATTCAAGTGAATTGACTTTGCAATTTCCATTGTTTCTTTGACAATCATATTAAACTTTACTTTCCACCGTTGATCTAAATCATAACACTTGTATACATTCAGTTCGTTAGCAATATAACCGCATAGTAGATTTTTTTCACCTAAAACTTTCAGGCTTTTCTTGCTAATATACCCCAAATGCATATGCCATAACTCATAATTTCGAACGAATGCATCCGACATATCCATGGCGAAATCTCTCACGATCTCACCTTGAAGCTCATAAAGGCCACTGTACTTGATTCCTTTCATGATCATCAAATTACGTCGAACAACTTTCAAAATTCCACATTTTGAAATATATCAATACCCAACTAAATCCAAGGCCCTCAAGGAAATGAAGTTCTTCCTCAACTCTAGAACATGCCTTACTCCAGTCAATATCCTCATGATACCATCATGCATTCTGATTCTAACATTATCAACACCGACAACATCGCATTTAGCATTATTCCCCACTTGCAATAAGCTATCATCCATACACTGATAAGTAGTAAACTAGTTTTTATTTGGTGTAGCATGAAACAAATAACTAGAATCCATAATCCATCCATCGAACGATGAATAATTAATGATAGACAATATATAATCAACACTATTCGAATTACTAACAGTTATAGCTGCAACATCTTCTGCATAATTAACTATAATTCCATTACCCTTTTTATTCTTCAGCTTAAGGCAATTTCTTCTAAAATGCCCTCTCTTGGCACAACTCTAACAGATAACACCACCAGTCCTAAACTAACTACATCTATTCATTAGTACTACTCCTACTACTAGATCTTTCTCTATTTGCACCCACTAAAGCAGCAAATACAGGTTTGTTAGATCCTCTTTTTACGGATATCCTCACTTAGAATTAAATCCCAAACCCCATTAAATGTCAAACTTGTTGACCTAGAGAAAAAAACTAACAACAGTAACGGTAGTATTCCAACTATTAGGTAATGAAGATAATAGAATCAAAGCAAGTACCTCATCTTCAAAGTCAATCTCAACTAAACTTAATTGATTAACAATTACATTGAAATCGTTAATATAATCTACAACTAACGCACCTTCACTCATCTTTAAATCAAATAAACGTCGCATCAAATAGATCCTATTGATCGCAGAGGTCTTCTCATACATATCCAATGGGGCTTTTATCAAATCAGCATCTTTACGATGTTAAACGCAACATTACCAACCAATGTCAGCCAAATAAGACCCATAACGCGTCTATCCAGCAATTTCCAATTAGCATACTTCAATGTCTCTAGTTTCTCCCCAAATAGGGGCAAGTGCAATTTCATCTAGTAGAGATAATTTTCAATATGCATCTTCCAAAAACCAACAAACTTCCTATCAAATCTATCGATTCTCATTTTTACTTCTTTTGTCGCTATTGATTTGCTTCAACTCAACCAGGCCTAGTTCCAATACCAATTGTTGTAGAAAGTAAGTAATTTAATAAAAAAAAATAGGAAGAATAAGAAAATAGATTGAACAGCAAATTTTTATGTGGTTCAATCATAATGACCTATGTCCATGGAGAGAACAATAATGAATTCCACTATAAATCAAGCAATACATAGATATTACAACCACACACACTCGAGTCAATCAAATGTTCTCAGTATTTTCCAAGCCCCAATAGCACCCAAAATACACGCGGTATTTAACCTCGAAATTCCTCTCAGTATCTTTCAATCTCATGATGAAATTACATACTTGAACTCACAAGATTTAATTGGCTTGAACACTCATACTTCTTGAACGAAACTAACAAAGAAACCCATAGCCAAGCACTCACCTTGAGACGGTGCTTCAAGATTGCATGCATCAACACTGACGTTTTTTCCTCGTGGCTAAAGAATAGCCCATATCAATGTCTACTTCAAACAAGATGAGGATAACCCCTTCCTGAAGCAAACTTCAACACGGAACTTAAAGAGAAAGTCCAAGTTTGACTGTCTTTATTGCCGATTTCAACATGGAGGACAAATTCCATGCAGTTCGATCAACAAGTCCGAGATTTAGACTTTCATTTTCTTGTTCTTGGCCCAATCATAGTGAAAATCAATTCCTTTGGTTTCCTCTTTTGTCTTCCTAGATCGTCTTGAATATCAATAGGGATAATCTCCATGGATTTCAAAACAAGACTTTATCTAATTCATAGAAAGAAAATTACCACATTCTAATTACTCAATTTCGGATGTCCACAATTATATCCAAATTCATCTTAGCTTTGCTTCATTCGTGAGTTCAAATTCAAGACATATTTTCAATAACATTGATGCCATGGGTCTAAGGGCTTTGTGGCGGCAAGCTTGTGGCAATTGAGCAAGGCATTTTAAGAACACTTCAATTCGTGTTCTATATGAATCAAGTCTTGGGTTGGGTCAACCATAAAAATAAGCATACGCTATTCATGTGCAAGGCCATGTTAGATATCAATTGGGACCTAAACCAAACTAATATGTTTACACCCCTAAGGAATGGAGCCTGATACTTTTAAAACGGGACTCGGTAAGACCTATTAAGAGTCCAAGATAAGGTAATTTAACTTATAGATAATAATTCGAAGTAGTAATTTACCTTGTGTTTAGTAAATTGAGTGAGCACTAATTCTTAATAATTGTCATTAACTTATTCTTAAAATTACTAATAAAAATTTAATTGTAGTTCAATCATTATGCAAAATGATGTTTGTTAGTCATAATTCAAGAAAAGTGTGAAAAAAGTCCAAAATCTATTGTATTTGTGTCAATTTAATCCAGAACTCTTTAATAGTGTCAATTTAGTCTAAACCTTTTGATTTGGTGTCAATTCAGTCATTTCGGGTAATTTTGGCCTAATTTTGTTAATGTGGACACCGGTCAGTTAATGTGGCCCAACCAAAATTGACGTAGAAGACTTTTATTAATATTTTAATATTTTTCTTTTAAATTTTTTTATTTTCTCCTTGTTCCTTTTTTTTTTTCCTCCTTCCCTTTTGTCTTCTTGCTAGAAGTGATGGCCGACAAGGAAGAGTCTCACTATGGTTGGGGGATGCCCTACCTCACCAAATCTAGCGAGGTTGTGGCTCGCCCAACCCCTTAGCCCCTAGCAAGACTCAAGCCCTCGCTAGAAGCCATGAGGGCAGCCTGGTGTTGGGTTGGCAAGGCTTGACCCTCACCCATGGTTAGCAAGGGTCGAGCCTCACCAGCCATGGGCGAGCCCCAAGGACCTCATCGGCCCTCATCTTCGGCGATTGACTCCAAGAAGAAGGCAGGGGAGGAAAAAAAGAAGAAGAAGAAAATATAAGAAAAAAGAATTCAAACTTCAAAATTTTAAGAAATATGAAAATATCAAAAAAAGTTGTCTACATTAGTGCCGGCCACGCCATGTAAGCTAATCGGTGTCCATGTCAGCAATATTAACCAAAATTAGCAAAAATGATTAAATTGACACCAATGCAATATATTTAGAATTTTTATGGCACTTTTCCTATCATAATTCTTATTCATAAATTATAAATTACATTTATATTCATAAATATATCTAAATGCAAACTTGTCTCATAGGTTGTGGATTACCTTTCAAGTCCATTCAATGTCTTCAACCGATGTGAACTACCAATGACTGATATTTTTGCAAACGAATGGTGTCATGTATTTTGCACTCCTATTACAGTGCGAGATCTGCCAAGCTAAGCTCAATCACAACCCACCAGCTTAAACAAAGGCTGGATCGATTCATCCGGTACTCTAGAAGCACCTTAGAGAGCAAGCGACGAGAGGCACATTGTTGGTGGTGTTGAACAAGGAAGGTGGAACAAGGAGCTCGACCCTAATGAAGAGCAGACTTTTTCCTATCATACTAACAACAAGAACAAATAATAGATCACTTAAGTGCCAAAAGTTAGGAAAGTGACACTTAAGTGTTAAAATCGGAGAAAAATGGATCACTTAAGTGCCAATTCGGCCAAAATGCTGACGTGGCGATTTTTCGGCGAGATAAATGCAAAACGACGTCGTTTTGCACGTTAACGTGACTAAACAAAAGCAAAAACGACGTAGTTTTGTTTCCTGATGTGGTATATATAATTAATATAAAAATTAATTTAAATAAATTATAAAAATAAATAATAATTATTTAATTATTTATTTAAAAAAAAAAAAAAAAAAAAAAAAAAGGTAGAGGAGAGGATGTAGCGGCTGAGGGCTAAGCCCTCACCGCCGCCGCCGCCTCCCCGCCGTCGCCGGGAAGGGTAGGCAACCGTGAGGGGAGCGTCGGCAAGGGCCTGCGAGCCCTCGCCCCTCTCCCCCACCTTTTTTTTTTTTTAATAATTATTATTTATTTTTATAATTTATTTAAATTAATTTTTATATTAAAATTTGAATCCACTCAAAAACGACGTCGTTTTTGCCTTTTTTTGTTGAGTCGACACTCCGGCGAGCCACGTAGACGAAATAAATAATAAAACACGTGGGATTTCCGATGAGGTTCACCGGAGATGACACTTAAGTGTCACTCTCCTAACTTTTGGCACTTAAGTGTCCCTTCGTGCTAAGTTTTGGCACTTGGGCTGTACTTCTCCCCAATAGTAAGGGTTTTGATTTTGACCCCTCTCTATTGGTGGCTTTGCTCTAAGTAGCATTGACACGTGACACGACACCACACGACATACCGACACGTCATTTATCAAAAATAGAAAATTTCGACACGTTGGAACACGTTATATATTAAATAAATATTTTTTTATTTTTAATTAATTTTTTAATTCACAAATAAATAAATAATAATAAAAGAACTTACAATGAATTTATGTTAATAATATTAATAAATATATTCATAGAAAATTTGAAAGACATATTCGTAGTTAATGCTTACCCATATTTGAGAACATGTTTTTAATTTTAACAAAAATTATGGATGAAATTAATGACTAACAAAAAAAAAAATAGAATCAACTTTATTTAAATAAATCTATGATCTTTTATAATGATCAAAATTTATCATTATTTAACATTCAATATTTTTTATTTTTTGAAATCACTTTTTAACTCATTTATTTATTTTTTTAACAAAAATAACTTTGCCGCCCAAAAATTATTCCCCTCAAAAACCTCCATAAAATTATTTTCCTCTCATTTTTCCCTCCAAACCCTCATCCCAAAAATCATTTCCCCCCCCTCATTTCTTTCTCCCCGTCCCCCACACCACCCCAAAATCCCCCTCGATTTCTTCCCCTACTCCCCGCCCCCATCAATCACCCCCACCCCTGCTCCCCCGCCCCCTCGGTTTTTCCTTGCTCTTTATCTCCCCCTCCCCTTCCCTCCACGCCACCAGCTGCTCCTTGCCCCCATCAATCACCCCACCCCCTCGGTTTCTTCCCCTACTCTCTCTCTCCCCCTCCCCTTCCCCCTACGCCACCAGCTACTCTCTACCCCCATCAATCACCCCCACCCCTCAAGAGCACCTATCATTTACCTAGTTTCTCTCTCCCCCAACCCTCAAGAGCACCTATCATTTACCTAGTTTCTCTCTCCCCCACCCCACGCCACCCCATCCACCCCCATCTCTGCCCCAGTTTCTTTCTGTCATCCCCTACACATCCTCCCTCTCTTTTTGCTAAAACCCTAATGATGGCCTCTTCTTCCTCCTAATGGCACGATCCTCTCAACTCTCTCTCGGTCGCCTCATCGCAATAGCTCGCCGCCTCGCCCTCGGTCCTTCCTCCTTCACAGCTGCAGCTTTGCCGCCAGCCCTCCATTGCAGCATCACAGTCGTGGCCCTCTAGATCGCCTCAATCTGTGCTCTTTCTCTAGCCCTCCCTCACCTCCACGCTCCATCATCTTCTTCAACGATCCTCTTTCTTAGACACGCGTGTCAGAACGTGTTAAGAAAAGTTGACCACGTGTCGGAAAATCCAACATGTGTTGATCGCGTGTCCGAACGTGTCCAAGTGTGTCCGAGTGTGTCGGATATGTCGACATGTGTCGGACATAACATGGAAGCTCCGGCAACGTGTCCGTGCTTCATAGGCTTTGCTACTATATCCTTAATTTAGGATCAGAAAAAATTCAAAGACTCCATCAAAAAGCCCTAAATTTATTGTGTGACAGCTAATTCAGTTCTAAACATTTCAATTATACCAATATACTATTAAATATTTTGACAATTTGCTAATTTGGTTCTAAAACTTTTGACAATTTGACAATTTAATCCTTTCGATCAAGACATATTTATAAAACGCCCGCCATCCTACAAGGTAAGGTCGGCACCGACGTGAACAATTATTGCAAAATTTTTAATTTTCCAAATTTTTTCTTTTTTCTTTTTTTCTTTTTCTATTTTCTAATTTCCCTTTTTGGCTCTCCCGGTGTTGAGCGAGAATGCCCTCATCGGCCTTAGCGAGAGCAAGCTGGGCAAAGGTCCCCCTAGCCAGCCTTAGGCAAGGGTCACTTACACTTGGGCTAGCTAGG
Source organism: Eucalyptus marginata (assembly GCA_014182565.1). Lineage (NCBI taxonomy): Eukaryota > Viridiplantae > Streptophyta > Magnoliopsida > Myrtales > Myrtaceae > Eucalyptus > Eucalyptus marginata. The sequence continues at coordinate 13,825,148 of CM024593.1, forward strand.
GCATTGAGACCCTCGTTGGTGGCCGATAATCATTGAGCATCGCCAAAGCCCAACCATGGTTGGTGAAGAGAAAAAAAAGGAAGAAAAGATAAGGTACGATAAAGGAAAGAAAAGAAAACTTTTGAAAAATTGCAAAAATTGTCAATGTGAGCATTAGATATATAATGTAGGATAGTCAACATAACTAAATCGCATATTATAACTAAATTGACAATTGATCAAAATATTTAGAACTAAATTGGCACAATCGAAAGGATTAGAACTAAATTGACTAATTATCAAGATGTTTATGACTAAAGTGGCATAATTAATAGGTTTATGATTGAATTTGCCACTATACAATAAAATTATGAATTTTTTAGACAATTTTGCACTTCATCTTTATTGAATGACTCAATGAAGAGTACATGGCTTTATTTATAAAGCATGAACGATAATAAAATTATTTATTTATTTTAATTAAGACTCACCTACTAATTACCGACAAACGTCCCTGTATATACTTCAACAGAATAATTTTCCTGAAATCCCAAGCCACGCTCATGTGTTTTGTAAACAGACATTATCATGTGAAGTGACTTTAGCCCCTTCTCCGACCTTCTGATTTTGCCCTTCCAGAGAAAGAAGTTCATGCATCTACTTTCAACTTGCTCGATCTTCTTTGGGTGCGGTCTTATCAATTGTTGGTGCCGAGTTCTTCTCTTGCCAAAGATGAAACAGAGGGCTAGACAAGATCTTTGGAGCCAGTAAGTCATGATTGAAAAGATGTGTTCACTAAAATCTGCCATGTGCAGTCTTATCAACTGTTGGTGCCGAGTTTTTCTCTAGCCAAAGAAGACCGAGGAAAGTTGAAAGTAAATGCATGAACTTTTTTTCTCTCGAAGGGCAAATCACAAGGTGGGGTGGGAGAGGGGCTAAAGTCACGTCACAAGATGTACGTTTCCCATGCAACCTGTTGAAGTATATAAACGGGGGTGTTTGTCGGTAATTAGTAGGTGAGTCTTCATTAAAATAAATAATATTTTTTATCATCGCTTATGCTCTATCAGATAGAGCCATTTTATGTGTACTCTTTATTGAGTCATTCAATAAGATGAATTGGAAAATTGTCGAAAAAGTTATAATTATTTATTCGAATTACAATATATAATTTAAACTATTTTGTCATAGACTTTTAATGGGTATTATTAGTGGGTGCCGCATTAAAAATATGGGACCCCATTCCATTAGGTTGTAAATAGATCAATTTGGTTTAGGTCCCCATTGGCATTGATATCCGGCATGGCCATGAACATCAAATGCCTTTTTCTTTTTTCTTTTTTTGTGACAATCCAAGACCCTATCCGTATAGAACCCAAACCCAAATTGTTCCTAAAATGCCTCGCTCTAATGCCACGCGCTTGCCGCCACAAACCCCCTAGACACATGGCATCAACGCAGTACTACTTCTCCTCCCAGATTCTCTCTCCATCTCGCACGCGCGCGACCGCGCTTGGATGCCATGAGTTTAGAGTGTTGAAGAAGTTCCGGAATGAGATCTAGCCCAGAATTGGTCCCGGAAAATTTAATCTAGATTTTTCGATATTAGTTTCACGAAAAAAAAAATTTGATTGTGAAAATATTTTCATCAATAAAATTTTTTTTAAAATAGGAGAAAATATTTTCCTTTTCAGAAAATATTTTTACATTTTCTTATCTCACATCCATATTGGTCCCCACTTCTCTCTTAATTAAAATATTCGGATATTTTTTTTTCTTTTCTTTTCTAAAAGATACGAATTTTTATTATTTTTACTTTTTCTTTCTTCTTACTATTCTTATTTTTCAGCCAGTCACCGGCCATGCGACGTTGACAACTGGCCAGAGGCGAGCTAGAGCTCGCTAACCTTTGGCGAGCTTAGGCTCACCACTTGCCAATCTAGCAAGGCCCAAGTCTAGCGAGCGAGAGTCTCTAGCTCGACAATTTAGTGAGGCCCAACGCTAACAAGCTCACTAGCCTTAGGCCTCGCCAGATCGACGAACGACACGTAGGTGAGTGAGCTCAAGCTCGTTAAAGGTTGTCTTTGAATGGTCGTCGAAATGGCGACCAATGAGGAAGAAGACGGAGCAAAAGAAAAAAATAAAAAGAAAAACAAAATCTTAAATTTTAAAAATTGATTTTTTTAGAAAAATAAAAAAAAAAAAAATTAAAAATTGATTTTTTAGAAAAATAAAAAAAAAATTTATTTAAATAAGTGCATGCAGAAAAATTGAATCAAAATTTTCAAACCGAATGGCAGAAAATATTTTCTAGTTTATTTTCAAGTTTTAGCAAAATACCGGAAAATATGGTTATTTTTCTAGAAAATGTTGTTCTGAAAAATATTTTTAGAAACACCACATTTTCTGTTAAATGAATGAAGCCTAAGTATAATCACGGTCCTCAAGAATTTTTTGGTTACTCAATTTACCGATTACAAGGTAAGTGGCTACTTAGTATTACATTCTATCAAAGAAATTATCTTATCTTGGACTCTTAATAGACGTTACCTAAGTAGACTAATATTGACACGCAACACAACACGACACGCCTTTTCTCAAAAAGTAAAGAATTGAGATATGTTGAGACACGTTGCGCATATTAAATATATATTTTTATATATACATAATAAATTATTATTTTTATGATTATTTCAATCAAATAATTTTATTCAAATTCATAAATAAATAAAAATAAAAATAGAAAATACACAAAACATTAATCCATCATTTATTAATAGCATTCATTATTTCAATTTGACAAATTCAACTTATTCCAATAATTCATAAAACTTGGAGAAAATAACAAACAATCTACATTCTAGACTCGCATCTTAGATATGTAAGAAGAGGAGAAAAAAAACCTAAGGGGTGAATTATGTATCATAGGAAGTAAGAGTCAGAAAAGAAGAGGTTTTTCTTCCATCTCCATTTTATTTTTATTGTTATGTTTTATTTTTCACATATATACATTTTGACTTATCATTTATTGAAATTTTTTAAAATTAACCTCAATATTAGAATCAAGTATCGAAAACTCGTATGTCAAAATTCCAACTCAAGTATCAAGAAAGTTAACTAAGTGTCAGATTTTTCGATACGTGTTGATCGAGTATTAGAAAGTGTCCAAGAGTATCGAATACGTGTCGAAATATCCGACACGACACGAAAGTTCTTGAAGAGTGTTGGTGTTTCATAGGATGTTACTACTTTGAAGGTAGATTACTCCAATAAAGGATACAATCATAAAGGGAAATTACTACTTTCAAGGTGAATCATTTCTTATGGTATATAAATTACTTCTTCGTAACTTATATTACTATTTGAAGATAAACTAAATTATTGATTTTAAGAAGTAATTTACTACCTCAGAGGGTAATGTTTACTATAGGACGGATATCACCACACAATTACCACTCAAGTTGCTGTAATCTTGATTAAACCTATAGTTAATAGTTTTATTTTTCTATAAAAATATTAGTAACTTACAAAGTTTGTAATATGAAGATACTTACACTTAGAAATTCCCCAATTTTGATCAATTAACTCATACCCCATTAACTAATAGAATCTATACTCGGTAATTGGCCTAAAATTATGATAATTTGGCTAAACTTATTGCTATCCAATTTATACTTCATAGTCCAACAAAGTCGTCACTAGTAATTTTGCAATATCACTGTATTCTTTCTCGAACAATTATAATGTGGTAATTTATGAAAATTGATAATTTTTCATCGTTAACAATGACATCTTGACCATATAACAACTTAATAATTAAAAATAATATCATTAAAAACCCTAAATTGATACACTCTTGCATATTTATTTTGAATTAATTCTTGTGTTACAGAACTCCCAAATCGGTATCTTTTGGGTCACAATTTTTCCCAAACTAATTTTTGTGTTACAAAAAATCTAAATTAATATGTCCATACCATATTTACTCCAAACTGGTGCACCATGCCAATAAATCGGTGTATCAATTTGGCATAAATGTAAATGTATTGATTTGTGAGTTCTTACTATGCAAATGTTAATTTAAAAGAAGGATTAATACCACGAAAGTTCGAAACCAACACATCTGTAATTATTTTACCACAACTAAGTTTTTTATCATAAAAATCCTTGACCGATGCATTATCGAAAACTTTAAACCGATATTTGTGACAAATTTAATTCTAAAAATTATAAACACGATTATATAGGATGAAATTACACCGTTAATTTTTACGTATTATCTAACTCAATAATTTGAGGATAAAATTTAACGAAATTTAACATAAAACATATTTATCATTTATTCGTAATATTAATTTTTAGAAGACTTGACGGTGATACAGTGTTATGTCGGTATGAAATTTTTGAAAACTTAATAATTATCATTACACAGATTTGATTCCCGACATCCGATTCGGTTTCCGCACAATTTCAGCACGGACGCTCCCGCCGTGTATTCGACCCGCAAAAGATAAAGAAGAAAAAGGATCCCGCCGTGTCGTACGGTAAATTGTTTTCTGTCCCTCTCTTTTCTCCCGCATTGACCCTGGACTTGCAAAAAATAAGAAGCAGCAGCAGCAGCAGCAGCAGCAGCAGAAGAAGAAGAAGAAGAAGAAGAAGAAGAATCTGCATTTGATCGAAGCTTTCATCGTCTGCAACGATCGAGAGCTCCACCTCCTCTTCCGATTCGATTCTCTGCTCGCCATCGGAAATCTCGTACCGGCCTTCAGACCATGAGAGCGGGAGGCGGCGATCGCGCGCGGTGCGAGATGAGAGGCAAACCGATCAGGCAGAGCTGGAGCTCCAAGTCGAAGATAGAGCTGCCCGTGGTCGTCCTCGCTTGCTCCTTCTTCTTCCTCGCCGGATTCTACGGCTCGTCTCTCCTCGCTCAGGTCGCCGTTTTGATTGTGCGCCGTCTGGATTTTGCTTGCTGCGCGTGTTTTTTCCAGCGGTTGAAAGTGAGTTGAGTTCGTTTGGATCTTGTAGGACGTCGTCTCTGGAGCAGGAGCAAGGGCGAGGGCTTTCGAATCGGTCGGGGACGAGAGAGACTATGTGCCGTTGCCGCGAGGAGAGACCGGGGATGATTCTTTCGTTTCGGTTCCTTTCCAGGTTTCCACAACTGTTATGAGACTTTTTTTCATTTTTTTTTCTATTTTGTTGGTAGTTGAATTTGGGATCATCTTTTGGATTCTTCGAATTTTTGTGGTTTTGGTCGGATTCATGTTCGATTGCGTGGATTAACGGTCGTAGAATTTTATGGGGTGTGCGTTTTGTGTGGGTCTCTGAACAAAAACAGGACAATTGTTTCTGTTAATTTCTTTCGAACCATATTATGTCTTTTGTTCTTAGAGAGATAACGTTGCCTGGTCTTTTTTCCCTGTTTGTTAGAGAAAAAGTAAAGTTGATCAAGTTAAATATTAAAACAGATCTTGCTTCTTTTCTCTGTTCTCGGGTTTTTCTGTTCGTGCTGAGAAAGATCAGCTTTTGTGTTCTCTGTTTTGTGATGAGAACGTAGTCTCACATGATATATTCCGTCTTGTTTCTTGGGTAGGTTTTGAGCTGGGGTCCTCGTGCTCTATACTTTCCTAATTTTGCAACAGCTGAACAATGCCAAAGCATAATAAATGTGGCAAAGAAAGGTCTCAAACCTTCAACCTTGGCGTTGAGAAAGGGAGAAACAGCAGAGAACACGAAGGGCATTAGAACAAGGTATTTTTTGTTTATTTTGTCTGAACTAGTCAATGTCGTATAAGGATTTAAGTGCATACATCTAAATTGTGTCAGCTGGCTCAATTTGCGTTGCCACGTGCCTTGCATAATAAACTGAAAGGCCTCCCCTTTTCTGTTCTTTCAATTGCTATCATTATTTTCTACTACCATCACATAAGTGGAGCTTTTGAAGAGATACATGGACTAATTCCCTTATGAATTGGTTTGCGAAAATGTGGAAGCCAAATCCATAACCAGAAATGCAACTTCTACAACGTAATACTATGGACACTGGATGAATTAGACTTTTCCTATGCATCTGAAGTTCCTCTACTTATTTTTCTTCTATATCCAAGCACGTGTGACAATGTGCATTCATTGCATAAGTACAAATAAGAGGCGGCTTTCTTGTAATGTTTGGTTAACATTTTCTTTCCGAGCAGTTCTGGCATGTTCGTAAGTGCTTCTGAAGACAAAACCGGAACCTTGGATATTATTGAAGAGAAAATTGCAAGGGTGACGATGCTTCCAAGGGAACATGGAGAGGTACTATTTTACCCAGGAAGTCATCATTATTAGTAGCATTTTTTGGGTGATTAGTTTGTAAGTTTGTGATGTATCAACAAGAGTCCTACCTAGTATCACTTCTCACAACATGTCAGCTTTTACTATCGCCAGTGCTCTCTTCATTCACATCAGAGTGCATACCTTCTGATTTTGTATTTGAATGATCCAAATGAACAAAGTGCTCTTCCACCTTGAACGCTATTGCACAAACCCAATTAACTAGTTTGTTTTCCTTTGTCTTGGGTAGCTGTTGTTAGGGGTGCAATTGGGGTGAGTCGAGTTGATACAGTGCCAAGCTCGAGCTTGACTCGACTTACATGCTTGGTCTCCAAAGTCAGTTCGAGCTCAATGGAGTGTCAGAATTTAGGCTTGAGCTCGAGTTTAGTAAGCTCAAACAGTTTCCTGTATATGTGTATGAGAGTTAAAATATGTAATTTTAACGATTTATGTGTCTTTCTATAATGAGCTTGATGAGTATTGGCAAGCTTGAATTCGACTCGACAAGATACTCAGTAGCTCCAGCTTGAGCTACCTTGAAATGGGGTGAGCCAATTTCAAGTGATTAGTGAGTGATCCTGAGCTACTTATTAGTAGCTTGACTTAGTTTCACCCCTAGCTGTTGTCTTTATGGCCTACTAGAAGTGAGATTTCAGGGTAAAAGGTATCTCACCCCATGATCATGAATAGAATAATTTGCATCTCAACTTTTGAGTTACATAATGGTATAACGACATTGGATAAGAACAACTTAATATATGGAAAACCTAAATCCTTCTCAATCTCCAAATACATTTACATTCCTCAACCTGTTACCTCAACAGATTATATAGTATTTTACTTTTGGTCAACATGTTCTGATAATTAAGCTGTGTAGACAATCTAACTTCCTCTTGTGGCTTGTAATTGTGGCTGGAGGGTTTTTTCTTTGTCACTATATTATTGACAGAGAAACAAAATCACACATTGACAGTTTGTGTGTACAATGTTATTTCCTCCTGTTCTCAAATTGTGATTGTGAGGTTTTCATTTCACTAATCATTTATAGAGGGGAAAAAGCACATGTCGGTAGTTTGTACCCCATGTTTGAAGCTCTTCTTCATTCTCAAATAGTCAATGCGTGCCATGTATTCTTTCTTGTTGGTTGAATTTCTTAACCTTTTATTTTCAGGGAAGATCTAAAATTGTTTGAGGATATCACCATGTTTCAGGCATTCAATGTGTTACGCTACGAGATTGGACAGAGATATAATTCTCATTACGATGCATTCAGTCCTGCTGAATATGGTCCACAAAAGAGCCAAAGGGTATGCTTGCTACAAAAATTTGCCTTTACTAATTTGGTGAGGCATGGATTATCATGTCCTTGTAAATGTATGTCATTCATCCCTTAAAAGTCCTTATCATGGAAGTTTGTCAATGAAATTTCAAGATAATGGCAAGGTTGTGAAACACAATCTTTTACATCAGTACAACCTATTATTAAGCTAGATGAGCTCCCCACTGTTCTCTGAAATGGCTTGTGGGAGTGAAAAAACTTGGTGGTTTTCTTGTTCTACTCTCAAATGGAAGAGTTTTTTTTTTTGTGCGCATGTGTGGGTGTGCATGTGTGTGTTAGACCATGAAAGGGTTGGTCATTTTACTCTTGCTCAATCTGTGTGTAGGTTGCCTCTTTTTTGCTCTACTTATCTGATGTTGAAGAGGGGGGAGAAACTGTGTTCCCTTTTGAGGTATGTTTGGATAGTCTTCTTCCTCTTAAGTTTGGTTAGACCATGTACTCATTTAACTCTGGCATGCAGAATGGTATGAACATGGATGGGACCTATGATTTTCAACAATGTGTTGGACTGAAGGTGAAACCACGGCAGGGTGATGGACTTCTCTTCTATTCCTTGTTACCAAATGGTACCATTGATCCTGTGAGTACTTCTCTTGTTCATCATGAACTACACCTGCTGAAGTTTTTCTCGCCTCAGAATACTGTCAATGCTAGATGTGTTCTGAATCTCTTATAGTCAATGCTACAAGCTATACTCTTGGAGTTTTCTACCCCAGTTTCCAGTAAATCGTTTAATTCTGAAGAAAACAAGATCACTCATCTTAGTAAATCTGTCATCTACGATCTCCTTAAAGATAAATATCAGTGCCTTTGCATTTAAATCAATGAAAGTGCTGCATCTTTGGTTACCAAGTTGCCGACTCCACAAGAAAATCATGTTTCAAACCATCATTTCGATTGCGACAGCATTGCATAAGATTTCCTTCTGAGTATTTTCTATTGCAAGTCTTGTTATCCCAACAGTTGTTATAACACCAAAAGAGTCAAAAATATTCTGCTTAACAATTCCTGTGGTGGCCTTGCCAGACCTCACTTCATGGGAGCTGTCCTGTGATCAAAGGGGAGAAATGGGTGGCGACAAAGTGGATTAGAGATCAAGTGCAAGATGACTAATCATCCGTAATACGTCACTAACCACTGTGACATTATGCACAATTTTGCGATATTGAGCATCAGCATGTACTCATTATTTGATTAGTCCCAAGAGGCTTTTTGGTTTAATCAATTGCCCCTTCTTTATGAGTCGTGCCATTAGTGTCATATTAGCACTTGTCCACCAATATTTAAAGATGATCTCTTCCCAAAGACAAAGATTTCACTGATAATGCGAAATTAGTTGGGTCTGGAAGCTCCACTTTCCGTACTTGATTACACAGATGACTAGAAAGTAGAAAGTGATTTGTGAAGCTTGAAATCAAAAAACTTTTTGTTTCTTGCCTTTCTAGTTTCCCTACTTTCTTTCTTCTTCAGGGTACCTTAATATAGCATTTTTTTAGTTAATTACAAAGAAAGAGACTGATTTAATTGAATTTTCAACTTGAGCTCATTCTTTGATGTGTGTTAGACTGAAGTATAAACTTATGTAAATAAAAAAATAAAAACAGAGTGAAGCATACGCATTATGCGCTAGTAAAACTCCTAGCTTTTTTATTTTATTGGTCAGTCAACTCTTTGTTGTCAAGAACAAAGAGTTGCTGGAAAGAGTGCTCCCTTGGTATCTTTTTACATCTCAATGAACATGTCGCTTGAGAACCACGTGGGAAGACAATTATCGTTGCTGGAAAGAGTCCTCGCAATTTAGTACGAATCACACGTCAATTCCATCGAAATTGTCTTTTTGGCCAAATAATGGATTGAATCGATGCTGTGTTTCATGATGCGACTTGGCACATTGAAGGCAAATCATTGATTTAACCAGAATTTAAGGAAAAATGCTTGTACGTTAATAGAAAGATCACACGCCAACTAGATTCTCTATCATCGCTCATGGCCACAGCCACACCAGTCGGAGTTGTTTGTTGCTAGCCTCAACCGCTGCTGTCACTTAGCGAATTAGTGGCTTTTCAAAATCCTTTGGTTATTACAATGCACGCGTTACCAATACGAGAGAGACTATTTGGTACAGTTTTCGCATGGTAGTTTAAGTTGTAATGAAGGGATTTGTGCTATTTTCACCCCCTTTTGAATTTATGACACTCATTTCCATTAAATTGACTACATTATCTTTTACTAGTTCCACTTTTGATTTAAGATTGTTTCTTAAATTTTTTTCTTTATTTTAATTTTATTACAACGCACGCATTACCAATACGAGAGAGACTATTTGGTACAGTTTTCGCATAGTAGTTTCAATTGTAATGAAGGGATTTGTGCTATTTCCACCCCCTTATTGGTTTATGACACTCATTTACATTAAATTGACTACATTATCTTTTACCAATTCCGCTTTTGATCTAAGATTGTTTCTTAATTTTTTTTTCCTTTTCTTTTATTTTAATTTTATTCTATCATCTTTTGTTTCAATTTTATGAGAGACGAAAATACTCATTTTCTTGTCAAACAACATTTATTAAGGTTGAATGTGAGTTCACTCTTGATTCAAGATTGATGCTTGCCTTTCTTTTTTCCTTTTTTGGGTTTTTCTTTTTCATTCTACATTTAGAACAAATTGGTGAAACTCATGATTCAAGATTGATGCTTGCCTTTCTTTTTTCCTTTTTTGGGTTTTTCTTTTTCATTCTACATTTAGAACAAAATTGGTGTACCTCTTTTCCAAAAAGTAACTATTTGGAAGATAGCTAACTAATTATTATGTTTTTGACAAAAAAAAACTAATTATTTTGTTAATGCGTTTAATATTTCCTTTTTATGATACTAGAAAACTATTATTCAAAAAATAACTTAAGCACAAGTAAGATAATAATCTTTGAGTAAATTGTGTATAATGCATACATCAACCACAATATTCAATTTTTAAGTAAATTCTTGTAAATTTGTGCCAAAAATTGAAGTTGAAAAAATCATGATCAGGAGGATAATCTATGAAAATAAAGTAAAAAATATGCAAATAAAACTAACATTCCTTTGTTCCGATATATGATTAGTCCTTGCTTAAATTATATAATGGAGAATAAGTTCAAACAAACATGAAGGATGCATTAAAATGTGATAGATGTAGAAGAAGCGGCTTAGGTGAAAGAAAGTTTTTCAAAAGGGATGTTGCTCAGTTTTTCCTTTTGATAAAAATGAAAAAATAAGAAAGAAAAAAAAGTGAGAGATGATCTTAAATCAAGAGTGGATCCCAAGGTAGATAATATAGTCAATTCATTGTAATAGGGGGTGTCAAGAGTCAATAAGAGAGTGTAAATACTCTGTTGTTTCCATCAAAACATATTCCAAGAAAAGGTTTTTGAGATGTTTCATTGTTTGGCCCAAGGTAAACAAATGGGTTAAAGAAAATAATTTCCGTCAACAGAAAAAGGTCATTTAAAATTAGGGAATAAGACTTTCGCTTTCTGAAAAACGGAAATCATTTTCCCAACTCTTGTCTCACGCAATCCTAGCTCATTTTGCCGAATGTTCCTCGTCGTTGCACGCCTTCCCCTTCCTCCTCTCTACCTTCTCGCTCATCTCTCTCACATCCAGAGCTCCTCCTCCTCCTCTGCGTCCTCTGTTGTTGCCTCTGTGCTTCTCTTTTAGCCGCGTCTGCAAGTAGAGTAGAGAGGTGACATCCGCAAGGCCATTCTCATCTGATTTCCACTCGATGCCTCAGTGATAAGCTCATTTGGCTCCTATCCAGCCACTGTCACGCTCAATCCGACATCCAAGGTCTCTTTCTTCGTTGCTATGGATTATGATTGAATGTGAATTTTGAGAGTGCTTCTCAAACAGATGTTTGAATTTGACACTATCTTTTTCAGGTGTATCATTTGATTGGCCTTGCAAGTTTGGATGTAAGCTAAGTAACACCGACACTGACACACAACATATGACATAACACGACACGCTGTTACGTCATTTTTCAAAGAAAAAGAATTCTGATATGTTGGAACATGTTATATATTAAATATATACATAATAAATTATCATTTTTATGATTATTTTCTTCAAATTAATTTGATTCAAACTTACAAATAAAAAAATAAAAAAGAGCCTAGAATGAATTTACACTAAAAAAATTAATCTACCATTTGTTAATATTATTCATTGTTTCAATTTGATAAATTCAATTCCATTCCAATAATCCATGAAATTTGGAGGAAAAAAACAAGCAAACCACATTATGAACTCATATATCGAGTATGTCGAAAGAGAAGAGAAAAAAAAAAAAACCAACTTGGGGAATGAATTATGTATCACAAGAAGTGAGAGTCGGAAGAGAAGAAAAAAAAACTAGGTTTTTCTCCTTTCCCTTTTATTATTTTTATCAATTTTTTTATTATTTTACATATTTACATTTTGACCCATTATTTATTGAAAATTTTAAAATTGACTATGTACATGTCTGAATTAAGTGTTAGAATTCGAAATTCGCATGTCGGAATTTCGGACTTGAGTGTTGAAAAGTATCGGGAAAGTTGACCAAGTTTTAGAGTTTTCAACATGTGTTGTTTGAGTGTTGAAGAGTATCAGAAAATGTTAGAGAGTATCGGATACGACACAAAAGTTCCTAGAGAGTGTTGGTGCTTCATAGGATGTGAGAGCATGATAATAAAAGAAGGGTCTCATTGTCGAGAACATCATTCTTGAAAATTCGGCACCAGAGGTAATTGTATGGATTTGGAGTTATTTTTCTTGTATCCTATGAAGGATTTAGTGAACGTGCTAAATGTCAATTTTGAGAAAGTTCATTAGAATTTATGTGGATTGAGACTATCACCTATTTGGATGCTTGGTATAGAAGTCCACTTGGGGGAATGTGATGGCCCTTTTCTGCTTTGCATAAAGCTTATGCAACAGGCCTGCTTTATAGCATATTCTGTAAATAGGTGAAAATTCATAAAGATAGGGACTAGGGTCTGAATGTTGTTTTAGCTTCTAATTTTCCATGAAAGGTTATGCTCTTTTGGGAGATTATTGGTTTATCTTGTCTTTGGTGGGGGTCTTCACCCAAATAATGACTTCCGTAATACTTCACTAGCATTTTGTTTATAATCATGGATTAGTTGTTAGGATTTTGTTTCAAAAACAAGGTACAAATATATAGTTAAATTGAATGAAAAATGATTTGTAGTGGAAGCAAAAACGCTCATATATTGTATCTCCTTGACATTGTTTGTGCATTTTGATAAAAAGCACATGGAAGTGAGAAAGAGGCTAATCGCATTATCCTTGTATTGTGTTCTAAAAGTTTGGTTATGACATTTTTCAAATCCTAATCATGAACATCTGATGTCCTTGTAGCATTGGTTCTGACGTTCTTCAAATTCTGACCACAAACGTCTGATCTTCTCATAGCATTGCTGAAGTATTCCAATTATGACGTTCTTTAGTTTCAGCCTCACAAATGTTGGACCTCTAGTTCAAACACACCACCAGTCTTACCTTAAACGATAGAGAAAATTGAGAGAGCTTACTACCATAATTGTGCTAGCTATTGCTATCGGGTGAAACTAATTTGATTGATTATTATTTTGCAATCATCTCATTATCCTCTCTCAATCACCTTTCATAATCAGTCACCAAACACATTTATTTAATTCAATTCGACTCATTAACTCTAAAATTGTTTCAAAGCATTAATTCAACCGTAATGTCTGAGCTCACTTTGAACTTTGAATCTTGATGTAAGTTCTAAAACTGTTTTAGAACATTAATTCTTGTATTAATTATGTAACCGCTACAAAGCATTATTCAGAGCATTAATTTGTAACCGCGTTACAAAACTTTAATTTGACACCATTTTAGAACATTAATATGGTCATTTGAATTCAAAATCATATCAAATCATTAAACTACCCATTAATTTTGAAATCATTTTGGATCATTAATGTAACCGTTAAATTTGGAACCGTTTCAGATATTTAATTTAGCCTTGAAGTCTAAAATCATTTCAAATCTTTAATTTGACTATTGAATTTGAACTCATTTTAAATCATTAATACGACCGTTGATTATGAACTTACTTCAAATCATTATTGGCACCATTGATTCTGAACTCATTTCAAATCATTAATTCAGCCATTGAATTTGAACCCACCTTAGATCTTGGACTTGGCCATAAAGTTTAAAACCATTTCAAGTATGTAATATGGCCTGTAAAGTTTGAAATTGTTTTAGAACTTATATATTCAACCCAACTAAATCCGATTGCCTCAATTGCAAACACATTCGCAATACTATCTCTCATGTTCTAATGTCATTCTAAATTTGTTATGGTATGCGACATCTCTACTTGCATCACCATGCTGGCGATGGGACTTGTACTAACATGTTAGCACAACCAAGTGAACTTATTATCCCGATCAATCTCTAGTTCTTATAAATCATGAGTGATATCTAGTAATATGTCATGGCTACCCAATGAGCCTATCAGATTTGGCGACTATGAAATTCAATCCTTCCATCTCTATATGTCCCGATTGAACGAAGACCATGAAATTGTTTGTCAAGCCACTAATTTGATCATATGTCCAAATTTAACTGACATGTATAGATATAAGCAACTTATTCTCGATTACAACCCCAGCCGAGTATTTTAATACATTATCACAATTAGATTGCATAAGACATCAATCTTCTATTGTGTATATCTACATATATAACAAGAAGACAGATTACATATTGCTCACGAACGTGCCTTCGTATGTGAATAAACTATGACTATTTAGTACAAAGATGGTTCGATAAAGCGTCAATATACATACTTGTGAATCGCAAAAGTTCAATATACAAGTCAACATCGTGGCTTAGGTCTAAGGATTTTACACAAGATCAAAACATTGAACGATTAGTCATTGACTCCACTAAAAGCTTTCATATTGCCAATCATTCTATGCATGTCATGTTTAGTGAACTTGTCTGAGACAAACATTTGTATTCTAGTTCGGGTATCATAATATCCAATGACTTATGACTCATCATCCCTTGAGGTATCCAATACTCAATGGCGAAACTTGAGAGCACACCGGTCTCAACAAGATCATCAATATCCTCTCAATGATCCATTAACCAGAACTGTTTAAAGGTTTAAAGATTAAGTTTAACTATAAACATGTCACATATTTTTAACACCTTAAGAATTGGTTTAGTTACAATTGATCTTATGGACTCATTCATATAGATGGGACGATAAATGAATATTTCTTTGCCATTAAATGCAACTTAAATCCCTAATATGTAATTATTACCTTATTGCTTTAAGGCATATAGCTAACATTAGTACCTAATGTATTGCCCTTCTAGTACTTCACATGCATTTGCATTTTATGATATGTGCTCCAATATAGATGGATAATGACAAAATCCAAGTAGCAATAACGGGTGTGGTTGCACTAGTTATGACTGTTGTCACATTAGTTACGGATGATTATAATTATTTTGAGAACAACATACCAAAAGAGCCTCATGTGAATCGAGATCTCAAGAGATAGTTGTATATGAATTGTGTATTACATATTAAGGGTGAGCACGGTTCCGGGTAGAACCGGGAACCGGAGAACCGAACCGGGAGGTTCCGGTTCCGGTTCTAAAGGGACCGGTTCCGGTTCCCGGTTCCTTTTTTCCGGGAACCGGCGGTTCCAGTTCCGGTTCCGGTTCCCATCGGATTGGAACCGGAACCGGGAACCGAAACCGGAACCGGAACCGGCTCCAAAAAGAGCCCTAAATAGAAAATGCTGAGGATCGATTACCCTTCACACTTTCACACTCACGGTCCCGAGTCTCGGTGTTCTCTCGCCCGCACGTAGCCGACGCCGCTCGCCCTCGACGCCGCCTCCGGACGCCGTTGGATGCCCGATGTGCCTGGGTGTCATCGTCCGTCGTCTGTCAGGGCGGGATGAATCGGTGGGGTCTAGGGTTTAGCACCGAGAAGAAGGGACCCCGAGCGGCGCGAGAGCACCGCCGGGGAGGGGGTTTACCTTTCCGGCTTTTGCGAGTTAGAAGCTCGGAATCGGAGGCGTTGAGAGGTGGTTTTGGGGAGGGGAAATGGAGGTATCATTCTAGGTCGTCCCCCGATCGATATTTTCACGGAGGAAGGAAACAAAGACATGCTGAATCTCAGTTTGTGGCTATTTTTTTTTAGCGCATTTTTAATTTTACATAAAGATGGGGTTCTTTCTCGGCGGGGATTGTGAATACGGGGTTTTAGATTGCTATCTGCTCGTCAAAATTCAGGCTAGTAATATAATCTTGTGGGCCGAATTTCTTTTTCTGCAGTCTTGTTAAAGGTTTCGGCAGCTGAGAAGCGGAGGTGGACGCTCAATGACTTCGACATCGGCAAGCCTCTCGGATGAGGGAAATTTGGGCATGTTTACTTGGCAAGAGAGAAAAGGGTTAGTCAGAGATCTATTCAACTATTGGTGGTAGCAGATATATCAACAGTTGAGCTTTGTGTGTGTGTGAGATTCATGCAAATATTTTTTGGTTTTTTATACAATAAAGCTTTTGCCTCAAGTGATTCTCCACTTTTCCGCCCATATCCTCAGTATTTTCATTTTTCTTATCTGAATGATGCACTGGGCTCTCCCATTTATACATTTCACGGTAAGATGTATGATGCACTTGGTTGAATCTTTTATGACCAAAGAACCTCAGTCAGATTTAAGCTAAAAGACTACAACCAAAATGGTGGCCAACGAACGGGGTTCGAAACAGTCTGCAAATAATTGAGCACGAAGAAGATACATCTTCACGGTTAAGCGGTGCCAGATGCACCAAAACCAATTCTCGGCTTGCAAAAGATTGTTCAGTAACGTCTTCACAAAATCAAGGTCCTTGAGACCAAACTATACATATATCTACATTGTCATATTTCTTTATGTTCTCTAAACCAAAGGCCTATCACTTTCGGATGTTCATGCTAAAGTCCATACTACACAAAAGGAAAAGTTCACTTTTGCTGATAAATATCGAGCTTCGTGTACGGTCTCGGCATCCCGAAGTGCGAGACATACTATAATTCGGCGGCTATGGAGACGAGCTCTTATGGGCTGAGCTGGCTTTATCATGCAACTCGGGGATCAGTCATACCTGGAATATGTTGTGCAAAATGGAAATAAATATGCAAACTTTGGAAGTCCAACTTGGTTTTGTTGGGATAACAAGCTTGCTTGGAACCCAGGTAACTTTCGATTCTCTTCAATCAGCAAATCAGTCATACCAATACAAATGTTGTATCCTTGGAGGAATCTAAAGATGTTTTGCTTCATCTTTTATGATCAAAGATCTGGTTTGACTCGATGAAAGCCTTCACGTAACTATTACACAGTAATGCTCACTTTGGGACTCATTTTTGCTTCTTTCTTTTTATATTTGTTTATTGCTTCACTTGACTAAAAACATGTCTGCCTTTTTTTGCAGCCTGGATCATGGTGATTTTTCTGCCACAAGTACAAAGTACTGCACATGGTGAATACTCTTGCAGTTGATAATGAGGCAAAGCAAACCATTCAAGGGGCGGGTCTCCTTTCAATGCACTAGCTGCTAATTTTGAGAACCCAAATGCAAGAAATGTCTCAACTCCACCATCGGTTGTCGGGAAGATCTTTCCAAAGTCTGTCACCCCGATTCGGCGAAAATTGGCTTCCAAATCTTCAGCTATAGCAGCTATCAGTTCCACTTTTGAGAAATCACCACCAATACGAGAAGTCAACATACCCAAATCTATCAAAGGTATGTCATAACTTATAAATTAATGCTTAGGGAAATACACCAATAGCCGACTATTGTTTCTAGAGTTTTATTTGATCATTTTGTTTTACCGGGCAGTGAGTCTCGAGACATCAAAACAGAATTCAAAGCCTAATAACAAAGAGAACTCATGCTTGGTCGAAATTTGTTGCTTGCATAAGTGATTTTCTTGTGTTTGTCACAACAAAAGTTGCTAAGTTGCCATCCTTTTTCTGATCTTGGCTTGAGCTGACATATAAGCTTTGGTTTGTCTCTTTCCTTTTTCATTATAGTTCAAATCTGAAAATGAAAAAAAAATAAAAAAAAGTACCTGTTGGAACCTGGAACCGACCCTGGAACCTATGACAGGGTAGGTTCCAGGTTCTTGGTTCTGACGGGTAGGTTCTAGGTTCCAAAAAATAAGGAACCTGTACCCGAGGGTAGGTTCCAGGTTCCAGACGGAACCGAACCGGAACCGGGAACCGCTCACCCCTATTACATATTGGAGATACTCATTATATAAACAAAGTACAAATAACGACAAATGCTTTTTTAGAACTTTGTAAGACACTCAGTGCAAGTAATTTGTTGTGTTTTACAGTGAATGTTTCTATTGGAGAGTAAATTATGGTATTTTACCATATCATTGGACATAATGTCGAGATTTAGTCATTGGGGGAAGATTCCATAGGTCAACACAAACTATGCACATATATTTCAAAATCTTCTTGCAAGCGATTTTGAATTTTTACTAACATGAGGTGAAAGAACTGAGTAATTCCACTCTTTTGAGGTAAGTAGCACTCAAAGGTTTTATAACTATTTTGAGGTATGAAATATTGCGTGCACACACACACACACACACACACACACACACACACACACACACACACACACACACACACACATATATTATATGAGAAGTCATATCAATTATTTTAGGATCGTGCCAAAGCAATAGATGGAACACATCTACATGCATCGGGTCCTTTTGAAATTCAAAGAAGATTTCATGGTCGAAAGGAGAGAACAAAGAAAATGTATTAATTGCTATTACATTTGACTTGATATTTCTTATATATTAGCTGGTTATTCACATATTTTATCTAATGCACTTTAAAAGCTGGATGGGTTGAACATTCCTGAAGATAAGAAAATGGAATTTAAATGCAACATTTAAATTAGGGGTGAGCATTGGTCTAGGGTCAACCCTGGACCGACCCTAGACTAGCCCAACCCTGTCGGTTCTGGTTTGGTTTCCAAGGAGACTGGGTCGGTCCTTGGTCCTAGGATTCTTGAACCAGCACTGTGCGGGTTGGTCATCAGTCCTAGGAGTTCAAGGTCGGTCCAATCTGGACCAACCCTAACTATATATATTATATCTAATATATTATTTATAATTTTTATATAAAGAAAACCTTAAAATAAACGGCGTCAACAATATTAAACAGCTAGTTTACATTATTCTTTAATAACTTAGATTTTTAATGTCTTTTACAGCGTCAATAGTAATAATTTACGAATGAGGAAAATGTTTTTGTAAGGAGTCATTGTGGCATCCAAAAGGACAAAAACAGCTTCTTACGGCATCCTCCTCTAGTATTCATTCCCTTCTGTCTTATTTGTTCTCTTAGTCTTTAATTGCCAAAATCGAAAGAAACAACTTATCCGCTCGCCACTCGACACTCGCCTCACTCGCTTTGGGTTATTCGTGCCACTCGCCACTCAATGCTTGCTAGGCTTGTTACTCCCTGCTCGACACTCGATGCTCACTCTGTTCGATGCTCACCCCACTTGACCCTCATTGCTTGCATTTCTTAACTGACCTCGCTCATCATCAAATCCATTAGGTCGGTTCGGTTCTTAGTTGCCCTTTCAAGAAGTACAAAAAACGAAATAAAAAATTATTGGTTGATCCTGAGTTGATGCTGGATTTGGACCGAACCCATTGGGTCAGTCCGGTTCTCAATCGCTTTTTAAAGAGTACAAAAAATGAAATAAAAAATTATCAATTGATTTTGGGTTAACCCTGGAACCGGACCGAACCCACTAGGTCGATTTGGTCCTCGGTCCCGAGTTCAATAGGGTCAGTTCTCGGTCCCAAAAATTGAGGACCAGCACTATGCGAGTTGGTCCTAGGGTTAGGGAATGGACCGGCCCAACCTAGACCATGCTTACCCTTAATTTAAATTGAGCTTAGTATCATAGTGAAGTAGAGGAAGATATACTTGGAAAATGATTCTAAAAAATAATGTTTATTATGAATAATGAATTATAGTTTACAATGTCTTAAGCGCCTACTTTTGGGGAGGTTGCCATTTAGGAAATAATCAAATAATCAAAATCAAATAACAGATAAGGAAAAATATTGTTAAGGGGAATCAAAATGTGCCCTAAAAATCCGGAAATCATGTGTGAAATCTTTGAAGGCTCATAAATTAAGGAAAACATGTGAATTTGGAGGTCAAATATTGTCCAAACAGCATATCCTAATTAATCTCGCACTCTTCTTTGATTTCATATGGTGTGCGCATCATAACTCCTCCCGGATCAAAAGTTATGACCATTTGAAGTTGACCCCTCATTTATGGCATGGGCAGGACTACCCCTCTTATAAAGCTCGAAAGCTTCCATATAAGCATTTGCTAGTTGTTCTACATCACTTAATAAATAAACTTACTTATAACTTATAGATAAAAAATTATCTTGTTGGTATTGGTTATGGAATCCATAATAGCATCATCTCTCCCTATCGTGGTGTTGGATACCTTTGAGGGAGTTTAATGATCATCACCCTTCTAAATTGTTTTGTTTCGCTTATGGATTATCCACATTGATATAGGTCCATCTTTCTCATGAAAAATATTTGAATAAGATGATTTATATGTATGATGTGATCACTCTAGTGATTGGGAGAGATATGGCATTAAAAGTTTTGCGAAGTAGCTCGGAGAGATCCATGTAATGGAAGTTGACTCCTCACCTATTGATTTTGGTGATAACTTTAATGAGATGATGAAGGGATCAAAAACATTTTCATCTATAGTGCCTTTGAAAAAGAGGTTTCACAAAAGATGAACATGTTCCGACAATGATGATAAGTACGCAAAATTTTCAAAACAACTTGGAGAGATGGTATTGGCAATTAAGTCATTGGGCAAAGACAGTGTTGGTTACTCCAAACTCTACAACAAGGTGATGAACATGGATGGATATGATAAAGTTACCCAGGGATCACTTTTTTACTAAATAGTTGAGAATGAAAAAATTGGAAAGGCACTCCTAGTGAAGAGTGCAAATCTTCCAAAAGTGCGGATCAATAAATTTCTATTCAAATGAGAAAATAATTAGTCATACATTTTATTTAGCTATGTTACTAAAAGACTCATGTGTTGAGCTATGTTACTAAAAGACTTATGTGTTGTCTCTTTTTATTTTGTTATTGTTAGTACTTTGAGACTTCTTTATAGTGTTTGTGTACGCGTATATACCTTGAGTCAATTCTATGTATTGTCTTTTTATGTGTTACTATTTCGCTTATTAAGCTCGCTCTGGCACATGCTCTTTCTCTCTCAGAGTACTCAAATATGACGGAGAGAAACGAAATGTAAGGACAAGAAAGAAATAGTGTATTGTGCATCATCTTCTTGTGTGGGGAAACATTAGACTGAATTTGCCTTGCCTTGCTGGTTAATGCTCCTTCTTGAGGAATATTTGAGTATAGCACATCATTTACATAAAAATGTGTGACGGACCCATTCTTTGACTTGCATTTATTGATTAACAGAGGCGAAAATATACATTAGTATCAAAACAGGGTCCACCTGACCTCCGTGGACTTGAGCTAGGCTTCAATGGATTCGAGTCCAGGCATCGGGATCTAGGCATGAGTCCTGAGGTCTAGGCTTGGTCATGATGGGCTCCATTTGTTTCTTGAAAAATGCTTTTCAAGAATCATTTTTCAGAAAAATGATAATATATTCTATGTCTCTAGCTGAAATTTGAAAATTGTTAGATTTGATTTTCCTAAATAGATATACACTATTCAAGCTCTTATAAATTGCACGTGGACAACTTGAGAACTAGGTACGTGCGCTAGAGCCTCAGGTTTAACCTTGATGGACCTCGACCTAGGTGTTAAGGAGTGGAGTATGGACACATGAGCCCTAGGGACAACTTCAATGGACATGAGCATAGACACTGATAGGCACTGAGGTCACAAGTTCGGCCTTGATAGACCTAGGCACAGCCTTTGTGGATCTAAGCATGACCTTCATGGACCCGAGTGTCAAGGCATTAAGCATAAGCACCAAAACCAGTCTCAATGGACATCAGGTACCGAAGTCCCAAGCTCAACGGTGTGGACTTGAGCGTGGATACTGAGATCCAAGCATGGCCACCGGGGTCCCATAGGCCTCAGTAAACCCGAGCTTGAGCGCCAGAGACTTAGTCCTAAATGCCAGGAGCCAGCATTGAATTTCCCATGCCCAAAGCGTAGAGTTTCAAATAAAAGTGTCAATACCTAATTATTTTTTTGAAAAACGATTTAGCAGCCATTAATAAAGTCAATTTTGTAATTAAATATTTGTCGTTCCCTTCATACGATTTAATATCGCTCCTAACTTAACTTTAGTCAAATTTCATTTTTCAGTCCTTTTTTTAGCAATTACAGAAAATGTGCATCCTCAAATTAAGTCATAGGTCATTAAGATTTCTGATGGGATAATGGAATTCTCCGCATTGCAATCTTTAAAAAGAGTACGTTATCAACAACCTTCTGAAATGCAGCGCAAAATAGAAATTTCTATATGCTTTCAGAATTTCTTAGTTTACAAAATAAAACCCCCAAAAACAATGAAAGAGGCACCAAAATCATACAACGGCTTACCTTGTTGCACAAAGATACAGAACGGTAATAATGCCACCCTGATCATTCACCATCCAAGCCATGACCAAGTTAGATAGAGCTTTCCATAACCTATATCCGAAATAGAAAAGGACACAAAAGGCCGGTCAAAGTGGTGTTACCTTATGAGCCAAGGTATCTAGTAAAATGAAATTTGTGAACTGATAGAGCCCGTCGAACTTCTGGCTTCAAAGATCAGCAAAGTTCAAGTAAGACCTTCGTTGGTGAGTCTCCTCAACAAACCAACATCAGACAACAGCCACATCCATATCTCAGCGCACATTTTTACCTCTTAGTCCATGATATCCAGTTCGCAAAGTAAAGATGCTTGATCCAAACTTCAGATGTTTGTGATTCCATCTGGTCAACAAATCAGCAGAAATGGACCTCCTTCTACGAGGCATTTGATTTGTACGAAGTATGATATACCAGAACTTTAAGATAAAAGGTGATTCTCTCATAAGTCCCATATAAGAGTTACCCAGTATCCCAAAGATCCAAACACTAAGCTCGGTGGAGCAACTGAGGCATACAGGTCCACCTGAACATGCAGGTTCCACAGGCTCAGTAGGTTCTGCAAAGTTGTCTCTGACATTCCTTAGTGCGCACGCAGAAGTGTAATCCAGAGCTTTTGAACTTCAAAAATCGTGACTTTGCTTTAGCATGGTAGCATGCATAAGACAAATATTCAAACAGTAGAACTCAGTGGAGCAACTAAGGCATACAGGTCTACCTGAACATGCAGGTTCCACAGGCTCTGTAGGTTTCTCGCACATTCCTTGGTGCACACACAGAAGTGTAATCCAGGACTTTGAACTTCAAGAATTGTATGACTTTGCTTTAGCATGGTATCATGAATAAGACACTTTAGATGTCCTACAGATCTCCCTAGACCATACAAATCTCCTTTGACATCTATTCCATCAAAATGGACATGTGGTGATCAACCATCATTCTCAGAACTCACTAGGCCACCCTACAGGGATCAGATTTATTGACATCCCAACAGTCAGCTTTTTAAAGCAAAGTGGCAGTTTCTGTGTCTTATTTAGGCCAAAATATTGCAAGCTTGCTCTTTGTAGCTCATGTTGATGCGAGGAGAGGTTTAGGACACAAAAGTGAACTCTTAGACAAGCTTCTTGCACCAACTGAGAAGTCTAAAGAGGTGTCCTTCCACAACACCTCTGACTGTTTGTTTCCTTCTCCTAACATCTTCAATATCTAATGTTCTATATGCAAGAGCAAGTAGATACACAGCTGGGTGGAGTCTCCTGCACAGAAAATGAGCATCATAAATATTTATCCAATAATTCTTTCCTTTGCCTGCACTTAAAAAGCCAAGCATATGATCTTACCCTACTCCTCATTGGCTATTGTAAATATATGGGTGATGAACAGTTCAGTATAGAAAAAAAAACCTTGCAGGTGAGTAGTGCTTGATGTCTAGCCCCTAGGTCTCAAGAACAATGACTGAAAAGAGGCCCATTCCGCCTGCTTTAACAAAGACAACCTTTCGACAAAATAAAAAAAGAGTAAATGCAGGGCCAAGCTTATTTCAGTTACTTTGTGGCACACGGATTTTATCAGCTTTTGGCATCTAACGGTAAAGTTCAGGTGGATACTGCAAAAGCATTGATTTGCAGTAACTAGAGCATAGCACAACTCTCTTCAAGAACACATGCGCATGACAAAGCATGAAAGTTCGTGGACAATCATGATTCTCTAGCCCAACTAAAACAAAAGGCCAAATTTGAACTCTCCAAGAGAGAAAGGGCAATTGAACTCCAGTCGTCCCACCTAAAGTAGGTCACCCTAGAATTGGAATTCGTTCAAAGATCAAGTGAAGATCTTTATTTGGCTCTTAATTTGGTTCCCAGTCCCATGTAGACATACAAAAACCCAGCCTCATTGATGGCAATTAATTGAGACGTCACTCTAGAATTAAATCCAATTTACCTTTTGCAGTTTTGAGATTTTAAACTCAAAAGAGAACTTATGTGACCAGTTCATTGCAATGGGGGAAAATTTTCCTATTCCTAGTCAGGCAACAATGGGGGAACAGTTCTTATTTCCTGACAAACTAAAAGTTGAGAAGAGAAGTGAGATGAAGACATGTCAACCCTATATTTCGGTATCAGCCACAAAATGACGTTAAGCATTTAATGTTTCTCATGACTTTATCATTTCATAAAAAGGGGTAATTGATATTTCATGGGAGAATATTAATTGTATAGCTTCTAATCTCTATAGGCACAGATGAATTTCTCTATGCTACTAGGCCCTTACGGAAGAATTCAGCTTGTTACTTTCAAAATAATATTAAATTCACCAGAAGCGAGCTTTCAAATATATCCAGCTTTCAAGTACCATTGCATCTTTACATCTATTACTTGGAGGAGTTAAAGCTGGCAAGCAAGTTAGCAAAATCAACAATGGTCAAAATGGAAAGAACAATCCATGAGCTTTCTTGATGTTCAATAATTTACAATGGAATAGGTGAAAACTAACAAAGAAGAGTATTTAAACCAGTATCTAACATTAACTCTGATATGGCTTTTCAACCATTGAGAAAGAAAAGAAAATAAACATAGGTTTACTTACTATTCCAGTACCCATGCCATGCACTTACTTGTCAAACTGTCCCTCCACGTCAAAACCATCCCAGTATCTCCGGGATGGAACTGTTTTGCTTTTCTTATCTCTTCCAAATGTTTCAACATACCAGCCCCCAATATCATGCATTGCACACCTTGGCTCGAACAGCCAAAACCTGAGAAAGCTTACAACAAGGTTGTTAGGAGTAGAATGGAGTAGAATAAATAGTCATACTGAATCAACTGACAAAAGTAGAAAAGCCTGATCAATCTGCATTACTTTTGAGAAGTTGCTTTTGTGATTCCAGTTCAGAGCTAAACCAATTAGTCCGTGAAAAATATGTTCCCTGTTCCCTTTACAACTTTTGACTTATCATGTATGTGGTGCGCATGCGCCAGCGAGCGAGCGAGCGAGCGAGAGAGAGAGAGAGAGAGAGAGAGACCAGACCATTTTGACCAATACCACTCTAGTCTAAGCATTTGCTAACTATTACCCTACGCCAAATAATAAATGAATGACACTTTTTTCACGAAATTTCCTTCTTAGTTCTTCCCCCTGAAAATCCCAAATAAAACATATATTCTGGTTCGTTCCCACTGCTGTATATAACCTACTCCACATTAACGAGATCATAAAACATATTTCTAGACAAAGTGTTTCCTCCTTTCTTATAAATGACACTCCAGCCTTTAATTTCGAGTGTCTAACTGGAGATCTGAGAATGACATGGCAGAGATACTGATGTCAATCTGATTAAGCATCAGAAGAATAAGATGTATTCACAGAAGAGAAGAGAAAAGCCTCTCGGAGGCTTGAATAATAATACAGGATATCTTGTGTACATCTTCAAAGAAATCCACATACATTTTTCATCCCTAGTTTTGTAATGACTCAAGGACAAATCCACCTAAGCCAAGCCCCTGGAGAAGTATTGAATATTAATGTTTGGACTAATCATACAGGTCATTTCTTGTGTACATCTTCAACAAAAGCAACTTCAAGACATGCAAAATTAAATTGGAAAAGGAAAATTAGATGGTCCTAGTGGACACGCACACTGGGATCAGTTTCAAGCTTTATATAAATAAATAAATAAATAATCCTGAATGGATGTTCTAGTGAATTTCTAGAGCAAAAGCAAGGATGGGATACATAAATATTGCAACATACTCAAATGCACAGGCATTACCTAGCCTACAAAATCATAAGAGTGCTAATGATCCATCCTCTTCTTTGTACAAGGATTACGCATCAACTGTAAATTATTACAAAGACTGTCCTATATAAATATAGCTAGAGTTCAACATGGGATCTTGAGATAGAAAAATAATTACAAGCAACAAATCTTACTTGCTAGAGGGTAGCCGGGCCCTAGTACTTCTGCACTCACAAATGGAAATCTTTTCTCCGCATTGATACCAGTGCATATGCTTTACCTGAGAAAAATATAATTAAACATAATGACTGAATATTTGTTAAAGTGTACAAATCAGTGGAAAGCATAAGTAAAGTCCACAGACCTACTCAATGATACAGATTATAGTTTGTACAGATTTTTCTAGCAAAAGTCTATGTGGCCACAGAAAAGACATTGCTAATAGATTGGTCAGTGAGCTAAAATACAACCACTCACTCAAAGCAAAGTTTGCAGCAGAAAGAGCTACCACAAGGTGGGAAAGCTAGTGATTGGGAATTCGATATAGATCCTATCATCCAGAATTTAACAAAGATGCGGAAGCCAAAAATTTCTTGCTGCCAAAAAGTCCAAGGTCATTCCATCGTAGTATTCATTACAAGGACAAAAGCTTAAATGCTGTGCATCTTTTCTGACAAAAACCGGCCACACTTGTGCTAAATCACCACGCAAGGCATGCTGAATTGGCTAAGTTCTCTGGCATCTAAACAACGTCAAGTCTTATAATCATATGCATCTTTCTCTCTCTCCCCAACTAAGTATGTTAATAGGG
This sequence comes from Eucalyptus marginata, assembly GCA_014182565.1. NCBI lineage: Eukaryota > Viridiplantae > Streptophyta > Magnoliopsida > Myrtales > Myrtaceae > Eucalyptus > Eucalyptus marginata. The sequence goes on from CM024593.1 coordinate 13,852,074, forward strand.
CTAAGTACAGTCGCTTGAAATACATTAATTTCTTATTATGTAAGTCAAAAAAAGACACAAAAGAACTAGTCATCCGGAGCATTTGGAACAGCACACTACCAGCCTCCTTGACATTGAAAAATTTGTTGCATGCATGTGATAACTCTAAAAAATTTGCACATAGAAGAAGTTGCAAGTATGTGCTCGATTGTTGAGGACAAAAATTAGTCTGAAAATATCTTATCAACCAAAGTAGAATGAAAAAATTTCAATACATGAAGGACACTTGTAAAATTTAAGTACTGATGATGCAAACAGACCAGAAATGTTCTGTGTTTCATTATCACATGGGTTTTGGTGCCACTACTATCATAAACGAAGCACGATCCTTCTTCTGGGCTGGTCCCCAGTCCTACTACCGTTCCCAGTGGAGTTGACCCAACTCCGCAGCCTCCAGAGGAAAGAAACTCTTGGCTATTATCCATGCAGTCCTTATGTGAATTGAGAAACACATATATACGATCATCAGCATCATCATTTCTGATTCCGTTGCAACAGCTTTGGGGAGGCAATCTTATTGCTTTGGCCACTACTCTTCCAGATATATGTAACTCCAGGTCTTTATATGCATCAGATGCACAATTTGTACCACTGGTCTCTGTCTGAGAAACATCAGCATTTGCTTGCATTCTATAATTGATGTAAGTGTCTGTATTATTTCTCTTAAAACACTCACCAAGACCCACTGATTGAGAAGCATTTAACTTCTCATGGAAGGCAGATGCTAATTCGGGAATCTTGTTGACCAGACAGACCATGCCAAAGAGATATCGGCCTGAAACCAAGTGCAATACCTCTGGAGTTTCATGAAAAGACCGCTCCTCAGCTTCAAAGCAGTGGGAAGAAGATCCAGCGAATCAATCCAAGGACCGTAATATGCTGTGCGTATTGCTGAATAGAAGTCCCCTTCAAGTATATCAAAATAGCCCGTTCCAGTGACCACTTTGTTCTCTGACAATATATCATTGATAGCATATCTATACCACTTCAACCATTCAACAACTTCCATCTCCTTATATACTGTTGCATGTGATCTGTACACATAAGAAACTGAATACTCTCTTGAAAGTTTCTGTACTAGCTTTTTCTGAGTCAAAAGGTACCTATCATAATGGGCCCTCTTTCCAGCATCAGAGAGAATCTGCAACTCATGGCCGATTATGCTTTAAAGTCAGGCAAGCCTCTACTCAATCGCAGAAATAAACAACAGTCATCATCGACAAGGCAACAACTCTGGAAAATCTCCAGTCATGATGATATTTCTAGATCAGAGTTACACCTGATGATAGCAAAGACATGATGAACAAAACATACAAGCCCAAAAAGAGTTATTGTATGCGCAGAAATTTCAGCACAATAAGGACTTTTTCTTCATTTAGCGTTCCACGAAGGGAATATTGCATCGTAAACTTTCATTTCAGGACTTGTGCTACGCTCTGCAATGCAGTTAGCGCACTGATTGCTGACATCTTCTAGTACGCAATTAGCAGAGATGAAAACCGAAATGCGATTCACATTGAAGCCCACCAATAATAACTCCAGCTATTATCCTCTAGATGAAACTACGATACAAAGTATTCTCAACTTTTTCGAATTACTCAAGATTTGAACTTTTTAGCTCCAAATTTCTCAGAGTGAAAAAGAGGGAGAGCTAACCCGAGAAATACCGCTCTATGCCATAATTCAAGAAATGCAAGCTGCGCCCAGTTTCGATCATGTCATGAAATATCCAAAACAACCAACAGGAACACTCGAAAACCAAAATGATCGTCCAACAGACGATCAATTCACATACCTCGTAAGCTGCAAGAATCTGAACGAACCGCTGACAAGTCCCGGCGTCGTTCAACGACCCGGCGAGGTCAGGGTGGGTTTCCTTGGCCAATCTGCGGAACGACGCCTTGATTTCGGCGAACGAGCTGGTCTCCGGCACTCCCAGCAGCTCGTACGCGTTGCCCCCGCCGAGCTCGGGCCGAGACGAGTCGCCGCCGGCACTGCTGAGCCGGCGGTGGGATCCGCGGCTCGGATGCGGAACGGGGGCGGCGAAACCCAGACGGGGTAGCTGGGGAAAGCGTTGAATCGGCAGCCGGCGACGGTGGATATTAGCGAGAGAGGCCATGATTACGGGTTTCTCTTTCTTCGATTGACTGCAGAGTGTTATCGCCCGATGGCACTGAGGGATGAACCGACTGAGTTGGGAGGTTGGACTGTACTGCACCGCGGTCACCGATGTTAATGCATGGCTGTTGAAGGTAACGATTTTGTTTTTTATTTTTTGGTCGTAAGGTTATACTGTATTAGTGAGGAAAGAAAAAAGTGATTTGGCCCATTTTCAATAACATTTAAGGGCTGTGCAGACAAAAAAAAAAAAAGGTTAATACCCTGAAAAATCCTAAACCTACATACGACAATTTATCCCCAAACTATTTTTGACCATCAAAAACCCCGATTGGTGGTATCTTTTTGATAAATTTATCAAAAACTTATACACTTGTGACAAATTTACTCTCCATTAGTTTTCATTAAATTTTACTGTCAAATTATTAAGTTAAATGACACGTGACAGTTTCAATTTGGGATTTTACGTTCCGTTTGTCATAGTTTACAATTTTTATGATTTTTTTGTGGTGTTAATCCAATTTAGCGGAGGGTATATTTGTCACAAATTTATCAATTTTGGGTTCTTTATGGTCAAATAAATTAGTTTTGAGCAAATTTGTCATAAATGTACTAGTTTATGGTTTTTTATGATCAGTTTGGGTAAATTTGTTCTGATTTCTGGAGTTTTGGGAGTTTTAAATGATCGAAAAAAATAGTTTGAAATAAATTTGTTATAGATATACCAGTTTGGAGTTTTTCAGGGTATTAACCAAAAAAAAAAAATCCACTGAAGCAAAAATTAAAACTCTGAAAGATGAGGTTGGAAGGGTGACCTTTAACTTCCAAATTTTTTTTTTCTTAGAGGTTTTAAATAATTATTTCAAATTTATCTCTCTCACACGTTACGCACGTGAGAGAGAGGTGCAATTGTTTCAGCTGTTATAAAAAAAAAAAAATACCTCATTTAAAAAATTCCCTTTTGACGTACATGATATGGCTTTCTATAGATAAATGAGATTTGAAATGAAGCATACCACATTGTCAGATTGACAAATACATAACAAGTAAAGACTATGAAGTAAATAACCTTAAAGTATGCACGCGAAAACTCGAAGTATGTTCTTTTGTTTATCAATGGATAGATTCGGTTATAAATTTGATTTTGCGTACAGTTAATTCTGAAAATCATTAGAGAGAGAGAAGGGGGGGGGGTGACAAATCCCACTTTTGACTTAAATATATAAACGATGCTAAAAAAATCGGGTGATACCCATAACATATTCTAAAAATCTATTATTATTTTATATTTATCATTAAACAGAACGTAGCTATAACAAATTGTCAGCTATGGTATGTTCACAAAGCATTTTCAATTTAAATATTTCTGCATTGATGTGCAAGATTATTTAATTATAAAATTAATTGATGTAAATCCATGATAATAATGCCAAATGTTTTTCCCGTTTTACGGAAAAATGACAATACATACCCATCGCTATCTTGTACAATATGATCGGCTTTGCATAATACCAATAGACATTGTATTGAGGATTACCAATGGAAATTTCCGTGCATTGCTATGAAATGACGCGCATCACTTGCGTGATTCGTTCAGCTTGGGCCCAACTTTTTTTTAGTGCATTATTGTATGGTATAATGACACAATCAGTGTTATAACTTCTTTTTTGTCATTTGATTGTCATAACTTATTAAAAAAATTCAATGAAGTGCCAGAAATTCCAGCAATTTTTTTTTTTTTAAAAAAGTTCACCCAAGTGGCAACTGGCAAGTGTCAAAAATCTGATGTGGTATAGCATTTTGTGATAAATGATTTTAAAAAATTATGGTATTCAAGTGATTAATTAAAAAGTTATATTGTATTGAAGTAATTGAAAAAAGTGATGTCACTCAAATGAGTGTCGTACAAAAGTGATCGGGAAAAAAGTAATTGACTCAAGTGAGCACAATGTGAAAATTATGACGTTTATAGTGTCATTATCATTATCCCATCGCTGTGCTTGCATACCCTGTTAAGTACCATGTCATGTTGAGCACTATCTATACTTGGTTGTCTGTGGAACTTGTTGATGCAAACAACGCAGCTTAGCCAGGTTTGCCTTAAACAGATACGTGCGGAATACAGCACACTGGACCACTGCACACTCCGTCCCTGTTTGAACTCTAAAACAATAAACGCTGGATTCAAGCTCGTTTTTGTAAGCATGTAATCATTCTGACCCGCACCGCGCGTATTCATAGAGATTTAAGCGTAAACCTGCTGATATGTAGCTGGAACGAACAGTCTCCAACCCAGAGACCCCACGGTCCTCCCGCCTACTTTCACAAACATGCGGGCAAGGTCAATTCAAATGTTCCGTGCAAAGTGTCACGCGAAGAAAAAGATGCACTAATGGCCAGAGGCCACAGTAGTTCGGTTCAGAATCATTTGGCATTAGTCCTACAATTTTTACAAACATGCATCACTATAGAGATGCTGAAACCAGTTGCCACCCCACACACACCGTATTCATCGTACTGGAAGAAAGCTGCCTAAGGGGCAAACTTACTTAAGTCAATGTGAACTTAATCTTTCTAAAGTGGGGAAGCTAAATGCCACACCCAAGCTGAAGCATTGTCACGTCCACCTCTGCTCATTTACTTTCAAGTCAAAACGTTGGGGCTGTCATGCCAACAAAAGAGGGTATGTAAAAAATTTTGACAAACCCCGAAAGCACTGAACATCTCTATACATGCTTGTAAGTGCAGCAATTCTTCTCAATGCATCGTTCAATATCAGTTCTAAAAACAACATTTTCCTCTTGCCTTGAGAGCCAATGTACAAAGACCAAATGTTCCTTACATTAAGGTCAAATTATCAAACATCTCATTAAGTAGCGGGAAGAGTAATACAAGTTTTTGATTGGTCCCAATATGAAGTCGCCCAAAACTAGATTCCCTCAAGACCTATATACATAGATCTCCTTATTTTCGCATAAAACACCAGCGTAAGTTGAAGCTAAATTGGGAAAACAGCATCAACGGTAGAGACTCTCAGATCTCAGATTCTCAGCAATTTCCGTCTCCCAGCGGTCTCCATTCTCAAGCAACTTCTCCTTATCATACAAAAGCTCCTGCAAAAAGAGAGAAAACTCAAGAGTCCAATCACAGAGAGTAGAATATAGCTACTAATTGTTCTCAGGTAACAGTTGCTCATATACCTCGTGAGTCTCAGTAGCAAACTCGAAGTTAGGTCCCTCAACAATGGCATCAACAGGGCATGCCTCTTGACAGAATCCACAGTAGATGCACTTTGTCATGTCGATGTCGTACCTAGAGTGTTAAAAGATGAGAGAGAGAGAGAGAGAGAGAGAGAGAGAGAGAGAGAGAGAGAGAGCACAAGGGAGAACAGTTCATCACCTGGTTGTTCTGCGGCTTCCATCTTCTCGTTCTTCAGCCTCTATGGTGATCGCTTGAGCTGGACATATCTGCAAAGAAAACACACATTTGCATCAGACAACCACCAAAACAATGAGTGGTAAAGGTTAGACGACATTGTAATTATTCATTTATATTTTTTTTATCCAGGAAGTACAAGAAACAAATCTTTTTCTGACAGTCAAGATTAGATAAAGCAATGTTTAAGTACTGGATTATAGCTTTCAATTAGTGTGGTCCAATCAATTATCCACACACAACTTATTACTGATGGCCAAAGGGCAACACCAGTCAGCAAAATTCCACACAAACTAAGAAACAGCAACTGGCTACCAACAATTAGCTGCATTACAGCATTAGAGTAGTTGTATGAGCCAATGTATATATAAACAAACACATTAAATGTGGGTTATTTTTAGCTAAGACAAACCAAACTAAAAGGCAGCATCAAACAGCAAAGGGCTAGAGGTCCTTTTTCAACAGAGGGGCAATAATATATAGCGCCATTCTTCCAAGAAGGAAGAACCAATGACACTTACAACAAACTTTGCCATGTTCCGGAGTCTCTTAATAGATAGAGATAGTTCAAACTTACAGCTTCACAAAGTTTACAGGCAATGCAACGTTCTTCTCCCGTTGGATATCTTCGCAGTGCATGTTCACCTCGAAATCGGGGGCTCAAAGGTCCCTTCTCAAATGGATAGTTGATCTAAAAAACACAAAATGTATCAATAATAGATTCCAACATGATCTCATCCTTAAAATTGTGTAGGCATGGTACTTACTGTCACTTTCGGTTCAAAGAAGTATTTGAGCGTCAGCATGAGGCCTCGAACCATCTCCGTGAGAAACAATGTATTGATGCTTCGCTCAAAAACTACAATTAATAAGAGGATCAGTCTTAACCCCAAGGAAAGAGTGACCTTGAACCAAACAGCAACCAAAAGAGTAGTTACCAGAGCTCCAGTCCTTGGAGATTTCCTTAGCAAGTTGCTCTCTTTCTTCATCATCTGCAACATAAAACCAAATGATTATGCCAGAACATAAGATAACAACATAAGCGAGCAATTACATTTTCTTAAAACAAAATGGTTCACGCAAGAGGATCAGACATAGGTGGTTACATATGCACGTTTTAGAGTACATTACATATATGCATACTGTTTCAACAACCTCCCTCAGATCTATTTTCAATAGTTTTTTGCAGCTACATGCAAGAGGTAACAAAGCAATAAGCAAGTAAACTTGGGAAATCCCAATGTGAATTTGTCTTATTAGGAAGTGGAGAAAGCAAACCTTTCTTAGAGGAATACGAGCATGGATTGGCACGAAGCCCATAAGGATGAAAGTTTTGCAATGCTTGCCCTGATACAACCTAAAGTTATGAAGGCAAGAGAAGAAAAGGAAAGCCATTAGTGTCAAAAATAAGAAGAGGAAAAGAAGGGTAAGTCAACAAAGAAACAGGTGCTCTATAAACTTGCTTATAAGGGAGAAGGAAGCTGAAAGAATGGAAGCCATAGGATACTTAGGAAATGCAAAAGAACCTCCACTGATATCTTTACAAGTTATTAGAGAAAACTAAAAGATAAGAAATATATATAGTTATAAAACTTCGGGTCACGAAGAGCAACTTTTTTTCATTTTCTTGCTGACCCAAAAGTAACTCAAAACTTGATTATACTGACCAAAACAACTAACTCAACTTGAATATACCAACCTTAACAGTGGGAGGAACTTCATGCAGCCAGAACACAATTTAATCAGGCAATTGTTGCACTACCTAACTCTGTACCCTTACTCTTGTGTCATTCACTTTTGCACAAAAGTGGTGCAAAGCCTCCACATCATAAGTTCTTCCCAACAGATGCAAAGATGCTTTTTATGAACTTCTAAAGGCAAGAGTGTGGTTACAATAAAGATTCAAGTACAAAGGCCATGGAAATCCCAATTAACTATTCTTAAATGTATGGGAAAAGGTAATGTTCCCACCAATAGCTGCAGGTACCTCCACTTACACAGTCACACTAAACCACATAAAATTTGGACGGTGTCACCAGGCCAATATTTTTCACTACCCTATAAACTCTGATTTTTCTAATTGTTGTAGCAGCTGCAAGAAGAGGTTTCCTTATCTTACATTCAGGTTGGGCCCTGAGGGGTAAAGAAGACAACACTAACTAATAAATAAACTTTGCTCATTATTCCATGTCATACCTGAACTATCTTTTGGTTTCATGTCACCAAACTAATCCTTTTTTATTCAATTCAGTAATTCCATTTAGATAATTAATGGAAATTGTTGATATGGATGCTAGTTGTCATTAAATGCTACACTGGCATCCTACATGTTGTCCATGGTTAGTTAGCTGGCTTATATGGTGACTAATTTTTTGCCACCTAGCTGCAGCAGCAATCTCCAATCCATTGTAAAAGCTAAGTAAGAATGACACTGCGTATCTATGGATGCATTCCCTTCTTCCTAGTTCCTTAACGAGATATATGGGCACTTAACTTCCAACATCCTCATTTCAGGCCATAATAGATCTGATCTAAGCAAAGTATCAATGCAATATTTTCCATCCAATAATTTTGCCAAATGACATGACCCTTATATCTTTTCAACAGAATTGAGAAAATGTTTGCCCAAATAAAGGACACTTTTCATCAAGAGTGTATCATTCTGAACAGTAAAGCTTTGAAAATTTTCCAATGCCACATTCAGTTAATTCAAAGAAAATATCTGTTGGCTTCAGGGTTCTCCTCCATGTGCTAGACTCATTGTCGAGGCCATCAGCAGAGAAGTTCTCTTCTTGGTCACCAGTTGAACGTGAGAAAGGCCAAGAAAGAAAGAAGCAACTAGGCATCTCTCTGGAAATTGGTTTTTCTCGGACGGAACCAATTCATTAACATCCACTATCTTCAGTCCACTAGGCATGTTATTTCGATTACATTAAAAAACCAACCGCACGCTTCAGATGAACAGATTCCACATAAAAAGAAGGGACAGAAAGATTCGTCTGGCCTCACAGAATTTCAAATCGATACTGTTTCAGTCGGAATCAAAAGCAAACGGAGAGGGGAAACAACAGGACATCATGCGATCACGACTAATTTATAACCCAACAAGATCGATTCCACATCAAACCCCTCATAAATCCTCCAAAAAAAGAAAAAAAGAAAAAAATGAAAACAAAACATCCTCTCAGGTAATCCAACCACGCGGATAAACCCGAAGCAGCGCACCTCTAGAGTAAATGTCAAAAATTCGAAGCATCAAGCTACCTGCTCAGCCGAATTTCTGGGAAACGAGACGACTGAGGGGAAAATGAAAAGGGGAGAAAAGCTAGGGTTCCAAGAGAACTTACGAGCTGCCGGGCCCGAAGAGCCTGGAGGGACTTGCGAGCCAGGATCGAAGCTGCCATTTTCGCCGGAGAGCGAGTGGCGAGTGGAGCGAGGAAGAGGAGACGGAGACGGAGAGAGATTCGGAGGTGGGAGAAACCACCAGCTTTCGCTCTCGCAGCAGCTACAGGGACTGGAACGCACGCACCACGCGACTTCTTTGTGGCCGCTCGGCCGATCGGTGCGGGCCGATTCGTTCGTCCGACTGGACCGGCCCGACTCCGATCCGCTCGGTCCGGCCCGGATGGAATGGGGTCAGGCGAAAGCCAGATGGCAAATGGGCAGTTTGCTCTGCTCGGCCTACAAGTACATTCACAAAGTGAACATTCTTTTTCTCCCCATCCACTCCAATAAATTTAATCTCAAAATTTTACTTGTTTCATCCTAAAATAAAGAAAAAGGAAAGTGAGCAGAATTTTCCTTTTATCTCCCCGTTCTTAACTTCATATTTGCTTCTTTTTGTGGCATTTGCTTTGTTTTGGGATGGAACAAAAGAGCACGGAATCTCCTTGAATGCACTTGTTTTCTATATGGCTCTTCTCCCTGTCACATTCCAAGGATCGAGGGGTGATGTTCTCATGCAATTATCATTGATTTAGGCTCTTTTTTAAAGAGCCGTTGCTCTTCCTTTACTTAGTACTGTGATAAGTGCATTTGGAAACCACTTTTCTAAGAGGTTTAAGACCTCCAAGGCCTCTCGAGGAAAAATTGGGATATTTAACAAATTTTTTGGGACCCATTTGACCAAATGCTGGCCTTGGCAAAATTGGATAAAATTGTCCAAAAAATCCTCAATCTATTGTATGACGGCCAATTTAGTTTATAAACCTTTTAGTTTTGCCAATTTATTTCTAAACATTTTTAACAATTTGTCAATTCGGTCCTTAAGCCAATTTAGCCTAGAAAATACTTACATAGATGTCTAGTCAGCGTCAATCATCTTATGTGGCTAGATTGGCGGATTATTAATGCTGATGTGGGTGTTGGAGTTCAAAACAATGATGTTTTCCCAAATTATAAAAAAAGCTCTCATATGTCCAAGTCAAACGAAAGACTCCCTCAATGTCATTTCTCAATGTCGGTCCCACACAAAAGAAACCTAGCCAAGTCTGAGTTGAACAATTTCCGATTATGATTCTTTAAATTTGCATTTTTTTTCTCTGTTAGGGATTTGAACGATTACAAAATGAATAATCTCGCTCAAGCTCAATTCATTATTTTGTCAAATCAACTCCCCCATTCATCCCAATGTCGTTGTCCATCCCAATCTTACATTCTCCCATCCAAATTGCAGACCCGATTCACCCATAATCTAGGGATGACCCGATTCAACCTCTAGATTTTGTAGCGAACACGACAAAGTGTGTGGGCCCAATTTGCTTGTGTTGCCGACACTTAACGAACATGACATAAATGTGTTTTTCATAGTCTCAAACACGACAACAAGGTTCTATCTTCACTTGTCTTGTTAGAATATATATTTTTTTTTTCTGAATTTGAATATTTCATCATTTTCATCCTTGAACTGCTATTCTATATATGAGTGCTTTGAGATCAATGGTTTGTAGTCATTGTTCTTTCTTTTGGGAAACAATTTGTTGATGCTATTAGCATCATGAAAAGGGGTCATAGGGTTAGGACTTCTCATTTTCCATCATTGTACTCAACATTTCTATGCTAGAAAGCCTAAAAGATGGCTTTTCTAGCAAAGGTTTATGTGCACATCTAAAAATTTACAAAGTCATATGGACGCTATAAAGTCCTTCGAGTGAGACTAGAAATTCTGTGAAAGAGAACTAAAGATAATATGGGAATCTCATGTTTACATGATAATTAAGCTGTATCAGATCCATTTAAAAATGTGAATTTCATGAACCTTTTTCACGTTATAACCCGTCACTCACTATTTCCAATTTTCAATAAGATTAAAGACATTAAAGGTATGCACACACAAAAGAATAACCAATACTAGAGGGATGCCATTAAGATATTTAAATATTTAGCAATAAAAGAGTCTTAATTCATAATTTTTGTGCTAGCTTGTCTTCATGTGTGTTATTATGTTGATCCTCCATTATGCGTTTGCTTATATATGATATAGGTTGTCTTTTTGTATAAGGTCAAGAATAGCAGCAAGTTAGAATTGGTTTGCCTTTTCCACAGTGAAAAAGTAATCCGATGCTCAATGCTTAAATATGTTAGGGGAGATATGGATTTAGTATACATAGGTATTAGCTTGATGAGCTATGAAGGTATTATCACGGACATCGAGAATGGGTAAGTGTTAAATTTGAAAAGCTTTACTTTAAGTTTCCTATGTGACGCCCTAGAACATCATTCGCAATATGTCTTTTCTAATCATTTTTTTTATATACTAATTATTATGAGCATGAGAAAGCACATTAAAGTAGTTAAAACATTCCATACGAAATGACCACACAAGTTTAAAAAATATATATGCATCTTCTTCATATTGACATCAATATTTCAATACAACTTTTGAAAGATAACACAAAATATATAATTATTGTAAAATGTTATGATCACCTAACTTCAACACTATACTCCTACACTGAAAAGTCTGCATGTCCATCACCAAAGCTAATATCTAAAGATTGATAACCTCCCCCATCAATGGCTCATCGACAATATAGCTAGTGGGATCATCGAATCCTCTGAGCGGTCCCATCTAGTTGCCATCAAAGACTACGTCCTAAAACCCACTTAGCGAGTCCCACATCAATCCGAATTGTGGTTATACACTTAACATATATAAAAAAACCATATAAGACAATACAATTTCCTTACAACTATACTCAATGTGAGTCGGAGCTCCAAAAAGTAGCAGTGATGGAAGAGCTATCCTACAAGTTTGAAAAATAAAGGAATGAATCAAGGCCCACTAAATGAAATTCCTAAGTCTGAGATAGGAGATCTAATTGTCACTCGACCTAATATCGACAACAATCATGAATTCAAGGCAATACAAAACAACCATGCATAATGAGTTCAAGGATAAATGTACTCTTTTTCCTGTTATGACATGTCAACGAGACAACTATAACATTGCATAAGATCGATCACTCATATTCGTCACTAGTTAGGACCATCTCGATTCATGAAATATCATCACCACCAACTCATGAGGGACAAAAACTTATATACTTATTTGTCACATCTCAATCGACTAATCACGGGTGTCCTCTACATTAGTAAGGATAAATACGCCACTGTATATTCATATGATATGGCTATTTATTAACATTATATCATGACTTCACAAGCCATATCATACCATGACTACACAAGTTATGTCATCATAGAATTTTATGTCATATCAATCTCGTACAGAATTATCTCATATGGTAGAACATCTGGCTAACTTCAAAGTCTCATACATACTCATATAAGGGAATTTCTTGGTGGCGAATAGGTCATGGAAAATGTCTTAATCACGTAGTATCAAAGGCATACATAATTAATCACAATTACAATAAGCGCCACGTACTTTTTAGTGTCTAGAATTGCAAATGACAACACGTTATTCTCTTAGCATTCTCATATAATCATGAGAATTGATTAATTATGTACATTTTAACAAATAAATCTTCTTTTTATTTTCATCAAGCCAAAATGATTTGGTGGAGAACTTTTACAAATTCATTAATTTTTTATATCCATTTGGCAATAGCTTCTACTCTTCTAATAATTAAAGTAACTCATAAATTTACATTTTATTATAAAACCACTTTCGATTAAATTTACTTTCACCACAAAGATCAAGGATTATCTTCTATGATTCCAAATATTTTTTAAAAATAGAATATTTCCTTAATAAAATTCTTCATTTAATAATTTTGCCTTTAACTTTCGATTTTCATCCAACCAAGCCATATCAATTAAATTAAGTACTAGAAGCTATCATTTTGTTATCTGAGACATACTAATATTTTATTTACACTATAGACATGACACATTTTCCAAAACTATTAAAACAATCCACCTTTAGTAATTTAATACACTAGCTCCAATTTTTGCATAATTGATGCATCACTTAGATTAAGCTATTAGATCAAAATTAACTTAACCACCTATCATAATAAGGTTCCACAAGCTATGAACCGTCCCCAAAACTTTCAATTTTTGTAGGTTCGTCCCTTAACTTGGTGAAATTAGAATTTGCCCCCAAAGCTTCTAAACTCATTTTTTTAACTGGTTTGATTTCCTTTAATTAACCTTAGTTATTAACCACTAATTAACACTAAAAATCATAAAATAACTATGTTAACAGCCTCATATCACTTATGGAAATTTTCCAATTACTCCTATCTTGTCAAAAATTTATCAAAGTACCGTTTTCTGCCTAATTTTACCTTTTTCACACTTTTTCCATTTAAGTTGCAACAAAACCTTTTAGTGATCTCTCAAAGATATTATAGGCATATGAATAGCTTTTTACTTCAAGTTTAACAATCACCATAGCTTAACATTCAACCATTGCAACTTACTTACACATAGAGTAAAATTTATAGTAAATAAACAAAAAATCAATCAACCAAATTCAAGAGTACAAAGTAGATCATTCTAGCTTAGTTCTTAGGGTTTTTACTTACTTTAAGTAAAATCATCAACAAACAAGGCCTTTACTTACCTTGAAACCAAAATAATTGCTCAAATTAATGAGCATCATTTTTTAAAAAACAACAAAGCTAATTTAACAAAAATAAAAGGGAAATCCATGAACATACCTTGTAAGACACTAGATTGAAGGTGAGGATTTGGATCTTGATTATTTTGAAAGAGAGTTAAATAAAAATTGAACATGAAGAGGTGAAGAATATGAATTGCACGTTTGAGAGGCAAGGGGAAAAGGCATTTAATCTCTTATCTTCCACACTTATTTTATATTTAAGAGTAGCTTGAAGTAACATTTATTGGCTTTGATTAAAAATAATAATGTCAATTAACTAGTTAAAAGTTAAAAAAAAGAATGTTATGCATGATGTCATAAGGGCTAGACTTAGTGGACCTAATTAAGGCATGTGAGCAAAAATAAGGTGAGAATGAAGACATTTGTCCAAGCTTAAATAGTGACAAATGGCATGGTTTAATAAAAAAGATGGAGATATTAGATTATTTTGGATAAACACTTTATATTATGGTAAGTAAATAGGAAAATTGGTATTCATCTGAAATGCCAATAAATAAGAAAATCATTTTGAAACCACTAAAATTATTAACAAAATATATAGAACGATTTGGGAATCTTAACTCCATAAAATTTTAATATTCAGAAATTATTTGATATGTATTTTGAAGCATATTGATCCCCACTTATAGTTACTATACTAATTATATATTCTAAATGTCATGAATTACAATGAAAATTTCGAGTTTTACATCATAAAAAGTCTTTAGAATGTGGATTGAAATACATATTTAATGATAGCACTGTTGTCAATCTACATTTCTATTATCTAAATTGAGAGTGTTTTTAGGTTTATGAAGAATATTTTGTTGATAAGTTAGGTGAGGGTGCTGGTCAGGGTGATGGTCAAGGTGAGGGCATTAGGGAAGATGTTGGTTTAGATTATGATTTCTTAGTTAATGAAATGTTGATGAGGGTAAAAAAATTGATTCAGACAACAAACACTCAAACTTCCTAACTGATGCAAAGTTCTTGATTAATAATGAGGATAATAAATAATAAGGACCTTATAGAAGGAAAGAAGAATATTAGGGAAATCCATCGAAGGGCTACAAAGGAAACCGCTCACGAAAGTTATATCATCCCAATAATCTATAGGAGAATTATCTAATCTCCAACAATCTAATGTGGTCATTATTGAAGTTGATTACTAGACAAACAATTATGAAATAGATGGAGAAATGAATTTGGATTCTGATGTAGAGCTAGAAGATGACGATTTGACAAGAAGAAGAAACAAGTTTTTAAGATATGAACCCAACTATACAATATATGCTTTTATTACGTATATGAAGTTTGATTATATTAGACAATTTAAAGATGCTCTCATAAAGGATTCAATAGATGAGCATATAGAGAAAATTTATTAAGAATGAAAAGAAATTTGTCATAACTAAATGTGTTGATGAAAATTGTCCTTAGAAGATTTTTGTATATTTTGATGTTAGAATCAGATCATTCCATGTGAAGTCCTACCATGAAGAACATACATATAGTATTAACTTCAATAATAAGAGCATTGTCAATTCTTGGTTGGCAAAAAGCCATCCTGGTACAATTAGAATAATGCCAATTATGAAAATCGTTGGTTTGAAAGAGCTTATCAATGATTAGTTGAGCTTAAATATAAGTATGAATCAATGTAACAAGGCTAAGCTGCTTGCGTTTACATTTTTTATGAGAACTTAGAAGAAAGAATATGCAAAGTTGTGGCATTATGTGGGAGAGTTTAGGGAGACAAATCTTGGAAATATTGTTACATTGAAAGTTAAAAAGCCCAACATGCACTAAAATATATTATTCAAGAAAATGTACATATATTTTGCTACATATAGAAAAGGCTTTTTGATAGATGAAAGAAAGTTATAGAATTGAATGACTACTTTTTAAAAGGAATTTGTAAAGAGGAAATTTTGTGTGGCAGTAGGAAGGGTAGGAATGCAAATGATCAAATGTTCCCAATTGCATGGGCAATTGTTAGAGTTGAGAGTGAAGACACCTGGACTTGGTTCTTGACAAATTTGATATGAGATCTCAACATTATAAACACATATGGATAATGTGGGGTCACAAGATTTATTTCTTTTCTTTTTTATTTATTGTTATGTCTCTTAAACAATTATTGCCTCTTAAACAATTACACTTTTAGTATGTTGTTTTCACTACAATCATATTTTGTAGGGCTTTCTACAAGTTGTGGCTAACTTATTACTTGCAGTTGAGCATAAAATATGCACTAACACATTTATGTCAATTGGCGCAAGAAATATAATGGGAAACAAATCCAAAAACTATTTTGGTAATGTGTTAAGAGCAGTATTATGGTAGAGTCTAATGGACACACTCAAATATTAAAAAAAATTAGTCCTACTATGTATCATAACTTCGTTCAAACAGAGTTAAAGTATTGGTCCAGAGCTTTCTTCACCACTAAGGTGAAATGTGACATAGTTAACAATAATTTATGTGAGACATTCAACAAAAGAATCAAAGATACCATGTGTAAGTTTGTTTATAGTATGTTGGAGGAGAAAATATTAATGATAATGGCAAAGATGCATAAATAGCACTTAATGGAGGACGGACTGTAGTCCAAGAATCGTAAAAAAGTTAGAAAAAATGGACTTGATATAACTTACTACCAAACAATATGGAATTGTGTTACTAGATATAAGGTCACATATAACGGTAAGAAGTAGGTGGTTAATGTATTCAAGAGAAATTATACTTGCATGAAGCGGCAGTTTATTGGCATCCATTTTCCCCATGTCATTTCTACTTTAAATCACATGTAGGAGGATGCATATGATTATATGGATAAGCATTAAAATAAGGCGAAGTTCTTAGCTACATATCAAAACATGAAGATGCTAATTCAAGTAAAGTGATTATGAGAAAAAACTAATAGAAAAATACCTAAACTACTTATAGTTAGGGTGAAACCAGATAGACATAGGCATAAAAATTAAGGGAGGAAGATAAGGTGGCAAGTAAAACTAGGATGTCAAGGAGAGAAATGAAGATGACCTAATTTGCAAGATGGGACACCAATTTGACATGTCCTATTAAGAAAGCCGAGTCTACAGCCTCACAAACATAATTGTCAAAGAAAAAACTTTTGGTAAGTACTTCTATTTTCATGGTGTCATGTTTGCCTACTTCATGGAGAAAATTTTAAATATACATTTCTTTCCAAGTACAAAGAGATACAAGAGAAGGTATAGGTGGTAGTATTAGTTGGACACCGAGGCTAGTACTACTGGGAATCCTATTCATGGGATTATGAGTAGTGCTTCGTTAGGTTCAAATTTACTAGCAAATTTTGTTAACTATTGAAATTTTATAATGTTACATTAAGAGTAAAAGTGCCATACAAGGTAAGAGACAAAGAATTGATATAGAAATAGAGGTTAAATCAACATCACAAGTAGTTGCAGTTGAACTTTCATTAAAGCAATGGGCTCATCAAGAAAGAAGAAAAATATTAAGAGGAAGCAACTCCAACCTATAAGAAGTGATAAGAAGTAGTTTCGTGGCTGTGTGTTTGTTTGTCATTGATGGGTTCAATGAAGTAGCATTGTTTATCGCTAATAATTTCAATGAAGTAACATTGTGGTTTATATTTTCATATTTAGATGATAGGTTGGTTCAGTAAAGTGTGAGTTTTTTTTTTTTCCCCTCGATAATGGCTCATTAACTCGATTGGGGGATCAATATACTGTCAGCATAGAGTATAAGGTTTTACAAACATTTTTTTTGTAATGGGGGTTGTAACCATTTGAACTATTAAAAACCCAAACATCATTTGTTTTTAGACATGATTTGAAAAATTAAAAACTCAAAAAAGATAAAGAACATTGCCACGAATATATATATGTGTGTGTGTGTGTGTGTGTGTGTGTGTGTGTGTGTGTGTGTGTGTGTGTGTTTTCAAACTACCAAAAACCTTCATTACATATCAACAAATTTATAACATTTTAAAAATAACATACTTTATGGCAAAATCATATGGTGTGTTATCACTATAAACATCAACAATACAACCAACATTATCTTCAATATAAAATTTTCTTTCTTTAGATTTGCCAAATATTGTTTCATATGTTTCAATTGTGCCTTAAATTGGGTGCTTTGTTAACCACTATTCCGATGGTCATAAACCAACACTTGAACATATCTCTTGAGAATTAATTTCGAAAATGAAATAAAATGAAATGAAAAAATAAACCTAAAATAATTCAACGTGTGTTTGAGGTTTTTTTTTTTCTGTATATTTTCATTTTTCTTTTCAATTTCCATTTTCAAATTGACATGTGTTGCTCTTTATTTTAAATAAAATTGCACTTTTTCTTTTACCTTCCTTTCTTAGATCCACCAAATTCAAATATTTTGGTGGGGCTTGAACTTATAAATTCAAAGCAATTCTTTCTCATTACAACAGGGGATTTGAATAAGAAATTGTCTTTTCTTAGTTCTAATGACAGAAAACAATCCAAATTAATACCTTTACCAAAAAAAAAAAAAAAAACAATCCAAATTAATACATAATTAACTGGTATCGGTTCTTTTCTCAAAAAAAAAAAAAAAAGAAAAATCTTCCCTTATTTTGATTATGACAGCAAATACCGTATTTCAATTTTCGAAAGGTTTCCAAGCCTAGTTTGCGGGCCTAACCCGAATTTAAATGAAAAGGCACAGACCGAACTACACCAAGCAGGTCCAAGCCTAGCCCAATTATTTTTTTAGAAAAATTTAAAAACAGATTTGTTATCACATTTCAGACCTCAAAATCACTTTTTTCTTTTTAATTGTTTTAGCTTATTTATGACTTCATTAAAGTGTTTAATGCATTTCTATTATTTATCTTTTCATATTTTATATTTATAATTTTTTATTTTTTAAAAATAAATTTTGCCCAATCTAAGCGGTTTCAAACTTAAGAAGTCTTAAAGTGCAATGTGAACCATTTTCCCAAGGGTTTTGGGCTTTTTAAGCCCCTTGATTTTTGGGTGTTGGCCTTGGCAAAATCAAAAGTCTAAGATAAATGGGTACCTACCTTGGACTTTGGTTACCTTGAGCTTTTAGCATTTCTAAAGGACAAGTCTAAGAATTAATGAATTTCTTTTTCTTCCCTAACTGCTCTTATTATATCATTAAAAAATTTCAGTTCTACCCTTACGTTGCACAGTATCTGTCCACTTCCTCTCTCGCCTCCACTGCGTGCTGCTCGCCTGCCACGTCCGGCGAGCTTGCAAATATGCCCATCTCCGCTGCTTGACCACCTCGCCCCCAATCAATCATCGTCACGCCAATTAGCCAATCAAATCAATTACCTCAGCCATGACTTTTATGATGCCCCTCGGCCACATTCCATGCGCTCGGCCTTGATCCTTGGCCAAGATGATGCCAAAGCAACAGGATCAGCCACAGCGATCGGTGAAGCTGAAGAAGAAAAGAAGTCGCTCAAAGCAGCTTTATGGCCACTGGTCGCCGATCTTTGACATAGCTTGATCAACTCCTATGCTTCCTTGTGCAAAGTAGAGAGTGAGTAGACGGTGGAGATGAAGCTGCAGATGTGGAGGGGTCCAGCTTCATTGCTTCTTCATTGCCCTTTTTTTTTTTTCCTTTTTTTTTTCCTTCAAAGCCACTTTATTAAGAAAACACAGAAATTCACTTATCCAAATCCTATTTGCATTCAGTAAATACATATATTGGTCAAAGGTCTTTTGGAAAATGGCTTTGCATTTACCCAAAGTTCAACCAAATGCAACCTCATTAGACTATCCAAAAGAAAAGGAGGAGCTCAAAATCTAGGTCCCAACCTATTCAGATTTGAAAAGTCGAGCTAGTTCATACTTCCGATTTCCCAGTCTTTTTCGCTCACTCCCCTTCGCTCTTTTTCGCTCACTCCCCTTCGCTCAGCCTACATTAATTGCTGTTATATATTTTTTGTGATGGGCGGGCCTAGGCCCGATTCAACAGTTAGACTTGCCTATTGATCACCTTTAAAAACACTTTATTTATTATTCCAATAAGCAAATTGTTATTGTTTAACGGTCCTTCCTATAAGGAATGTTTATATGCAAACCTCAAATAAAGTTGCTTCCTTCTAGGAACTTATATATGCATCCCACTTACACTAATCGAAGCAACTTCGGCTGTGACCCCATAATGAGAAACATGAAACTATGATAGAAGAGACAAATCAGGAAAATGCCAGTAATGATATTATAATTTTTGTATATCATTCAATTTTGTGCCATAACTTTCCAAGCAATC
The DNA here is from genome assembly GCA_014182565.1 of Eucalyptus marginata. Taxonomy (NCBI): domain Eukaryota; kingdom Viridiplantae; phylum Streptophyta; class Magnoliopsida; order Myrtales; family Myrtaceae; genus Eucalyptus; species Eucalyptus marginata. The sequence continues at coordinate 13,872,034 of CM024593.1, forward strand.
ATTTAAATGTCATGACAATTAAAAACTGATCATTTAAGTTACAAAATCACCGATAAGTTAAATGATTTATTTTTAAAAGTTATGATACTTAAATAATTATTTGAAAAGTTGTGGCATTAAATGAACAGTGCAAAAATTATGATACTTTCAGTGTCCTTATCTCGACAAAACAAGGTTCACTCAATGGTATGATCTAAAATTTGATTCCACGACTAACTCAAATGCAAACACATCATTCGTATTGAAGTATATTTGCTTTCCCTCCATATGGAGAAAACTGGCATATTCTTTTCTCTACCCTGAAAAGGCACCTAAGAATTTTTTTTAAAGTAAAAACAAAAATAAAAAAAATTAAAAATATCTGAAGGCCGACCAGCGAGCAGCGACCATGGACCACTAATTCCTTCCCCGCCGGATGGGTAAAGGAGAACCCACCTTTGCATGCCCCTCTTCTGGAAGAAAGTAATAAATTCAAAACCTTTGGTCACTCCATCACATTCCAGTCGCTCGCGAGCCGTCCAAAGCCGAAAAACAAATCTTTTATTTTACACCACAAAAATTAATATTTTCCAATTGTAAATTCGCCCCCACCAAACCAAAAGAAACATATACGAGCACCACCACTACCTCCTCATAAAAAAAAAAAAAAAACATAAATTAGCAAATATGCGCATGCATTGTGTGTATAGAGAGAGTTAACTTTCGAAAGATTGGGCAAAACTATTTTATTACATAAAAAATTAGGCAAATTACGAAGGAAATGTATGACGATGTGTGGAAAAATTACAAATATGTTAAGATTTGAAATCCTTTTAAAAAATTGTTCTTGGATTGAAAATATTTGAATTTTAATATTTTTAATGTTACCATATGTGAGAGAATATGTTAAAATTAACTTATATTTGGCCATGAATTCAATATTTGTAAAATAAGTTATAACCGACGTTTTGAGAAGAGATCTCCTAATACTACGTCATCTTTGCTTTCTATAATAGCATAGATTAGCCATTCATTGCAAATATTGCAAGTGGGAGAATATCCACTATCTTTTTTATTCACGAAAATCGGCCACTTTCAATTATAGTGCATGCCGATGTGAGCTGTCTCTGAGAATGTAGAAATAAAACCTTGTAAATTTGAATCTGTCCACTTTTTAAAAATCAATCATGCGCGGATGTGTGCCGGTAATAAGAATATATCTACTTATGCAAAATTTCCTATAAATGGTTTCATTTTTTAAATAATTTTTTCACAAAACTATTGAGTTTTTTCTCCCATTTCTATGAGAAAGAAGTATATATTAAAAAAAGATGAAGAGATAAGAATTGGATTTTTGGAGGAATATATTCGTGGGACTAGTTTGGCTTGATTTTATTCAGAAGATCTAATTACATTTCTAAATGTATTTGTAAATTTTAAGTAAGTTTTCAAGATGTCATTTTATAGGAAGGATAATAGTTTGCTCCCATTAGGTAGGAGGTATCTTGTTCATGCCTCCTACTTAAGGATTTTTTTTTTTTTCAATGGCTCTATCCACTTGCTTGCAAGTACTTCTAACTTTTTTCTCTTTTCTTTCTTTTATATGCAAAGATCTGGCTGCCTAAAGGCCATAAAAAGGGTACCCTGGAAACCCCATAATCGATTCAATTCGGGCATTATGCTTATGTAGGTGCTTTGCCTAGAACATTTTGTACATAATTTGTGGGATTCAAATAGGTGACTTCCAATTTTTAAGATGGAAATTTCTCAACATTCTAAAAGACTATACCAACCTTCAGAGTCATACTTCCTATTTTAACATTTGCAATTTTGACATCATAATATGGCTCTTGCCTAATTTGGAGCCAAACATTTTTTTCCTTTGGGGAAAATAGATAGGGAGAATTTATTTAATAAACAAGAGTTCCTAGTCTCCATTTTCACAGTGGACAGTTTATCCAACTTATCCTCATTGTATGCTTCACTTTAATGTAGCGTTGTTTCCTCAACGAAAAAGGATAGGGAAAAGCCTTTTTTTTTTTTTTATAAAAAAAATAAGGATTATCTCAATTTTTATACCTTTCATTGAAAAGGATTTGATTTCTAGATGTGGGCGTTTGAATTACTTCACTATCGGACTAGTCTCGGCACGTTGCACTTTGATTCTAAAAGAGATTTTAAGGTGCTCCGGGCACTCACAACACACCGTGGGTGAATAATCTTGACCTTATCTTAATTTCATTCAGTTCATAATATTTCATATGGTGGATTGACTTGAGTGTAGGGGAACATCGTACTTGTTTAGTACCTTAAGTCTGTGACCTAGGGGGAAATAAATATTCTTATCATTAGTAATTCTTAGTATGTGCCATGTACTTATCACCTGACGACAGGTGAGATGAAGGGGACTTGAGAAGAGGAAAGAAAGAACATCAAGATGACAAATTTTCCTTGGTTGTTGTGCCAAAGGAAGAATTTCTAACCTAAAGCCGGCAAATATCCTCCCGATTTCTTTTTTTTTTTTTTTCAATATTCAACTATTCATTTATTTATTTTCACTATTTTTATAATAAAATTCGTATACTTACTAATTTTTTGATAAAGTTCTTCTACTTATAAAAAATGTCTAATCAAGTCCCTTCTACATAAAATAAAACCAAATTCAGTTAAAGTAACCCATTTTACATAAAATAAAACCAAATTCAATTAATGTAGATATCGGAGTACACTCGAATATGACATAGATTTCATATTACATTATTTTGAGAATTTTTGTTTTATCTCCTATCAAATATCTATCCACAATTCACGCTAGCAACATTTATTCTATGTTATGCACGGAGTTGATTTGGCTGAATTTTGAATCAAAATGACTTGATAAGACATTTTGTTTGATGAAAAGAACTTGATTAAGAAAATTAGATATAAATAAACCTGATTAGAAAAGTAGCGAAAATATAAGGACAAAAGTAAAGTTTTTCCTCTGTTTTTCTTCAATTTGGTTGAAATAAAATTATAAATTTAATGTCTAGCATGGTAGAATTTGAAGAATGTGGCACCCCATGGGATAATTCAAGTCATTAAGCTAAAATAATCAATATGATCTATTTCTTTTTACTAATAGCATGTTAGTGTTCTCTCTTACTATTTTCAATCATTAAGAATAAGACAAAAATGACAAGAATTTAATTCAATCTCCCGCTTCCATTCTAAAGAAAATCAAAATCACCCACCTTATAATTCGTGGAGTTTGAGTTCTATGAACACCAATATCACTCATTTCAAATCTAGTTGGTTAGAAGTTTTCGAAAACCGCAATCTATTTGAATATATCATTCATAAAATGAGTTTATTTTTTCTCATTTTATGGAGAAACAGACTTTAGTGGCCATAAATGCATAGGATAGGCAAAATCCCCCCCAAAAAAAAAATTCAGCTTTCATTTTTGAAAGAAAATCAAAATCGCCCATGTTATAATTCGTGGAGTTCAAGTTCCACGAACACCAATAGAACTCGTTTCAAACCTCGTCGGCATGACTTTTGAATGGCGCAATCTACTTGATCACATCATTCACGAAACAAGTCTATTGTTCTTCTTCTTCTTTTTTTAATGGAGAAACAGACTTTAGCGGCCCGTGGAATTAAAATAAACGCATAGGATAGGCATATTTTTTGGCCCCCCAAAAAGAATTAAAGGAAACCCCCGTATATAAAAAGGCACATTCTCTTTCTTCATTCAAAAAGTCTTATGCATTACATATAAAATATCGGTTCTCCATGTTCTGTCTGCGGACCCCACCTGTGCATGCCAGAATCCACTCCGCTGGTAGCGAAAGCGAGAGTGGCGATGGCGAGACTCTCTTTTTCACCATTCTTTTTCTCTCCTTTCTCCTTTCTCACAGATATGGCCGGCTCTTCCGGCTAGCACACACCACTCCCAAGTCCAACCCAACCCCTGTTTTCTCTTCCTTTTTATCTCGTCGTCCCCAACACACCAACACTCATTTCGGACCGCCTGCAAAAAAGTAAGGAAAACTCCACTTCCCCGCCTCTGTTGCAGCAGTTCACTTTACTTCTCTTATATCCTCCACATGTCCCTCTCTCTCTAACCTCGGCCCCATTCAAAAAAACCTTCTTCTTCTTCTTCTCTCTCTCCCCTATAAATCTGTCTCTCTCTCCCTTCATTCCTTTCCCCTCCGGACAGACATTCTCTTTTTCGACCTCTGGAGATGGAGAGGCTCTGGTACAGCAACGGCGATAATGCAGACGGCGACGAAGACGAGGCGCTGTCGCTCTCCGACCTGCCGCTCCACTCCCGAACCGGCGGGGAGTCGAGAGCGGGGGAGGAGGATCGTCCCGAGGACGACAGGGATCGAGCCCGGTCGTGCGGGACGGAGGAGCAGGAGTTCGATTTCGGGTCGAGGGCCGCCGGGTCTGTGTCCCCCGAGTGGCGTATGTGCGCCGCCGACGAGCTGTTCTTTCAAGGTCAGATCCTCCCTCTCCGCCTCTCGGTGAGCTCGGACTCCTTCCGGGTCGACGCGAGAAGGTCCGTCTCGGGATCGGACCCCATGGAGATCGGGTCGATCAGCACCCGGGCCTCGAGCATGGGCAGCAGCAGGAGCAACAGCCTCGGGAGCAGCCACTACTCGTCCTCGTCCTCGTCGCGGTCGTCGTCGATGACCAACTCCTCGAGAGCCAGCTTCAACCGGGTCAACCCGTTTCACGCCCACCCGAGCCCGAAGCCCCAGATCGGGCCTTCCCCCGGGAAATTCAGGACCCGCAGCCAGAAGTCGCCGCCGTCGTCGATGTGGGAGTTCCTCAGGCTGGGCTTGATCCGCACGCCTGACATCGGACTTGCCGAGTTGAAGCTCCGCACGAGCGCGGTCAATGGCGGTGCCGACAGCCAATGCTTGATAAGCCGCAACAGCAGCAGCAGCAGCAGCGACGGCAGCGTCAACAATGGAGGTCTCGGAAGCGGCGTCGACGTCAAGATCAAGAACGTCGAGGAGAAGACGAACGACAAGAACAAGAAGAAGAGCACGAACAGAGAGAGGTTCTTGAACGGGTCGTTCCTCAGCGGGTGCAGGTGCTCGGTGGACGCGGTCTCGTCCAGCGTCTTCGCCGTGAGGAGCGGGGGTCAGGCGAGAGCGAGCAATGTGGAAGACGACGCCGAGGTGGTCGGGAAGATCAGGCTGATGGCGACGACGGAGGCGAAGAGGAAGGTGTCACGTCATCGAACGTTTGAGTGGATAAAGGAGCTTTCGCATGCTACATATCCTGTCGACTCGTGATCGGGATGAAAATGCCCACTCTCGCGTGCATTCTTCTGCTTTAATCATTTGATCTCTTTTCCTTTTTCTTGTCGTAATGTATCTTTTAGTCTAAGTCCAATGACATTTTCAATGAAAAAAGATGCTTAAATCCCCCTGCCCCATCTCTCTCTCTCTCTCTCTCTCTCTCACATACACACACTTAACTGCGAATTTTAATCTATAATGTAGTGAAATAAACTTCTGCTCAATACTTAAATATGATTTATTTATTTGTTCTAATACCAATTATAATTTGTTATATTATTTGATAAATTGCTTTTAAGTATTTGTGGCATTACTTCTAATGTGATGCTTGTCAAAGGTTGGGGTTTCATATTACGAGATATACCTTTAAAAAAAAAAAAAAAACAGATATATCACACATAGTAAAGAAGCAAAATCAAACATCATTAACATTTTTATGCTTAAGATAACCATTTTGAGGTCTTCGTCGGTCGATCTTTTACCATAAAAATTCTTTTAGTTGAGCTTGGCTTACAAAACTAATATGCTGAGTGATGTGTTAAGCTGTTACTGGGTAATATGGCCGACTTATTTAAATGCCCACTTATAATTTGTGATATGTTATAGAGTGTCGATTTTGTCGCCCAAATTTAATATAGCTAGTATTTCACTTTTATCGCAAATCGTGTAAAACAAGCATCTCCAAAATGATGTTAAACCAAAATCTGAAGAAGCACTATTTGTATGATGAATCTGTCCTTTCAAAGTTATTCACATGATTAACAATCAGTAATGATTATCAGGAGAGCCTCTATTAGTAATTTCATTTCTTTCTTTTTTTTTCTCTCTCCTTTTCCTTTTGATTCTTTTGGAAGAAAAGCAATGGTTGAGAGGATTAGATTTTCCGTTATCTTTCCTTTGTGTTTTTTTTTTTTTTTTTTTTTTTTGGTGGGTTGGAGGTAAACTAATGATTGAGAATGTAAGAGCGTGATGGGAGGAAATGATACAACGTCAGAGGTTGCGGTGTTAGTGGCGGTGCATGTCATGATTAAAGTGTGAATATTCGTATTTTTCTATGTTATTCCTTTTCTGTGCGACTGTGGAAAAAGTCACATCTTTGTGTTCATGAGCTCACGAAATCTCGACCGTCTAAACTCGTGGAGCCCACGTGAATTTCACACGGTTAAGCGGCTGGGATTGAATTGGCTTATGAACATGCGGCGGAAAGTCTAATATCTTTGTGATTGTGGGAGGGTGGTGGTGGATCGGGTTTGAAGTGACTAGAGCACTATATGAATGTTATCTAGCTTTTTCTATTCTTGACTGTGTCAAAGGAAAAAGATCACGCTCACACGGCAAATAGAGAAAGATCATGAGAACTCGAGAAGCATGGGAAAAGAGGTCTGGGGGGGAGCAAATCCCTTGCGGCCGTCGAAGGAAAAGCAAATCATTGAAAGGTTTTCCAGGCAAAAAAAAAAAAAAAAAAAAACGAAAGAGGTTAATTACTCAGAAAAAGGAAAGAGAAAGAAACACGAGAAAGGATTGATGAAAATGTTAGTCACTTTGAACATTCGACTGATCTTGATATAGTTATTAAGGGACACATATTAGTACTCCAGATATGGGGTCTTGAACATTTTTGGAATCCTTTAAATTGAGCAAGATGAATATACTTCAATTAATTAATTTACGTATCATCGATTGCTAAATGAAAAACCCAAATTAAGCTGCAAGTACGTTGAGTTGCGCTGTCTTTAGGCCAGTAGTATCCATAAACAAGATGATGGTATCTAGATGTTCTATTATGCACTTGAATGTACCTCCGTATCATTGAAAAAATGAAAAATCTTTTTAATATAATGGATCGAATGGAATTGATAAAAGTTGTGAAATGAACTTTGACTGATTTTCGAAAGGAAAGTAAATGGCTGAAAATTAAAGGAATTTAATTATGAGTATTTGAAATTTAACATGTTGAAAGATAAATTTGTAAGAAATTAAAGTTAAACATAAATTTGCAAGAGTTGGCATACTATGACTCATGTGGCATCGTATGATTGACTAAGTGAACCTTTACAAAGAGCACAACATAGGCATATATGACCCGCCATTGAAGGTGTTTGAATCTACAAATTACTTCGTAACCTATTTGCAGTTATTGATAAAAAATTACAACATCTGTACATGATCTCCTATCTATTAATAATGATTACCTACAAGAAGTTATAAATCTAGAGAATATTGGCGTAACCACTCAATAATGTGCTTGCGTGGATCGATCATCTTTGTCTTCAATTGCCGTGTTGGCAGACCTTTGCTCGGTTCATTGATGACATTGTTTCAATACATAACAAAAATTTGGATTGCTTGTTATCGATGAATTTGTCGATCAATCTCTTTAAGTCCTAGTGAAGGTTCTTGTCGACAACTTTATCACCTTGTTGTCCATTTTCTTTCACTGTCAACATGCTTGTGGTTTGTCTATTGTCTTGTTTACTAATGACTTCTGTTTTGACCAAACTTTATTCTTATCGATCAAGTTTATTACTTGTCGATAAGAAGCTGTTAGTCGTTTTTTTGGAGTCAATAACCTCATAAAAATGTGAGAGGTACGCCTCGCGCGCTGAGTTTCTAGAGATGAGGCCCATTGGCGAAGCCAAGTAAATTTTGTCAACAACGCAAAGAAAGGCGCCGTTTCACCTCACCACTTCTAGTACTCTAAATAGGTAAAGAACAAAAAATGAAGACAACTTCAGGAGGGGTTTAGATTGAGTCCTAGAAGAAGGAATTATGCCTTAAGGATAGCTATTGGCCCCTTACATATCAAAGCAAAGACTATTACAATATTGAAAAGAATGATAGCAAAATTGCGAAGGAGTGAACTCGCGAAAGAATAAGATAGATCATGGAAATCATGTGCAAAGGCCACGAACTAAAATCACTCAGAAAAAGAGAGAATTCAAGAATCTGTGCTTAAATTAAAGAGTTCCAAAGGGATTGGACCGGACATTACACGAGAAGGGGCATGAGAGGACTGTCACTATACTAGGGCAAGGGGACTCGCAGACTTTCATCTCAACTTCTCAAGTTCGTTAACTGAAATTCACGCCTTAGACCACCAGCTAGCCTTCTCCTTCGTGAAAGCACCTTCTGGCTGTGCTTTGTCGCTCCAATTTATGAGGAAGATAACGCATCATAGTTGGAAGGGAGCCGCCCCAGCGAAGCCGTTGTGCGGGCTAGAGACGAGGGCAATACTTTCGCCTGTGGCAACAACGTAAAAGGCACGATAGCGAGGATGGTAGAAAGATAAGATAAGATGGAAATGTGGTAGATTTAAGTGGAAATCGATTATCTGTGAGAAAGATCATTATAATATGAACACTAGTCATGATTTAAAAGAGGAGACAATGACATTAGATCTACGACTACATTGAGCCACACGATAGAAAACACTTCTGGCTTTATCAAAAGTGTCCTCATATCGTATGAGAAATCATCACAGCACCTAACAAAACCCTAAGTCTCTCTCTCGTGCGACATAATCGAATCTCATATCAATGGTAAAAGGCCATCGATGAAGCTTGACAATCTATTATTAGGAACGCGAATATGAAGATAAAAAATAGAGAAGAAAACAAGGGAGAATTTTACATGGAAAAGCATTCCTAAAACCAGGAAGGGAAAAATTATATTGCTGCACTAGGCAATCTCTCCATTATCGGTGTAAGTATCTACGTTACAAGCTCTAGAGTACAAGTTTCAGCGTTACAACTATAAAAGATATTGCCCCAATATATAACAAGAGTCTATGACATACACAATAATGATGGAAATTACATGTATGCTATTAACAATGGTAAAAGCTCTATTATTTGATTTAACATGACATGATGGGTGATCTACTGGGAAGTGCCTGCCCACAACAAACTATTTATACGATTTAATGATTTTTTTCTCTATAAGACTCTACAACTCTATCAATATCTCACTTGGAAGTTGATCTTCAAAAACAATAATAATATTTCATAGTCTTCATCTTTGTAAGCCGAATTGTACTAGTGCGGCAGCCCCCTTAATAACTTACCATGGAGGTCTATTGAGGCAATGTACAGCCTTAGTTTCTTAATGGTGACAACCTTTGTTATTATATTGGTTGGATTTTTTGCTCCAAGAATCTTCTTTAATGACAATGTCCCATCATTAGTCAACTGACGAATTTGATGATGTTTTAACTCAATGTGTTTTGTCCTTAAATGAAATATTGAATTCTTTGCAAAACAAATAGCACTTTAACTGTCATTGAAAAGAACACCATTATCCTACTTCTTACCTATCTCCTTTAGAAAATTTTTCAATCAAATCATCTCCTTACTAGCTTTGGATTTATCAACATACTCTACCTTAGTGGTTGAAAGAGAGACGCATTTTAAGTCTAGACATCTAACCGATCACAATGTCACATAAGGTAAAAACATAACTTGAGGTGCTCTTCCATTATTCAAGTCACCACAAAAATCTGTATCAACGAAGCCTTATAAATTACATCGTTTTTCATAAAACATAATGTCATACCTTAAGTCCCTCTCAGTTATCTTAATAGCCACTTCACAACTTCTCAATTATTTATATTTGGATTAGTTATGTATTTGCTCATGACTCCCATTACATGAGTTATGTTTGGTTTGGTACATACCATAGTGTACATTAAACTACTAATAGCTTACGCATAAGATGCCTAAGTCATATACTCCCGCTCTTCATCTATCTTTAGTGATTGCTTCTTTAAGAGCTTCAAGTGACTTCATAAAAAGTACTTTTGGGTTTAGCATTCTAAACTCCGAATCTATCCAACACCTTCTCAATGTACTTTTTTGAGATAGATTTAGAATTCCTTTGGATCTATCCTGCGTGATCCTTATCCCAATAATCTGATTCGCTATGCCCAAGTCCTTCATCTCAAACTCTTTTGACAGTTATTACTTTAGCATGTTGATCTCTCTCATGTTGGATCCTTGCTTGGTACCTCTTGCTGCCATCAGGTTCTTCTTTGACTCGATACACCCACTTTTTCTATAATGCCTTCTTTCCATTTGGTAACTAAGGCCCTGTTTGTTTAATTGTGTTTCTGTTCCTCGGAACAAAAATATCTATTCTTTTGTTCCGAAGAACAAAAAAAGAACATAAATACATTTGTTTACACTTTTGTTCCTAGGAACAAAAAATCTATTTTTTTTGTTCCCGGGAACAAATTTGGAACAAAAACAAGAAACAAGAAAAACTTGTTTCTTGTTCCCGGAAACACTTTTTGAAGAAACAAAAGAACAAAAACAAAAAACTTGTTTCTTTTTTTTTTTTTTTTCTTCTTCTTCTTCTTCTTCTTCTTTTTTCTTTGGCCAGCGACCTTGTCGGAGCATTACTTGCCCTCGGCGACCTCATCAAAGTGTCGCCTGCCCCCATCGAGGCTCGACCTCGCTGGGCCACCGTTGGGCGATGCCGACCTGGCAGTGGCCTAGCGAGGCTGAGCCTCATCGGTGGCTAGGCGAGCTTGGCCTCGCCGGGGGCCGGCGAGCCTTGCCATGGTTGGGTGAGGCCACCGGCCCTCGCCGGCTAGTCGCCGGCCATGGTTGAGGCCAACGACCGACCAAAAGGAAGAAAGAAAAAAAGAAAAAGAAAAATATTAAAAAGTTAAAAGAAACAAAAAAAAAAAAATTACACAAGTTTACCAAACGTGTTTATGTTCTTTTTCTATTCTAGGAACAAAAATTTTGTGCGAGTTACCAAACGTGTTTTTCTAGTAAAAAATTGTTCCCCGGAACAAAAATAATTTTTCTATTTCTGTTCTCGGGAATAATTTTTGAACAGAAACGTTACCAAACGTGCCCTAAGTTAACACCCAAGTTTTGTTCTTCTCAAGTGAGTCCAACTCATCCCACATTGCTAACTCCCACTTAATGGAATTTTTAACTTGCACCGCTTTCGAAAAATTTTCTAGTTTGCCAACGTCAATTAAAAGCAAATAACGCAAAGATGGAGAACATCTCTATACAAGTTTATATATTCTACTAGATCTTTTCAAAGTGAGTTCACGTGTATGTGATTCTTGTTTTGGTTTTTCATTGGAGTTCACAACAACAATTTTAGTTTCTACCCAAAACACTCTTAGAAACCTCCTCCAAATCAATCTCTTTATTCTCCACCATTTGTTTCTTCACTCTAGATTTTATCATAGATTTGTCCTTACATGACATGTTTTCATTGAATGTAACATCGACAATTATTATTATTTTTCTATTTTGTTCATCCAAGAATCAATAACCAAAATAATCAGAATCATATTCAATGAAAGCATTTTTTAGCTTTTGCATCAAACTTATCTCTATTTTCAAAATCTATGTAGACATGCGAAGCACAATTAAAAACTTTCATATGTGAGAAATTTACCTTCTTTTCACTCTATTCTTCTAGTAATTTAAAATTGAGTGGAACTAAAGGTCTTCTGTTAATAAGATATGTTGTAGTGTTACTTACATCTACCTAAAACGTCTTGGGTAATCCTGCATGTATCCTCATGCTTCTTGCACGCTTATTCAAAGTTTTGTTCATTCTCTCAGCCACTCTGTTTTGCTACGGTTTGTTGGAACAATTCTATCATTCTAATTCCAATGTTTGCACAAAATTGCTTGAACTCCTTACTATCATACTCATCACTATTATCGAACCTTAGACATTTAATCTTCAAGCCGATCTCATTCTCTACTTTAGCTTTCCATATCTTAAAACTAGCAAACAAATCAGATTTATTTTTTAGAAAATAAACCAATACCTTTCTAGTGGAGTCATCAATAATTGTAACATAATAGCACAAGTGTCTAAGGAAATGCGTAGGGGCTGGTCCCCTATACATTTGTTTGCACCAACTCTAATTTTTCTTTCTTTGGTTCTCTCCTAATCTTCAAAAAAATGACACATTTCTACTTACCCAAAACACAATCTTCACATAGACTAATTTATTTGGACTTCAGATCAAGCATTTTTCCCTTAGATGCTAACAACTTCGTCCCTTTTTTGCTCATGTGTCCAAACTTGTGGTGCCATAATTTAGAATCGGCTTTCGACTTTGCAACTGTTGCAATTAGTCATGTACATCATTCCTGACTTTATTCCCCACGTTACAATAAAAAAAACCTCTAACGATTCTCCAAAAGTTATCCCCAAAAATAGTTTTGTATCCCGTGTTGTCTTATCTTATTGACTTATAGACATTAGATTTCTCTTAAGTCCTAGAACATATCTAATATTATCAACTTCCATTGATATATGTTAGTAGATTTTATGTAAACATCGTCCTTTCCCATAATATCCATAAGTTCATCATTAGCAAGATAAACCTTTCTAAATATTTTCAGCAACAAAATTGTGCATTAATTCTTTGCACGAAGTAGAGTGAAATGATGCACCTGAGTCAAGAATTAAGACTCAATTGGACTATCAATACTCAAAATTATCTCTAGGGCTCTACAATCTCATTTCTGATGGTCATTCTTTTCACAATTTCAGCAGATTATTTCACCATGAGGTCTTGATTTGCTTTTCCTCTGGCCTTTGATCTACCATGGTACTAGTTCCACCCTCGTTGATTGCTTCTCCCTTTGCCTTTGATATTTAAGGGAGCACTTGAAAATTCACCTGATTTTCTTCTGCATATATCCTCACTAAAAACCAAATCTAGGATTGCTTGAAACTTCAACTTTTTCTTACTAGATGAATTGCTCACTGTAGTCACAGTTTCAATCCAACTTTCATGTAGAGAAGATAGTGAAATTAAAGCTTTTACCTCGTCATCAAATTTGATATCCACCAAACTCAACTGAGTTATAATCACATTGAATTCTTTGACGTGATTTGTCATAAAAGCACCTTCGTCCATCTTTAGATTGAAAAGACGGTGCATCAAATATACCTTGTTTGATGTAAAAGGCTTCTTGTACATTTTGGACAGAACCATCAAATCCACCATTGTCGTCTCATTGGCAATGTTAAAAGCGACTTTCTGCACCAATGTAAGAAGAATCAAACCTAGATCTTGTCAATCTAACAATTTCCACTTTGCTTGCTTCATAGAATTTGGTTTCTCTCCAAATAGAGGTTGATGCAAGTTCTTCTAATACAACATATCCTCACTCCGCATCTTCCAAAAACTAAAGCCCTTGCCATCAAACCGACAATCTTCACCTTCCCTTTGTCCATATTCACTTTTACTATTTCATGAAAACTAGGTTATGACACTAGTTGTTAGGAACACGAATATTTTTTAAGGGAAAAAATAGAGAAGAAAACAAAAGAGAATTTTAATGTGGAAAATCATTTCCAAAATCAGGAAGGGAAAAATCATAGTGTTGTATTAGGTAATCTCTCCACTATCAGTATTAGTATCTGCTTTATAAGCTTTAGGGTTACGAGTTTTAGTGTTACAACTAGAAAATATATTGCCCCAGTATATAGCAGTAGTCTTTGGCATACATAATTGCGATGGAAATCACATGTAAAAGCCCTATTATCTGCTTTGACATGACATGATGGGTGACAAATTGGGAAATGCCTACCCACAACAAATTGTTTCTACGCTTGAGTATTGTTTTTCTCTATTAGACTTCACAGCTTCATCACCTATGAGATCCAAGGTTATCTTAGGAAGACACGTGAGAGAGGGAGGGAGGAGGTTTGTGGGGTTGTGTGACATAGCTGACCAATGTGATGGTGATTCGGGCAGTCGGTGGTGGCTTTTATGGATGGAGACAAGTCGCTACCATGGATGTAGAGAGAGAGAGAGAGAGAGAGAGAGAGAGAGGATTGTGGGGGAAGTGCGACACAGACGACGAAAGTGATGGTGATTTGGCCGGCCCTAGTGGCTTCAAGGGATGGAGACAAGTCGCTACCATGGATGTGTATAGAGAGAGAGAGAGAGAGAGAGAGATCTGGGGCAGTGCGACACAGACGACGAAAGTGATGGTGATTTGGCCGGCCGTGGTGGCTTCAAAGGATGGAGACAAGTCGCTACCATGGATGTGTATAGAGAGAGAGAGATCGGGGAGGCGGCAATACTAGCACTATAGGTGACGGGAGGAGACAGTGCCGGTGTTGGTTGGAAGAGAGGTGCGGCGGGTTGCTTGCAATAAACAGAATTGTAATAACCATTACAAGCTTTATAGTGCAATGGCCATTATTATTCCATGGTGTTCCTCGTTTTCTTTTTTCTCTCGAATATCAATTATAGATGAAGACCGCTTCCATAAGTGATCTAGCTATATAATATTAGTACTAGCGATAACTATAAGTAAAATTATCTAAGAAGCATAGTAAAAAACTTACAGGCAATACAGTTGTCATTAATAAATTAAAGTGCAACCATTGGTGGCAGCTTAGCAGTACGAGGCTAATCAATTAATATCCACAAGATCACGTGTTCGAACCTGCTACCTTCAATAGCCCGTGATTTTTGTGTTGATGATAGATTTCTAAACCTTTAGCACTTCTGTGGTGCTAAACTGAAAGATTTTTATACTTACGAATGGATTGAATAGTGGCGACTCAATTTGCATTTAATAATGAATGTGGACCCTTACTGTCAACGTTAGAGAGGGTTGCTACATTGGTCGTTCCTCCTAATCCTTGTTTCTCATTTAGTAACGAAGATTGATAAATTAAAATTGCTGTACTTTTCTCGTATGTATGGACATATACATATTAGAATATCCTATGACATATCTCGGGAATAAGTAAAGTGTCTTTATTCTTTTTAATAGGTACAGGTAGTTACCATCTTCAATTAATGGTAACTATACAGTAAGTATGATCCCCAATTATTTAGTTGGATCTTAAGTGTTACCGTAGAAAATTTCATAATTTATAACATTAGGCATAACACGATAATCAAATATCATCTATGCTACATATATAACTGTAGATTATTCATAATCTAGTGAGCAACATAGATATGAAATAGTTGATATTAGAGAGAACAAAGGAATTTGCATGTTTTGTCCGTATTCTTTTGCCTTTATAATGTCAAATAGAGACAGCGATAGCTATGGCAAAACCTAGAGCAAACAATGTAATAGCTCTTATGGTTCTGTTGTATTTTTTCTGCAACATTTAAATATTATCATCTTGGCCATCAATACAACTATACACGCGATAAGTACGGTGATTTGAACCTAATCGTTGAATAAGAAGAACAACAATACTCGCGAGAGCTTATAACATATCCCTAGTGCATGCACCTTTAGTCCATTCTTAATTGTAGACTATAATGATTCCTATGTATAAATCTGACGGATTCTAGCATATGAACGATCCAAGACATTCCAGTTTGTAGCACCTGAAATATCTGAAGTCGGGGGTTGTAATCTAGTAGCACCTCAAATACTTGAAATCGGGGGTTTTAAGCTAGAAGCACCTTAAATTTTGCTAATCGAGGTTCACCAGCTAGTAAGGTCTTGGTTTAGTCCCAAATCATTCCTCAATTAATTTTTTAAGCATATGTAATCCTTTGTTTTGAAATTCAAGATGTCATCATAATACCTTTTTTGACGTCAGTAGTGATTAACGAGGTCATAATCTCGTGTATAGTAGCATGACTCCGTTTGTGGGTTAATGGACTCAGGATATATGCGAATGTCATCAGAAGTTCAAGATGTCATCGGTATGTATGTATGCAAATGTTAATGCAAAATTCAATCATGATTTGAGAAAAAAGACATGGTAATGTTCAAAATTCAAGTATCATGAGAAAATGACATGACATAGTAACAAGATAACAAATGCAATGATAAAATCACATGATAGGGTACTGTCATGGCATATTCAAAATTCAAAACATGAATGGAAAAATGACTTGACAAGGCAAGTTTGAAATGTATATATAACGAAAAATTAATATGAGAAGGCAAATTCAAAATCCAAGCATGATGAGAAATGACAAAACATGGCAATGACATTGAAAATTCAGCATGCAGATGTAATAGGAAAACAACATGACATGGCAAATTTGAAGTTCAAGCATTATGAGAAAATGACATGGATATGGAAATATCACAATAAATTTGTAATTGAGAATATAATGAGAATATGACATGACATGGCAATAATCACATTCGACATGATATGACAAATCAAATTCAAAACATGAATGGCGAAATGACATGTCAATAATAATATGTAACGTGACATCACAAACCCAATGACAAAATGACATGACAATAATTACATGCAACCTCGACATAAGACCGTGCTTATACTAGTCTTTGCGTACTCTAATTGTATTTTGTATAATAATCAGCACAAAGCACGGAGTTATGTCTAACTATAACGCTTTGTGACGGGCAATTTATAGATGCTAACCAAGGGTTATTTTCGGAACGATCCAAATCCACATTAAGGGTCACTTTCGGAACTGTCAAATGCAAAGCATGGTTACCCCTGAAACGAACATGATCTATTCCTAATCTGATCGACGGGAGCGCTTTGACGAAGAGCAAGCCCAAGTAGGGATTCCAGCCCAATTGATCCGTCGGGCTTTATGTTTCAGAGACGATTCAGGCCCGGCCCCGGGTCCGATCAGTCCATTAAAATGGACCGCCCGGAAGTTTGGTGTCTCGCTTTTGTGGACTTGACTCTCTGAATCGGCATTTTTTTGGGGGCGGTCGGTTCTGATCCCGAGGCTACCGGCTGGTCCTATACGAGGTTTCTGCACCACATGTCCAAAGTGATCTTTCCACGCGGCTGTCTCGAAACTAGAACACTCGTTCGCTTGCGCTGCATTTTTGGCATAAAATTTCGAAACAGAAATTGATTTTCATTTAAATCAATTTCTCAATTTCTATTAGGACAAAGTTCGGGAAAGAAAGAAACCCGTTTGATAACAACTCAAAATTTCTATTTCAAAAACAAACTGTTTGATAACGAGAATAAAATTTCTATTTTTAGGAATAGAAATTGATTAGATAACAACATAATAAATCCTCAAATACAAAATAATAGTCGAAATAATACTAAAACAACATAAGAAATCCTCAAATTCAAAATAATAGTCGAAATAATACTAATACATTGCAAAAGTTGAAAATATAATTTCATGGAATTTCCGACATATTATTATCCCTTGCCATTTTATTGGCAATGGTTTTCCTAAGCGTATTTATTTGGTTTCCCTCCTCGGTCAATGTATCAATGCAAGCTCATTCGCGTAGGTTCGAGATAAAACTGCGGAAGCATAAATATGGGTGCCATCAATGGCGCCTATACAGCCTTGTCATTTTATCAAAGACTAGTATTATACAAGATTATCAACAAAATAAAATTGATGGTGTAAAGGAATATATGAGAATTCTACTTTGAAGTAATGTTTATGGTTAGGAACCAATCGGGAGAATGTCGGTTTATTTTGATTCTCGAATTGAATCAGTCTAGTTGCTCATCCCTAATTTCTTTATTGTTGCTCAATGAATTAATGGCCCTTGCATAGCAAAGAGAGAGATTCTCTTGAATCTCTTGCCTTTGAATTAAAATTCAAGATTGTGTAACAATTTAATTATTTTGATTTTACAAGAATTTTGAATCCATAAAGAAACAAGGTTAAATTTCTAGGCACGTTTTTTATTTATCTATTACGTAAGAACTTTTTCTTCAACTAGCCATGCGTGTGCCATTTTCTAGGAGGAAAGAGCCCCATTGTTTTTAAGTAAGCATTTAAGAACTGTGGTCATTTTTGAAAATTGGGGACCCATTCAATTGCCTTTCATCCTAAAGAGGAAGTTATAAAAAAAAAATTGAAAAAAAAAATGAAAAAAAAAACACGAGCAAAATAAGAAAAAGAAAATTAGCAATAATTTGTGAAGTTGTGGTTATGAGTGAATTAAGTTAGCAAGAAAGCGCAAGGTTCTTTTATATGGTTTGATTTCACTTCGATTTCTATTTAAACGAGAAGTTAAAAATTTCAGCTTCGATTTCTTCAATTTCTCTATTTCGGAATAGAAATCTGTTTCGAAATAGAGAAATCAAATTACCAAATGGTTTTGCCCAAACCTATTTAACAGAGAAACAGGAAGAAATCGAGAAATAGAAATTTTGTCATGCGCACCCTTGGTCACCCACCTTTTCAGTTGCTTCGCGTAAGCGGCGGAACCAATCCCCGGCTTTGATGTCTTGGTCTTCCCTCACAAGTGGTAATAGAAAAGGAGAAGAGGTCACGAGTTTTTGGTAAGGTTAAGTTGCAATTTGCACTCTAGTCCCTGAACATTTACTTGCTGGGTAAAATGGGTCGAACTGCATCACATGTTTCATGCTTTTCGCTCCAAATTGATGAGGACTAGTTAAGTAAATCACAGCCAAAATTTTAACACTCCATTCATTTCGTGAAAAATATAACATTTTTCAAAATGTTTTTGAGAAAGCCTATTTATAGTAAAATGATAATATTTTTTAGTATTTAATTGAAATTTGAAAATAAATTAGAAAACATTTTTTGCTATTTCAAAAAATTACCAAAAAATCGATTTTTTTAAATATATTTATTTTATTCTCCTTTTTTTTCATTTTCTTTTTGTTCTTCTTCGACCAATTGCCAACCATGGCCATGGTCAGCAGCTGGCTATAAGCATGCTCAGCCTTGCCACAGGCCGGTGAGGCTTAAGCTCGCTGGATCAGGCGAGGCGCCTAACAAGTTAGGCGATGCTCGAGCCTCACTCGAGGTCGCCAAAGCCTTATCGACCTCTAGTGAGGCTCGAGCTCGCCTGATGGCCTTGAGCAAGCTTGGGCCTCGCTAGATTAGGCGAGTGGGCTACCATGCCAACTAGCCAGATTTGGCATGGCTCAAGCTCGCTCGATTGCCTCAAGTGAGTTTGGGCCTTGGGTGAGCTCGGGCCTAGCCACACATTGGCAAGACTTGAGCTCGCTTATGGTGACAACTGATTGAAGAAGAAGAAGAAAGAAAGAAATAAAAGGAAAAATCTTTGAATAATTAAAAGCTCGATTTTTTTTTTAAAATTATGGAAAAAGGTGTTTGGTGGAAAAAAGTGCTTATAGAAGTGCAAGAAAGTGGAGGGAAATGTTCTTATTTTTAAAAGTGCATTTTCTATGGGCAGAAAATATTTTCCTTAGCTAGTCTATTTTCCGTGAGCTGAATTTCGAAAAATTTAAAAAATGTTTTCCTAATTTTTTTTTTTAAACAAATAAAGTCTACCTCATGTTTCTGCAACTTTCCAGAGAAAAATATCAAAAATCTGATCGTGGTAGACCAAGTTCAACCCCCCATTGACCAATTTTCGGAACAATTATTCTAATCTTGCAATCGATGTGTTCCCGGCGATCCATGTAGACTCTTAAGTACAGTGAATCGTACCTGATTTTATGATTCGGATGTAACGTGCTCAGGCATCAAATACTTAAATCTTTCAGATTTGGTCCAATCAAGTATTATAATGGTTTGACTCCACATGCGTATGAGCTCTTCAAATTATTTCTAGGTGCTATCTAGTACAGCTTCTTTGCAGCAGTTTTAACCTATGTAGCACCGACACTCTCCGGGAGCCTTCGTGTCGTGTCCGACACTTCGACACGTGTTTGATACGCTCCGACATGTCCCGACACGCTCCGACACGCAGTCAACGAGTGTCGAAAAATCCGACACGTGGTCAACTTTTTTCGACACGCTCTGACACGCGAGTCTGGAATTCCGACACGCGATTCCGACACACACGAGGTCAATTTTAAAAATTTCTAATACTTGAGGGGTCAAAATATAAATATACAAAAAATAAGTAATAAAAGAGGTAATAAACAATGCTATAAATATACACGCATGGGGTCAAATTTTTTTTTTTTTTTTCAGTTTTGTTTTTTTAGAATTTTTTAGTTTTTTTAAAAGTCTTTTACTATGAAAGAAGTAATAAAAATGCTATATATGATAAATAAATAAATTTAAAAATATCATTTCAGCATCTTTCTTTAAACAATGTTTTTTCCTCTAAGTTTTATATATTATTGTAACAAATTAAAATAATAAATGATATTAACATATGTTAAATTAATATTTTTCGTGTAAATTAATTCTAGGCTATTTTTATTATTATTTATTTATGTATTTATATATAAAAATATATTTAATATATAACGTGTCGAAACGTGTCGAAATTCTCTATTTTTAAGAAATGACGTGTCGGCGTGTCGTGTCGTGTCGTGTCGCGTGTCGCGTGTCCGTGTCGGTGCTACGTAGGTTTTAACTATGAAAGGAGTGCTGCCCTTTTTATGAGGCATTCGTCGTGCACTTCCAGCCGCAGCACATCCAAAGCCGCAATAGCTTACAGACTTTTCTGGGGAAGCAGCCTCACTCGACTTTAACATTCGACAGTTTTAAATCATCTGTTATTGCAAAAAAAATATAAGCTACAACATTCCAAAGTATGGAAACGACTGAACCTAACGGACTCTTATTAAGGACCGTTTAGGGTAGGTGCGTGTATTCATTGACCCATTGACGGACCCAAGTGGAGTTGGGATCGGTGGTGGCAGTCGCCCCTCCAACGTTAAATGCGCGTTAAACTTTATCTTGCGAAATTTGATGTGCATCTTTTCATAGTCTAAAGTGATTTTTTATTTCGCTTTTCTCAATTAATATCTCTCCAATCGATCTAAATATTGTTGGGGTTTCATGAATCATGCATAGGTAAAATTTTAAAAAATGCAGCGGAAATGAATATGATATATTTTATACATGATTTTCCGAATGCGTTGTTTGTGCGTTATAATAAAAAATATGAATATAAAAAGAGAGTTAAACGAATTATCTCTTGAAGCGCGCTTTAAACGAATTGATTCGGATGTTCTACGGTTCGAGCCCCACAAACGTCGGACCTTTAGTTCAGACACACCAATAATGGATGTCGAATGGAAGAGAAAACTTTCGGATAATCACCACTATAATCGTGCTAGCAATTTCGTGGAGATAATTCGCCGTATCCTTGATGTTTTAGTCACGGCCCAAACTGGAGAGAATTCTTTTTCTTTTTCGCATCTCTAAGATACAAAACAAAACGCCCACTTTCTCTCTATTTTTGCAACCCTTTATGCGGCATTTCTTGGAACGGTTTTTCACGAATCAGCAACGCTGATCGTGGAATCGTTGCTGATCACTCTCGAACATGCACGATCGTGCATGCGGTCAGCAACCGCTGATTCATGCACGATTTCGTGCATGAACGGTCAGCGGTTTGCTGACCATTCATGCTTCGTGCATGTGCACGATGATTCGTGCCAAATGGTCAGCAAGAATTGCTGACCATTTCCACTTTAATTAATCGACTAATTAATTAATTAATTAAATGAATAAATAAATAATTAATCAATTCCCTTAAAAATAAAAAATAAAAACATAATCTTTATATGTACATTTGGAATACATTAATATGTATTCACTTTGGGCATGCAAGTGCATCATATGTAAGTAGGCTCGTGACTATAATACAAATTAAATTAAATCTAATTTAATTTAATTTCAAGTCGACACAATTTGATTGCAGTAATTGCAACATCATTTATCTCTTGTTCCACGTTATCCTAATTATTTATGGTGTGTGACATTCCTAGGTTTATCACTAAGCTGGTAGTAAGACTTGTACTAACACATTAGTACTTCCAAAAGAATTAATTGTCCCGATTAATCTTTGAGTCTTACAAGCCATGATTGACATCTAGTAATATGTCATGGCTACCCAGATAGTATGAATGTTTTAAGAACATAATGAACCTATATGTTTTGGCTACAGTGTAATTCAATCATTCTGTCTTACTATGTCCTGATCAAATAAAGACCATGGAATATTTGTCAAGTCACAAATTCGATCATATGTACAAATCTAATTGACATGCATTTTATTTGAGACATAAATAATTTATTCTCGGTTACAACCCCAGCCGAAAATTTCAATGCAGTGTCATAATTAGATCACATATGACATCATTATTATACCTTGCATGTAACAAGGAGACAAATTCCATATTGCACACATGTGCAACTTCGTATATGAACAAACTATGACCATCATGTATAAAGACGGATCAACAACCCGGCATTACGTGCACCTGTGAACCATAGTTTTTCGACACACAAGTTAACACTGTGCCTTAGGTCTAAGGATTATTTACACAAGACCAAAGTATGAACAATTAGACATTGACCATGCTAAAAGCTTCCATGTCGCTCATCGTTCCATATGCGTCACATTCAGTGAACTTGTCTAATACAAGCACCTGTGTTCTAACTCAGACATCATAATACCAATGACATGTGACTCATCATTCTCTTAAGTATCCAATACTTAATGGTGAAGTTAAGAACACATCGGTCTCAACAGGATTATAAATATACCAGGAACGGTTTAAAGATAAAGCCTAACTATGAACTCGTCACATATATTCTTGACGTCTCAAGAATAGGTCTAGTTGCAACTGATATTATGGAATCATTCATAAATATAAAATAATTGGACAAATGAATGAGTACGTCATTGCCATTGAGTAAATAATAATAATGATAGTACAACTGAAATCCCTAACATATAACTATTACATAGTAGCTTTAGGGCATATATTCAATAAATACAACTCTCGCCATGGATACCTTGATGAAATGGTAATGATAATTGACATCAAACCCCGTCTGAAACTCATATATAAGTGCGATATATACTTTATAAAACCAATTAAAGTTCATGACTGTCGAAAGGAAATCGAGGGATGAAGCCGACCACCTTGAAAGCTCTTTTTCACATAGGTTCAATTACATTATCAGATTTGACGGATGCAAGTTATTATGTGATCGATCCAACCGAGGCGTTTTTTAACTATTTTCTCAAACTCATGTCAACTTTTAAGTTACTTGAGTTTGAGGGGAATGATAAAGATGATTATGATATTTTCTTTGGTTCTTTATTCTCTCAGGATTATGAGTATATTTTTCTTGATTGTTCATAGCCATGATTGATTATAATTGAATTATAATTATCTTTTTAATTAAGAGAGTCATTTAATAAAACCTATAACTAAGCTCATGATCTACTACTTTTACATACAGAATTTACACAATACTCTCCCTTTCGCATAATTTCTTATCTCTTATTATAACTTGTACATTTACATATTTCTATGTCACCGATTACCAAGTCAAAAGAAAAAGAAACGACAACCGTATATTGTCGTTCGTCAACCCTTTCGGTAATTATTGCCTTTTTCTATCCGGGTTCTATGCATTTTTCATTTCTAATTCGCGTCCTCCAGACTGAGACGTTCATATTCTGGAGAGCGCCAGCAAATCGGCAATTCAGAAACCATTTAAACACGAAAACCGAAAAAAGAAAGTCATTTATCATTTACCAACCCCGAGTACTTCGACTTCGAACGGTACTCATCCCCCTAGGGCTTCGCATACGACCTGCTCGCGATCCCGGAGGAGCTGGGGATAGTCCAACCATGCATCTGTCTTGGCCACTCCCTCTCCACCATGGTCGGCGCCCTGGCCGCCATTGCCTGCCCTGACCTCTTCTCCAAGATCATCATGCTCGCTGCTTTGCCGAGGTAAGCCGGGAAACTTTCTCTGTGCATGTTTCAGAAACAAGTTCATTTTAGGTTTGCGTTTGTTTACGTTCTTTATTTATGTTTTTGAACAAAAATTTGTTTTTTTGTTCCCGAGAACAAAAAATTTATTTTTTGTTCCCGAGAACAAAAAAAGTAAGAGAAAGCGCATTTGTTTGCGTTTTGTCCAAATTTATTTTTTGTTAAGGAACAAAAAAAAGAAAAGTTAAAAAAAAAAAGTTGTTTTTTATTTCGGAATAACTTTTAAGAACAAATTTTCTCTCTCCACTCTTTTCTTTTCCTTTTCTTCTTCTTTTTTCTTCTTTTTTTTTTTTTCGGCTGGTCGCTAGCCTCGGCCATGGCCGGCGACCTTGTCGAGCGTCGCCGGCCCCGCGAGGCTCGGCCTAGCCCAACCACGGCGAGGCCCGGCCTCGCCGGATCTAGGCGATGCCGCCGGCCCTCGTCGGCTGGTAGCCGGCCATGGCCAAGGCCGGCGACCGGCCAAAAGAAGAAAAAAAGAAAAAAGAAAAAAGAAAGAAAAAAGGAAAAATAAAATAAAAATATTAAAAAATTAAAAGAAACAAAAAAAGAACACAAATTTACTAAACGTTTCTGTTCTTTTTTATTCCCGAACAAGTTTACCAAACGTGTTTTTCTAATCAAAAATTGTTTCTCGGAACGAGAAATAGTTTTTTCTATTTCTATTCCTCGGAACAAAAAAAGAACAGAAACACAAATAAACGCACCCTTAGTATTCCTTTGTTGGGGTTGGAAGCTGATGAGAGGGGCTAATTGGTTTATGTGATTAACAGATTCAGGTAATTAATGTTAGGAAACATACTTGATTTGTTTGAGGCGCTGGGCTGTGTGTTCAACTTTCACTTTTGTCCCTTATGTATGGAGAGTTTAGTCTTACCATCTTCCTACAATCTTATCGGCCGATAGGTTTATAGATAGGATGCTTCCTCCCCACAACCTTTGAGAGAGAAATAGACGGAAGGCTACTAAGCTTAATGTTTGGAATATTTAATCTATGCAATAAAAATGGGAAAAATTATCCACAACTTAAAAACCCATTATGTGAATGCCAATGCGGTCATAAACTTTTTTTAATATTGATCCTAAATCCACGCAAAATTACAATTAAGTTTTTTTGGTCAATTTTTATCACTATTAATGTGGTGGCAGTTATCGCTAGCTATCCTATGTGGCACGTCTTCCATATCAACGATTTTTGGTAAAAATTGGCCAGAATAATTTCATAAAAATATCGCACAAAAGTTTAGAATTAAATTAGTAAAATCGAAACGTTTAAAATCGAATTGACATATGTACGATTAGTTTAGGAATTAGATATTTTCCCATCAAATATGCATATTAGTTTTCTTTGAGTAGACGTCGTTGCATCATTTCAGCGTCATGGCTTAGAATGTATGCACTTGTCATTCCGGTGGTCATAACTATCTGAATATTGAAGCTTAGATTCAAGAGAGACCCAAAACCTATGCTTGGAGAGGAAGGGAGAGAGGGAGAGGGGAGGAATTACTTCCATGCTACTATTGTGCAAAGAAGTCAGAGTTATCCACTGAAAAACGAGCATGATGAATGTTGCCGAAATCCTACCCAACTGAAGGACATGACAATTGTTTATTTTAAAGAACTCTACTTTTCAACAAAGCCAAGAGATTCCCAACCAATAATCGATCATATTCCATGTGTTATAAACAAGGAGATTAACCAGGCTTTGAATGGAGAAGTGACTCTAGAAGCGAATGCGGAGGCGACCTTCTAGTTGGATGCTTTGAAAGTCTCTAGGCAACATGAATTAAGTAGAAAGTTTTACCAATGTCACTAAAAGGACATAGAATATCTAGGGAGGAAAATCTTGAGTTGAACAAAACCTTCATCACCTTTAGCCTTTGCAATTTCTCTTGTAAAATCATTCAAAAGTTATGGCAAATAGCTTAAGATAGTGCCTCTCAAATATGATGGCCGTGGAATGAAGTGTCTTTGTCAATAAGCAATAGATTCGGAACATTTATCTTAATAGTGTAAGAGGTGCTTAATTAGTAATGAATCCAAAAGAGAAAAAAAAAAAAAAATTCATGCGGTGCTTAAGTTAGACATGGAAAAAGCGTACGGCCAAATAGAATGAGATTTTTTTGAAGCAAGTATGCTCAAAATGAGTTTTTGTGATACCTAGTTCTCTTTGATTATGAAATGTGTCTCTACGGTCTCATTCAGTGTCAAAGTTAATGGGGAAACTTTGCCTCCATTTCAATCCACTCGTGGTATTAGACAAAGTAACCCCCTTTCCTCTTATTTCTTTGTCGCTATGGCTAATGTGTTATCTGTGTTGCTAAAAAGACAAATGGAGAATGGAAGCATTAAGGAGATTAAATCGAACCAATTTTGTCCATTTTTATCTCACCTATTTTTTTGCGGATGATTTAATACTCTTCTTTAAAGGTTGGTAAAATGTCAGAATATGGCTGTAGTCCTCAATCAATATTGCTTCGCATCAAGACAAGTCGTAAACTTGAACAAATTGGGCATATTTATAAGCCAAGACTGCCAATTGACTTAAGGAGAAATATGACATGAGACGAGAGTATTGAAATTAGAGAGGATAGGGAAGTATTTGAGTATACCATTCGATTGGGTTGTTAAAAAAAGCAAATATTTTCTTGGATCCTTGCAAGAGTTGACATAAAATTGGAAGGTTGGAAAGAAAATTTTTTGTTCAAGGAAGGGAAAGTAGTTCTTTTCAAAATTATGGTGCAAGCTCTACCTTAATATGCAATGTCCATTTTTAAAATTCCTCTATTTATTTGCCAAGCTGTTGAAGATAAAATTGTCGTATTCTAGTGGAAAAATAATGAAAACATGATAGGGTTGCATTGGAGAAATCGAGACACTCTTAAAGTAGGGAAGGATGAGGGTGGTTTGGGAATTAGAGATCTAATTACATTCAATGAGGCTTTGTTGGAGGCTAATTCAAAATCCATATTCTTTTTGGAATCGGGTCTTTAAAGGATCATAGTATTCTCATACAGACTTATTGTATGCAAAAAAAGGCTCCTGACTCTCTTGGGGGTGGCAAAGTTTGCTTATGAGTCGAAATATTATAAACCAATCAATCTAATGGGTGGTTGGAAATGGAGAGAAAATCGGCATAATAGAAGATTAGTGACTACCGAGAGGTTTGACTAAGGCCTTGTGAATAGAGAGGATCCAATTCAAGTATCTGAGTTACTAATTATGGAGTAAGCTAGATGGAATGAAAATAGAGCAAGAGGGGTGTTCGATTGCAAAACGTCTCGGAAGATTTTAGCCAATCCCTTAAATTCTCAACTTCCACAAGATAAACTAATATGGAAGGCAACCAAAACAGGCAAGTTTACAATTAAGAGCACTTATAACAACCTTTGGACATAGGGAGAAACTCCTAAACAAAAATGAAGCGTCATTTCTAAAAACCACGGAGAATTATGCAATAGAATTTGGAAGGCAAAGTTGTAATCCAAATTCAGATTTTTTTTTTCTTTAGCACCTTTGTCAAAATGCTTCAAGAGAATAACTTGTTTTGGAGACGAATTGTACCTAAGGCCACTTGCATGATCTCCCATCAACACCTAAAGCCCATCAAATATATTTTCCTCTTGTGTCCTTGGACTCAACAAATCTGGAACAACCCTCCGATAAACATTAGAATTGACATTTATGGAGTAACTTGAATAGAAGAATGGCTTGTTAATTTTTAACATACTTCAATCCCTTTTGAGCAGCTTACTCTATTATTGTAGCTAATCTAGAAATCTCATGACGACTTGGTGTTCAAAGCCCAAAAATTGAATCCCCAAAGCATAATCACCTCAACAATGGTCATAGTGAAAAAAAATTAGCAAATGGTTAGAAAACAATAAGGGAAATTCGCAAATACAAATAGAGTAATCTCTTATCTTGACTTCCCCTCCCATCAGTGTGCTCAAAGTGTGCTCCAAATTAACGTGGATGGGTCTTTTGTTGAAGGAACATGGGAAGGGGCCATCGCTTATGTTTGCCGAGACAGCCGGGGTATCCTTATTGACGGATTTGCTCGATTAGTAATCTGTGATCTAGGCAGAGGCAACTATTCTAGAAACTCTAAAGTACTTTGAAGCTTAATCTAAACTTAAGCTAGAGCTAGAGCTGGAGATAGACCGAATTGATCTGGTGAAGGTGATAGCTAAGGGCCTAAATTAAGTCAGTTGGGAAGCACACGCACTGGCCACTAAAGCCTTGGCCCATTGCAGAAAAGAAAGTAAGTGAGTTGTGGATTGGATCATTAAGGCCCAAAGCAACAATTTTTTACCGGTTAACTAGGTCACTTATCCCCTTGCTTGTCTTTTGGAATTGCTTTGTTTTGAAGCCCGTACTTTGTCTACTCAGACTTTCACTTGAATGAGAATGCTACAAGTGTTTTTCAACCAAAAAAAAAAAAAAAGGAAAAAACACTATTGAATGAGAATGCTACGAGTCCAATTTTTGCATTTATCTTTTTTTTGTGTTTTTTTTTTCGGTGTAGGTAACAAAACTCTTGTGCTTTTGAGACAAATCTCAGCTCCCTTACCTTCTCTCCCAATAGAAACCCATGCTAAGGTTATGTCTATTTAGATCATAGAATTTGGAATACGTCCTCATGTTGTCCGTTTTGAATAAAAATTCATGTTGTTAGGCTATCATAATTGTATGATATATTGTTTTTTGCCGAAATGTTGTTTGTAATTATGCATGTTAATAGGCCATCATAATGACTATTTTGTTCTAAAATTGAGCTATTATGATGCTAACAGTGAAGAAAGACAAAAGAATGCATGATGTTGCTATTACTAATATATGAACTATGCAGTTTGAAGGGAATATAATGTTGTGGACATATTGAAGTGCTGCATTTGAACACCCATTTATTTGAAAGCCAACTCATAGGTCATGTACCAAAGGGATTTGATTCAAGTACAAGAAATACTATTATAATGCAGGAGAAAGTTAAAAGTAAATAGTTATAATGATTCGATTCCATGAACTAAGGCCAATGCATAGGATTATTCATATCATGTTTTTGATACTAAAATTATATTGGGATCAAATAATGATTTTGTTTTGACTTCGTTGAAAGTAATTGGTGCGTCCAAGTAAAATCACAAATCAAAGAATATCTCCTTACATAATATAGTCTACATATCAAATCATTGTCATGTCTTACATATGATTTTCTACGTCATGTTATATATGATTATTATAATATAATATGATCTTGTTGTCACGTTTTGCATCTAATTGTCAAGTCGTGAGTGATTATTGCCATATCATGTCTTATAATTTAAATTGTTATATCATGTTGCATGTGATTGTTGCCATGTTTTGCTTCATCGGTATGTCTTACATCTAATTGATCAAATCATATTGCATGCGAATTATGCTATACCATGTCATTTCAGGATCTTGTAAATTGCATCCAATTTGTCATGTTTATTGCATGTGATCATTTTATATATCATGTTATTTTCACACTTTGAATTTAAATTGATATTTACATAGTCACTTTCACACAAAAACAAAGCCACGCCACTAAAGACAAGAATGCAACCTCGTTAATTGGTAATGACATCGAGTAAGTTTTTGGCAACGTTTCAAGATTTTAAAACAAAAAATTGGTGCATGCTTAGGAAATTAATGGATGAAAATTAAGGACTAAATCAAAAATTGAGTTGCGGTACATGATAGGGCATTGTTGGATGCTAATCCATCCCATGGGTAATTGCACTCTCGGACTTAAGATCTATAGTTTTTATAGACTAGATTCTTTTGACATGTCAACTTAGATAGGTGACTTTCTCATTATTGCCTAAGCCTTTAGGTACCTTAGACTAAGTATTATGGTAGATTAGTTGCAACTTTGTATGGTTTTCAAGTGCATCTATTAGACCATCCAAACTCGGGATGTGGGGAAGATGTTAAGAGTTGGGATGCTGCATACTGAAGGCCCCTGATTTGCAAGATTTAAGGTGCTACACTACATACATGCTATCATATATTGAAAATGCTAACAACAAGACGTTTCTGTTAGTGAACTTCTTTGCTCTGTAGAAGAAGAACGAGCTATTGGATGTTGAATGTGTCGATGACTAGCCGAAGCTTTCAAATGGTGAATAAGTTATTACAAGTGGAATTTGTTGATGATGTTTGGAAGGATCTTAAGAACGGTGAGCAAACCAAAAGATGTGTGACAATAAGAGAAGTATGATGGATCAACAGAAGATGAAAGGTTTAGAGAAAATGGATGAGTCAATAAGCTTGAATAGACCTTACAAATGGTGACCAAATTAGAGGACGTTTGATCATTGATGAGTTTGGACAAACCATGTAGATGGTGAATAGTCTACATAATATAACAAGGTCAGTTCGAGGCACCAAAGTGTAGAGGGAGACATACTATAGAGCAAGAAAGTTTAGATAGACCATTCGTAAAGGTAGCACTGGACAATACTCCACACTCATGAAAAAGATGATCCAACTCTATCAATTTACATCGAATTCAAATTAGTGCATCAGACTTATATTCAAGCCTTAGAATCCACGAAAAGAATTCTAGAAAAGATCAAAAGTATGTTCGCCGTAAGATTTAAACTAAACAAAGCACAAAAAGTAAAAACCTATATAGAGATGCCCCTTCGTCTATACAGAAGCTTAAGCATATACATCGATTAACAATTAAACTCGAAAAAGTTCCAATGTCTCCGACAACAACCGATTCAACACCTTCTTGATTATTTGTGACTAACCCACTACAAATTCGGGGTTAGATTTCCAATTTTAATTTTAATTTCTAATTTTGGGCTAGGAAGTGGCATATGGGTTAGATCATCATGGGCATGTTCAAGCAAGAGCAGCTGGAAAAGAGAAATTCCTTCCTCACGACGAGCGCCCAAGGTTCACGTGGGCGGCACGGTAGGAATCTCTCTGTCCGCGTCCGTCCTCGCCGAGTCGCGAAAATAAATAGAAAAAAGAAAGTCCCGAAATAGAATATCATTTTCTCATTTTCCTTTTTTCTGTCTTCCTTTTCCAAGGTCTCGGTCGTGATCTCCGAGTGCCAGTTTATCACACTCCAGGCCTTCTCCTCCTCCGTCTTCGTCTTCCTTTCCGTCTTCCTTTTCTGGAGACGTCGGGATTAAGAAAGGAACGCGCAGAGGTCTCGATCCGCTCACTTTCACTCCGCCGTTCTCGCGGCGGCGGCGGCGGCGGCGGAGGAGGAGGGATGGCCGCGGCGGTGTCCGAGCGGGTCGAGCTCGCCAAGCTCTGCACCTCCCGCGATTGGTCCAAGGCAATCCGAGTCCTCGACTCGCTGCTGGCTCGGTCGTGCACAATCCAGGACATCTGGTAGTCTGTCTTCTTCCTCTTCTTCTTCTTCTTCTTTCTCCGTCCTACTTCTAGGTTTTTGGCGGATCCCCAGGTTTGGAGGTTTGGAGATTTGGAAATGCGGTTGTTAGGTTTCGTTTGGTTCTTGCCTCTTCTGTTCGGTTTCCGCTGATCAATTTTTCGGTTTCATTCTTCTGTCCTTCTCGATTTGGTTCCAGCAATCGAGCTTTCTGCTACAGTCAATTGGAGCTGCACAAGCATGTGGTGAAGGACTGCGACCGCGCGCTTCAGCTGGACCCTGCGCTTCTTCAGGCTTATATTCTGAAAGGTTTGTCATCGCTTGGTTCCTCTCTATCTGCGGTTTTCTCCATTTCCGTTTCTGTGGGTTGAACTGACCGATTTACTTAGAGTGACAAAATGATGATTTTTTCTTTCTACTTTTTAGTGTCAATATTAGGTTGATGAATAGTAATTGCGTTAATTTGAAGATGGATGATGTAATTGGAATATTGGATGTTTTGATCTGGGGCTTTGGTAGTGAATGCGCAGGGTAGAACAAAATAGGCAGCAGACTAGCTGAGCGGTTGAGCTTTGCCCAGTGATTAGCATTTGTAGATTTATAGCTTGCGTCCTTTGGGTAAAAGCATCTCTTTGAAAGTTTAAGAATTTTAGCTCTCCTTCCTCCCCCTCGCAAATGAACCTTGGTTGTCTTCTATATGTTCCAGGTATTCTTTTTGGTCTTTGCACTGTAATTCCATTGTAGAATATCGACGAATGCTTGTTTTAGAGCAGACTTTTACGGTGGGGGTGGATTGAGGAAGAGTTGATGCAGAAGGATTCTCATTTCAGTGATCAATTTGAAGGGGTCAAATGTGATTGTATGAGGTGTCTATGTTAGCTTTGATCTGTCTATTGTGGCATGCATTTCAAGAGGCTGTTATTTTAGAGCAGACTTTTAGGTTGGGGATGGATTGGGGGAGGAGGTGATGCAGAAGGATTCTCATTTCAATGATCAATTGAAGGGGTCGAATGTGATTGTATGAGGTGTCTATGTTAGCTTTGATCTGACTATTGTAGCATGCATTTCAAGAGGCTGTTATTTTAATAATCATACAAAGCAGCCTGGTAGTTACGCTCATCAATGGTGTTGCCCTCCTGCCTGTTTAATAGATGTCACCACTATTTTTCTTTCTATTTGTTTCCTTCCTCATTTTGCTATCCTGTTGGTTTTTCTATTTTGAGGGGCCATTGAGATTGTTTCATCAGGCATGTATCAAGTAAACATCTAAATAGTTTCAGGATGATTTGGTTGACGTGTCTTTTCCATATTATAGTTGCATGTATGATTATGAGTATAAATGCATTTCAATGCATAGGTGAGACTAGTGTTACCCTTCTACCCGTGACTGCTTAAAATTCTAACTTTAAGCTCCAATTATTGTTGAAAGCTGTTGAAATTCATACAGATTTTTGTTTAGACTATCGTTATGAGTGTTGAAGATTTAGCCAAAAGCATGTGGAGGGTGGGATCGCCTCGATTTGTTCTTAATTTGGTTGGAAGAATTGTGGATTCCTTGTTTATGCTGCTAATAAAGTCACTGTTTTCAAGTTTAAATGTACTCATAGTAGCAATTTATGTTAATTGGTGATATTTCAGCGATTCTCATTTTTCTTATTTTAGATATTAGAATTATTCTTTGCTTGAAGCAACCATTTGCATCAGGAATCTGTATAGAATGCATCTGCATTTGTTGGTACAAATTGAGGTTAGTCTTGTATATCTTCTAGGTCGGGCATTATCTGCTCTGGGAAGGAAAGCAGATGCTGTTTTGGCTTGGGAGAAAGGGTATGAACATGCTCTAAATCAGTCAGCAGATCTGAAGCAGTTGCTAGAGTTGGAAGAGCTTTTGACTAATGCAAAACAAGATAAAACTTATGCGGCTGAGAACCATGCAGACTCCACCTCAACTGTGTCTGTACTGGATTCTGTAGCTCAAGTCAATGGAGAATCAAATGAAATTAGTCGGAATCAGAAGAGTTTGAGAGATGCATTAAAAAATTCTAGCAGATCGAATGGTACATCGGATGTTCCTTACAAGACCAATCGAAGTTTGGACTTACCAAGTTGTTTTAGTAGTGAAGCCAAACGGAAAGAGAAGCTTGAGTGCAAAATAAATGGAAGCCTTCATGTTCTTGATGATTCAAAATCTGAGTCCAAATCGTGCGAGACATCCTTAACTGGCAGTGAATCATCTATAATTTGTGCCAAGCCAAGTGATATGGCTGAAACCTCTAGCAAATTGAGCGACAAGGTTGTTGCTCAAAGTGAAATGAGTGATGGAGTTACTCATAATGAAGTAACTGATGACCCCAGGAAAAATAAGAAGGCCTGTGTCACTAAGCTTTCCAAGAACCGATCAATAAGTGTAGATTTTCGTTTGTCCAGGGGGATAGCACAGGTAAAATCAATATATTGCTGCTTTATAGTGCTCCTTCACCTTCTTCACGTGCTGAACTTCTTAACGTCATAATTCTTGGATAGGTCAATGAGGGAAAATATGCCCAGGCTGTATCCATCTTTGATCAGGTGATTATTGTTCATTCAAGTTGCTTGATTTTTTCATGTGGGTCTTCTGAAATCAACACGACAAATTAGAAAATTATAATTCTTCTTTATTTCTTTATTTTTATTCTTTTGTTTTGCTGTGTCTTTTCTGGATTTGACAGTATCGAGAGGGGATGATAGCATAGTGTAATCTTGGAACCGCTAATTTTTTTCTGTCTCTACTTTCTTATGATGATATTATACGCAGATATTGAGGGAGGATCCTAATTATCCCGAAGCTTTGATTGGAAGAGGGACAGCATATGCCTTCCAACGTGAACTCGATGCAGCCATAGCGGATTTTTCAAAGGTACTTTTCCCTTATTTAGTTGCTGAATGTATTTGTTTAATTTACTTTCCCCAGTTTTCTCTCCCTAGGCCATTGAGGTAAACCCATCGGCTGGTGAGGCATGGAAGCGAAGAGGGCAAGCAAGAGCAGCTTTAGGGGAATCAGATAAGGTGAGAATTGTCCTTTTCATTTTACCCCCTTCTTTTAAAGTATCAACATCTTCTAAGCCATTGTAAAGAATTGTCCTTGATATCCATCTCCGTTCTCTATATATTCATGTAGATATATAGGTAACTTATACTCACCTACGGATTTTATTCAGTATATATGTCAGTTGATGACTTTACTTCTATAAGAGATGGCCAGAAAAATCTCCTTACTGAGGGCAGAAAGCTGCACAGCTTGAATAGCAGAGTATTGATTTATCCAGTAGAAGTGCTTGGCTAAAAGAGAAAAGGAAAAAAGGCTATTGCTGAAACGTTGTTGCTTGTCGTTGCTGCCTCACATATATCTTACTTGCTGCATGTTTATTTCTTTTTTATCACAGGCTATTGCGGATTTGACAAAAGCCTTAGAATTTGAGCGGAACTCAGCTGATGTTCTACATGAAAGAGGTAATGTTCTTAAAATCGTAAATTATAATGAGAGGATCTTGAAATTGGTCATTCATGGAACTCTTTGAAGAAAGAACTTGTCCTCTGAATGCTTGGATTCTGCAACTCTTATGATGATTATGAGCCGAGATGTGTTTTGAATGGTTATGCAGCGGTAGTTAATTTCACACAATGATGCAGAATGACCAATGGGATAGAAAGTTTACTGCAACAAAAACACAAAATTAAATGTTGGTCATGCTATCTTCAATCCTAAACAAAGATGCATTTTTTAGGCTACTTTGTAAAAGCTATATGAATTCTTTGCTGACACCTTTTTTAATGATCCTGATAGTGATGCCGAGGTGATTGAAGCAGTTTAGTTTTTCTGTTGACATGTAACTATGACATGTAATTATGAGTATCTTATTTACCCAGGAATCGTCAATTTCAAGTTCAAGGATTTTGAAGCTGCAGTTGCGGACTTATCCGCCTGTGTTAAGCTTGATAAGGATAACAAATCTGCATATACGTATTTGGTTTGTCCTACTTCTGAAAAATATGTATTTTTAGATTCTGCGTACGTTAAATTCTGTCAAGAGTTACAAAGGTTACATTGTTGAGATATTTACATATTGTTGCGTAGGGTTTGGCATTGTCGTCAGTTGGTGAATATCAAAGGGCTGAAGAAGCACATTTGAAAGCTATCCAGCTTGATCAAAACTTCCTTGAAGCATGGGGTCATCTGACACAGGTTCCACCATGACCAACTTCGTTAACCTTCTGACATGATGATATTTTTTGTTGCCGCATTAAACATTTTTTTCTTGGTGAAGGGTGATTGAAGTTTAGTCTCAATGAGACTGATTCCTGGGTTAAAGCTAATTTTGTGAGCGAACTAGAACATATGTTAATGGCTCATGTTAACTTATTTCTTCTCTTAATATGCACTCAGGAGTCTATGCACAGAAAATGTTGTATAAGTTGCTTTGTTAAGCTTGTTATTTAACAGAGATGAGACTTGCATATATGCATTAGTTTAATTCACAATTTTGAGGAGGATGGATCTGTATCTACTCAAATAGTGGGAACAAAAAGGAACTTTCAGAAGGATTGATTTTGTCATGAGGTGGTGCTTGAACATGGTGCTCAATGCAGTACACTGATTCAATATGACTGTTACACTTTCTTGGGGAGGGATAGCATTTAGGATTGATTTACCAGCTAAATTGGAAGCAAAATAGTTTCCAGCTGTTGTTGATGTCGATCTTGAGAACGTGCGTGATTGTGTAAATGCAAATGTAAGACTGGTGAAATCAGCTACAGATGTCAATTATTGTGGTCTTAACCATGGAGAAAAGGATGATGATGGTCAAGACTCAGAGAACTGTGTCTGTGAGGAGCTTCTTTTTCAGATCTAAGCAGCTTGTCTGCAGAAAAAGCAAGAGAGCACTAGCTTATGTCAATAGCTGATGAAGTGTGACTAATTCCCACTAAGGCCTTTCCAAGACATCAATTAGAATTTGATTTGAAAACCTTGTCTAGTTTTTCCTGTGTAGTGTGCCGAGCTGTTAATTTTGGATCAGGTTTTCTTGCTCTTTGTATGGGTGGCTTCTGGTGTCCACTTGCCTCTATCCAGCGGAGCTCTGGAGCTCCTTTGGGGCATTGTAGAAGATATAGAAACTATTGGAGAATTCCTTATATTATCAAATGATGTTGCTTCATTTTGTAGTGTTTATAATTCAAGATGCATTGGTTGTAATACAAAGGTGGTAATGCTTATGAAGTTGTTGGAAATATAAGTCAGATATACCTGGACTCTCTTGTTACCATACTCAAATACTGAAGGTGATGCAGTTGTTTAAAGCTCACAGAATATAAATATATACAAGTTGACAGAATTCTCACCCCATGGCGTGGATTCTTTTCTAATTTAATGATTGTATTGCGATTGGTGAGGACTGATGCCATCAATGACAGAATGGCTTGGGATATTTAAATATGATCTAACTAAATTTTGGGAAGGGAACTTGTCCAAGCATCAGATGCATAGTTCAGGGTTAGGGTTACTGTTACTATTTGTCTGGCCTTGGAAGCTTGATTGACTGCTAGTATTAGATGCATAGTACACATTATCTGTTGCCTTTTTTACTTTCTTGCATTTTGAAATTAATACTGCAATCTGTTACCTGATGTTCTTGTAGTTCCATCATGAGTTAGCGAAGCCCATGAAGGCAATGGAGTGCCTCGAGCAAGTTATGCAAATTGATAAGATGTGGGTATTCTTGTTCCATTTAGTTTTGGATATATACTTTGCTCCTTGTTTCCCAGCCCTGATTTTAATATCAATACAATTCTGCCTTTTTTATGACAAACATGTTTGACCAAAATGCACTTCACAGGTATGCCAAAGCCTATCACCTGCGAGGTCTACTTTTCCATGGTTTGGGGGAACACAGGTATGTTTCTGCATAAATGAGTCAGTTTTTCCAGTATCTATTGTCAATCATGTTCATCTTGTAGTTGGCTTTGAGTTTGAGGAGCAACCTGAGTTTTAAGATTGATAAACAACCAAATAGAGAATTTTTTTGAATTTCCTCTCTGACACTCGTGTTACAATTAGGCTTCTGTGTTCACAAATGAGACACATGGTGAGAAGTACTATTTGCGATGGCAGGAATAGTTTGCCCTTAACTCAATGTTATTTAAGTTAAATCATGTTTGATAGTGGTTACTTTTTGTGCATTTATTTCTAAAATGTTATCTGTTAAACGATATTTAATAAATTTTGTGCATGATATGTATAATCTAAAAACAAGATGGAAGTTTGGACAACGCATGAGAATTCTATCTTCTAGAAGTTGCTGAGAAAATAAAAGATCCCACTATCCATGAAGAGTGAATGCAAAGGACCAGTTCTAAATGATATATCATCTGATGTTTTTCTAAATTCTTATTTTGCCGAAGTTTATTATTATTATTATTTTTTGTATCTTTTACCTTGTCTTCCTCTAGGTTCTTTGATATTTATATTCTTTAATACTGCAAAACCCTCCCCTCTGTGCGCGCTAAGAAGATTATATAAGCTTCTCAGTTTAGCAGGATTGTGGTTGTCTGCACATGTAGTGCAGATGTGAAAGCGTGCACACGTCTTTTTGTTTTTGATGGGCTAGCATCTACCACTGGTTAAAGATGGTTCACTCTGTTCTTGCTTTGCTAAAAGCTGAAGTGATATGATTTTTGTACACTTAAGTGACCTGCTCAGAGAATAAATAGTGTTGGCAATGACAGAAGGAAACAGTTAAAGAGGGATCACAGTAGCAGACTGGGAGCAAAGCCTGTGAAAGTTAAATAAATCTGAATGGACATTGAAGGATTCTGTGTAAACATTTATTTATTCAAAAAAAAAAAATTGAACATGGTCCTCAACTCTCAAGCAGCCCCTGTATGCAGTTATATTCTTCTGTTTTTTGTCCCTGACTGAGAAATTGCTAATGAGCTTAAGGACTGTCCAAAGGACGTTAGAATATAATGGCTCACTATCCAGATCATCTTTATGAAACACAATCATTGTTGCTGGTTTCTTGTTAGTTTCTCCTTTTTTTTATTTGGTCTTTTGATCACAATATATACCTTTTATTACCAACACTTCTCTTGTCTGGTTGATTGGCCAAATATTCTTGCAGGAAGGCCATTAAGGAATTATCTGTTGGGTTGAACATTGAGTTCTCAAACATCGAGTGCTTATACTTAAGAGGTTCCTGCTATCACGCAATTGGAGAATATGGGGATGCGGTATTTGGGCATTTTTCAGTTCTATGGTGGTCCTTTGGGCCCATTTTGTTGACATTTATTGCTTTAACTTGGTATGACATTCAATGATGTAGGTTAAGGATTATGATGCTGCGCTAGACTTGGAATTGGATTCAATGGAAAAATTTGTGCTTCAGTGTCTGGCCTTCTATCAGGTATCAGACAATGCAGATATGTACATCCCTGTTACATTGAATGTTCTGCTAATTTCCACCTCTTGTAGTACTAGACACAAGCATGATTATCTTGTAAAAGGCATAGATTGGTTACCCATGTGGAACTATGCATTAAAGCAGTAAGAAATGCTCCCCTGTAATTTCGGTTTTTTCTTTCTTTTTTCCCAACAAGTTTATAGACATAATCCGATGCTGATTAAAAAAGCTTTCCTATTTCGTTAATTTTTTCTGCTTGTCTAGAGAAGATGTCTTACTGCACAAGTTTGGTTTGGTGAGACTTTGAGGTTCTTTATCATGATCTTGCATTTTATCAAGGGGATTTCTTTTTGGCTGCAAATCTTACCGCTGTTTGGGACTTGAGTAGACAGTGTTATTTAAAAGAATTACATTCATTCAACTGTTGTTGTAGCTCAAGCTTTCCCATAGTTTGTGCCTCTGTCATTAAATCTTACATCGATTGAGAGAGTTATAAGCTGAAATGCTTCTTAATTTTCGTTGGCATCATCAAATGAAAAGGTAGTTAGTTACTAGTACCCTCTCTCTCTCTCTCTCTCTCTCTCTCTCTCTCTCTCTCTCTCTCAAACAACCTTAGCACGGTATTTGAGTCTTCAGTTATTCACTTGCCCATGGTTAATTCATAAATCGCTTGAGAGAGTTATGAACTGAGATGCTCCTTAATTTTCATTGGCATCATCAAATGAAAAGGTGTTACTAGTACTCTCTCTCCCTCCCTCCCTCCCTCCCTCCCTCTCTCTCTCTCAAATGACCTTAGCATGGTATTTGAGTCTTTAGTTGTTCACTTGCCCAAGATTAATTCATTTTGGAGGTGGATTCTTGTTCATGTTATTCCTTGGTCTTGAACTCCATGTAGTTTTATTTTAATTTAAATGGTGGATGGTATGTTAAACAGTTTGCATCCAGGGTCTATCAGGGCCTTTCCTAAACTTGGTGTCCCTCCACCGTATAACTATAGTTTTTGGGGTTGAAATTATGTGCTGCTATTTTCCTGTGATTAGTGTTTTACATGTTTTTTGGTTTATGTTAGTACAAACAAATTTTGTCTTACCATCTCTTACTTTCACCAAAAAAAAAAAAAAAAAAAAAAAAAACAAATTTTGTCTTACCTGTCAGTGTGGCTTATATGTTCTTAATGGTGTTCTCATTATGATAACAAGGAGTTTGTCCTGAATAGTCCGCTTGCCTATCTTTTTCCAACTAGAAAACAAAATCATTAAATTGCACATAATGGAATAAAACATTTTGAACTTTTGTGGATATGTATAATTTGTGTACTTCTATGTTTTGCAGAAGGAAATTGCTTTGTACACAGCTTCTAAAGCTAACACTGAGTTTTGCTGGTTTGACATCGATGGAGATCTTGATCCACTCTTCAAGGTAATATTTGATTGGATAATTTCGTTTGGTTGATTTACTGTAACTCTAAAATCTTTAATATGTCTTTGTGTATGGTTCTTTTCCTGTATTCTTGGTCTCTATCTGTTTCAATATTATGAACTAGCTTAGAAGCAATAAATTGTGCAAAAAAAGATTCAGAAGATGACTTGGGCAATAACTGTTATCTAGAAGATATATTAAATTCTTGAATTATTCGATGGTGTATCAGAAACTTCTATGCTGGGTTCTTTTTTTTCAATTTGAGGGGAATGAGGAAATGTTGATTAGTGCTTGAGTGAGCATTTTGGATAATCTGTAGGCAAAAGGATATTGCAATCTACCGTCAATTACATTAAACTACTCATCACTGGTCTTTCACTTAGACAAAGCTGATTGTTTTAGTCGAGCTGAACTTGTATGTATGTACAATTATATTCTCTTGATTGCTTTTGTGGATCTCAGGAATACTGGTGCAAGAGATTACACCCGAAGAATGTATGCGAAAAGGTTTATAGGCAACCTAGACTTCGTGATTCTCTGAAAAAGGGAAAGCTCAGGAGACAGGATTTCACAGTTACAAAGCAGAAGAATGTTCTTCTACTGGCAGCTGATTCACTTGGAAAGAAAATTCAATATGATTGCCCTGGCTTTTTACCCAACAGGCGGCAGGTGATTATATAGCTATGTAATTTTATGTAATCCGGACACAAGATTCTCTTTGTGCTGATTATTAGTGACTATTTTCTGGGGCTGGGAACTTGTTAGCTACACCCATATGAACTTTTTACTGAATGCATAACATGCCTTGGAATTTGCCCCTTGGACACTAGAGTAATCTGTTATTTGTTAATTTTCTTTGGGCATGTAGTTGTGTTCTTATAGCGCGATAGTTGCAAGAAAGAATGATCCTTATGTAATAGCCATAATCATTTGAGTGTGCTTCATCTGGGTAATAAAAGTAGGTGTCTGATACATGTCTGTGGGATATTAATATATTAGCTCAAGAGGTTCAATTTTGTTCAGTTGATTTATACATGTTGATGCTTGATTATTACCTGGCTGTTAATATATCATAAGTATGCAAAATCCCTAATTCGCTATTTCACTGGTGCACTAGCATCGCATGGCAGGATTAGCTATAATTGAAATTGCACAGAAAGTTTTAAAGGCTTGGCGAGCTTTACGCACTGAATTGAAAGGTGCAACAATTAAATCTACTAAGAGAGCAGGAAGAAGAGAGAGGATTAATCTGCCCAGTCAGAATAGAGGTGGTGATTGTTGCAGCACAAGCAGATCTGTAGAAACATCAACTTCATATGGTACCAGTGAAGAAAGATTACCTGGTCGTTCTAAGTTATTGTGGCAAGATGTTTACTCTTTGGCTGTCAAATGGCGTCAGATATCTGAACCTTGTGACCCTGTTGTGTGGATTAACAAGTTGAGGTATTACATCTGTACTTTGATAACTCTTCCATTTTAGGGCTTCGGTTACACTTTATTTGCAAATTGTCTTGATGCTTGTTTCTTCACATTAGTTTTGACTTTCTGCAATGCAGTGAAGAGTTCAATGCTGGATTTGGGTCACATACACCAATGGTTCTTGGACAAGCCAAGGTTGTTCGCTATTTCCCCAATTACGAGAGGTAGAAGCCCCCTTAGTTCATTTAACTTCATATTTTGGAGGTAGGCTTACACCTTAGTGATGCTGCAGAACACTGAATGTTGCAAAGGCAGTGATAAAGGAAAGGTCTTATGTGCGCAGCAAATCAGATTGCCTTATCGACCTATCCAAGGATGGGAAATTGGAAGAGGTGAGTTTTACTGTCCTTGATGTTTTTTCTGTAGTTATGCATTTTGTGCATGCAAAGGATGCCTGGCATACTTTTTTTTCTTGGTAAGGTGTGCAACCCTACTGGTCTGGGGTTGCATTGCTTGGGATTTGATCCGGGTCTTGTCCAACTCCCAACCCTCCTGACCCACTATTTGCCTGGTGGCTAAGTGCCTGGCATTCTTCTTGGTGCCTTGGATGCAGAAATTTACATGTCAAGTCTAAATTGCATAGCGAAAGCCTACTATCTCAAACTGACTAATATTTTTCATGCTTCTCCAACAAGATAAGGAAATCTTTTCCCATTTCTCATTAATCTCAATTTATATAGTGGAGATTACGACTTTAAGACAATCTCATATAGGATGCACATTATAGAAATTCAACTAAATAGAAACGTTGGCTAACAACTACTTAATGGAAAAATCCCATCCTTCATGGGAACTTGGGATCAATTTTGCTCTTAGATAATATATGAGCAATGAATGAAGATTTTCCCTCTTCATATAAACCATGAAAATAAATGCAGGAGTGAGAAGAAAAAAAACTTTCCTGCCTTTATGGATCTTACCTATCAAACCCTAAGCTGTATCAGCGATCTAATTGATCTAATGATTTGTTGTTAAGATCACTTGTACATTGTACCTTGTGTGCAATCTCCGAAGGCTGATTTGATCATATTAATTGTCGTCCTGCGAGAGCTTTTTATTTTTGATATTTTGTTAAATACTTCTTTGAGAGTTCTTAGTAGAGGGCACCTGTCAATTATATTGGAATAAGAACCACTGTAGCAGATCACAGATGCTGTAACATGCAGAAAGTGAGAAATGCTTTTCTATGTTGTCATGAATCTGTTTTTAGCCCGCAAATGAAAGAATGATATATGTCCATCTCTACCTGAAATACTAGTCCATTAAATATTTTTGTAGTCTCCCTTTTTATTTTTCGAGATCAGTATAGAAGCTTTGGAGATCACAGAGTTCTCATTAGGTATGTCAGAAGTACTGTGGTTGACAATTCTATACTGGCAAACCAACAGGGGATGGGTGATTACATCACACACCTCCTAACTGGGTAAGGATTACTTTTTAGAGTTTTTGTGGACTTCCTCAGGGTTGTATCACTTGAGAAAAACGGCTCCTTTTTAT
This sequence comes from Eucalyptus marginata, assembly GCA_014182565.1. Lineage (NCBI taxonomy): Eukaryota > Viridiplantae > Streptophyta > Magnoliopsida > Myrtales > Myrtaceae > Eucalyptus > Eucalyptus marginata. The sequence goes on from CM024593.1 coordinate 13,915,158, forward strand.
GACCAGAAATGGCCAATATTATAGTTGTTATCAACATTTTCATTACACCTTCCTAACTATTTGTTAACATCCGATGATACAAATGTGCAGATTATGCGTGCAAAGTCCTGTTCTGATCTTCATGGAGCTGTAGGGGAGGACTTCTGGCTGGCTACTTGGTGTAACAGCTCAGCGTTTGAGGGGTAAAATCCAAGCCTTTACCTAATTGAATAACCTTCCATGATTCTCTAGATATCTAAAATGTTCATCACATAGATATCTCACATGTATTTCAGGAAACAGCTTGAAGGAACGAGGATCACCCTGGTGAAAATGTATGCTGTTTTACCTGGGCAACATATGAGATTAGAACTTTAACTTCTCTTTTCTTGTCTTTCTGATAGTGATTTTTTTTTTTTTTTTTTTTTTTTTTCATTTTGGTCCTTTTATTTGCTTACAGAGCTGAACGGGGATATGACTTTGCAATCAGAACACCTTGCACACCTGCAAGATGGGATGAATTTGAGACAGAGATGAAAATGGCTTGGGAAGTATGTCTCTTTTGGTGGTTTCTCTTTCTTTTTCCTTTTTTTGTTGGGGAAAGAGGGGGGGGGGGGAGGAGCATTGATTGTCTCATTGCTGGCTGGCGTGCCTTTGTTGATCATTTTCATATGCATCTCAAATTTCTATCGAAGCAAAGTTGGCCCTGTAGGCGAGTATGTATGTGATGCATGTTACAATAATGGATAACGGATGCCCCCTTAATCCATGCAATCTCTACAACTTTCATCTTTTGTTGGGTCGCCTGTATATGAGTTCCTATAATCATTCATCTTCAATGGATCTTTAGATGCTTTTATTATGCTTCCTAACTAGATTCTATCATGAAGATTATTTTTGGTGGCCAATAAAATAAATTGCTAGAGCATCATTCCTATGCCTTCTATCTTAGGTGCTGAGTTTGTCTTTGGACGACATAGGGTTTTTGTACTGGAGGTGATATACATCTTACGATACCTCCACTGTTTCTATTCATCAGTATTGGTGCATGTGATATAATGATGACTTGTAGGCTGCTGAAACTAGATTCTTCAGTCTAGTTTTCCATTTTATTGATTCCCCCAAGTCATCTACGCTCATGGCATAGTCTCTCCCTGTAAATTTTCTCTTAATTTATGGAAATTCCTCCTGTATCATTTTCCTACTTCAACTGACTTTCGGTCATGCATTTGCAGAACATATGCAGTCTGTACTGCAGTGAAACATACGGCTCTACTGATTTTGATGCACTAGAGAAAGTCAGGCATGCCATTTTAAGAATGACCTATTACTGGTACAACAATCTGACTTAACGACTCTTTTGCTTAAAATGGTACAATTTACTTCTCCACGTGTAAATGCAAGTTGTTTTGCAGGTATAATTTCATGCCGCTGGCAAGAGGGACAGCTGCTGTTGGGTTTGTGGTCATGTTGGGGATTCTTCTTGCGGCCAATATGGAGTTCACCGGGAACATACCAAAGGGTGTACAGGTGGATTGGGAAGCCATTCTGAATTTCGATCCGAATTCTTTTGTGGATTCTGTCAAAACTTGGTTATGCCCATCTCTGAAGGTGACTACATCTTGGAAAGATTATCCAGATGTATCTTCAACCTTTGCAACCACCGGATCGGTTGTTGCTGCTCTGAGCTCTTACGAGAATTAAGCACCCTCAATTTATTCGGTAGGTAAGGAATTTCATAAGAGTCTCACTCCTTTCTCCAATGCTTGCCTTCTTTTGGCCTCCAGCTTTTCATTACTTTGCTAAGCTAAATCTACATTCCCTGTATGTGCAGAACGGAGCTCTCTCTCTCTCGTTCTGCCGATGCAGTGTTGTTGTAATGCTATTGCTTGTTATTTGACTGTCAAATTTTATAGCAAGATCCTTGCAACTGTATGTTTATTCTCTTATAGATTGAACCATGTAACAAATGTACTTATTATCTTAGCTTGTCGGGCATTCTCATAGATTCATCTCAACTCCTACTGTTTCTCCCTGCGTACTGGAGTTTTCATAACTCATCGGGATTATGTGATGAAAATTTTAATTGCCGATTGTTTTCTGTGTTTTTCTAGATTGTGAAATATTGGACAGTTAAAATTTTCATTCATCGTGCGAGTGGGTCCTTCTAATTTGATTCCTATTAAGATCTTAGTTCCAGAACTCTTAAATATCCAATCAAAACCTTTTGAACTTCCCTAAATTTGTGTTATCAATAATTCCATCGATTTTGCTGACGTGGTGAAAATTTTTAGAGTGCACTGCCACATCAGCAGAAAGCATAAGGAAATGTCTTAGGTAGAGAGTCTAAAAGAACAGCAAGAGACAAGGCTGCTTTGCATCGCGAGGGCTAGCGACACTCGCCAGAAGCACAAGCAATGGGCGAGTCAGAGAGCTTCTCTGAGCCTCGGTAGGTGGCGGCTGCCTCGTCCCATATTTCTGAGCTAATTCCTTGCTGTTCTTTTCCACCATCTCGTTACTCGAACGAGTGAAACTTGTTGGTTAATGTCTGGCATGAAAATAAAGGAGCTAACCTGGTGTAAAAAACTTAGCGATGAGTTATAGAGCTACTCGTACTTATGAACAAGCAATATATTTGTACGAACCTTGAGTCTGCATTTGTATGACTAGCTGCTTCGCGTCATGTTTGTACTGTGGAGACCCAACTGGTGGGTCGGGTCAGGTCAAATATAGTTCGATCAAGATAGATCCATTTCATATGTAATGGAAATTTGATCCGATTAATGTTGCTAAAATACTTACATATTGGATCTAATTTATGAAAACTCATATCCAAGAGTTTAGAGGAATGCAAGATTGAGTGAGGGCGAGAGAGAATGAGAAAATAGTGATAGAGGTAGGTTGGGTTTAAAAAATTTGTAAATATATTTATGATTATTTATGATCTATTTTATGACTAATTTGACACTCATATTGTGTTTAAATATATTTATGATCATTTATTGAATATAATTAATTCATATAACAACTCAATCCATCATATATAAGAAATGAATTAGTGATCCATTTTGGTAGGTTTAGTATTGTATTGTGTTGCATCATGTTTGTTCGTACTGTGAGATGTTATGATTTGGTAATATATGTTTCAAAACTGTAACATCTCGAAACTAAGTGGAGTGACTTTTTGAAATAATATGCATGAAAATGTCGCCATGTCAAAAATCTTATTAAATCGCGACTCCCTCTTACGCAATCGGAGCTGTAATGGGAAAGCTGTGCTGCACGAACAACAATTCGTTGTCATTTTCTTTGTTCGTTTTTCTGTTTGTAGTGTGAGAGTATTTGAATGTTAAATCATTCCTCGGACATAAATCAAATGTAATAGGTGAATTGGTATACTATTTATATGTCACCAAAGAGGAATTAGTGTAATGCCTAAGCTCTCAATACGTTTCTAACACTCACAATATATCTAGGCTCTTAAGATGTCCCCAATTCAATCAAAATGTGCTCTAATGTAAGGAAAACTCTGACCTTACATGTCAAGAATATGTCTCGAGTTTGATTCACGAAGAAAACTCAATTCGAGTAAACATTTCAAATCCAAGCAGGACTTGTGGCTTGATGATACTTGAACAACCAAGATATGGTCAGAATGACTTTTTGCGTTAGGAGTCTAAATTATGCAAGTTTCATAATTTGAGTTAGCTGAATGAGTTTCCTATTTTGGATCCAAGCATCACATATAAAGGTGGGTGCTGGTTTGGGCGCATCAGAGAGTATAAGAGCTTTCGATTGTAATAATCGATCGTGCATCGTTTCCGGAAATACATAGTGAAGGAACTGCAATTATTAAAGCCAATAAATCTTGTGGTAAATTTTGTAAATTCGTTGTGATATTATTTCATGAGAAACTGTGAAAGTTAATAGGTGTAATAATGAGCTGAAAAACACGGGGAATATTTGAGAGATTGATTTTAATGGTGATATTCTTTGTATAGCTTGATTTATATTTAAATTACCATACTGCTCTCTCGTGGAGTAAGTCACACTGACCGTCCAATTTATTTTTTTAATAACGTTTATTCTATTCTTCCATTACCCTTTTTCCCCGTAAGCATTACATGATATAAGGTGACTAAAGTTGAGGAATTGAAAGAACATACTCAAGTGCTCGAGGACTCCGTGGAACAAGTTCTGGCATTTGTAAAAGCCATTCTTTGGGAGTTGGTATGATGGACTGTTTTAGTTACCCTTCAACTCTTAATTCAGCAGATTCCCATCTATTGGTAAATGATTTTAAAGAACACCAATTGTCTAATTTCCTCAGAAAATGGTTTAGAAATTTCTACACATTGGCCTGGAAATTACGCTGCTGCTATGGGTGAAACCGCTCTCGAGTAACTCTAACTCAGTTCGATGATTGCTCGAGGTCGACTCAAGGTTCGGGTACCCTAATTTCAAGCTGAGCTCAAGCTCCAGCTACTTGGATATCTTTTCGAGTTGAGCTCAGACTCATTAATATTTGGTTAGAGCTCAAGCAGGAAAGCTGGCACTTGAGTCAAGTTTGGAGCATCGAATATGCTTTTAGAGAGGAACCTGAGCTTTACAATGTATCTACTCGACTTAGTTGGATCGTCCAAAGAAAAACTTTATTAGGTAGGATGTTTTGTGGCAGTGTTGATCACGTCACCTTGAAATTAGTATGTTGGGTTAGGTATGACACCTAATTCATCACAATCTAACTTGCAATTTAAAAACAATATCCGTTGTAATGCATTGACATTTTATCCAACTTTTTAGATTTTATTGTCATGATTTGAGAAAAGAAGGAGACAAATGGGTCATCGGTCGGTTCGTCTTTGTACCAACTTGCCCACAACCCCACTTTGATTAATTAAACCTTGAAATTAGTGGGAGTCTTCAGCCGCATGAAGATAAGACAAAGTTTGAGTTTAGAAGTCAATTTAATCTTCTCTTTGAGAGTGGTAAACCATTCGTCCTCGTTGCTTTCCGTTTCTTGACTCTCTTATTCTACTATTGACAAGATCTAGTAGCAAAAGCACTTAAGTAGGAAGCATTCGAATTGTCGTGATGCAAATGGCACTCTATGTAATCGACCGCATCTCAAGTAGGAGGCAGTCCAGCGAGGCCGTGCGCGCCTGTTTAAGAGTTTTCCTATGCCAAAGATTGATTAATTTGGTGGTCTTGACGTGCTTCTCAATTGTAAAACGTTTTGCAATCGATAAACGGCAACCCCCAAAACAACGCAAGGTTTACATGTGCAATCCATTAACAAACTATATAATCAACGACATGTTCCCTAAATGTGTAATTCAATGAGGGAAGGCATTTCGCTTGCTCAAAGCCAAAGAATGGCAAGAAGTAGGGGTGTGCATGGTCCGGGCGGGCGGTTCCCAACCTAGAACTGGGACGCCCGCTAAGGACCGGTTCGGAACCGGGATCCACCCGTTTGTTGCATGGATCCACCCGGGAACCGGACCGTCGGTCCGGTCCGGTTCCCGGGTGGATCCATGGAACCGATCTTGACGCGAAACAATTTTGGTTTTCAACATAGAACGATTACGTGACATCAAAGCAAGCCAAAGAAAGAAAAACCAAATTTAAGTATGTGGAGATGTGGACGGCGAGAGAAGTAAACGCAGCGAAATGGCAATAGGATTAGGAGCTGAAGACGAAGGGAGTGAGATGAGATCTAGGGTTTCTTTTAGCAATTTTTTTTTAATATTAAAAAGGTTCCGGTCCGGTCCGGGTGGGCGGGCGGGCGGATCCGCCCATGGAACCGGGAACCGGACCGGTACCCACCGGTTCCCATAAATTGGAACCGGGAACCGGACCATTTCCCTCAAGAACCGCCGGTTCCGGGCGGTTCCGGTCCGGTTCCGGGCGGTCCGGGCGGTTCCCGGGTATTTTGCACACCCCTAGCAAGAAGTAGCTTTGGAAACTGATGCTGCTGCAATCTCTAAAGCCATCAATGGCTGTAAGATTAAGCAAATTGTGGCTGACGTGAGAGAACTAATGGGAAAAAGGACATGTGCTTTGAATTCATTCCTTATTTTAATTAGAAGTTATGCGATCCGTGAATTTTCAAAATAATAAATCTTTATTTCTGAACTTTTAATTCTTACATAATATTTTTCTAAACTTTCATTTTATTGGAACTGTCGACCCTCCATTTATTTTCTATTTGCAAAGTGCTTATCATGTGATTTTTCAAGGGTAAAGTTATCATTTCTTTTTTATTTTTTTAGTCAAACCACTCTTTTGCCAACAAATATACTAAAACAAATTATAATTCATAAAACTAGTACATGAAATAAATAAAAAAATGGTAATAGTAATTAGAAAAGTGCAAGGACATGTTAATCAAAATAACAACGTTTCATAATATTGTAGAGTGTCTGAGTTTGGAATTTTATTTTCAATAAATCCTTCATAAGTTAGCCTTTAAAAGGATCATGACGGTTGGCATGGCATAATTACGAATTCTTCTAATTTTCGGGATAATACAACACAATGTAGTCAAACGGGAAAAAAAAAAAATGAAAACAAGGCTAATTAAGAGATGCTTAAAGTACTAGGAAAATACCGACCAAAAAAAAAAAAAAGTACTAGGAAAATAAATATATACAAAAATCAACTTGATTTATCTATAGAAGTAATTTACAGGATGTAGGTGAGGGGAACCACTTCGGTAACTATGACCAGAAATGTCAACTTCGTGAGGGTTGGTGGTTTCTTCATTAGAAAATACAGAACAAGATATATAAAATTAGAATAAAAAATTTAATTATAATCAAATAAAGAACAAAGATCACAAGAAAATTATTATTGGAAATTATTATTATTATTATTATTATTATTATTATTATTATTATTATTATTATTATTATTATTAATTTTTGTAAAAACATGTGTAAAGATCCTTACATTTTTTTTTTCACTTTTAGGTACCTATTATAAGTTTTTGATTTATTTTAAGGGAAAAGACAACCAAAAACCAAAAACTTTGCCCAAAATGACAAATTTACCCCAAACTTTTTTTTGTGACGTGAAAATTCCCAAACTTTTCAAACCGCGACACATTTACCCCATCAATGACATTTTTGTCTTATTTTTTCTGTTTTTCCTGTTTCTTATTTTTTTCTTCTTCTTCTTCCCTCCACCGGCCATGGCAAATTGACGGAGGGAAGCCGGCGTTTGGCGAGGGCCTCCCTCGCTAGATTTGAGAGAGGGCGTGAGGGAGGCCCTCGCCGACCCAGCCGAGGGCCACCCTCGCCCGACACTAGCGAGGGCAGCCCTAGCCAACCCAGGTGGGGGGACCCTTGCCCGACGTCAACAAGGCCAACTCTCGTCGGACGCCGGCTTCCCTCCACCAGCTCCGCCATAGCTGGCGGAGGGAAGAAAGATGAAAAAAAAAAAATTTAAAAATAAAAAGACCAAAAATGCTCTATAGTTTAGAGTAAATGTGTCACTTTGAGCAAAAGTTTAGGATTTTTCGTGGTTTGTTCCCTTATTTTAACTCATTAGGAGGTAAAAGAGTAATTTGGCTAAAAATATAAAGAGAAATAACAATTTTCATTATTCAAAAATCACATATTAGGCTCGTACAAATGGAATTATAGATGGAGAGGCAAACATGTACCATCTTGAAAGTAATGAGAGGGATTTTGTATAATCTCCCATCCTTTTTAATATATATAGAAGTTCGCCGTGACGAATTGAGAAGAGATTGATGCATACAATTCGTGCTCGTCATCCATATACAAGCAGTGTTTCCACTTAGGTCCTCAATAGACTGAAACAGGACACTGTCCCAATGGTAAGGACGTAATATTCTAGCACACGGCCTCGAGGTTTAGCCATCCAGAATCATCAAGTCAACGAAGGACAAAATTGAACAGTCATCTTTCCGCGATGGCACCGGAGAAAAACTTCGTTCCATTCGGGTTCGTGTGTCGTGAATTTTGGTGCGTTGCAAGATCACCATCTTCTTCATTTCTACGTAAAACCTCCAAATCCATCACATGAGAAGTCCCCTATCTTTTGCTGGTGCCCGATGCTTTGTCCTCACTCCCCCTTCTAGCTTTCTTCCTCTGCTCCACCCTGCCACCAACCAAAACACATCCATTGATTTCTTAGGCCCAGAATAATATAAATATATTTATACACACACCGAGAAAATGAGGAAATCTATATTTTTACAAGGGCTCGATCGAATAGAATCGTACGAGAATTTGTATTTTTTAATGGGACCGTAAATTCTCGGAGAAAATAAACGGTTAATTTCGGAGGAGAAATGCTGAACTCACGGAGTTTATCTTCGTTGGTCATCAGCATGTCGTCGGCTCGATCCGATTCGACGCCGCACTTCCTCGCTTGATGCTCGCTCCTACACGTCGCGGCCTTCTTCTTCTTCGTCCCCGTCCCCGTCCCCGACCTCCTCGTCTTCTTGCTCGCCACGCGTGCGAATAGCCATGTAGCGTTCATCTGCTTGTTGAGCATCCGCGTCGCGTAGTAGGGGATCCTGTTCTTGGCCGGAGCGCCGGGACGCTCGCCGCCCATCCGGACCTGGATGAACGCCAGGCAGTCCGTCAAGCTCTCCCTCCCCGACCCCCGCATGTCGTACGCCTGCGACCGCCTCCACAGGCTCTTCCCGTGCGGCCTCGCCGCGCCGGACAAGCACAGCGCCCTCGTGGCGTCGCCGATCGCCTTCTCCGGGTCCCTCATCAGCAGGTGGCACTGCGCCCTGTTGCTGTGGATCACGATCCTCTGCTTCCTCATCTTCAGCAGGCACAAGTCCAATGCCCTGGTGTAGGCCACTGCGGCTTTCTTGATCTCCCCGCACCAGAAGCTCTCGTTCCCTTCCCTCTTCAGCGCCCCCACCATGGCCTTCCTCTCTCTAACCTCCTCCTCCGGCATCAGCCTCTCCCTCCTCCTCCTCGCCACCTTCAGGTCCCACGTCTCCTCCAGTGCCCTCTGCGACCTCTCGCTCTCCAGCTTCGAATCCCCGTACTTGAACTTGTGGTAATCTTGCAGCACCGCCCGCGTGATCCTCTCTCCGACCCTCTTTCCGTCTCCCCGGCTGCCGCCATCCAGCTCGACCAAGTCGGCGAGAACCGCCGCCGACATGTCCAGGACGCGGTGCCTCGTGTCCGGGTCTCGAAGGAGCAGCAGGAGGCCGTCGATGGCCGTGTACTGGCAATCGTCCGACGACCTGGAGAGATTGCAGAGGCACTCGATGACCTGTCTTGAACTCGCGATGCTCGACCTTCCGATTTTGGACTGGCATAGAGTCCGGATGAGCCCTATCGCACCGGGCGACGACGAGTGTCGATTGCCCAACCCGCCCCACATCCCGCAGAGTCTTCTCAGAAACTCTCTCTCGCACATCAAGTCGAGACCTTTGCTTTTGCTTGCGAAGCAATTGAGTAGATAAAGAGACCAGCACTGAAGCTGGCTCGCCCATTCCTCCGCCCTCGCGTCCTCGGTTTCCTTCCCTCCGATCCCCCTCGTCACCAGGTCGACGTGGTACCTCTCTCTGCCGCCGCGGCTCATGCTGATGAACTCGTCGTAGACCACCTCCAGGCAATTGCACGCAATCTCCATGGCGAGCCCCACGATTTCTCTCTCGAACTCGAGCAGGGCTTCGAACGCCTCGTCGTGGCTGGCTAAGTGGCCCAGCGCCCGGACGGCAACTCTCTGCTCGACCCAACTCATCTTCCCTCTCATGAGCTCCATGAGGCCCGGGACGACCCCAGACTTCACGGCCTTCTCCGCGAGCCGAGCCTTGTTCATGACGTACGAACCGACGACGTGAGCGGCATAATAAGGGACGTACAAGTTCTGATCTCTACGGCGCCACTCCTTGTCGTGGACGCCTCGGAGGATCAATCTGGCCAAGCAGTCGAACAGGCCGAGGGACGGGAACTCCTGGTTGTCGGGCTGAGCCATCGCCACGTTCCAGAGGCCACTGAGGACGAGGACGGTTTGAGGGTCGTCATCGAGGGGGATTTGTTTGAAGCAAGCGGCGATCCTGGCTCGCCGGAGAGATGGGTCAGGCTCGTTCATGACGCAGAAGAAGCAGGACCGGTTCTTGCATGGCGGGTCGTTGCCGTGGTCGTCATCGGTGACTGGTTGGGGGTCTTGTCGAGTGCGGCGGCGCCGGCTCGGTGGTCCGCCTCCATACACACGGTGCTTCAAAGGCGGAGTGGACCGAAAACTTCTGGCATATATAGGTGAAGTAGAAACCTGCTGAATCTGAACAGAAGAAGCAATGATATGACGATCCTCTTTAGTGAGTACCCACAAAAAATTAACATTTAGTCGAGCACTTTCTTCTACTGACGGGCCACCAAAATTAGCCGAAAAAGATCGGGGCGATCCAATTGTCGTACTTGTAGCCAATACAAGTGGCATAAGGCACCATGGTTTATGTGCTTTTTGAAAATGTGCAATCACTTCTTCTTCCCTTCTTTTTTTTTCCGGAATTGGTCCTTGCCTTAAAAAATGTAAACGAAAATGCTGATGCGTCGGTTAGATTACCGACAAAGATGAATGTATCACACCATGTGGCTTTTGAAAAACTTCTAAAAAAGAAAATGAAACTAGATATATGTTCATGAAATATTCAAAAAGAAGAGGGGAAATTTTGAAAAAAAAAAAGGAACAGTAAAAGAGAAGGACAACGGACGGACGGAGCATGGCGATGCCCAGTGATGGGGAGACCGAACGGGTCGCTAGGACTGGAATGGTGCGAGCGACCTTACAACCACCACAACTCTCTCTCTCTCTCTCTCTCTCTCTACATATACTTATGTATGTATGTATGTATGTATGTATGCATGCATGCATGCGCATGGTGTGCACGTTGTGTGCTTGGATTAGAGGGAGGAGCGGCTCTTACAGATGCCTAAGCGGCGCCGCCCTTACTACCTCTCTCTCTCTCTCTCCCCCTCCCGGTTTGAGGTACTTTAATTTTTTTAAAAATTAATCTAATCAGCGAAAGAAATCAATATCATCACTAGTTTGTCCGGTTAATATTGAGGCGATGATAATATCGTAAAATAATATATCAATATACCTTTCTAAATCTTTACGTACTAACTTGTGATTTATTATCTTGATGTTGGAAATTGATGGAAGACTCGCACTATGTACCAATCATTCCGAATTATTAAACATAACTAAATCGCTTGCACGATGTACTTCGCCACAAATAATGGAGAAAGACTAGACTTCGTGAACTTCTTGATTAACTATGTGGAGGCGTGTTTTGAAGAATCCGATAGAAGAATACATTAAATTCAAACTTGAACCTGAGCTAATCATGAACTGCCTAACAAAGAAAACCATTGAATATCATCTTGTCACATTGAGCACTAAATAAAATTAATAAATTAGCCTTCCATGGAATGCGTCAGCCCTAGAAAAGCTTCAAAGTACAGCTTTTAACTTGAGCAACCAAAAACAGATGGTGGCATAGCCTTCAACCAAAAGGGAAGACTGCTCAATGTCATGATGCCACCACACTCTCCCTTTCACTCCTACCTCCTCCCCTTTTAATCCCTTCAAGGTCAAGGCACAACAAGATGTGGTCCCTCAAAATCAACCCAAATATTGGCCCTTCTTGTTCAAACTAACCCATTAAATTAATCACTCTATGTGATTTTAAATATGCTATGGAGTCATCAAAAGTACCACTGTATTAATTGTTAAATTTGTGTGATTGTACAGCAGATGCGTTACATCTATTCTTCTTCTAGAAAGCGATTAAATTGATGGGATTGTCTTAATATATATTGCTATTAGATTTTTTGAACCTTTGTCGATTGTTCTGAAATTTTAAACTGTTTAATGAATATGGATTTTAATACTTAAATATCTCAACATTCTCTTCTCACGTATATGTTCTTCCGGCCTAAGAAGAAAAGAGTTTTGAAAAAATTTAAATCCAGGACCTCCTACTTTCTAATACCAATGCCAATTCTTCCGAAACATAACTTTTAGATAGACAAAAGTGTTCGCCGATTGAGATGTACTTGAGGCGAATTATTTTCCTTCGGAGCCCATAATAAAGAATCTTCAAAATTAAAGCCTAGAAAGAGATTCATCTTGAGAGTGAAAAAGTGATTAAAAGTCCCCCCCGTTAGGGCCAATAAAATACAGCTTTTGGGCTGGTCTCAAGACAATGCGGCTACACGAGAAAAGCTTGATTTTGATAATCTATTTAAGTGGGATGGGAACTGGTTTAATAATTGGCGCAGTTGCCTCGAGAGAAAAAGTCGGATCCAATTTGAAAGTAAGTCTTTGTACGAGGGTTATGATTGAAAGGTGAGTCGAGAGCAAATAGTTTGCACATAAACATCTGTCCATCACAGGATTCAAGATGCATGATGTTCTAAGCCTTTAGCTCGTTCTCGGCGTGCGAAGCTGATAGCTTTTCGACCACGTGAATCTTGGATTTGCATTGCCATTTTTCCCTATTTCTTTTGCCACAATATCCTTCTAGGGCGATTCAAACGAGAAGCGATCACGATCTCTTTTTAACTCGTTTGTTCAGTTGCCCCGCTTCACGAAATCCGTGGCGGACCCAATGACAATCTTGATGGAACGATATGTTGAAAAAAATTGAGTACGCTCGATTAAAGCCCTGGTCTCGTGGTTACTAAGTCGGCTGCTCTGCGATAAAAGATCTTTGATTTGTCGTGAAAGCGTTCATCAATGGCAATTCATTTCATTCTATCATGGTATTGACCTTCTTTTGATCGATTAAACCACGTAAAAGTGAACGGAAAAATTGAGGAAAGTGGCTGTGCAGTCATCGTCAAGGAGCAAGGTTCCGGCAATTGTTGGCAACCCCTCGGTTGCCCGGAGGAGAGGGTAACGCGGCCTCTCTCGTATAAAGGCAAGGGTCATGTGTTAGGACAAGTATGGAGCAACCCTCACCGTTCATAACTTAAGGTTGCGCGATCCTCATTTCACTGATAATGCTTCATCAACAATGGAGGAACTGCCGCCGCCGCCGCCAAGCCGGATGGACAGGCACGACAATAGAATGCCGGAGACTTTCCGACGGTCGAAGCCAACCGATTTACTGGCTGTTTAGTTCGCGCAGACTTTCCACTGTTTCCACATAGGTTAATGACATTCTGTTAGCATCAAGCCAGATGCCACGTTATAATCATATACCGTCACGCAAGGTCATTTTACTGTCATCATATATGACAGCATCGAATCGTCCTACATCTCATGCTTATGTTTCGAAATTACGACCCGTGCAAACATGTCAAGTCCTGTTCTTTACGTATGGTCGTGTCGTCAACCATTAGACACGTGTCACCGAACGGTGTAATGAGCGGCGTTTTGTTTTGATACGAAGTAAAAGAATGTGTTCTAACGTAAAACAATTTCGTGACGATTGAAAAGGGCTCGATGAAAGGAATGTGTTACGGAAGAGTGGTAATTTTTCCACCCACGCAATCAAGCCTTTCGAAAGTTAGAGTCGCTAGGACCAACCCGACTGCGACATCGGAGCTCATGCTCTTGGCAACCTTTCTTAGTTCTCACCAGATTTCAACTGTTTGGGCCGAAGCACTGATTTGATTCGTGGAAACATGTAGGATTCGATAGGTAAAATATATAATTATTCCATTTGTTTTACGGAAAATGAAAGATTTGAAATAAAGTTCTAAAAATAACCGCTTAAATCGTTTGAAATAATTAGTTGACAGAAAATGTTTTCATTATCGACAACAAATTATATTTTAAATATTTTGATGGATGATGAAAACATTTTTCGCTCATTCATTTTTATAAGCAATACAAACAATTGTTTTTAGGAATATGTTTTTTACATCATTCATTTTCCGCAAAGCAAACATAACCGATAAAATTAATGTTGCTCCAATACCATGTAATAGTAGGACAAATGTGGCTTTTGATGCCAAAATGATGTGGGACCGAATTTCACTTAATGAAATTAGTTTGAGAACCATAGAAAGGTTAGCAAAATAGAGTAACAAGAAAGGAAAGATTACCAGAGATTCAGAACGGAAAGATAAGGAGACGTGAACTCTTGGTTAAAATTCAGTAATCTCAATTTGATTCATAGTTAACGTCTAATGAAAGACTTATATGATGCCGCTATTTAGAGCATCACCGATATATTGAGGTACCTCATGTGATAAACACCAAAAAAAAAAAAAAAACACACACACACACACACACATTATCGACTAGGAGGATCCTAACAAGAGAGATCGAAATTTAGATGTTAAAGAAAAAGTCAACTTCAGCATTTTGTACGGACGTCCTTTCGTGGAAGTCGAATAACTCATACTTCTATATACGCCATTTCATTTCCAAGCATTTGAAAGATAATTGAAATGAGATATTCAACTCGACTTACTATAGACAAAGACATATTAGTCCATTGACAAATGACAATGTGATCAACTATTATTAGGGTCGGACATATTTGCAATTGGATTTCCACGAACTGTTCGCATTTTCTTCGTTGCTCTAGTCAAGGAGACCAATGGTTGAGTAGGGGCTAGGAATTAGTCCCGGCAAGGCAGCGGCTAGTCCCTCGCCGGCAGCCACGGGAGCCAGAGTTGACGGAAGCGACTTGGAGCGACTCCTTATAGTTCATAATCCAGTGGATTCTACTGGGTTTTTGGACTTGGGCCGCCCATGATGGGCTCGATCCAAGCCCAACCCACAAGTCTTCAAAGTTCCAATGGTGGGAACAGCTACAAAAAGAGAAAACAACTACTCTTCTTGCTCAACCCACAATGCACGTATAACACTGGGCTGGTTTAACATGGACACGTCCCTCCCACTGGCGGGGTTTGCCAATCTAGAGGCATATGGTTCAAGGGCATAATTTCCTAGGATTTTTAGTCAATCCTAGGTTCTGGGTCTATATGTATCATTGATTCGCTTTCTAAACAAGTGGGGAGTTACCATCAATCTCTTTAGATAAGTCCTAGACCGATAGGAGATTTTATCAGCCAAGCTAAGCTACTAGCCTATCGTGAAAACTAAAGTTCTAAGGTACGTGGGCTTGGTTACATGTGGGGAAGGTTTAACACCTCCACACACTCTTTCGATACTACAATTTTTATTGAGTAAGCCTCAATTATAATTCATTATTGTTTTCCTTAGCAAAATGCATGATTTTGGGTTTTAAAACCAAATGCTGCCGAGCTTGTTATTTGGTACCGCTATTGATTAAGCCTTAGTATATTTCAGAAAATCAATGCTTGACGATGTATGCATGCAAAACATTCATAGTGACCACAACGAAGATATCGCATAATGATGACATGTAGGCATAAAATATAAATCATAACTATGACATACAACATGATAACATGATGACAACACAAAATTATATAGATGCCATGACAATGATAAGATAAGGTGCATGGCATTGTGATGACATAACAACGCAAATGACATGACGATTACATGGCAAAACATTGCAAAACACATGACATGATGACTGGAAAAAGTACCAAAAAAAAAATCCTAAACTTATTTTATGGATACTAATTCAGTCATAAACCTTTTAATTGAATAGCTTTAATCTTAAACATTTTACGCTGGTATCAATTCATTTAGTCATTCTTAATCGGAAAAGGTTGATATGGATTCTAAGTTAGAGTCGGCTGGTGTTGACATGGACACAAGAGTGTGAAACAATGCCGTGTCCCTTAAAAAAAAAAAAAAAAAAACTTGTTTTGCTCCTAGAATTCGTCATTTTCTTCTTCCTAAAACAAAAGATGATCTTCGCCCAAACCAATTGTCCCTCCCTTAGCTCCGATCATTCCTTCACCTCGGCTCCCTTCTGCCTTTACACCATTACCTCTCTAAGCCAAAATGAAGGTTCAATCTCTTTTCGCTAGGCATGGTCTCTAATCACAAATACTTGGGAGTTTTGATCAATCGTTCGCAATTTCTTTTGCTTGTGTGCTTTTGCAGTTCAACATCACCAACCCTACCACTAGCTGCTAGAAGAAGCTTGAGATCAACAATGACCAGAAATTGTTAGTTCTCTCTCTTTGCTCTTTCTTGTGCTCATTTGGTTTAACCATGTCGTCCAAATATGAGTTAGTTCTCGATTTCATTTGATGTTTTCCGAACGACGTCGTGAGGTGCTCCGAACGAGCTAGAGACTTTCCTTTTCATTGAATTCACTTACATGGTTTGGCAATGAATAGAAGTGTGTGATGTCATGTTCTATTGTGGGGATTTTTTTTTTTTTTGAGCTATCATTTATGCTCATTGTTTTGTTTGTTAAGATATTCTGCTATTGATGTTGGGAGTGTGTTCGGTGCATTAAGTTTTTTCGTTTGTCTCGTGGTTTTCACGGGGTGATCACCAATAGCCTATGGGACAATTGGGATATGTCCGGTTTGCCTTTTTCACAAAGCAAGTTTATCTATAAATGGAGAGAGGCTATTTGGGGAGGGGGTAATAAATGCTAAAGCTTGAGTAGATTTTTCACTTGTTTCCTACTTGATAAACAAAACACACTATTTTTATTGTGCATTAGTATATTTACTTTGCCCTTTTCTACAGGCACTTCTTTATTTAGATTATCCATCAATTTATGTAAGCCGAAGATTCCTATCTCCGCTAGTAAGGCCACTGCTTCAAAATTGACACCCCCTCGTCACGTAGGGTACTCTACGGTTTAGTCATAATCATCAAGCTCAAACCTATCAGTGAACCCAATTGGTCAGTTGAAGCCTCGAAGTGGCCTGACGAGATCACCGTCAAACCCTGAATGCTAGACTACATAGTCATGAAAGACCCAGTCATCCAAGCCTTCCTTGGCCCATCCTGTGGAGTTATATCCACGTTAAGTAATATCGTTCTCTACATCAACCACATTAGTAATTGACACATCTAGTAACATCGGCAAGCCATGACAAAGAGGGAATGAGTCATCCATACCTACAAGTTTGAAAAACAACAAAGTGAGTCGAAGACTCGATAGATAAAATCAATAATCCTTAGATAAAAGGACGTCTTATTGTTGAACCTAACATGTGAGTATCACTCGCACTAATGCATCGATGGCAAATCAATAGCAACACAATTACAATAACCTAACTATAAGCATGTGAACAATTTCGGCTTACTAGCAACGCACGAGTTACCTTTAGCTTACTAAACAAACATACATATAATATAGGAACATGCACAAAGAGGTTCATTAACCATCTCAAATAGTTCTTCCCGTACTCTTAGGGGGCATCTAGCCTCAAATTGGGCATCATGCACTTGGCGACAACCTAATTAACGACCCTTCCTTAAGGGACCTACCGTTTCCCTTACGAGGCATTGCCCACTCCCGGTGGCATCCCGAAACTCTTCTCGGGGCATCCCGTTGATGTGACTAATGAGGCATCGTTGCCATCTCAAATTGCAACAGGTCTTATCTTTCATTTATGTGACCACACATCATACATCACACAAGCATGTTCATTATCTTTTAATATTAGCCTATGTAAGCAAGTCCCATGGGTGTGCTCATGCGCACAAATGCGTGCGTGTGTGGAATGGCCTATAACAACATAACTATAACTATAGTAATATGCCAAGCACAGCACGTGACTTACGGCTCGTACTAACACGCCTCAATGTCAATCCAAGGCCAAGTGAGATCCTTCCATGATCTGAGGTGTGATTGTGACTTATACATACAAAGACATGAGTAAACCATACAAAACAATCATCAACATATACACAAGTAAGTAGAATAAGAATAAAACCAAGCCCGAACATCGTAGCACATTGCCCTAGCTAAAGTTTAGGGATTATACTTATAGTCAATATAAGAATTGGTTGGGTGCATGGCCGAGTGGTCGGGTCAAATGAACCAAGGGCTGGATAGTTGAATCAATCTACAATCAACTTATGATCCATCGTAAACAATCCATGGTTGAGAATAACCAATCTGTGGTCAACCCTCGGTTCACACGCGGTTGCGTCGGATTGATTGATTTGAGCTAACGCACGGTTGCATAAGATTGATTTATGGTTGTCCACAGCCGGTGCGTGACCAATCAAAGTCACCCACGGCCAATGCATGACCACATGGTCGATCCATGACTATCCATGTAACAATCCATGGTGATGCGTGATCGTCTCATGACCAACCCTCATGGCCGAGCAGCCGATTTATAGCCAAATAGCTCTGTCAACTTGCGCAATCAACGGGTCGATTCACTGCCGATCCCTTAACTGATCCATGGTTGATCCTTCGATCGAATCATGGATAATCCCTCGATCGCCCTTTCCAACCGAGCCGATTGGTCCATGATCAATCCCCACTATTGTCACACTGTTCTCATGGCCATTTCTCATGGTCAATGTATAGGCCTAAATCATAGGAAGGATTGTCGACTATGGCTTGGCCTTTGTGGATAAAGATTGCTTTTGCCTCTAGAAGAGAGTTACTACATCTGCATGAGGAACATAAGTTGCTCTTTCAAGCCTATTATTTCGATGAGTTTTATAATCCTTCTTATTAGATTCATTTCTCAAGTAATCCCAAAATCATTCATTGTGACATCAAGACCGCTAATATTCTTCAAGACTCCAATTTTGTGGCAAAGGTATGACGTGCTATTGCTTAATCATTATATAGTAACATTGGTCACCTAGGTTGTTTATTGAATTCACAACCACATTATTTAGTTAGCTCCTTAATTCTTTAATTTATATCATATCTTGAAAAGCAATCTTTATCCCCTTGTATAAAGAAAATATTCAGTGGTATGTGCGTGCCACGTCATCCACTGACCTAGTGCGCACATACCACTCAAATATCGACACGTGTCATGTGGGATCCACTAAGACGCAGGAAGGGCTGGCTCGGCTTGGCTCGGCTCGTTGGCATAAGGAAAGACAAGTTCGCCCGCCCAAAAGATTTCTCCCTCCTCAATTGAAATTTCTGCAATTTTCTCTCTCTCACTTTCTCTCTCCTTGTAGGAGAACAAACAGAGAATGACGGAGACCTGCATTTCCTTCTCCGCTTCCGCTTCCGCCTTCGGCTTCGGCCGGCTCCGGCTCCTCAAAAGCCTCGCTAGTCATTTGCCTCTGGCACGTCGGAGCCTCACCAGTTGCAATCAGGTCTTGACCCCCTCCACCTCTGATTATTCCCGCGGAGATTGGGCACAAGGTTTGTGTCCGCTTCCCTCCCCCAAAGCCTCGCCGGTCATCTTCCTCTGGCACGTCAAAGCCTCACCAGTCACTATTGGGTCCCGACCCCCTCCACCTCCGACTGTTCCCGCAGAGATCGAGCACAAGGTTTGTGTTTGCCTCCGGCTCTAGCTCTGTCTCCTACCCCAAAAAGCCTTGCCGATCATTTGCCTCTGGCACGTCGAAGCCTCACCAGTCGCTGTCTGGTCCCAACCCCCTCCGCCTCTGACTATTCTCGGGGAGATCGAGCACAAGGTTTGTGCTCGCATTGGTCACTCATGCAACTTTTAGACCTCCGCCTGATTGCATCCCTTCGACGAACGCCTCATCAGCTCTAACTACGAGCTGCCGTGAGGTCTTTGGACTCTATGTCCTCGAGGTCGATGGTCGGGACCTAAGGCCTTGTGCTTCATCTCCTCCTCCGCCTCCCCAAAAGCATCACCGGTCATCTACACATCGACTCCCAAGAGCCCTACCGATTGCAGCTGGGTCCCGAGCCCCCCTCCGCCTCCTGATCGTAGCTCCATCCGAGCCCCCTCTACCTCCACCTTTGCCTTTGACCATTTCCAATGCGGAGATTGAGGAGAACCCCAACGCTTTGTTGAATTTTAGGATCTTGGACAATTTGAGGTTGAAGTTGAAGGACAATGGGATCGAGGCGCTTTTTCCCATTCAGGTCATGAGGTTTGACATCGTCCTCGATGGAACTGATTTGGTCGACCGTGCCCGCACTGGCCAGGTATGAAAACTTTTTATTGAATTCCAAAGGATTGACATGTTGATGGTCACGTGCTTAGTTGAAATATGCCAATTCACTAGCAAATTAGAGAAGTGAATGGTCTGGACGTTGCAGTAATGACAGCGTGTGATGTGGAAAATGGTCATGAAGCTGACATATATGAAAAGAGAAGCAGGTTTTATTTGCTCTATGAGTAGTGAATGGTTGATGTATGAGCTTGGTGAATGTTGTTTTAATTAATGGCACAACAAAGCAATTATGATGGAGTGTAGCACAGTGCAAATGGTTCGTGAAATGTCTTTCGTGCATTTCTAGTCTTAAGTCCCTATATTTCAGCCCCTGATTGTCATTGTAAAAGACAAATTCCGGCTGATCTTTTCAGGCATTCAAACCTATAGCTAATAATTCGACTAAAAAACCTATAGCTAAATAAATCTTCTAGTTTGTGGCAGAGTCATCTGTACATTAGTTCATTGGTGTTATTGATATATAAAAACCAAAAGTGCGTGAAGATTGTTTGGCTGCAGTTGCATTTCAAGTTTTTTAAAGATGATTGGCTACTAGGAACATGAGTTTTCGAATTGTTTCCTCATTTCTGTAGTTGATGGGTTTTAATTTTCTAGCACTGATTATCACCTTGTTCACCGTGTGAATTGTACCAAGGCAAAACTATGGCTTTTGTCTTGACCATTTTGTAATCTCTGACGAATGAGCCTGCAAAAACCTCAAGGAAGACAGGATATGGTAGGCCACCAAGTGTTTTGGTGCTTTTACCTACAAGGGAATTGGCCAAGCAGGTATTGCAACCAAGCTTATGGAAATAATCTCATCTCTTTACAGAGTTAGATACCCGACATCGTTTACTCTATTATTTTAGGTGTTTTCTAATTTTGAAGTTTATGGTGGAGCAATGGGCTTAACATCATGTTGTTTGTATGGTGGAGCTCCTTATCATGCTTAGGAGAGCCAATCGAGGAGAGGGATGATATAGTGATTGGAACACCTAGCCGTGTGAAAGTAATTCATTGAATTGGAAGCTTATTTGGTAAGTATTCACGCAAATCATTGCGGGTCCTAGGAAGTGTTGGTGAGCCTATCAATCCAAGTGCATGGAGGTACTGAGCTTTATCCTAACTTTCTAATGTAGATAATGTTTCACTAGATCCATAAACCTGTGTACATTTCTTTAGGTGGTTTTTCAATGTAGTCGGGGATTCAAGGTGCCCTACATTTGACACTTGGTGGCAAACTTAAACTGGCGGCTTCATGGTACATTTTGTTATTCATTTGGGTTTATCATGTTAGAATTTTTTACAAAGAATGCCCACAATATCCACTTAATGGTCTCGATTTAACTCCAGTGATGTTTACCTTCCCTATAGATCCACCACTACCTGGTGCCTAGCCACAGAAACCTGGATCTACTACTTTTCCTTTCTTTGGGGTTCAGGTCTCTAAACTCTTTCATTCCCTTTGAATTTTGAACAACTTAAGAGCCTTTCACAAGGTGTCTCTCTGACTAATTTCCACATTTCTTTTGTGCAACCTATCATAATGGATGAAAAAGGGGGTTGAAATTGAAGGCAAGTGTAGTGGATACCTGTGCATTAAAAGTTCTTGGCCTAGGGCATTTCGTACACTCTATGGTGATCATGAGTGATATGAAACAACATACTTCAAACCATTCCCAGGATACTATTTTACTAGTGATGGCTGCAGCAGGTTAGTTGATACAACTGTTAAATTATTGCTTGAGTTACTTACATTATGTTTGGGTTCTTACTAGGGATGTTTATACAATTCCTTAACTTGAATGATAATCTTGCGCTTATATATCTTTGGAAGGTTTAGTTATGGTTATATTTTTTGCAGCATAAGATGTACAATTTGATTTTCTTATTTTTTAATTCGCTCAACCCATTCAGGGATAAGGATGGTTACCACTAGCTTACTGGTAGAGTTGATGATGTCATCAATGTCAGGTACTACATGAATTTCTCAAGATCTTCTCTTTTGGTACCTTCATTCAAAAAAAATTTATGTGCTTTGTTGAGAAACTGTTGAAGGAGGGTGAAGTCATGTAGAATCGAACTGTTGTATGGACAACAATTGAGCTTAATTCGCATTGACTGATGCCTTTGATCTTAAGATTATGCATGTAGTATTATCATGGTCTTCAACATCGTTTAATTTCTATGTTCAAAGAAATTTGGTGTTCAAATTCATAACATTGTCTATACTTCCTGATGGTCGGATGAGCTTATGTCTTGACTATGGGCATTAATGATTGAGACTACTCACTACCTCTTTTGATGAATAACCCGTTGAGATTGACAGATGAGAGTCTACAAGCTTTGGCTCAGAATTGTTCGATGCTTGAAGAAATTATGGTATCCTCCTCCGATGGGGAGTTTCCTTCATTTTCTTCATTCACATTGAATGGTATTCTTAGTTTGGTCAAAATGTGCCCCATCCGCAAACTAGCTCTTGACCATGTAGACTCCTTCAATGATGATGGGATGGAGGCACTGTGCTCTGCTCAATATTTGGAGTTCTTGTAGTTTGTCAGATGCCAAGAGGTAAGTGATGAGGGACTGCAGCATGTTATCCACTTTCCTTCTTTGCCAACCTTGTGATTGGTAAAGTGGCTAGGAGCCACCAATGATGGCCTGAACCACTTGTGGGATCACAAAAGTTGAGTTGCTTGTGGTGGAAGATTGTCCTCAGATTTTAGAAAGGGGCCTTCAAGGTGCTGTAGAATCTGTTTCTTTTAGGCAAGACTTGTCATGGATGTATTGAAGCCATAAGGGCACCCATTCCGTCCTTGTGTCTATTGGATTTAGTAAAAATGTTTTCTTGTAGTTGTTCAATAGATTTGTATATGATTCAGAAAAATCGTGTTGTTTGTGGTTAGAGGAAAAACAATTGTGCTGTCATTAGTTGCTGGACTAGTGTTGTATGTCCATGCCAAGGCATATATGCCTTGCCTTCTTTTTTGTTGCTTAAGTAAAGCCCCTATTGATGATGTGCAGTTGAATGCTCTCTTCATTAATCCTATTCATAATTTGCTCTGGAGATTGTTTTTCACTTGCAGGAGTTCACGATTGAATATTGCTTTTTGGATTATTTCAATCAAGCCTAAAATGGTAGGGAACTCACAGCCTGAGGAAAACTTTGACACAGTGTCATGTCACCATAACATAAATGAGTGTCATATGGGCAACTTCTTGCTTTCAAATGTTCAGCTCGATATCTAACTCGGCTGATGATGATTTGCAATAGATTTTTCCCTTCTCCCGGGTCCACTAGTGAACAAACTAAAATCCAATTAAGTAGAGAACATTTTTCCACACCTAAAATGCACTGATTGTCGTTGTTGGGTGAGCTAGATTACACCATATTCCACACAAAATTTTGAGACCCACAAATACTACACAATTCAGAATGGTAGAGGAAGGCTAATGATGAAAAACCACCCTTTATCCTCAAAATGCTCTCCAAAAAGAGTGTATTGGGAAGGGTGGATAAAGACTCTTTTGTGATGAAGTTGCCAATTTATAGTGAGCCAAATGAACAAAGGACACATTGCCCGACCTTTTATGCTGTATTGGTTTCCAGAAATTCAGTAGTCGGTGACCTTTCTAATTCATGAACCTTCAATCGACAGAGCCAAAGTTAGGCTTAATCTGCTAGTAATTGATACCACTAACTCTCGAAGATGAAAGGCATCTTACTATGTACTGTAATAACAATTAAGTTGTTGAGAACCATTCTCGGAAAGCTTGCTTTCCCAGTCATAGAGCCACACCGTATAGTGGAGGAGATATAGAACTGAAACATCAAAAAAAAAAAAAAAAAAAAAATTGATGACCGCTTTTAAGAAGAATGACTTCTACCCCCTTTAGAAAAATAATTATGTCCCCATCGCAAGAATCTTGAGTGTTCTACAAGTTCTCAAAATCATGCAAGCGCAGCTGTATACAAGCAGGACATGCACACACCTAACCACATTCGCACATGAGCATGCATGCCCTATATATAGCAACAAATCAAAGCAAGGTTTACACCGATGGCCATTATCTCTCCATAAACACATGCAAAGCATTTCACTTGCTCAGTCGTTTGTCTAACAAAGAAGAGTAGCATCCGTGAAATAGCCACTGCGAATCACATAATCTGTATAACCATCTCTAGGAACGGTAACAATGAAGAAGATCACTAATAAAGGTGCCATTCAATTCTTGGGCAACAAAGAATTCTCAAAAATTGCCGCCTGTCTTGTTGGCATTACAGGTCTAAGTACATCTTCAAAAGCAACAAGAGCATCTGTATTTTGATCTTCATAGTTGATAAAGCTAAAAGGTATATAGAATAATGTAATGTGGAGCTACAATTGATGCCTAGAGCTTGAAGTTACTTACAGCCCCAATAGTAAGTTGCTCGAACTCAACAAATAATAGAAGACCTGTCACTAACACTTCAAGTTTTAGACTTCTTTGGTGCTCCCAAGTTACTAGGCTCAGGCTTCCGCTTTATCCCCAAGGAATGCTCAACCTAGAATACAGCCGAACATAAGAACTTATGAAGTATGAACCAAGGGCAGGTGCCTTAAAAGTCAGGACAAAAAGATTCCTTGGTAAAAGAAAAAAAAAAGGAGAAGAGAGAAGCCCTAAAACCATGTTGACAAACCCAGCTTGATAAAAATATCACTAAAATTGTGATGCCTAAGACCTTGCTTTTCTTCTAAAAGTCTAGTAACTTTAGTCTAAAATGCATCGGAAGCGAAGTACAAAAATCATCGATGGTGGCAAATACTCAGAAATTATTCCAAGTGGTGTTAAAAAGATAGCATGGCGGTGCCGCATACATAGAAAACCTTGCACCTGATATGCATCTTGATAATTTGCGTAAAAAATTATGGTGCAAACAAACACAGGCTAATTTCCTTTTTGCAATAAAATAAGAGTAATAGTACATCCAAACTTGGGTCGACACTGACCTTCCTATCTCCAAGCATGGGCGTTAAGCTCCCGGGATCCTTCTCAATGGTGGCAAAGCCACTTCTTGGATCACTATTTTGACTAGAAACACCCCAGAAGAAAAAATAAAAAATAAATAAATAAACAGGCACAAAGTAACAAAAATCTAACCATTATTTTATCATTCAATTACCATGGTAAATGTCATGAAGTCCAACTTACACTTATTAGATGGTGTCTAATTGTCTTCTTAGATATAAATTGTTTATCATCAATCAAGTCAAACCACTCAAATTTCTATTAAGGTGCTGCCTTTTTAAGCATAAAGATGGAGACATCTATAGGTTGGTTGATCTATAATGCATGGTCATAGGCTATGATTTTTAAGTTAACAAATTCACAAGTCTTGAAACTAGAGATTCCCCTCAAACGTCTGGGGAAATATAATCTGGAAATAGTCATCCAGGCAATGATCCATGGAGCTGTACATTAGCAAACTAAAACATCTCCTTAGCAGAGCCCAAGCCCTGAGGGATTTGGGATAAATAGAAAATCTGAAGCAGCAAAGTGAAAAGATAGTCAAGCACTTTGATCATGGAACAAGACACTCCACATTGACATCTTATAAAGTCAAGTTAATCTAAAATGCTATGTACTTACATGACAATGAATAAAGAACTAGTAACTTGATTTTTTAACACAGAAAAGCATACCCAGGCTTAACATGACCACTAAGCACAAGATAGGGTGTCTTCATTTGAGCTTGAGCTTCCCTCATCCTCTCTGCAAACAAAGAAGGCGTGTCTGAATTCTTCATCTGCCTCAACTTCAATTCTTCCTAGTATTGCTTCATGCGCTTCTCTTGCTTCATTTTGCCAGGCCCTTTTCCATGAAATTTATGGGAAAGCAATCGGAAAGCTTTCTTTGGGGTTAAGTGTTGCAAAACATGCAAAACATTAAAAACATCAAAGTAATGAATTGGCGTTTCTTTGTCAGACGCAAAAGAAATTATAATGGAGAATTTAGTATTACAATGCTATTTTATGATTAATATCTTTTTTTCATTAAAAACTTACTATTCGGCCAAATTCATCCGTCCTTTCAATGCGGATCTCTTTCTATCCATCATCTACAATGCCTATGAGCTTGCTTTTCTTCTTATCCATATTTCTACCACCCCACTCAATAGTTTCTTTAAGTGTTCCCCATTCCTTGAGCAGCTTTAGGGCACCCGACAACCCTTTCCCCACTGCAGCTTCATGAATTGTCTCATCCGGAACAACTTCCTTCTCATCCTCATGAACAGGACCTTCATCATTACCAAATTCTTTAAATTTTGTCCAGCCTCTGGGCTCATCTTTTACTTCATTATCAGATGTTATCGGTGCTTCGTCTTCATCCATGAAGACATCTTCTGTGTCAGGCTTACGAGAAATTGGAACGAGGGGTAATGGCACAATTTCAGTAACTCACTTGATAAGAAAATAACATCACATATTCTTTCAGACACCAAATACCATATCAAGCAATTGATGGTTATAACACCAATTTGAAGAGGAAGTAATTTCAATTACATGAATGAAATCTCAAAATTGCAATGCAAGCCCAATATGCATGTCCCTCTCCCCTTCTCAGTAGAACCAACAGCATTCTTAGCCAACATATATCCTGAAAACTAATGGTGGTTTTAAAAGTAAGCAACTACAATATGGCCAAAACAGTTGAATAAGTCACCGCTCTTCAAGACAGCAATCCCCTCGACCAGCGATTAGGAATTTAGTTCATAAGTTAAAATGCATCCCAAATAAACAAGCTACTGTGACTACATGAGCAACAGACTGCAAGTTGTATGCGAAAAGTTCGCTTGTTTGCAAGTTGTCCACGATGTTGTTCAATGAGGCACATCAAGTGCACTGCTTGTTCGCACATACACAGAAGGCAAATTCTAAAATAAGTCACTTACAAACAATCTTTCAGTATGCATACAGTGAAAGAACAAGAAATGTTGCTCATTGACCATCCAAACAATACCAGGATTCTAAACTAAACAGCCAACTTAAACTAGTTTTGACCCAATAAGCAACAATGCTACCCAAATCAGCAAAATGCGGTATCTGAAAAATCTGGAGAACAAAATAAGGGTTCCACAATTTAGAAAGAAAATATGATCGCAAATTGTCGAAGCCAACATAGAATTAATCGAATGTATACCTTCATCAACCTCGAGGCCTGAAACAATCTTTCAGTATATGTCATGACAACCCTGCTTTCCTATGATTCTCCAATCGCGACACTCTGATTTTCTGCATTGTGTGTGTTGGGAATACTACTAGCACGAAGAGCTATCGCTTTAGGACCAGAAGCCCCCTCCTCTTCTTGCTTCTTTAGAGCCAATTTCCTAGCTCTCTCTAAAGATTTATAAAGATCTTCATCATCATCAGCAATGACCATGTTTTCATCATTCTCTATCTTAACAGGAAGAGTTTGCTCCACCTGCAGTAACCTAGATGCCTCCTCTGCTTTAGCATAGGCCAATTGGTAGGCATTATTTCTCATCTCAACCTCGATTTTCTCTTGTTCCTCTCTACTAGCCTGCCTCCTCCCATCCTTACGTGATCCAAGATCTCCAACACCCAACCCTGCTGAAACTGCTTCCACTTTAAGGGCATCTAAGTCCAACTTCTCTTTCTTCTGTAAGGATTTCTTTTTCTTGGGCTTTTTGAATCGAATCAATTCTTCTTGAGTGTATTAATCGAACGAGGTCTTGGCAGATGAGGTGAGATCTTCATAATGACTATTTGAAGAAACACCCTGTAGCCTCCTTCTTAGCTGTATATGAAGTACATGAAACTTTTTTAGAACAACCAAGCAGACCGCATTCCTATTCTAACTAATGCTGAACCACAATATGCAGAAAAACTAGTTACCTCTTCCAGTTTCTTTTCAGCTTCATTGGTCAAACGTCCACTTGAGTCAAGAGTCACCCCCTCAAACCATCAAAAGAAGTGGGAACGCAATAGCTAGATATGACACTTGTAATCAAAAAAGAGAAAAAAAAAAAAACTAACCTCATCTTGAGCCGGATTGTCATATTGTGGAAGTATTTTCTTCTCAGATGCAGGGTCATCACTGAATCTAAAAATGACAGTGCTAATAATAAGTTGAGTGTATGCATATACCAATAAGGATAAAATATTTGGCTTACTTGTCATCATAGATTCCAATTTGCACAGAGATTCCAAAATGGGCAAGACAAAAGCCATAGTTTTGCCCTGGTACAATTCGCACGATGAACAATGTGATAATCAGTGCTAAAAAATTAAAACCCATCAACTACAAAAATTGAGGAAACAGTTCGAAAACTCATGTTCCTAGTAGCCAATCATCTTTAAAAAACTTGAAATGCAACTGCAGCCAAACAGTCTTCATGCACTTTTGGTTTTTATATATCAAATAACACCAATGAGCTAATGTACAGATGACTCTGCCACAAACTAGAAGATTTATTTAGCTATAGGTTTTTTAGTCGAATTATCAGCTGTAGGTTTGAGTGCCTGAAAAGATCAGCCGGAATTTGTCTTTTACAATCACAATAAGGGGCTGAAATACAGGGACTTAGGACTAGAAATGCACGAAAGACATTTCACGAACCATTTGCATTGTGCTACACTCTACACCATAATTGCTTTGTTGTGCCATTAATTAAAACAACATTCACCAAGCTCATACATCAACCATTCACTACTCATAGAGCAGATAAAACCTGTTTCTCTTTTCATATATGTCAGCTCCATGACCATTTTCCACATCACACGTTGTCATTACTGCAACGTCCAGACCATTCACTTCTCTAATTTGTTAGTAAATTGGCAAATTTCAACCAAGCACGCAACCATCAACATGTCAATCCTACGGAATTCAATAAAAAGTTTTCATACCTAGCTAGTGTGAGCACGGCCGGCCAAATTAGTTCCATTGAGGACAATGCCAAACCTCATGACCTAAATGGGAAAAAGCGCCTCAATCCCATTGTCCTTCAACTTCAACCTCAAGCTGTCCAAGATCCTGAAATTCGACAAAGCGTTAGGGTTCTCCTCAATCTCCGCGTTGGAAACGGTCGAAGGCAAAGGTGGAGGCAGAGGGGGCTCAGGACGGAGCTGCGATCAGGAGGCAGAGGGGGGCTCAGGACCCAGTTGCAATCGGTAAGGCTCTTGGGAGGTGATGTGCAGATGACCGGCGATGCTTTTGGGGAGGCGGAGGAGGAGAAGAAGCACAAGGCCTCAGGTCCCGACCATCGACCTCAAGGACATAGAGTCCAAAGACCTCGCGACAGCTCGGAGTTGGAGCTGATGAGACGTTTGTCGGAGGGACGCAATCAGGCGGAGGTCTAGAAGTTGCTTGAGTGACCAATGCGAGCACAAACCTTGTGCTCGATCTCCCCAGGAACAGTCGAAGGTGATGGGGGTCAGGACCAGACAACAACTGGTGAGGCTCTGACGTGCCAGAGGCAGATGATCGACAAGGCTTTTGGGGGCAGTAGGCGGAGCCGAAGCCGGAGGCGAACACAAACCTTATGCTCGATCTCTGCAAGAACAGTCGGAGGTGAAGGGGGTCAGGGCCCAATAGCGACTGGTGAGGCTCCAACGTGTTAGAGGCATATGACTGGCGAGGCTTTGGGGAAGGGAGGCGGAGCCGAAGCCGGAGGCAGACACAAACCTTGTGCCCAATCTCCACGAGAACAATCGGAGGTGGAGGGGGTCGAGACCCAATTGCAATTGGTGAGGCTCCGATGTGCCAGAGGTAGATGACCGATGAGACTTTTGAGGAGCCGAAGCCGAAGGCGGAAGCAGAAGCGGAGAAGGAAACGCAGGTCTCCGTCGTTCTCTATTTGTTCTCCTACGAGGAGAGAGAGAGAGAGAGAGAGAGAGAGAGAGAGAGAGAGAGAGAGAGAAATGCATATATTTCAATTGAGGAGGGAGAAATCTTTTGGGCGGGCGAACCTGTCTTTTCTTTTGCCAGTGAGCCGAGCCAAGCCAAGCTAGCCCTTCCTGCATCCCAGCAAGTCCCACATGACACGTGTCGATATCTGAGTGGTATGTGCACACCAGGTGAGCGGATGACATGGCGCGCACATACCACTAAATATTTAACTTTCACTTGATTCATATATAACCCATTTAACTAAAAAATGGTCATAATATGGGTTTATAACCCATTTTGCCAACTTTAGCTCGAGCCCATCAAAATAGGGCCATATTCGGAGGGCCACCCCGAATTTCAAGCCCAAATAGGACTTAGAGCTAGCAAAATGGGTCATAAACCCATATTATAACCCATTTTTAATTAAATTGGTCATATATGGGTAATGTGAAAGTTAAATATAGGTCAGAAATGGATCTGAGAAAGTAAAGCACAAAAAGAAATAGGTCTAAATGGGTTATTAGGAAACCCACTTTGAACCCATGGGCCATGGCCTTCCCTCTTTAACTTTATAAAAATGTTTTTATTATAAAAAATCGAAATTACAATTATTTTTCATATTTCAATTTTCTTTTCTTTTCTTTTCTTTTCTTTTTTTCTTTTTTCTTTCTTTTTCTTCCTTCCTTAGGCGACGTCGGCCACCAACCGACGACAGGCCAGGCAAGGCTCAAGCTTGAGGTCGCCGACGACTGGCGAGACTTGAGCTCAAGTTTAAGGTCGATGATGATCGGCGAGGCTCGAGCCTCGCCCGAATCTAGCAAGACTCGAGCTCGCCGGCATTGAGCGGGGCCTCGGCCTTGCTAGATTGGTGAGATCGAGCCTCATCGATGACTAGCAAGACTCGAGCTCATCGGCGTTGGGTGGGGCCTCGGCCTCACCGGATTGGCGAGATCGAGCCCCGCCCAACGCCGCCAAGCTTGATCTCACTTGTGGCCGGTCACCGGCCGTCGTCGGCGTGGCGGCCGCCTAAAGAAGAAGAAAAAAGAAAAGAAAAAAGAAAAAAAAAAATAATTATTAAAATTAAAAATTATATTTTAAAAAATTAAAAATTCGATTTTTTAAAAAATATTTTAAAAAGAATTATAAAAATATTCCATTAAATTTGTATTGCATAAGAATTGTTAAAAAATTTGTATTGCATAAAAATGTTTTAACAATACTTTTTTTAAAAAAAAATCATAAAAATGAGCTTTTTAGGTTTAGTTAAAAAAATTTCATGTTACGTTTTTAGTTATTCAATGGTATGTTCACTTCAAATAAGAGAAGTATGCGCATGGTCTAATTCTTTATAAATATTTCAATTTATAGGTTTTTTTTTAACTTTTTTATTTTATTTACTATTTTTAATTTAATTTGAAGTTTTAATCCAATTAGCATATAGTAGATGTGGGTTTTTTAGAATATTAATAGGTTTTAACAATACGGATCGGGTCGGGTATAGGTCACTTGATTTACACTACATGAATATGAGTTAAAACATGTTAAATTGGTCAAATATGGGTCGATCCATTTTCAACCCGACCCACCCATTTGATGGAGTCTAACTCGAGTCATCACAATGGTTCACTTTCAAATTTTCCCTGAGCAATCTAAGCTCAAACCGAACTCGGTCCATATACACCCAGCCCAGTCTTATTAATGCCCAGCCCATATTTCCTTTTTACTTCCCGATAATTCATCGAGAGTAATCTTCTTCGGATGGACTATTCGCCGGAGATTCACGTCTGCAACCCATGCCACCAGCCACCGCCGGATCACTTTTCGTCGGTCATCCATTCCGGCCGTCACTGTACTTCCACCGACGATCATCATCTCCGGCTATCACCGTCAGCCACCATCACATACTGGCCGCAAACTCAGGACTTCCTCTTCGATCAGCCATCAGCCATATCAAACACATACACCAATCCAAGACAAATGAAACACACAGGCTAGATAGAAAATTATAGAGATCTAACACAGCCGCAGTCAATCGCAAGCGTCGCTGGAAAACAGACATTGGTTCGAAACTCCAACTCATATATGCTCATGGACGTCGGGCACCCCAATACAGGAGAACACGATATGCATTGAAGAGGAAAAGCACGGCATCAGCTTCAGTTCAACAATCAATGAAGTAAATGTGAATCAATCTTAGATCTAAACACTATCACACGGCCAATTATACAAAACTCATGCTTAATATTTCTCATGAACAAATCGTCGAACAGGTAGCGTGCACTTCGAATACGAAATTTCAGATTCGGAAATCGTCAAACAGCTCTTGAAGATGGACGATTGCTTCGATCGATTGACGATGAACCGCGTACTGGAAATCGTCGCTTTTTCCCTCTTCCCGCGAGTTCCTCTCCCTCGCCCATTGGGCCGGGTGGTTCAATTGGGTTCCGACTAGACTGGCGAATTGGGCCGAGTATATGCATTAATCGGATTCCCATTTTCACTCATTTATTAATATACTTATTATTACTTTGCTATTTTTCTACTTTTGTATTTTTAAAAAAAAATGTATTGGCAAAATTTGGGTGTCAACACCATGCCATCGTTAGATTTTCTTCAACCTCTAGCTCGTAATAATTGCACTTTTGAGGAAACTCAAACTTTCATCACTCCTACGTCCCATCCATAATCCATTCCCTAAACTCTATTACTAACTTGACGAGTCAATACATGGAGCGGCCCATTCTTCAAAGGAAAAAATTTAATGAGAAAAGTTGGTAAAAGTGGATTTGAGGTCGGATCGGGATTAGGTCGGATATGGGTTACTTAATTTACATTGAATATAAAATGAGTCAAACGGATTAAATTGGTCAATTTAGATTAGATTATTTTCGACCCGACCCGCTTGCAGGTCTATCATGAACAATGCTTGGCCAAAAGAATGGATTCGGTTTGGGAACATCCCAGCTTCTCTAACTCCTTTCGTGTGTGTGGGTTGAGAGACACTTCATTTCTTAGGCGTGGGGCACCCGGGGATGTAGCCCAACCTCAATGGACCAAATCATCTCCTTCCAGATGGACTACTCTCCAGACCAAAAGTTCCACGAGAA
Organism: Eucalyptus marginata; assembly: GCA_014182565.1. Lineage (NCBI taxonomy): Eukaryota > Viridiplantae > Streptophyta > Magnoliopsida > Myrtales > Myrtaceae > Eucalyptus > Eucalyptus marginata. The sequence continues at coordinate 13,948,121 of CM024593.1, forward strand.
AAGGCTTTCTTGGAGTGGCCATGTCTTCGAAAACCCAAACCACCGTCTTGGTGCTTTTATGAGCAAAAAGGCGTTTGCTTTGTCAGGGCGGACTTAGGCATTTGTCCTCGATTTAGGTTGGCAATCACATCCATCTATGTGTGTGCGTTCACCTTTACGAGGTCATGAATTCAATTCATGTCGTGACCAAACCTCTCAATAGTTTATATTACATTACCTAACTGCAACATATGTCATGTGAAAAGACTTTCTAACTATTGGCTCTTATTAAACTCCCTTATCCTAATGTCCAAAGGAAGTCGTTAGCGTCGATCGATCCTTCCTATCCTATTATTAATGAATTGAAATATTTTTTTCATAAAACTATTTTTTGTTGTTCTTTTGTTTTTATTCTAAACACATGGAAGTTGTTCAAAAATATGGTGGGGGCAAAAGTACGTAATTTTATCAAGATCAACGTGGCATTACAGTAATTTGACTTCCATGTCGTTATTCAATTAGAAACATCCCATCCCAAAGCAAGATTAAATTGGTAAAGCTGTTGAGTAACGTGTCTCCCCTTTTCTTTTTCCTATACACATGAAATTTCCAAGTAAGGAGAATTTGCTACAATTTTTGCCCTCGGTTTTGGCACAATCGACATTTTGCATACTAAATTTATCAAGATTAATATTGTCTTTCGGTCATTTCAATGCTCATCTAAGCAAATGTTCTATGGTTCTGTTATGTTTTAACATGCACTATGCAAATCAATTACTGAAGGGTTGGTTTGGTTCAAGCTCATTCACTGGAAAAATGAGATTGAGATTGAACCGAACTCTCGACCAAATTGACCTTATGGTTTTCCTAAGTTCGTAATGATTCTTGACCTACCATGCTAACTCATATTTTGTCTCATTCTCCCAAAGGGAATCGTATACGTGCCAACGCTTTACTTCATTCCGTTCGACTTTTAGCTAATCAAAGCTCTCCCGGTTCCTTGCTTTACGCATTGGCCTTCCCCCTTTAAAGTAGCAGAGTTTTCTTAATTTTTGCCGATTGATAGATGCAATGCAAGTCATTGTGGAAAATGATTGGAGAAGTGTATATAGCAAGAAAGCATGGTCACTTTCGAGAGGTTTTGGCTTTAAATGAGGTGGGGAAGGGCAACAACAACGGCGGAACATGAATACATGCTTAACGCCTATGACAAGGATGGTCTGTCCGAACTATTGAAGAATACAATTGGCTTGAGGCTTTGTTGATCCGAAAATTGAGAAGCATCGAGCCTTACATAGGGCAGATTTCATGCCAGATACCACTAATCTAATGGCTCGGATGCATCGAGCACTCATAGGGCTTGTTTGTTAATGTTCTTTGTTTCTGTTTATAAACAAAATTTCTATTTTTTTGTTTCAGGGAATAAAAAAAGAATAGAAACGCGTTTGTTTGCGTTTTTTTGTCCAAATCTATTTTTTTGTTCAGGAATACATTTGGAATGTAAAAACAAAAAACAAGAAAAACGTATTTTTATTTTGGAACAATTTTTAAGAATAAATTTTCTCTCTCCTCTCTTTTTCTTCTCTTTTTTTCTTCTTTTCTTTTTTTTTTCTTTGGCCGGCCGCGGCCTGCGTCATGGCGCCGACCGACCGTCGAGGGCCGCCGACCTCGCCGGAGCGTCGCCGGCCCCGGCGAGGCCGAGCGTCATCGGCCCCCGGCGAAGCTCGACCTCGCCTTGGTCGGGCGAGCTTGGGCTCGCGGATCCGACCTAGCGGTGGCCCGGCAAGGTCGAGCCTCACCGGTGGTTGGGCAAGCTCGGGCTCACCGAATCTAGGCGAGGCCGAGCTCACCCGGCCAAGGCGAGGCCGAGCCTCGCCGGCGCGAGGCAAGGCTAGGCGAGCTCGGGCTCACCGGATTTGGGCGAGGCCGAGCTCGCCAGCCAAGCGAGGCCGAGCCTCGCCCAACCACGGCGAGGCTCGGCCTCGCCGGGGCCGGTGAGCCTCACCGTGGCTAGGCGAGGCCGTCGGCCCTCGTTGGCCGGTCGCCGGCCATGGCCGAGGTCGGCAACCAACCAAAAGAAGAAAAAAATTAAAAAAATTAAAAAGAAAGAAAAATAAGAAAAATAAAATAAAAATATTAAAAAAAAATTAAAATAAAAAAAAAGAACACAAATTTACCAAATGTGTTTACGTTCATTTTTTATTAGAACAAGTTTACCAAACGCGTTTTTAATTTAAAAATTGTTCCCGGAACGTAAACATTTTTTTCTATTTACGTTCCCCGGAATAATTTTTAAAGTAAATATTACCAAACGCGCCCTAAACTAAGTTCCGGCTAGATGGGGTAAATTATGTTGGTGATTCCTGTAAATTGTAAATGTTGATTTGGTTCATGGTACACCCTGTCAGGTGAAGAATTTTACTCCTGAAGTACTTCCAACAAAATTTGAAACCCAAGACCAGAAAAAGAGGAAACTTGCTATCAAAACCAACACATTATTGGTTAATTTGATGCGCAGCAATATTCTTCCGAGCAATTTTCCATAAAAATCTTGGATGTCTACCTCTATGTTTTGTTGCTACTTTTACCGATATTGCTAGCATCCTTATATAGACATCCATAGCTGCTTAAAGCATAGGGGTGTGCAACCGGACCGGGTATACCCGGTTCCGGACCGCCCACCCGTAAAATGTGGTCTGGAACCGGTTCCCATTGAAACTGGTCGGAACGGGTTCCCAAAATTGAACCGGTTTAAACCGGTCGGAACAGGTCCAAGTGATTACCCACCCAAAACCGGTTCGAACCGGTTTTGGAACCGGTTCCCGGACCGGTTTTGTAAGTAGAGGTCCAAAACATTTTTTTTTTTTTTCTCTCGATTTTTATTCTTATTCTTGCAATTACACGATATTGTTCCTCTTGGCTCTCTCAAACACGCCCAGGACTCCTCCTTTGTCATTCATCTTCCTCACTTGCTTCCCTCCCTCACCAGCTCCCTCTCGCACCGTCTGATGGATGGACGGTGTTCGTCGCCGTCTTGTGTATCACATGGATTATCTCGCCGAATTTCTCTTTTGTATAAGAAGTTATGCTTGCATAAATGAATAGGTTCATATAGTAGTTGTGGAAATAAGACTAAATTAGACCCATGTTTGTTGCTAATTCTTTGCCTTATGATTTTATTTATTATAATTAGCCCTATGGATCCTTAATTTTTTGTTTAGTCAAAAAATTCATGTATTAATTTATTACTAGTGCTTAATGTTTCAATATAAATTAGGAGAATTACGTTATTTTCTTGCCTGTTAATATAAAATTTAAAGTCGTATAGGATATCGGGATATTGCAAAACAGGTTCCAGTGGAAACAGGGTTGACCTGAACAGGATCGAAAAACAGGGGTGGGTTGGGTACGGGGTCGAATACAAACGGGGTCGGGTATAGGGTCCGAGAAAATGGGAACCGGTTATAACGGGGGTCGGGTACAGGATCCAAGTCTAGACCCTACCCACCCTGGACCCGATCACCCCTATTAAAGCATACTTAAGGAACGCAAAATGATATTTGTGTTAAGAAATTTAAAAGAAAAATTGTCCAAAAATTCTTAAACTAATTGTATGATGACCAATTTAGTTTTAAACTTTTAATTATGTCAATTTAATCCTGGATATTTTGTCAATTTGACAAGTTAATCCTAAACTTGTTGATGATTTGCTAATTTAGTCCCTCAACAAGAAATCATTGACAAGATGGTCTAGTCAACTTCGGCTGTCTTACCTGGCGTGGTCAATGTGTAAAGAAGACTAAACTTCTGTTATTGTTAATTAACGAGTGTTATAGATATCGCAATAATAGTTAGTAGTCCTGCTATCGACACAACGACACCATAGAACATCGAACCCTTAGGAATCCCATGATAGAGCATATATTCCTATCATCAGTTTTCAATCTGAGGACAACACCTAAGCATCTCCTTTCTCTTTTTTCCAGTCACAGATAGATGATACCCGGATTAGTTTTCAAGCACCTCAACTAATCCACTTCCCACAACGAATTAATGCTGTATTCCCTTAGATCGACCTGATGTATGCAACTTTTAATTCCTAAAGTACTCCCAAGGAAGCTTGACTCCAAGTCCATAAGGATAAGAACAAACTCTCTTGCCATCAAAGTCGGCACTTTATTAGTAATCTCCTCTTTTAATATGCAATGGAAACATCAAGCCTTAAACAAAAAAAGATGTATCAACTTGTTCTGAGCTCTCCACAAACCAAAAGTATCGATCGGTAGGGATTATCTTTAGTTCTGCCCCTACAAAGTTCAAAACTCCAATCTCTAACATCATTTCTATCAACCCATCCGTGGATAGCGCAGTTGGTTGAGAGTCCCTTCCCTCAGGTCGAGGATCGGAGTTCAAACCTGCGTCGCTAGCGATTTAAGTGGGGCCGTGGCGGTGGGTTCTTATCTTAGTTTTCCCGAGATATGGGGCCCGACTCGGGAGCCGTTAGGCACGGGGGCATGTGGCCGAGTCCTTGGTCACCAGAAAAAAAAAAAAAAAAATCATTCCTATCGCATACCCCCATCAAAAGGGAGCTTTCTACTGTCCAATCGGGGAAGATATCTTAACCCGATCGTTCACGGGCATCTTATTATAACTTCTATACAAAATACCATGACACACAACATTGGGGTTTACTCTTTTTGTTATCCAAAAGTATCGATTGGTAGGGATTAGATCCCCAAGGATTTGAAAAACAAAAGCCGACACCACCCAAGGAACATGCGGCTCCCCCACATGGCGTGGGAATTAAAATAAAGTTAATCTTATATGTATGAGTGAATAAAAGGATGTGGATCCTCTACTGCACAATTACCCCCAAAGTGGCATAATTCTCCACCCATGTTGAAAATGCAGATATTACCTGCTATTGATGTGTAATTTAGTTATATTACGGGGTTTTCTCTAATTATGTTTTTATTTATACCCTAACCGTAATAAATCACTTTTATAAATACGTATCATAAAACCTTAATCGGATTGAGCCATCATAAATACTCTTTTATTTTCTCTCTACTCTAAACATCAACACCTGCAAGGATGGAGAGAAAAGCTATGGTAGATTGTTGCTTGTCACAAGGCTCTTAGGTCGTGGTATACGGCTATGGTCAGATTCTTGAATTGTACTTTGATAGTGAGTGCAAGACCGAGGAAGACAGAGACAGTAAATGTGTATTTGGTAACATTTCTATTCCCACAAGCAGTTTCTTTTGAGAAATATTTTTTTTCTATTTCTATTCCCGAGAACAGTCTCTAAGTATTTTAAGGCGTTCAATAACTATATAAAATTTCTATTCATCGAATAAAAATACGTTTGATACAACCCCAAATATTTTTGTGACTTATAATTTCTTTTAATTTATTAATGATTTTATTTCTTTTTTCTTTTTTCTTTTTTCTTTCTATTTTGTTTTTCTTCTCCTTCCTCTAACCAATCGTCAGCCTTGGTCATGGCCGGTCAACGACCAGCCAGACGAGGGCCGCCAGCCTCAAGGGAGCCTCGCTGGCCACCGACTATGTTCCCTCAAGCCTCGCCATGGCCGAGTGAGATGTGGCAAGGCCAAGTCTCACTCGGCCACCGCAGGTGACACTAACCTTGTGATGGCCAAGCGAGGCTCGGCCTCGCCAAATTTGGGCTAGGTCGAGCCTCGCCCAGCCACCGCGGCAAGGCTCGGGGGGGGGCCTCGTCGGTGGCCGGCAAGCTCAGGCAAGGTCACCTAGCCTCTTCTAGCCGATTATTGGCCATCGCTGAGGTCAACAATCGGCTGGGGGAAGAAGAAAGGAAGAGAAAAAGAAAGAAAAAAAAAGGGAAAAAAGGAAGAGAAAAGAAAAATTTTTTTGAGTTGTTTGGAGAACAAAAATAATTTTGTTTTTATTTCTTATTTCTATTTTAAATTTATTCTCGAGAACAAAAAAAATTATCAAATACATTTATATTTTATTTCTATTTCGAAAAACAAAAGAATAGACATTAGTATTCCCGAAGCGTTACCAAATAGCACCTCAATCATCCATGTTCATGAATCTGCAGAGTTCGCATCAATTTTTTTTCACTTAAACAGGTCAGAAGGTGGCGGTGCCTAGAGGGAGAGCATTCGTTCGATCACTATTTCCCGCGACACGAGGACGGCGCGGAAGGGACGAAAGTCAAGTCGCGACCGTGACGAAGCTAAATTCCAAAAATCATCATCATCATCACCACCCACTCTGCTCTGTTCGCGTGGCACAGTCCTTCTTTTATGGCCGAAGGATGCCCCCACCAACAAAGGCACAGCTGTATCAACGTCCCCATTTCGCCAAATAGCACCAAATCCAAAGTGCCAGCCAGCACAGAACATCCCAAAAAGCCACCTAACATTGCACGCAAATCAAGGTCTCCCGCAGCTAAAGTAGACATCGCTGAAGAACAAGGAAACGAAAGTGGGAAACACAAGGGCCGTCCAGGAGAACAAGCACCGTATCGGTTCGAGCAATCGAACTCGATTTCGACGAATGAGCGAATAGAATAGTGTCTTCCAATTCCAATCGACATCCCTTGAGTTTCAACTGTCGATGCATGTAATCGTGTCGAGCTAAGATCTGTTGTGCTCTATCGTAAGGTTGAAGCTTGACTTTCCATTCGGGCAAATTTAAAGTGAGACAGCTAAAGCATCGAACTTGGAAAAGGGAAAGTTTGCGTGTGTGAAAATGATAGTGAAAAACACTAGTAGCGTGGTAAAGCAAGGAATAACAATCAATTGCCATAAAGTGAATCGAAAGAAGGAAACACCCTTTAGAAGCGAGACGAAATTATAAAAAGATATATCTTAATCTATGTTTACTGTGATATACATCTACCATGAACTTTTCCTTTTATGATATAAAAAAATCTCAAACATATAAATATTTACTCTCTGGCAAGGTTTCGTCAATAATGATAAAAGAAAAACGGTATTGACATGACACATATATGACTTAAATGAACTAAAAATTATGTTTATTTTGATTGAAAAATCATCTTACAATACTTTGACAGAGGGGACATGCATCACATGAATATAAATTTGAAGTTTTTGATGTCACGATAAAATGTTAAAGGCAATTACGTTAACTATAACTTATAGTTGAGGTCTTTGAATATAAGTTTAGGGTTTTATGGTATTTTTTTCTCTTTACAGAGGAAGGAAACACACCCCTTTACTTTTTCTTATGCACCAAGTGAGAGTGCAAAGTACTCGTTGCTAAGAAGGTAAACTCGTTCAGCAAAAACATTCAGGAGAATTGATCAATGGAATAGCATTATTTGTGACTTGGTCAATGATAATTCTTCATTTAATAAATTACAGAAAAAATCAAGTAGTCCTATGACAATCATTACGAAAAAATCATAGGAGCCCTGTCGAATCATACCGTTGTAGTCGCACTAACCGAGCTATGAAAATTACGCGATCAACATTTTATGACAAGATCTATTATTCGCCTAATAAGAAAATAAAATCTGGGCCAATTTGCCACCCGGCATCACATGCACCTCCTGCGCCAAGTGGGCCCCCCGGCCAGACTGTGTCGCCCGCCCCGTTTCGCTCTCGCGAATTTCTTTTGATTGCTTCCCGTTGTGGGCCCCCCCAATTTATTGGAACCTTCTTTCCTCCTTTTCGATCTAACGGCTACGACCGGCCCCACACACGCGCTTGGGCCCCACCGCCCTCCCAACGGCCCAGATTTCACTAGCCCATCAAATCACCGCATTGGGCCTATTTATGCTCTGTGATCAACACTCTCACTCCCATCTCTCTCTCTCTCTCTAGCTCTAGCCCTCAAGCGATGGATCAGAAAAGCGCAATCACACTCGCTTTACTCTGCGTCGTTCTCGCCGGCGTCGGTGGCCAGTCTCCGGCATCCGCGCCGACGAAGTCTCCGGCGACACCCGCGCCTGCAGCTGCGCCGGTCTCCGCCCCGCCGGCTAAGTCGCCCGCGAAGGCCACGTCGCCCGCTCCCGTAGCTTCGCCGCCGGCTTCAACCCCGACGGCGGCTCCTTCCCCCCCGAAGAAGGCGGCGGCGCCGGCTCCTGTCGCCACCCCGGCTTCCCCGCCGACGGTAGAAGCTCCGGCGAGCTCTCCCCCAGCTACCGCGCCGGTCAGTTCCCCGCCATTGCCTTCTCCGGCCAAATCGCCTTCGGCGTCTTCGCCGACGACAGCTCCGGAGAGCTCTCCTCCGGCTCCGGTGGAGGTTCCCGCACCGGCTCCGAGCAAGAAGAAGCCTAAGAAGCACGTGTCGCCAGCTCCGGCGCCGGCATTGGACAGTCCGCCCGCGCCGCCGGCGGAAGCCCCAGGGCCGAGCGAAGACGCGACCTCCCCAGCACCATCATTGGCCGATGAGGTAACGATCTTGCTGTTCTCGTGCAGCGCTCGTACTGTTCACTTCTTTGTTTCTATTTTGAGGTCTTTTTGCCTGCTAAATTTTCCTATTCCTATATACTTCAATGATCTTACTTATATTATAAGTTTTGTTGCAATTAATTAGATCTTTGCCATTAAATAAATATTTTATCACATTGAGAGCTTCTTGTTAGGCATATTTATGTAAGAAATATTCGAGTTTCAAGATATTGATTACATATCCACATCCTGCAAGGAATTTCGTAATTAAAACTGTTCTATACATCCTATTTTATTTAGTTAATCACCAGAGCAATTATAATTTGGAAGTTGATCTGAGCAAGTGTTTGGATCTATTATGACATAGTCATGAGTCATACAACGGACCTTTTTAATCATTCAATTTACAAATCAATGTATGGAAAACCTAAGGCCAACATATCTAGGTTACAAGAAGCATTTTTGAGGAAATTATTTTACAAACTGTAAAGTTAAAAGACATTATTAGGAGTGGAAATCGAAATTTTTCTAGAAAAATTATAGATCTTTTCAAAGTGTCAGTTGCCTGGCGTGTTCTACAGTACCTTCAATTATTAGACATGTTTAATATAAACTAGTTAAATTTTCGAAACATTTATCACAACATAACATAAAAAGAATAAATACTAAAATTACCAAATTTTCTTAATTATTAATGAATACATTCAAATCACTCCATCATGAAATTCGAGATAAAAAAATCTAGGTTAATGGAATTTTCGAAAAACTGATTAAGCATATTTTATAATTATATATTCAATTGTCAAAATATTAGTACTACATATAACAAATACAATAACTATATCAATAATTTTTAATATGACGTGTTGGTTTCCAATTATTGTTGGAATCTAAAGGACAGAGGTGAACTGGCTTCCCGTGCTTCGTGCCGACGCGGAAACTTTGGCTTTTTCTCACCAGAAGCATAATGACACTTTGCTTAGCCAGTCAGCTCGTCCAAACTAAATATTCGACCCTATTTAAAAAAAAAAAATGCAATTGTATCCCTGAAAAATATATTTTCTCCCATATTTTATTTCTCTCTGTCTCTGTATTTCGATATACCCAATTTTATCCGACACTAATTTTTCGAAATTCGGACTGTATGGTATGGCAGAGTGGAGCAGAAACTGCGAGGAGTGTGAAGGCATTAGTGTCGGGGTTGGCGCTGGGATGGGCTGCGCTTGGATTGATTCTCTAGAGACGTTGCCATTTTACAATTCGATTTATATGTCAGTGATCTGATGTTGTTGCTGTGTATGATATGAAGATTGGCCTCACATTCTACATTATTTATTTATTATATGTTATATGAGTGCTTCCTTGATCCACGTCTGTAAAGTAGTCGCTTAATTTCTTTCAACCGAGACGAATTTATGAATCGATTGGGGCAGAATTGTGGCCTAGCCGTGTCGTGTGTTGGGTATCGGGACGTGGCTTCCCTTGTCCCACTTAAAGTTTGTTGCATCGCCTAATAAACTCGTATTGAAGATCGGGCTTTGCATAACATTATAAGGTGACCCCAAGAGTGTAATTAGAGAAAGTGACCTGATTTCAAGTATGGATGATAGGAACTATAAGGGGAGTTGATGGCGGTGTTTTAAGAGGGTTGCAATTGCTCGTTTGGAAAACGATGCTCGAATTGGTGGGATGTGTTGAATTGGATTTACGAGGCTTGAGTGGTTGAGAGAGAGACTTTAGTGTGATGGGATGATGTGATTGACAAAACAATTTTTAGGATGGCTACTTTGCATTATGGTAAATTTGGATGTCTTTTTGGCTACCATCCACATAACACAATAAATGCAATATGCAACGTCTTTCAATCTCCTTATTAACAATCTAACCAAAATAATATGGATGACACAATGAAAGCATATATTAATAGCATAGAAGATTTGATATTTTTTTCTCATAACATGAGACATCCTACCTTTCTACTTAAGAAAGTATCTTAGGTGATCGTTGAAATAGTGACATGACGTGACGTAACTATATGATTCAAACACTTGCATGGCATGTAACCACCTTCTCTTTGAATTTTAAAATGACTCAACTCTCATTGGCTTGTCTCTCTACGTCACTAACATGTCACATTAGGGATGAGCGGTTTCAGGTTCGCTACAGGGTCCCGTGGAACTGGAACCTACCCTCAATACAAATTCCTCATTTTTGGAATCTGGAACTTACCCATCAAAATCGGAATCCTGAACCTACCTTGTCACGGGTTTCGGGATCGATTCTAAGGTTCAACAGGTTCTTTTTATATATATTTTAATTTTAGTTAAACAAAATGAAAATTACGCAACAATAATAAACAAGCTTGTCATTCATCAAAGAGAACACAAAACAAACAAACTATCAATAGAGGAAAATGAATCCTTGGCAAGGAACTCAACTAGATAAAAGTAGAGTGAGCAGGTCCAAATTCCATATGAATTCTAGCTGAAACTTAGAATCTATCCGTTGAAACAGGTTCCTCAATTTGGGGAATCTAGAATCTACTTGTAGAATCTAGAACCTGAAATTTACCATGTCACAAGTTATAGGGTTAAGGTCTACTCGTGTTCCACCTATATTATTATATGAACTATTACAATTCACTAACCATAATTTATATGTAAACACACGAAAAATATGAACATTAATAAAGTAAAATTATTAGCCATAATATGGAAACTCGAATTAGTACTTCTAGATTATACACTCATCATCAAATGGTATGGAATATCGGAGGATCGCACGGAGACATGGACCAAGAAAAATATTAAAACTTGTTTCCGATTTTAGGTTGCATGTTCCAAGTTCCTCCAACTAATAACCTAGAACCCATCCGTTAAAATAGGTTCCTCGTTTTTTGGAACCTAGAACCTACCCTACATACCTTGAAACCTAGAATCTACAGGTTCTCATCAATTCAGTTCTCAGGTTCCAACTTCTACCCTGGAACCATGCTCACCCCTATGTCACATAACAGCAGCACGAGGTATCATCTTCTTCTTTTTCAAATTGACTGATTTGTATGAATACATGCAAGTAACCTCATTTATGTGTAGGTTCTACATGCAAGGTGAAGGCTATGGCCGCCCAGTAAGAGACATTATTCAAATACGATATTTGTCACATTCAAATTAAATCACCTAATAAATGATCTACCCCTTAGATTTTTTTTTTTATTTTTTTTTATTTTTATAACCAGTGTATCCGACCTCACAACTCAACTAATCTCCATGGATACACATGCAAACTGCAACGTCTACATGCATCGAATAAAGATTCATTCACAGATTGTAGCTATGGCCCTCAAAGTTAATATGAGTAGATATTTGCGATTTGAATGTAGAATCTATTAAATCCGAACAAAGTATTTAACCACTCACTCAACGCCTTAAACACAGACAAAACTTGCAACTCCAATATATAAGAAATAGAAAGGACTAGAGTATATTATTGAATCTTTTGGACAAAATATATATGATGTTTTATTTCTCGATTTTATTAGATCCATTGTAGATGTGATAAATAGCTTACACATTCCCCTTGAATGGTTGACACGTAAAGTGATTTGATTATAAAATAATTTCAAATACACATATCACTTATCCAATTGTGAACTTGTAATCTTTTTATTATGCCGGCAATAGATTTAACAATACTCCACTTTTTATTGGTAATTCTTATTGGTGTTTGTACAAGATATATTTTTATATATCTTGGTTATGATATGGACTATCTTGGTATAGCAAAAAAAGGGCCTCGGATGAGATTTCATGTCCATTATAGCCCATATAACCCACGACCTCACATAGATCCATGTGCGTCCATAGTGGACTGAGGTCCATCAACAGGGAATTTAGCCCGTATCTTAGGAGAAATGCACGGCAGCCAAAGATTTAGGTATTTGAAATTGGAGGTACCTCCATTAGAGATGATCGTTCGGCGGGCTTGAAAATTGGGCCTAACATTTAAAAGATCTTATAAATTCTAATTATTAGTTGTAAATTTGAATTGTTGATACGATATAAAGAAGTTGTACATCTATACATGGAAAGAAAAATATTTTAAGATTTGAACTTTTTCAGTAAGATTACTTATGAGTTAAAAAATTTCAAATTTGAAAATTCGAAATACACGAGAAATGAAAGAAAAATTTTCAATGGTGCTTTTATTTATCAGTAGAATATTTATAAAATAACTGATTGAGGCTTAATACGTTAAAAATAGGAGACTCTATTTATTTTATAAAATAAGATATGTGTGTGTGCTGGGGGGGGGGGGGTTGTTTTACTAAAAGGTGAAATGTCATTTAATTGATTTTGGATGGAAAAGTTAAGGGTTGGAAATTAAAGGAAATTAAAGTGCATGTACTTAAACGGAAGGTTGCAAGAACGTGAATGGTATTTAAAACTGGAAGGCTGCTGGAAATGTGAATTCATACGCAACATCTTAATCTTATATGCAATTGTCAATAAGAAGTCACAAGCTCTTGACTGCAACAATATTTCCTATGTTGCCCAATCCTTTTGCGACATCAATGGAGCCTCGGTCTAGATAATAAAGGGAGTTAACTTCTCTCCTTGTCGTTTTTTTGTTCATATCCATGTGGAGGATTATACTTTTAAGATGGCATGTTGTGGACCAATCGATGAGCATGAAAACTGATGTGTATGTCATATAACCCGCTTTACCAAAAAATCAAAAATAATTGTTGCAACTTCTTTGGGTAACTACTTCACGTTATGCCAAATTTGGGTGTCTTTTGCCACCATCCATATAATACAATAGATGCAATATGCGATGTCCTTCTTTCAATATTCTTATCAACAATCTAAACAAAATAAAAAAGATGACACGGTGAAAGCATATATTAAGGTAACTACTTCACATTATGCCAAATTTGGGTGTCTTTTTTGCCACTTGGATATATATGCAATATGCAACGTCTTTCTTCCAATATCCTTATCAACAACCTGAACAGAATAATATGGATGACACAATGAAAGCATATATTAATAACATAGAAGACTCGATGTTTTTTTCTTTATAACATGAGACATCCTATTCTTCTACTTAAGAAAGAATTCTTGATGACTATTGAATGATTGATGTGACATGACCATATGATTCTAACGCACACTCACATTCTAGTGAATACAGAATCCTAGATGATTATTGAATGATTGATGTGACATGACCATACGATTCTAACGCACACTCACATGACATGTAACCACCTTCTCTTTTGAATTTGAAAATGACTCAACTCTTATTGGCTTGTCTCTCTACCTCACTAACATGTCACATAACAACAACACAAGGTATCATCTTTTTTTCAAATTGACCAATTCGTATGAATACATTCAAGCAACCTCATTTGTGTGTAGGTTCTACTCGCAGGGTGAAGACTATGGCCACCCAAAATACTTTGAGTGAGAGATGTCACTCGAATATGAGATTTGTTGCATCCAAATTAAGTCAGCTAATTAATCACCCACCCCTTAGACTTTTTCTTTTTCCTATAACCAAAGTATCCGACCTCACAGCTCAACTAATTTTCATGGATACACACGCAAACTACAACGTCCACATGCATCGGATAAAGTTTCATTCGCAGGCAGTGGGCATGACCCTCAAGGTTAATATGAGTAGATATCTGTGATTTGGATACAGAGTCTGTTGGATCCAAAGCAAGTATTTAACCACTCACTCAACGCCTTACACACAGACAAAACCTGCAACTCTAATATATAAGAAACATAAGGGACTAGAGTATATTATTGAATCTTCTAGACAAAATATATGTGGTGTTTTATTTATGGATTTTTATTAGGGCTGGAGTCGATGCGATAAATAACTTACAACATTCTCGTTGAATTGTTGACACTTGAAGTGATTCGATTGTAAACTAACTCCAAACGCACATGTCACTTATCCAATGGTGAACTCGTAAGCTTTTTACTTTGTCGGTGATAGATATAACAATACTTCATTTTTTTTATTGGTAATTCTTATTGGGGTTTTTACAAGATATATTTTTATATATTTTAGTTATGATATGGACCATCTTGGTATAGCAAAAATAGGGCCTCGGGGTAAATTTCATGTCCATTGAAGCCCATAAGCCATGACCACATATAGATCCATGTACCTGTGCGTCCAGTCCACTAGTGGAGTGGACTGAGGTCCATCACCAGGGAATTTGGCCCGTGTCTGAGATGATCCCTGGGCAGGCTTGAACATTGGGCCGAACATCTAAAAGATCTTACAAAATCACAATGTTACGAAATATTCGAATTTTAAGTTGTAGATATAAATCGTTGATACGTTATAAAGAAATTATACATATATGTGAAAAGAGAAAATTATTTTAAGATTTGAACTTTATTCTAGAAAATTACTTATGAGTTAGCAAAGATTGGAATTTGAAACATTGAAAAAAATGGGAAATGAAAGAAGATTTTTCATTTATAAAATAAAGGATTATGTGTAATACCTTAAAAATAGGAGACTCTATTTATTTTATAAAATGGGATATATGCGTGTGTATGTTTCGCTCCAAAAGGTGAAATGTCTTTTTAAAATATGATAATTGAATTGAATTGACACATGTTGTGAAATGGTCGAAAATTTAATGGTCGGAAATTAAAGGAATTTAAAATACATGCACTGTAAACGAAAGGTTGCAAGAATGTGAATGGTATTGGAAACTGGAAGGTTGGTGGAAATGTAAATTTAAGAGGACATTAAAGACAAAATGCATAAATTGTGTCATCATTGATTGTGCGTGTTTTTTTTTTTTCCAACAAAGATTACAGTGTTAGGCATTTTTATATCCTACTAACATTATGCATTACAAATGGTTTCGGATTGCGAATTCATATACAACCTCTTAATCCTATCTGCAATTGTTTATAAGAAGTCACAAGCTCTTGACACAATCTCCTATTATTTAGTGATGATTATTTACAAGAAATTACAGTTCCAAGAATACAAGCATGACCACTCAGTAGCTATGTGCTCTTATCGATCCATTATCCTTGTCTTCGAGTATTGGTAGGTCTCCATTCTCTTCATTAATTGTGCTACCTAAACAATTAATTAAAATCCAAGATTGCTTCAATCAATTTCTTTTAAGTTCTTAGTATGACTCTTGTCATCAACTTTCCATGTTATGGGTTGTCGAATTCCTTCGTCGTCGACAAGTTTGTAATTTGTTGATTGTTCTTGTTCATTGATGATTTCTATTTTGACCAAACTTTAGCCGACCAAGCTCACTATCCATCGATGATAATAAGGAGCTGGTCATTTTTCGGTATTAATAACGTGCGTCTGTATCTCGAGATGAAAGATTCACGTTTGCTTCTGGACAGGTGGAGTGTTTTTGAAATTTGAGTGGAGATCTAGCACGAATCTTCGCAGGAATCGACCTCGACTCTTAATAATGACTTTGAACAACCGGCAGACAACATGTGCTCGCGTCGAGGGCAAACTTAGGTAGAACAGAGGAAAGAAATGATTCGTACAACCAGCTAATTTGTCCCATAATTTTTTATACGAAAAAGGAAAGAAATGATTCGTACTCAACGATGAAAGATTGCCGCTAATTGTGAATTACTGATTAAGCTCGGCCAATGAACGTATTTAAATATCTGTCTTCTCTCGTCTTCACTTTACGCGATTCAACAAAATAAAAAAAAAAAAAAAAAAAATGAGCTCGAATATTTGGAAGTTTGAGCAGCTCAAAAGCCTAAACATGCGATTATGCTTATAAATAAAAATTTTTGTTAATATATGTTCAAAGTCGAAAATTTTTATTAACATGTAGCTAAATTAAAAGAAAATGACACGATCGGTCCCTAAATTTTAGCTTAATGTGCAATGTGGTCCTTAAATTTTAAATTTGTTCAATGTGATCCCTAAATTTTAGCACGGTGTGCAACACCATTAGTAAAACTTCAATTTGTTCGATGTAATCCCTGAAATTTTCATACATTTTCAATTTAGTTCTTGGACGGACAACATTGAATATTTTCATATAGTCTAGGAACTAAATTGAATATGTATCAAAATTATAAAGACCACATTAAACAAATTAAAAGTTCAATGACGTCATTACACTTTAAGCTAAAATTTATAAATCATATTGAACAAATTAAAAGCTCAAGGATCATATTGCATATTAAATCAAAATTCAAAGACCATTTATGCTATTACCCCCTAAATTTGTAACATAAAAAGGATTAGAATGTTTATATTTTACTTTCAAAATCCCAGCTCGAGCCATGCTCTCTCCTTGTCTCTTCTTTCTTTGGTCGACTAAGGGTCATGGTAACGCTTCTTGGTTGGGGAACAATTTCTTTTTGTTCTTTTCTATTTCTACTCCGATAAACAATTTCTAAGTAAAATTAGATGTTTGGTAACTACACAAAATTTATATTCTTGAAATAGAAAAAGAATATAAATGCATTTGGTACGATTTTTTATTTTTTGTATTTATTTATTTTTTATTCTTGCTTATTGCCGTGGCCGCCACCGCCGCCGCTACACAATCACCGCCCACAGCCCACCGACTGCCGCCCTATGTCGTGTCTAATAGACTTCAAATCTAAGTGTCCAAGTAGAATATTGAACAATTGATGATTTGCATTAATATATATTTGACCAGAAAGGAAAAAAAAAAAAAGAAATTCGTGCATAGTAATTGCATGTGGCAGACCTCCATGGGAAGCTGCATGGGGAGCTTCCTCACTCGCGAAAACATGGTCAATAAATATAAAGAATGAGAGTCAAGAAAGACCATAAGATTCCACGAAAAATTCCAAATCCAACCCTCATTTTCTTAAATAAAGACATAAAGTGAATCTTGTGTAAAATAAATACCCGAAGTGACCATGTCAATCACAAATAAGAATTTGAAGTGGTCATGATAATTTCAAATAAGAATCTGACCTCGCCGATTGATGATCGACTAAATATTTCGACAGATCAAGGGCATTTTCATTCAAATACAATACTTAATTATTTTTTATATTTTATTCTTTTCTTTTCTTTTCTTTTTCCCTTTTGGCAAGGATCACCGACGAGGGTGGCACTCACTAGATCAAGCGAGGGCAACCCTCGCCCAACCCTCTCCAAAAATCACTGGTGGCTGGCCATCATTGGCCACTAACAAAGAAGAAAGAAAAAAAAAATCAAAAAAAAGGGAAAAAAAAAGGAGGAAAATTCATATAAAAAAAAAAAAAAGGTGAAGGATGAAAATGCCTTTGACTAGTTGGAAAATTAGCTCTTTTTTGAAAATGAAATAGTCACTTTAGGCTCTTATTTGAAACAAAATCCATTTTAAATCCTTATTTAAAAAAATGATGACACTTCATGTCCTTAGTAAAAAATAATGTCCACTTCACATTTTTATTAAAGAGAACGAGAGCACTTCAAGCTCTTATTTAAAAAATTTCCCAAGATTTTAATAAACCCAGGCAAGCATGCATTTACATTTGCATGTTCCTTCCACTCTCCTTACAACCTGCTTCCAATCTGTTTGAAGCTGTACCGTGAATTCGAGATTTACTCTTTTGTTTTGAATTCTTTTTTCTATCACTGGCATCTCACTCCATTTTGAAAAGCAATTTCCACAGGTCTTTCTGGTTCAGCCCCTTTTGACAGTCCACTCTCCATCTAAAATTTTTAAAAAAATTAAATTTTTTAAAAAAATATTGTAAGGACTACTATAAGAACCCTCCTAGAGCGCGTTACAATAGCATCACCTCCTAAGAAAGCCCCTTTGCTCTTCATAATCTCTTCATTAGCCTTCTTTCTCTCTCTCTCTCTCTCTCCCCATTTTCCTGTTTAGTTCTCGCTATTGTTGTCGTGACGAAGAAATATGAAGCTTGCTTTTGCAACCCTCCTCCTTGTTTCTCTTGTTCTCAGCTCCTCAATCCATGCCATGGCCGGCAATCTGAGCCCGCAACCCTCTCCGGGTAAGACATACACACACATATCTATGTGTCTGTAACATTCTTATTCATGAAATAGACACGATTGTTGTTGTTTTCTTTTTAACTTTCAATTCCGAGTGCCTCTCTCAATGACTGACTCTGGGATAAGCCGAATTCATGTAAAAGGAAGAAAAAAGAATTGAACTTCTAGTGCTAGCAATTGCCTAATGGGAGCATGCATTGAGTGCTAGATACAATGATCCATTCGATGTGCACATTGGAGCGGATTCCAAATCATGCATTTTCTTATTGTTTCGTCCGACAGGTTCATGTGATGCCAAGTGCGACGTGAGGTGCCAAAAGTCGTGGCGGAAGGACAAGTGCCTTAAGTACTGCGGAATCTGCTGCAAGAAATGCCATTGCGTGCCGTCAGGGCCGTACGCGGACAAATCGGAGTGCCCCTGCTACAGGGATATGAAGAGCCCCAAGGGCAAAGGACAAATGCCCTTGATTCATTTTATTCCTTTTTCATCTCTTCACGTGGTCGGTTCTTTAGCTTTAATAAAAGCGGTCGCATCCGAGTCTTCACATTGGCGTCGGGGTTGGCGCTGGGATGGGCTGCGCTTGGATTGATTCTCTAGAGACGTTGCCATTTCACATTTGATTTATATGTTACTGAACTGATGTTGTAGCTGGGGTATGATATGAAAGTTTGGCCTCTACATTACTTGATTATTATTATATGTTACATGAGTACCTCCTTGATTTTACACCACTTGCCCATAGCATACTATTATGTCTATACAGTAATCGCTTGATTTCTTTCGATTGAGATGAACTTATGAATCGATTCGGAAAGAAATGTGGTTTCGCCTTGTCGTGTGTTGGGAGTCGGGATATGGCTTCCGATGTCCTGTTTAGAGTTAATCCCATCGTCTAATAAACTCGTTCTATAGATCGGGCCTTCCATAACATCATAAGATGACCATGAGAATGTAATTAGAGGAAAGTGACCCGACTTTAAGTACAGATTGTTGGGAAAATATGGCTTCGAATTGGGTAGAACAATGAAATTAGATCTTTAGAGTACTCAAATCGGACTTTGAGGCGTGATATCACTTTCTTTAAGGATTTATTTGCCCCACAAAGTTCTTGGTCACTAGGCAAATTTCCTCCAGGATATAACAAAGTCTCAAATGAAAATACTAGATAGCAATTATAGTATTTCTTCAGGGTCTCTCATGGGAAACAATTGAAAACAATGGCCGTATAATCTTTCAAAAGAAGACGAAAAATGGAAGAAAATCATTGTTTGATCTCAAAACAACGTTACTTATCTTTGTCTCTCGAATAGAGGCAACTCTTCAAAAGGTTGCAAAAAAAGAACAAAGGCAACCTTTCGGGAAATGTTGCAAAATGAATAAGTACGTCTCAAAGGTTATGTTAAAAAGACATAAAAAATTCAAAATTAAATAAATAATAAATAATAAATAATCGTAACTTTTCGTCAACAATCGCACTGTTTTAACAAGATTTATAGTTAATTTTTTATAGAAATAAATCCAAATTTTCAATAAATAAAAATAATTATCGTCGATTAGTGTCAAATCTCGTCCACGTGCGCACTCACATCTTTTCGATGTGAGATAAGGCACCTCTTCATTTGTTTTATAAACAAACTACCAACACACATAATAGGGGACGAGGGGGAAGTTGATGAAGGAGTTTTCAGAGAGTTGTAATTGCTCATTCAGAAAACAATGCTCAAATTGGTGGAATGTATCGAATTGGATTCATAAGGTTTGAGTGGTCGGGACAGTAGTGACTACAGTAGGCATGGGATTCTGTGATTGACAGAACAATTTTTCCTGTGTTGCCGAATCCTTTTGCAACACCGAGGGGGCGTTGGTCTAGATGATAAAGGAAGTTTACTTTCTCAAAAAGGAGTCTGAAAAGTAAAATCACGAACGCATTAGATCCATGTGGAGGAATGTAATTTTAATATTGCATGGCGCAGACCAATCGATGCACACAAAAACTGATCCGCACATCATACAACCTGCTTTACCGGAAAAAAAGTCTTGTTGCAACTTCTTAGGGTCACTACTTCACGTTATGCTAAATTTGGGTGTCTTTTTTGGCCATCATCTAGATAATACAAGAGATGCAATATGTAGTGTCCTTCTTCCACTTTCCTACAATCCGACTAGAATATAACTGAAATAATACAGATGACACGATTAAAGCATATATTAATAACATAGACGACTCAATTTTTTTTTTTTCTTAATATGGGACATCTCACCCTTCTATTTGAGAAAGTATTTTAGGTCATTATTGAATGATTGACGTGATGTAACCAATTCTAATACATGCATGACATGTAACCATGTTCATTTTGAATTTGAAAATGACTCAACTCTCATTAACATGTCTCCCCACATTACTAACATGTCACATAACTACACAAGTTATCAATTTTTTTTTCCAAATTGCCCAATTTGTATGAATACATGTAACCACCCTCACTTATGTGTATTGGATAAGGTCCTACTCATAGAGTAAAGACCATGGCCGCCCAAAGTACTTTAAGTGAGAGACATTATTTGAATATGAGATTTGTCGCATCCAAATTAAGTTGTCTACTAAATTGTGCACCCCCGTATTACTAGGGTATTCGAACCTTGTAGCTCAACTAATCTCCATATGTATGCATGCAAACCGCAACACCAATGTGCATCAGATAAGGTTTCATCCGTAGGGTGGCAAGTGTGGTCCTAAAGGTTAATATGACTAAATGACTCATTCATTGGAATATAGAATTTGCTACATCTAAACCAAGTACTTAACCACTCACTTAGCATCTTAGACAGAATTGGCAAATCTAGCATATGAGAAACAAAAGGGACTAGAGTATGATTGAATCTTCTGGACAAAATATATATGTTCCTTTATTTATGGATTTTTGTTAGGCCCACTGTCAATGTGATAAATAACTTACACATTCCCGTTGAATTGTGGACATGTGAAGTGATTTGCTTATAAAATAAAGGTGGTGCTATTGCCACTCCTATATGACTAAATCCATCCGATTTTCACCAAAAACACAAAATTGCTTTCTATCAATCAGATGTGATTAAAATTAATGGTTCCAAATTTATTTACTTTCCGTTCTTTTATTTTTTTATATTTATGCGGGATTTACTTAACATAATTAAGAATTTCATATGTTTAGTTTTATTTATTATGGATTTTCCGTAAAGGTACTTTTTTTTTTTATCATTAGATATTACTTCATAGAATTTTGTTTTGTCGAAAAGAGAAATCTCAAATAAACCTAGTTCTTTTCTACATGTCGATCAACTTTATGGATAATTTGTTAAGTAGATGAAATTTAATTACATCAAAACATTGCATAAGTAAGCTTTTTTTTTTTTTTTTTTGAAAATCCCAATTAAATAACATTAATTTGGATTGGCAAAAATTAGTATCATCCATGAACTGTTTACAAAAAAATACCAAGATGTCTCATTATGCATAATGTTTTTAGTGTATTCCTAGATATTCCTCTAACGTCAATAAGAAAAAAGATAAATTCTTTAATATAGTAAATAAAGAGACTTGATATATATCTTAGACTAATAAATTAACCAAAATTTTACCAAGGAAGTGATCTTTTCAGATAAGAAGGACAAACCAAGGAAGTGATCTTTTGAGATAAGAAGGACAGAGAATAAACAAACCGTTATAAGATCAATCATCAATAAGAGACTTCTTAGTTTTATACTATATCAAATAATGTCTTTTCTTTTTCTTTTTCTTTTACCAAAAAAAAATAATGTCTTTTTTTCTTACAATTTGCAAGATAATTTTACAAAGAGTATGAAAATATTATAAGAATATCTGAGAATGCACTTTTCTTTAATACAATAAGAAAACAAAACATGTGAAATACTTAATTATTGTAACTCTCCTAAATAGAAAAAGAAAACATAGATAAAAGAAGGTGTGCTCCTTTGCTTTAAATTGCAATTGAAAGATTAAAGGTATATTTGTCTTTTTAGTATGATAGGGATGAATTTAGTTAATTAAGGAGTGGAAATAATGCCGTCCTGAAATATCTACAAACACAAGTGTCGCTCATTCGATGGTGAACTTGTAAGCTTTTTAATACGTGGCGATTGATCTAAGTATACTCCATTTTCTATTGGTCAGATATATTTTTATATATTTTGGTTATGATATGGCCTCGGGTAAGATTTCACCTCCATTAAAGCCCATAAGCCACAACCTCATATAGATGCATGTACCTGTGAGTCCGATCCATTAATGGAGTGGAGTTCGGATTGAGTCCATCCACAGGGGCTTTGGCCCTGTTTTTTCAAAATATTTGAATCGTTGATTATAGATATAGGTTGTTGATAGGATATAGAGAAATTTTAATATGTACGGGGAAAGAGAAAGCTATTATAAGATTTGAAATTTTTCTATAATTCATGAGTTAAAAAAAGATTCAAATTTGAAAAATTGAAATACATGAGGAATGAAAAGAAAATTAATATTTACTCTTTTGTAGATTAATTGAATATTTATAAAATAACTTATTGAGGATTTGTTTCGATAAGAATAAAAAGATTGTAGTGCCTTAAAAATAGGAGACTTTGTTTATTTTATAAAATAAGTTATAATGCATGTACGTTGGTGTGTGTCTGACTAAAGAAACCGAAGTCTCACTTAAAATATGATGAATCAAACTGAACTGACAAGGGTTAGTAAAAGATCCTGCGTTAATTTTGGATGGGAAAGTAAATGGTTGGAAATTACAGGAACTTAAAGTATAGGTTTTAGTAGAAATGAGTATGATTCCATGGTAGAACAAGAATCGGATTGGTGGGAATCAACCCAATTCTAGGTTCTAATATATGTAAGGTAAGTTCTGGGTTTCAAAAACTAGGAAATCGATCCAACGGATAAGTTATAGGTTCTTGACGAAAGCTGAAACAAATTTTTGTATTTTTCTTGCTCTATTTCTTCGTGCAATCCTGTAGTATTCCATGGTGTCTAATGATGAGTATAAAATATATAACCACTAGTTTAAGTTTCCATTTCCAGCAATATTCATGATTAAAATTTCTACTTTGTTAAATTTTTGTATTATTAGTGTGTCTAAATATGAGTTATGATCAGTGAATTATAATAACAAGTAATAGCTATTAGAAGTGATGATTCACTGCTATCATTCAGTTAATAATATAGGTAAAACTTGGATAGATCCTAGAACATGTGACGGTGGTAGATTTCAAATTCCAAAATATGTAGAATAGATTCCAGAATATTTAGAATAGGTTTTGACAAGTAGGTTCCAAGTTCCATGTGAAACCTTGACCAATCCTAGAACCACTCATCCCCTAGATATTAGAAACGAAAGGTTGCAATAATGTAAATGGTACTGGAAATTCGAAGGTTGCTGGAAATGTGAATTTAAAAGGACACTGAAGACAAAAAAAAATGCATAAATTGTGCTGTCATTGAGTGAGTGTGTTCTTTCACCAAGATTACAGCTGGGCTTTTTATATCCTACTAACAGTATGTATTACAAACGGTCCGAATGTTGAATCCATAAATATCCTCCTAATCCAATCGGCCATAGTTAAGAAGAAGTCACAAGCTCTTGACACGATCTCCTATTATTCAGTAATAATTATCCTTGAGAAACTACAATTCCCAAAAATATGAGCGTGACCACTCAATAATTTTGTGCTTGTATCGTGCCACCATCTCTATCTTCAACCGTCGGCAAGTATCCATTCTGTTCATTAATATACTGCCTAAACACTTAAAAAAAAATCCAAGATTGCTTCCATCAATTTCTCTTTAATTCTAATCAAGGCTGCTATCATCAACTTTTCACGCCATGGGTTGTCGATCCGGTACTACCGACAATTTTGTAGTTTGCCGATTGTCCTGTTAACTGGCGACTTCTCTTTTGATCAAACTTTACTCTTATGACCAAGCTTATTACTCGTCGATAATGAAGAGTTTTCTTTTTTGGCATTAACAATGTGGGTTAGCATCACGAGAAGAAAGGACAAGTGGAGTTGTTTTGAAATTTGAGCGGAGATCCAGCTCGGACCTTCGCAGGAATCCAACTCAACTCTTAATAATGACTTTCGACAACTGGCAGACAACATGTGTTCGCGTCGAGGACAAACTTAGGTAGAACAGAGGAAGCCGTGTGGACCATTTTGTGAGTAAGTACGACCAACTAATTTGTCCCATAACTTTTTATAAGAAAAAGGCAAGAAATAATTTGTACTAAACCAAAAAAAAGGTTCACGCTAGATGATTAAGTCACGACCATCTGTCTTCTCTCGTCCTCGCTTTACGTTATCCAACAAATTAAAAAAAAAAAAAAAAAAAAATTGAGCTCGATTCTTCTTAAGTTTGAGTAGCTTAAGAGCCTAAACAGGCAATTTGTTTATAAACAAAACATTGGTTGACATGTGTTCAAAGTTGATAAAAATTTTAACAATGTGTAGTTAAATTTATATAATATAAAAAAGCTCGTAATGTTTATCGTACTTTCAAAACTCGAGCCTCTTAATTTTTTTATTGATCAAGTTGAGTCTAGGACAGTTCAAGTCCGAGTGTCCAAGTAGAATATTGAGCAATGACCAAGTTGCATTAATACATGTTTGACCAAAAAAAAAAAAAAAAGGAGGAAATTCATGCATGCTAATTGCTTGTGGCAGACCTCCAAGGGGAAGTTGCATGGGGAGCTTCCTTGACTCGCAAAAACATGGCCAAGGAAATATAATGAATGAGAGTCAAGGAGACCATGATATAGCAGTAAAACCCGTGCAAGAATACATTGCATTTTCCTTTGCATTTGCATGTTCCCTCCACTCTACTTACAACCTGCTTCCAGTCTGTTTAAAGCTGTACCAACGATTAAAGATTTATAATCCTTCTTTTTCAATTGCGTTTCTTCTTTCACTTGGATTCTTCCTTGGTTTCTCGCTCCATTTTGAAAAGCATTTTCCACAGGTCTTTCTGGGTCAGCCTCTTTCGACAGTCCACCCTCTATCGAAAATTTAAAAGGAAAAAAAAAAAAAAAAAAACCTTGTGAGAACTACTATAAGAACCGTCATAGAGCTCTTCACAATAGCATCACCTCCTAAGAAAGCCTTTGCTCTCCATCATCTCTTCATTAGCCTTCTCTCTCTCTTCCCATTTTCCTGTTTAGCTCTTGCAATTGTTGTCGTAACTAAGAAATATGAAGCTTGCTTTTGCAGCCCTCCTCCTTGTTTCTCTTGTTCTCAGCTCCTCCTTGCACGCCATGGCCGGTGATCTGAGCCCACAACCTGCTCCGAGTAAGACATAAACACACATATCTGTGTGTCCATAACATTGTTATTCATGAAATCGACATATCTGCCTTTTTATTTTTTTAAACTTTCAACTCCGAATGCCACTCTCAGTGACTGGCTCTAGATAAGCGGGGTTCATGTAATGGAATAAAAAAAAAACTACCTAGTGCTAGTATATGTACAGTGCGAGAATGCCTTTAGTGCTAGAGACTGATTGATTCGATGCGTGCGTCGGAGTGGATTTTAAATCATGCATTTTATTTTGTTTCGTTCGACAGATTCGTGCGACGCCAAGTGCGGCGTGAGGTGCCAGAATGCGGGAGTGAAGGACCGGTGCCTCAAGTACTGCGGACTCTGCTGCCAGAAGTGCCAGTGCGTGCCGTCGGGGACGTACGGGAACAAATCGGAGTGCCCTTGCTACAGGGACATGAAGAACTCCAAGGGCACTGCCAAATGCCCTTGATTCATTTCATTCCTTTTTGTATCTGATGAAAGTTCATTTCATATTTATTCCTTTGATTCTGTAATATCGCGTTGTCGAAGCTTATTGGATCATTTTCTCCCTCAATAATAATAAATATTTGGTTGGTTTTCATTTCCTAAGTTGGATTTATACGACCCTGTTAATGACCATGATAACACATATGGTCTATGGACTTTAATTTAATGTGCAATGTGATCCTTGAAATTTAGCCCAATGTACAACTTTCAAATTGTTCAATGTAGTTCAAAAACTTTCAATAAATGTTCAATTTGATCCCTGAACTATATAAAATTGTTCAATGTTGTCCAAGGACCAAATTGTATACTTACCGATAGTTTAAAGATCACGTTAAATAAATTAAAAGTTTAGAGACTACGTTATATATTAGGATAAAGTTCAAATATCTAAACAAATTATATTAAACAAATTATGATTTTTTGAATCATATTGTACATTGAATCAAAGTTTATAAATCATTATGTCATTCTCCCGAAATATATAATAGGAGTCAAATTACATACCATGGATCACCAAAAAATTTTAGCATGGTTTGATGAATACGTTTGCATTGATGATAATCGAGGACGGTCCTCCAATGAGCCGCTGTTGAGAACTCGAGGAATCTTTAGATTGGAAGCGTGCGCTGGTGGGGCGGTGTCGTATCGGGATTGGTGTGGAGGCTGGTGTAGAAAGGTCGCTAGCTGTGAGAGATCTTGCAAGAAGGGAAGATTTTTTTTTCCCTTTTGGTCGTTTACTTAGGTCAAAGGAAAATGGGAAAGTAAAAAATAAAAAAAAATAAAATAATAATAATAATAATAATAAAAGGAGAGCACGGAAAGTTCTGCACGGCAGCGGTGAGACTTTTGCTATACGCCTCGGATTTGATCGCTTTAATTAAAGCTGAAGAACCGACCATGTGAAGAGATTAAAAAGATTACGCAAAAATGGAGAATCTTCGTGGTACTGCCCAACTCCTTTTTTATCTTATGAAGACATTTTTCAAAACTCTCTAAACTTGCAGGTGGCATGTACATGCACGTGATTTCACTTTTGCACAATCAATGTAATGATGCAGAACCAGAATTTGCATGATATGTATGCTTCTACTATTACAGTTCTAGAAAATTATCTTTGAAAGTGGCATGTACAAAGATGCACTCCCCCTAAGTACTAAGAGTGTTTAGGTTTTGGTTCTCGGTTCTCGATTCAATCCGATTCGGCTCCTAGATAAAAACTGGAAGGTGAACCGCACGGTTAAGATCTTAATCATTTGAAATAGGAAATCAACTCATTTTCATTGATATTTGGAACCGGACTAGTTCTCATGACTGGTTCAGACCAGTTCGGTTTGGTCCGGTTATTAGTACTACTTGAAATCCATGGTCTCCTTTACAAGAGACCGCGACTTCTCAATACACGACATGACTAGCTGAACAACGATAGATGACAGAGACCGCGACTTGGTGGACAATGACTATCGAAACGGTTGTCTCGGTGGCCGTGGCTCGGTGGCATCTGCTTTTACAGAAGGCTGTTTTAGAGAGAGAGAGGGGAGGTAGGGGCGGTCAATTCTGAGAACGGAACCAAGAAACTACCTCACAAGTCCCAATCCGAAAGGGTTATACTTGAGAACCAGCTTGGAACAGGCCGATTCCCGGTATTACTTGAGAACCAGTTTTCTTTTGTAAAAAGCACATAATTGATGTTATATAATATTATTTTGGTCTATGACTAGGAAAGGTTTATTAGCTAAGTGGTCGAGTGTGCTTACTTTTAAGTTGGAGATCGTGGATTACATTATCCCTAGATGCATCTCACTATTTTTAAGTAAGGTATAAAATTGGTTTGACCTTGGAACCGACTTGCTTGGTTATTTCCCAGGTCAAACCGACGATTTCGAAATAAGCATAAAAAACCGAACAGGATAGAGGTTGATTCCAAGGTACAGAACTCAGAAACGGACTAGTTCTTCCTGGAACCAACTTAAGATCCATTGGGTAAAGCCCGTTTAACCACTGGGGGTTCGCTCCAGTGGCCACCCTTCCATCTTAAAAGGGAAAAGTTGGAAGTTCAAATCTCCATCTTCTCAGGAGGAATTGGGGTAGGGACGATTTCATTTCAAGAATGGATTTCGACTCTTACGCCCTGCAAGGAGGCAAGGCAAAAGTCTGAGAGTGAGTGTTAGAGTAGGATTAACGTAAGACCAACCAAAAAAAGAAAAAAAGCCCATTTGGTCCGATTTCCAGGTTTTATAGGCTCAGTTATTCACCCTTGAGAAGAGGTAGGGTGGTCAAGGGCTTTTTTTTTTTCCTTTCCTTTTTTGCATATGTGATTTATTATCATGTACTTGCAAGCGTAGATTTACTTTTTACATGGGCGTGCGGACTCTAGGACTCGGTTCAATAACAAATTGGCTGAAGAGATCTGTTATTAATATGCGCTGAGCATCACTTCCGCTTCAATCCTAAACTCGTGCAGTTCAACGCTGATAAATATCATCAATTGGCTTCCTCTCCAAAATGTCATCTAGCACTCACTGGAGTTTTGACTACGGCTTTACATAGTCACGTAAAACTTAGCCGAGCCCCAAGTTCATCCTGTCTGTCTGTGCTTTTTATGCTACCAATGTAATTTCTCCCGACGCAACGCAACAAGCAGTCGATCTCGCATCTGAAACAAACCTTAAACGGCTTGTATCATCTACCACTACCACCACCACCACCACCACCTTCTTTTACAGTTAAAATAAATCACTATGGATTAAAAAAATGGCGTAGAAGATGCTAGTTATATAGATGAGACCAATATACAGTAACTTAGTCATCTGAGAATAATGTTCACAACATCATATGTGAGAAAATGCTTAGAGAGCACAAAGAACTGCACAATGCTGAGAGACAGGTTCATATCGAATCTGGGAATCAGTGGTATATGAAGTAAAGATACATGAGTTGACATAAGATTTTGGGCACCAACTTACCTATGATCTTGTACATCGACATCAAATTATAATCAGATAATAAGAGCAGTGCAGGTTTTGTGATTCCAAAGTTAATGCAGCACGATGCATCTTTTGAAAGAAATTTGACGCTTTAAGAACAAAGACTTGCTAAGCTCCACGCAAAGGGTACCTGGAAGTGGAGTACCAATAGGACAGCCCATTCTTTTCAGGATTTATCTGCGGCATCCATCGTCTGGTGTGACATCAGCCACTTTCTGAGACCACCCAGCTTTTAAAAAATTAGTCAAATGGTTCTGGTATCAAGCACTCACCAGCAACAAACCTCTGTTACACCCTAACTAATCAGAAGTCTACTAACTATTACACCGAAATAAATTTGCTTTAATATCATCATACTAGGAAGCAGAATATAGGGTCAAACGATCCCCTTCATGATGTCAACAGTGAACCCACCGAATACCATTACTAGTCTACTAAACAACCACTATACAACAGAGCTCAGAGGAAACCGATGCCATAATAGTATCCTAAGTATTAGTATAACGAACATAATTCCATGTTGGACACCACTCAGAGCATAAGGAAGATCATGGATGAAGAAGAAAAGTTACAAGAGACTAAAACCCTGCATAATGTGAACGAGGAAAGACTACACGATTCTCTCTGTTATCCACCAAGTTCGAAAAGATGCAAGGCACCTTGAGGAGACGAGATCACAAGACGAATACTTCCATCAACAAGAAAATTGGTCACTTATGAGTCATTTACTAGCCCACGTCATTGCAAAGATGAGGATCATATTACAAATTTTCAATCCACATTCACAAAGGACGTATTAGAGGACAAACTAATATCCTCCACGAACAATCTCTTTACAAATCATGCTTTAATCCAAACACCAATTCTCACATGCATTATTTGCATAATCAAATATACATTCTACACTCATAAACTTGCCTCAAAATCTATGGCAAAGGTGCAATTAGCATTAGCCCCTCCCGGCATTGCCATGTCGTTGATTTCTGAAATAGGTGAGAAGTGCCTGCGCCTGCAATGGGCCAAAACGCCTTCAGAGGTGGCAAAACTAAAGTTGGAGCCAAGTTTAGGGAATCATTATATAATCACTCTCGTTAATAAGACGAGCAGCGGTAAGTATAAGATGCAGTACAGACTTACCTTCTCTTTAGCCCTTGGGGTGCCGGACTGAGACAATGCCACCAATGGTGGGACAGCTCCCTCTTGAAGCACCTTACTACAGTGTCTGTTGCTGTTGGTACAAAGCTGCAGAAGAGCAGCAGCAGCATTTTCCTTTCCTCTTGCAGAACCTAACTCAACAACTTCAACTAGAACTGGAATTCCACCTTCCTGTCCAATTGCAGTCCTTCCCTCGTTAATTGTGGCAAGATTTGCCAACACAGCTACTGCCTTATCAACCATCCCTGCAGCCGGGTCCATCAACTCCACAAGGTACTTTACAGCACCAGCTTGCACAATACGTCCCTTGTTCTCATGAAAGATGGATAAGTTGAACAAAGCTGTGGCAGCATCTTTTTTTCCTCTTGGAGTACCATTGCCAAGCAAATCAACCAGAGGTTCAATTGCCCCCGACCTTCCAATTTTGACTTTATTATCTTCGATCACGGAGAGACTAAAAAGAGTGGCAGCTGAGTTCTCCTTGGCCTCAGGAGTCCCCGTCTGGAGAACGTGGATCAAAGGATCAATTGCATCAGCATTAGCAATTGCAATCTTGTTGTTATCATTGATTGACAGATTAAGAAGTGCTGTGACAGCATCTTCCTGAATCTTGGTGTCTGGTGATCTGAGCAAACCCACCAACAAGTTGATGGCACCACAGTTTGCGATTACAATGCGGTTGTCCATGTTGTGCTTAGCCAAAAGTCGAAGTTCAGCCGTCGCTTCTCCTTGAGTTTCAGCTGAATCACTTTTCAAGGCATCAACGAGCTTTCGAACTTTAGTTTCAAGTTCAGAGAGATCAGCCCTTGCTTCAACAGCAGGAGAAGAAACGATCCTTGGACCAAACCTATCTGGCTGCCGACGCCATATTGTCTGGCTTCTCGACCTTGTCTCTACAATTCGAGGAGGAAACTCTGGTTCTCGCGGTGTAGTCGTAACATTAGCAGGAGACTGTAGTTCAGGTTTCATCTCCCCAGAAGCGTCACTACTGTAGCCTGTCATATTAGTTGATCCATTTGCATCTCCAGATGATCCTCGAGGCCTACTTGCACCAGAATGTGCACTGGATGCTGAAACAGTTCTCTTATGGTTCAACATCCTCTCATCAGCACCAATGCCATTGGAGAATTCACTCCTGTTTGGGGACGTAGACACTTGGAGAGATGAGTCACTAGCACCTTCTTCAAAGTTAACCGAACTTTCTTCAGAGGCCGCTAGAGAAATTCTTCCAATATCCAAGCCCCGTCCACCTCCAGCAACAGTTGACAACAAAGCATCTGACCTAGACTGGGGATGTGATGGAGAATTCACATCCTGGGGAACTCCACTAGATGCAACAAAGTTCTTAACTGGTGAACCAATGTGCCGGACAGACTCAGGTGACACTGGGGGGTTCCCCCTGATATGTGGCTCCCTGATTGCACCAGACTCTGCATGGCTAAGCAGTGGCGAAGGTTGGTTTGAGCTCACAGATTTCATAGGATCAGGTAACTTTACATTGTTGGATTCACACCAATTAGCAATTAGTGCCTTTACAGTATAATTCGGTATTAGATTTGTGTGACCCAATGTTTGCCGTGTCTTTGGACAAACCGTGAGCCCAAGGTCCAGCCATCTCCTGATGAATGCCCTTTCATATGTTTGCCCTGATGCCACAATAACTGGATCTGTCATCAGCTCAAGAGAGAGAGGACAGCAAAAATCTGCTGGTATTGGGATAGGACTGGGGATCTCAGACTGCTTTATCAACACAAGACTATCATGCATACATGTGATAATAGTAATCAATTGGTCAAAATAATCCACCTCACTGGTGTTCTCAGATTGCTCAGCATTCTCCTTCAATTTTTCAAGGGCAACAGCCTCAATCAAGATCTCCTGGTTTGACTTTAAACTAAAAATTTCTGCAATTTTCAAAAGGTCTGTAGAGCTGGGACCAACATGCTTTGCTTCATCCTCTCTGGCTTTTCTAATGACTGAACGTGCTTGATCATATTCTATATGCTTGATCTTCTGCACGCAGTGCTACAACCATCCAAAAAGAAAAAAAAATTGATTAGCCAAGATCAATAAACATTAGCTATTAATTAGCAGGTCTGATAAATCTGGTATATACAATGCTACATCCAGAAGATTGGCACTGGAACTCGTGTGTAATTGATTTAGTAATACAGTTTCTATCTTGAAATTCGTGTAGAAACATGAAAACTTAACCACAGCAACTCTACAGAGTATTACCTCCAGTGACACTGAACTCAACTCATCAGGGAGGTTTCGATCAGCAGATTTCAGCAGCTGGAAAGTTTCAAGGCCAGCACTTTGAATTTTTGATATCAAGACTTCTACTCGAAGAATCTACAAATATAAAATGAAGATGAATGAGAAAGAAGAGAACCCACTTCCTATATCAATACTTTACAGGTCAGGAATTTCAGAATTTCCAGTAAAGGAAAGAAACCCTGACAGCTTTCCATCTCCGTTCCATAAAAAGTGCGAATATCAGGTGACCAGGAGGTATGGTTTGATCATCACAGCAGCAAAAGCTAATTTTTTTGCATAACTAGTTCAAACTGGAGGATTCACCAAGGAAGAGAAAGCACAGAAGCCTTCATAGGCTAACACTGCGTGACCGTTCAGAGATATCAATGAAAAAACCAAGGTGTTGCCATTAAAAAGGACCAAAAGCACTTCCAGCTGAATCAGGAAATCAACAAAATCGACAATAAAAAATTATCTCTGCCCTGAAGCGTAACCCTTACAAGAACTAGTGTCCAAACACATGAATTAGAGAGAATTTGAGCTGTTTTGAACAGGCAAACAGAACAGAGGTTCAGTTTGCCCCACCACCAAGCTTCTTATTCCCCCAATTATTCAAACAGATGGCATCTTAGACAGAGATGACTAAACTAAAGTAAAATAATGATGATGGAGTGGAGCCAGCACAACGAGCTAGGGGCAGCTCCAATGAGCTTTGGAAGAATAAAAAGGATTTGCAGGCAACGAGTGTGCTGGTCATGCTAAGTCCCTTTAGATCAACTCACACAAGTCCGCTAAGATCCAATCATTCTTTAAATTTTAAACAAGATCTTGCAGTGACACATACCAAAGTATTGAACTCTCTCAATCTCTCATGGAAATACACAATGCACTAGCAATAGCATGCCTCACATCACACCTCACATGACAAATATCTTTTTTCTTCCAACAACAGATCCTGCATGTTTCTTAAAACATCAAGCCTCTTTACATAAACGTTACTCTGTTCTGTCCCTTTAACGGAATGACCATAATAGGTCTTCTTATCAGCACTAATTTTACCATCATTTCCATCAGATGCTTTTACTGAAGTGAACCAAATTTAATATCGCAAATATTGGGCTCAAACGAAGCAAGAGAAATGCATGAAATTATCATCAGGAAACCAAAAATAAAGCTCAAGTTACCAACCCAAAAAAAATTATGGCTTGATTTGCCCAAAGTGCTGTGCTATAAAGAAAATGGAAAGAAATTGCTTGGGAAGCAACAAGAGGCACAGACTAATGCCAGAGAACAAACATTAGCCAAATGAACTCATCATTCTAGCATCATAAAAATACAAGCAAGAAAATTGGCGCTTACAAAATCAACTTTACTCAACAATGGCTGCCAGCTGTCAAAGAGCTCCCTCAATGCCTCCACAGATTGATGAATCTCTCCAAAAGCCTTATTAAGTGACTCGTTAGAAGCTACTTCAGAGCCAACGATGACATCAAGAATTGGCTTCACCAGCTTCAATATTTCCTCAGCCTTTTTATAATATTTCTGAGCTGGTTCCAAGTTTATGCTATCAGAAGATGATAGATGAAAATATAAGGAGATATTACTTAGTAGTGCCTTCAACAGGGATATCTCCATAACACCTGAGACAGAAAACAGTCACACAAGGACCAATTACGTTAGGGGGGGAAAAAGAAAAAGAAGAGCAATTTAGCAGCAAACAGTATAAATAAAGTACTTTATCAATTACAAAATCTTTCAACCAATTAGTTCAGAAGCTAACCCTATCTTTATGTCTTAATATCCAAACAGATTCTGAATTAATCTCATGTTAATAAGCAAAGGACATTGAATGATCACAACTTTTGACTCCTTTGGGTCACAGGCTAAGCAAATCTGCCACAAATATGCTATTTTTTTAACCATGCCTGATCAATTTCTAGGCACAACCAGGTCCGTTCACCATGGTGACACTGAGATATGCAGACAATGAAAGAAGTAGAACAATCGAATCAACTCATGCCTGGAAATGGCACAAAGAATGAAAGAAGAAAGAAATTACAGATAGCACCATGAAAATTGACTGCAGATTAAACGAAGACAATCTGATCAGCAGGGTTACTAAAACCGATTGTTGGCCTGCGGTTTGCTATCTCAAATGCACGTTCTGTATCGAGGATCTCCAGATGTCTGTTGTTGAAAGAAAGAGAAGAAGAGGTGCGAAGGAAGAGATGGAAGAAACTGATTCGAAACCTTAGAGCTGAAGCTGAAAACACAAGCTTTTTCTTTGCTAGAAATTGCGGAAGACCCATAAGTTGTAAGGATCCAAAGATTTACTTTATTCCAATTTGATATTTTGTGTGTGCGTGTGCTGGGAGGGTTTTTCGGGGGGGAGGTTAAAGCAATAAAACATGGATAAATTTTTTGTATAATTGTACACGTGTGAGTTTATATATTAATCAACAAAGTAATAAAAAATGAGTGTTGATTGTTACATTGTTATCTGAATGTACCTGTTGTATGAATATTTATTGTGCAAATAGCCAAAAACTATTGGAATTTACATTTTATTATATATCACAAGTGATCTCTTACTTACCTCCTTCTCATAATGCTATCAACCATTTATTTTTCAAAGAACATTGTTCTAAGATTAGATGCTTAGATCAACAAATTTCATAAAAGAATAGTTTTATGTTACTTAATCATGAATCTCAAAAGACTGAGTCTAGAGATAAAAATTACCTAAGATATCTCCTAATAAAGGCTTCTAGTAAAATTAAAAGAAAAGCACGATATGAGATATAATATTCCAAGAAGCCTTTGACTGGAATACTTGAAGTTCATACCATATCGTGAAAAAGACCATGCACTTACTAGTATTTCAGACCTTGAAAAACAACCTAAGCTCAGTTATGAATAGCTTTTGCATTATTCAGCTTGATTTGAGCTTCAGCATCAGCTAATTCCTAACTAGTAAGTGCTTGTCCCACATGATGACTTCTTTCTGATTATTGACATTAGACATAATTGCAAGTATGTTAAGCAAACGGAGAGAAATTGATTCCAGCACACCAAAAATGATATGTACCTTTCTCCAGACTCCAATGGATTCAAATAATGAAGTAAACTTAGTCACATAGCACTTAAAAGATCAGACGCATGATTAAAAGAGAACTCTGGTATCAACCGCCCACAAAATCATTTCCATATTCACTCTGACTTCAAGTTCTCCAGCTGCCACCTGGGTAAAAGCATATTTTTAGCCTCAAGTTTCCAATTGGTATACTCAGAATGTAAATCTAAAATTAAATCCCCACAGTCAACTACATTGTAGAATAATAATTTTTTGTTTTACAATTAAGTACCAAAAAACTCATCCATGTTCCTAACTAGGCCGACCAACCTTCAACCTCGGATGTAAATCAGCTTTCAATTAAACTAGAGATTATTTGTTAGGTTGGCAGGGGCAGATTAAATGTACTGCACATAAGATTTAGACCAAGGATGAAATTAACCATTTATCACTCAGATAAAAGCTAGGAAGCTAATAATTTTACCCAGTCAAGGACTCACGAGATATTCTAAGTGCTGCATTCTAGCTCCAGACTGACAATTTTCTAATCAACCTGTGTGTTTCAAAAAAGATTCCATTAATCTACAAGCCTTAATAAGAATTCGGCACTCTATCAACTTCGTAGAAGAAGAAACATCTAGACTTCTCCTTCACAAGAATAAATTGACCCAAAGTTCTTAATATTCCAACTACTAGCAATTTCTTGCTATTTTGCACCATCAATGCACCAAACTGAAATCTGACACCCGAGTTCTTTATGCTATTCATTATAGTTTATCAGCCTGCATTATCTTATCAAAATTATTGAATGTTGATGTTTCACATACTGAAAACGCCTCAGATAGGTCAGTCTTGTCATATTCTTGCATGGTGCAAAAGCCACTTTATCTCGAGCAAGCTCATTAGTAATCATACCTATTGTTGTTTGCCATTAATCCACTGCTGCATATTCATCTTAATAGAACTGATTTTGACAATGAATTAACCCCTATTTTGTATTCAAGTCATGATACAATCATGTACTGACAATTTTGGTACATTGGAGACTCTGATCCACTTGTCTATTTGACGCATCCAATCCAAATCAAAAATGATCACAAGAGCCCACTCCTAAACCTTTCATTTATGTCTAATTTCAAGGAAAACTCCCTCATGGCTTAACTTCAAAATATCAAATCCACACAGAAGTGTCCAACATCCCTTCCTCAGCCCCAGGACAGCACTGACAAACGTATAGCAGTACTTGCATATTGTGTTTTTTTTTTGGTAAAATGTACTTGCATATTGTTTATATCTTCTTCAAACTACATACGGTTTTACCAGAAGAGAAAATTAAGCAGTACTTGCATATTGTTTTTTCTTTTTTTGGTAAAATGTACTTGCATATTGTTTATATCTTCTTCAAACTACATACGGTTTTACCAGAAGAGAAAATTAAAGCAACCTGAGTTACTAGAACAAAACACCGAAACACAGCGCTGACAAATGTATAGCAGTACTTGCATATTGTTTATAGCAAGTCTTCCCAACATCTCTAAGATCATATGGGGTTAACTACTACTACCCCCATCACCAGCAAAGGCCAGCCTACATGCTAAGAACTCAGCTCACCCTAGAGTCCCAAGATTTCCTTCCAAACAGAAGCCAAAAAAAAAAA
The DNA here is from genome assembly GCA_014182565.1 of Eucalyptus marginata. NCBI lineage: Eukaryota > Viridiplantae > Streptophyta > Magnoliopsida > Myrtales > Myrtaceae > Eucalyptus > Eucalyptus marginata. The sequence continues at coordinate 13,985,484 of CM024593.1, forward strand.
AAAGAAAAGAGAGACGGATTAACCCATTTGCCGCAAGAATTCGAACTGCTTTAAAAAGGCGGCGGCGCATCGTTTCTCGACGTTCTTTGAGAACCCGAAACCCCGCCCGACGCGACTCCACACGCGTAGTAAGGACCAATCCAATCCCCCCCCCCGCCCTCCCAGCACAGCCTACCACCGCAAGAGCCAATTCTCCACAGAAAGAGACCGAATCGCTCCCAAGGAAAACAATTCGAGCCCCGCGCAGCTCAAAAAGGAGCGAGCTCGAACGAAGAGAGCGACCTCAAACAGAGCCCTAAAAGATCACCCGCCTCCTCCTTCACCACCACCACCACCATAGCCAATCGAATTCGGAAAAAAAAAGAAAAAATCAACAGGAAAATTCGACGAAGAAGAAGGACGCCGAAGCTCCTCGCGGATCAAGAAATCGATGGAAGCACAGACCTGAAAGGGATGCAGAGAGGAGGAGACCGCGCGAGGAACCGAGCTCGAAAATGGCGGATTCGAGCTCTCCTTTGACCTCTCTCTCTCTCTCTCTCTCTCTCTCTCTTGATTTCTCTTCCCCAGTTCGCCTTTTCCCAGTCCAAAGTTTCCGACATATTCTTTATTTATTTATTTTATCTTGACAAATTTTTTTATCATGGTAAGGTGGATGAGCTCATGTCTAATGAGAATTACCTGAATATGCGAATCATATTTTACAGTATTTATTAGTAACATTCAATTTTGTTAATTAAATTTCATGGAGATTTTTTAATATAACTAATTGAAAAAGTTACATTTTCTTATTTTATGACTCTTCTCTTCTCCGGTCATGAAGAGTCTGATTATTTCAAATTTAATTTACTCGATAATCATTCCAGTACATTTCATCCTTTGTATTCTTATTTCTCGATTTTTTTTTTTTTTTTTTAATTTGGATTATATGTCATGGGCTCGCATGGGAGGGGATGCATCCTTTTTAGTTTTCTTTTTTTTTTTTTTCTTTTTGGATGGTTTCTTTTCTTTGTCTTAAAAGTGTGGCATTTTCATCCATACATATTTGAGTGTTAGTTAAGATATGATAATCTTTGATGCTATTCCTTGGTATAATATTGAAAATTTAATATTAGGGCGGCTGTTATTTTTTTTTTATTTTTTTGGGCGGCTGTTAATTAAGTAGCCGCCAAAATGGTCGGGTTTACCAAATTTAGCTATAGGTGCGATTTCAAAAGAGCAATCGCACTGAAGTCTTCCTTTTGCTTGCGTCGTCCCGTTCACATTTTACCTGCAGCTGCCAGAATAGTCAACTCCATGCTTTAAATAAAAAAAAATATTTATTTGGATATTTATTCTATCTTATTCTATGTTATTTTATTTTATTTTATTTTATTTTATTTTTTATTTTGCTCTTATTCGCCCGCTATCTTGCTTTATTCGAAAAAAGGAAAAAGAAAGAGTCTTCATGTTGCACCGTGTTGACAATAGTCCACAATCGTGGGTTAGGTTTTGAATTTTCTTATTTTCCTTTTTTTCTCGTTTCTTGTATTCCATTTTGCTTTCCCTCCTTTCTTTAACCTAACTTTTATTTTCTCTAGAATTATCTTTACGTATTTCTTATTTTTTTTTTCTTTTGAACCGCAAGCCAAACTTAAATTGTCAACGTTCATACCATTTATTTAATTATTTGGTATCGTTTGGGGATGCCGAACATGGAGGGCAGAGATCCTTCTAGCGAAGTAGAGATGTTGGGAAAATAAAAAGGTTATATTATTAGTTTTTAGGCTATGTTTATTTTATGAAAAATAGATAATTTGAAAAATATTATACTAAAAATGATCATCCGTATCGCTTGAAATAATTCGCTAATGGAAAATATTGTCATTGTCGATAATATAATATCTAAATATTTTTCATGGATAATGAAAATATTTTTTATTCGTTTATTTTACAAGTGATACAAGTAAAACTTGATTTAATATTACGTTCTTCTATTGGAGCGATAACTCTTCATAATATCAATCTGCAAGTGAAAATGCATGAAAGAATATGATTGGCTTGGCTATCATACTTAAATCAGTAAATATTCTAGAGTTCTTAAGAGTAGCCCAATCTTATATTTTTTTTTTCTTTTTTTTGGTCGGACCAATCTCATATTTCAGTATGTACAAAATTGAGAAAATTTAAGATTTAAAGCTTCCAACTGGGTATCAAATTAACATTTTTCAATTTAATGAGAATCTTATAACACCAGGATCAAATATCGACCTTTACTTCACCTTCTTATTTTCACGTGAAGGGATCTCTGTATAAAATTATAAATCAAAAAAAAAAAAAACAATTGCAAGGACATGTTCGTTTTACCTTTTAGGGCCAAAGTAAAACAATGCTGGAGTCGATTCAACTTCAATCATTTGTTTGTTCCATTTTCTTATAATATTATGTTGCTTTTCATTGTAATTTAATGTTTTTCAGTATATAACTCTTTTTCATTGATCCACGCCAAAAATTAGAGTTGACTATTAACAGAAAAGAAGTCTTGACTTTCCATGTACTTATTTCTATATAAGAAAATCCCTGAAATTATCCCTTTAAAAAAAATGTTCATAATTGTCATTTTTTATTTTTTATTTTGCTATTCGAAGGTGATAGATAGAAAGGTCAGAGAATTCCAAATCAGCATATGATTCTTGATAATTTAAGAAGGATTATGAGTAATAGAAACTTCCAAAGTCATGAAGGAGGTTCTCCATGTAGTTTAAATGATAAGGACCTTCTTTTGCATATCAAACTGATTAGAAGCTTCTAAAGCCATGAAGAGTCTTCTCCTTGTAATATAATAGATAAAAACCTTCTTCTTTTTTTTTGTTCTTTTACATACCAAACTAATATAAAGGAATGTTTGTATTAAAAGTCTTAAAACTTATCACAAAAGTGTAATTGAAATCTAAAATTTTTAAAAGTATAATTAAATCCTAAAACATGTCACTAAAGTGTAATTAAGTCTTAAGACTTTGCAGTTTTACATCTTATCAAATTGATCTAATCAAGTAATTCTTTATATTGCATTTCATGAAAATTTTAAGATTCAATTGCACTTTTATAATAAATTTTAAAACTTGATTGTATTTTTTGAAAGTTTTGAGGTATCAATTGCACTTTATGATAAATTTTAGGACTTGATTATATTTTTTGAAAGTTTTAAAACTCAATTGTACTTTCGTAACAAGTTTTAGAAGTACTAGTGCACTTATCTTAAGTATAAATGTATAATCTATCTATCTATCTACTTTCATTAGGAAGTGCATGAAGAAAATTGCCAAGATGTTTATTAGTACTCTCTCAAAGCACCTCGAGGAAAGGATCAAAAATATTATCACTCAGAGAGCAAAATGCAATAACCTAATTAGTACACATGGCAAAATCTTCTGGACTCTTTTGAAAGAGTTTGTTCTTACATATACTATCCGTAAACCGCGCAATTTGAAGATATAGAAATTTATCATTATAAGCATTACGCTCGATATGGTATTTTAATGGGAAAAAGCCACAAAAAACCCCAAACTTTACCCAAAGTGACAAATTTACCCAAAACTTTTTTTTGTGACATGAAAAACCACAAACCAGAATTGTGACATTTCTGCATTAAGGGCATTTTCGTCTTATTTTTCTGTTTTTTTTTTTTTTTTTTTTCTCTCTTCCCTCCACCGGCCACTGCAGAGCCCTCGCCTGGATGCTGGCGGAGGGAAGAAAAAACAAATAAAAAAAATAAAAAAAAAAAAAAAGTAAAAAGACCAAAATGCCCTATGATTTGGGGTAAATGTGTCCACACAAAGTTCGGGGTTTTTGTGTCACAAATAAAAGTTTGAGCAAATGTGTCACGATTGCAAATTTCAAGGTTTTCATGTCACAAAAAAAAAAAATTATGGTAAATTTGTCACTTTGAGTAAAGTTTGGGATTTTCGGTGGGCTTTTTCCCTATTTTAATTTTTTCTTTTTGTTGCAATTATGTCGGGACTTGGCTAGAACTGTAACAAATTAGATTTATTTTCTTATAAAAAAAAATCAAAATCGACGCTCAATTTGTATTAGCTTTTATCTTCTTGGGATGGACATTAAAGAAAGAAGTCACATACCAAGAATCAGTTAATGTTGACAACTATGTTCCGCAGTCCACTCGACAAACGAAAGACATTTTGCTTTTTAACACCGAGGAACCCAAAGCTCAGCCTTCTGAAACTTCACCGCCACTTTCTAAGTGAGTACACCGAAAGTAAAAAGATAGCCTCTTTCATTGAATAGATGTTCAGGCACAAGCAGAAGGCCATCTCATCGGTTTCCAGTCGACAATGGCATTTGTTAAAAAGGATCTGATCATCGGTAAAGAGAGCCGACCAGAGTTTCTTTCCCATGTGCATTACAAAAGGGGCCGTCAAAGACACTTTTGTGTCATCGGAAATACAGAGTTAGCTCCGAGCGTCGAACCATAAGCAACACCAGATCGACCGAACATGTGTTGAATCCGGTAATCATGAGTACGGTGGGTGTGAAGATGGCAAACCACCACGCATATGAGCACCATATTTTGGCACAGAGGAGTTGAAAGAGGATGCTGCAAACCTGTCATGATGGTTGTACTGTAGTCCTTGATTACAGCTTGATAAGCATACTCAGATTGCCCTGGAAGTTGATAATTTGCTGCAAACCTCACTGCTGGCCCCAAGTACGGCGCATTCTGGTTGAAGGCGGGAACTTGCCTAACAATAGCATTGGCTCCTTGAGCACGAGATTTATAAAATCCTCCATTTGACTTTAACTTTTTTGATTTTTGATTCCCCCATGCTCTCCAGCCCTTTTCTTGTCGGATTTTGCTTTCTCTAATTGAGTGACTCTTCTCTGGAGGGGATCTAGTTGGTAACTAGCCTCAAGTCCATAATCTTTGACACACTTGATCACAGCCTTGAGTGCCTCGAGTTCTTGTGCATTTGCTTGACTCTGTATGTATTAAGATAGATAAACAACCAAGAGATAAAAAAAATTGCCTGCAGTATGTACTACTTGGGGACAGAACAAGTACCGATGCAGTAGCACCACCCTCCGACTTTGCACCTGCCCCCTGCGAATTTCTCCTCAAGTCCTTCAAGTATGTCTTCAAGAGGGGCACTGGGTGAAATCTTTCAGTAAGCTGAAAAGCATGTATAAGATGTACAGCATCGACTTGTTGCCCGCTATTGATAAGGGACTCGACAACACCTGCACCAGAAGATGGTCTTAGGAGTGCAAAGATGGGATAGCCCACTGAGCATATAGATGAATCTGCTTGTCTCCTACGCGCAATTTCTACCAACTGTGCCCTAAACGAGAAATGAGGGATATCTTACAGGCAATCCATTTTCCAGACCCCATGAGGTCTGTCAGATGTGAGAAAACCAACCTGGAACTTTCTCAGTTAACCCAAGAGAACGGCAAAGCTCAGGTGCTTGCCTGAGGTGAGCAACTGCGGGAACAAGCTTGCAGAGTTCGGCTTCATCAAACTCTGAAGCAATATTAAAAGTCGAGAGGAGCTGCAAAAATGCTTCTGCTTCTAATGCATTCCCATTGACAGCATTAGCGCCATCACTAAACAACTTAAGCTTCCACTCATCAGCAATTGCCTTGGCTTGCTGCTTTATTTCAGGGTTCAGAAGGTGATCAGCACCTGATTCAACCCCCGCCAGATAGGTGGCCATGGCATCCATGAAGGTAATACAGGATTTTTGCATGCCCTGAAGGGCAGCATCCCTCCTATTTTCTGGTTGGTCTGTCTCATCTCGAGAGTAAAAACCCCCAAGAGAGTCCAGCACCAAACGGGCCGGATCTGTTGCACATTGTAGAGCAACAGAAAGTTCCCGACAAATAGCATTTAAGTTATTTTGCTTCTTCAAAGTAAAATTCAGAAGCCCTTTTGCATCCATCTGCTCACAAAATTGTATCAGCTCTCTACAAGGCTTGACATCAGTCAAGCCTTCAGCTTCATCAATATTACTAGGACATATATCCTCTTTTCTACTTGCATCACTAAGAGAGCCACTTACCTTGCCATCTTTGACATTGCCATCATCAGCTGCCTCAGCATTAGATTCTTGTCGATTCATGCTTGAATTTATGATGGCAGCAACTGCAGCATCTTTTAGCTCCTGCACTCGATCTAACATTTCCTGTTCCTTTGCAGCAACAGCCGCCTCTCTCTCTGTGCAAATTGCCTCAGTTTCAACTCTTTTCGCTGCAATATCTCTCTCTATAACTTCAAGCTCATCAAACTTTTTTCTGAACATAGAATCAAGGTTGCGGAAGTGCTCCTCAATTTCAGTCCACGCAACTTTCTCCGCAGAAACGCGCTTACAGGCTTCCAGTTCAAGAAGTGCCTTGCTCAGCTGATCTATCAAGGAAGTTACCGTATCATCTCCAGAAACTGGTTCGGTTTCTTCCATTGAGGGCAACTCTACAAATTCAAAACAGATAATCAATATTCTTTTCACTTCAGAACACAACTAATACATCTTGGTGACAAAACAAAAAGGAGCAGTGGGGTCTTAAGCTATGCCACTACTCAACCTTCGATATTTTGATGCCATCATGCTTTAGGGCTGCCACAACAAAGCCAAGTACTACACAAACTCTTCAGAAGGCAGAGTTGCAAATTTTTTTCAACAGGAGTCAAATCTCTAATCCCCTTCCTTCATCAATTTCTGGAGAACTATCTACTAATTTACCCTATAAATTCTGGTTGAAATTAATAATAGGTTCATGTAAAAAATAAGACCTACTTGTGTTTGATTAGGCCAATGTGTTACTCTAAAGAGAACTCTCACTCTATACATACCACAAACCTCCTTAAATTATTGAACTAAAATTGGAAAAAGGGTTTGCTTTTCTTACATAGAATTGTTTGACATTCAAAATAAGAACATAAGATCATACCTCAAAGTAGAAAATATCATGAACCATGCAAACTAAACAGGCAAACAAACATTTCTGCTCATACTGCAAGTATTTGTAAGTTCTCATGGTGTCCTGCTAACTTGAGTAAACAACATAACTATATCCTTTCAAATTGCATATTTTCCAAGCTCATAGACCAGCAGTCCCAGAGAAACAACATCAACCACCTCGAAAGCCACGACTTCACATCGACAAATGAAAAACAAATGCCAAAACAATTTAATCCTGCACATCAATTAAATCATCTACTTTAACGAAAAATTATACAAAAAATTCTTTAAAATACGCAATCTCAACAAGTTCGCCCCCCAAAAAAAAAAAAAAAAAAAAAAAAACGACAACAACTACTTCACCCTTTACTGCACCAATTATGAATTATTAAGTACTTGATCTACTCAACCTAGAGTGCATGCCATGATTAGGTTAAGATTCGTTTCTCTGAAGTACCCATTTTCCACCATTGATTGGGTCAAGATTTTCATCCAATGGCGTTACTAACTCTATTAATAAATTAGACTATCCATCACTTTCTCATTAAAGTTCCTTCTCCAAATTATTCCTTTTTGTTAAGCAACTTTGCAACTGCAAAGTAGCCAAAGACTCTAAAGACAAGGTCCCATTTAAGTATGACTGGAGCTACACAATCTGGACAGCATGCTAGGGTTCTGTAAATTAAAACTTCTTCCCCTATATTTGTCATCCAAATGTTCATTGTTTTAACCACACCACTTTAATTGACCTAGCCTTCGGCAAAAGCTCCAAGTACTAATGAAAAAGATAATCAATTCAACTATATACGGGTTACATAACTTCATGAAAACTGTAAAGATTAGATAACCACATTGATGGACAACCACTGGATGATAATGGTATGGAGCTTTCTTTTTTATCCAATTCAATAGCTAACAGAACAATTTGACATCAAAAAATTAGCCATTGTGTACCATCAATAAGCAGGCTTTTCATTGGAAGCAAGTTTGGCATAACAAAGAGCACATTTTATGCACTCCATCTGAATTGCAAATAAGAATATTCCTGTGACAACATGATTTGTCTGTGTGATTTCTCAAAGTTGGCCAGCTGATGGTTAAAATATGAGAGAGAGAGAGACGCGCGCACGCGCGTGCGCACGCACACGCGCACACACGCACACACACACAATGTTGTAAATGCGCTACACACACACAATGTTGAAATGTGCCACACACACACAATGTTGAAATGTGCCACACACACAATGTTGAAATGTGCCAGACTGTTGTTTTCAACATGGAAGATGCAGAATAGCAAACACAAATTGAATTCATGAGAACATCCATTTCCTCAAAACATGCTAAATATGCTTGTTGATCTGGAATATGCACATACACTAGCTTCGTTGATTGGCTGTTGCCATAACAAGAGCACATATTTCTTGCACCACAAAATGTGTAGGTAAGAGATATGAAATTCTGGTTAATGAGAAAGGACATCAATGTGTGGCAAATCAAGAATCTAAATAAAAACAAGAGGTTTAGCAATGGAGTTGCTGACTTAGCCAGAGAGGAGGGGACTTCTGTCTAGGAAGCCAATAGTTAAGTTAAGGTAAGGTTGGATGGTAAGCCTTTACAATCAAAAGATGAGCAGAACAACGTTTTTCAGATTAATAGTTGAAGGGAACTTAATGTATCATACCAAAGTAGTTATTCCCAGGTACTCTATTCTGCCAGTGACACCCTGAGAACAAACCCCAAGAAGGAAAGAGGAGGGGGTTGCAGAGGGGGTTCCTGTATGAGATTAGGGTTTTATCATTGAGCTAAAGGAGAGGAAGCCTATCCAGTGGCCAGACCACCACAGCACAAAAAGGTTTCCAACCAAACTCATTGCCCCCTTATGCAGAAGACAGATTTTTTTCTGGTCTTCAGGACAGGTTTGAATTCCAAACCCAATGCTCTTCTAAGCTCACAATTAGCTCCACCTAGTCTAGACCAATTAAAAATTGCAGGGAAGCAAAAAAAAGATCACAATAATTGCACACCATGGAGGCACAACTCGATCATTATATAGTCAAAAGGCGGTCTCTGAAGCGAGATTTCGATGAAAGGCCTCAAACTTAAAGCTGTTTCATCATCATATCTAGCATCACGGATACAGTTACATGCAGTCCTTTAACAACTTACGTTCCAAAGACATGAAAAGGGAACTTGGAGAATCACACAGGAAAATTAAGCTCAGTCACACGTGAGCAAACCGACTCGTCACAAGAATCAGAAGGGCATAACCTAATGATGCCAGCCATTTCAAATATGCTCAATCATCTGTAACTTCAGGCATTTTAAATGTGATGGGATCTCGGGCGGTTCAACTTCAACCAACAATTGAGCCAGCAGAGGGCACTTTCTAGGGTTTCTCTCTCCCACTCAATCCAAAAGCACGAAAAAGAAAAAAGAAGGCAATCTTTCTTTTCCTTTTCATGCGTCAACAGCAAAAAGAATGGCTAAACATTCATGAAAGGGCAAATTTGTCCCATTCAACATTTCCTAAAATTCCGAAAGGATCGCTTCAAATTGTTCTAAAAGACCAAGACGGGTCCTAGTTCGGTTTCCCGCCTCCTAGAATCACACACGCTCTTATAACTATGGACACAATAACAACACTTGTCACCACAGTTTCACTCGTGCAGCACAGACGCGACTTCAACAAGCGCAATCATCTGAAAATGCATAGTACATTGAGCCGGACAGACCGACTCATTGAGGTACCTAACATCTCCAACAGGAACCAAATCTTCCATTCCTAATTCCTGTGAAAATCCAATCACGACCCCAAAGCAGAGTTTTCACGCTAATTTCTTGGGAAAGCAAACATTGGGTAAATTCATTCCCGCAATAGGCCGAGGAAGACGACGCAGCACAATGGACGAAACGGCGAAACCGCAAAATTGCAGGCTCGCTCGAGAGGAGAGAAACTGCGCACCTCGAAATGCAATTGAGAGCAAGCCGAAACCCTACAAATTGGGCTGCGGGAGATGGTCGGAGAGCGGGGATTTCCCCCGAAACTGAGCTGGGAGTCGATCGGAGACGGAGGCGAATTATTCCGTCGCTAAGCTAGCGAGGCGACGGAGCTCCGGCGGCTCTGTTCCGACGAGGGCGGCGACCGAAGTGAATAGCCCAACGCCTTCACTTTAACGTCTGAGCAGGCAAGTACTGTTAAGGCAATTTTCATAACGAATTGCCCAAATCGTGTATGCTTTTGCCCTGAACTCACAATTTTTCATTTTGTTGCACCCGTTCCTTCTGAATTGTATTTTGGGAAAATTCTAAAAGTACCTTCATTTTAATCCGAAAATGAATATTATTTTAAATAAAAATCTGAAGTATCTATATTTTCTCAAATAATAATTTAAAATGAACCTTATTTCAAATAAAGGCTTGAAGTGCATATATCAATTTCAAAGAAGAGCCTAAACTAACCAAATATGAAGGGTAATTTCGTCTTTTTCTTTTATTTTTTTCTTTTCAAAAAACTAAAGAAAAAAAAAACACAAGTGGGAGAGTGTTCTCTCCTGCTTGTGGCCACCATCCCATCGCTAGTGGAGTAGTGGCAAAGGTCGGCGGGGTCATTGATGCCTATAGGAGGGTTAGCAACCCTGATCGATTAAAGGCGAGGGGCAAGCCCTTGCTAGAGGCGAGAGAGGGCAGCGGCCCTCTTTTAGATTTGGGTGAGAGTTGCTGGTCATTGCGCAGGCTTGGCGGCCTTTGCCCAATGCCACTAACCTTCGAGGACGTTGAAGCAGAGGTTGCCATCGTCGGCGTTGAGTGAGGGTAGCCCTCCCTCAAACTCTCTTGGGCTAGTGAGGGTGAGGGTTGCCCTCGCCAATGTCGGCAAGGGTCGCCTTGGCTAGCGTCAAGTGTAGGCATCACTCATTGGATCTGGCAAGGGACGTCATCGCCCGACTCAGGCGAGGGCTGCCCTCACCCACCAAGGCGAGGGTGATCTTCACCTGATCTGATGAGGGCGAGGTGAGGGCATCTTTGCCAACCATCGACGGTCACGTGAGAGGAAAGAAAGAGGAAAAAAAGAAAAGAAAAAAAGAAAAAAAGAAAAAAGGATGAAAAAAATCAAAATTTTTTTAAAAATATAGTTACAATGTTTTGACCAAAGTACCTATTCTTCGATGGCGGGAAAAGTCTCTGCAACCAAAGGCCCTTATTTGAGACAATTTAGCCACTTTAGACCTTTATTTAAAATGGTTAATATCCTGAAAAACTCCAAACTAGTTTACGTGTGACAAATTTACCAAAAACTATTTTTTTTATCATGAAAAACCCTAAATTGGTATACTTGTGATAAATTTAATCAACTGATCATAAAAAAAAATCATAAATCGGTATATTTATGATAAATTTACCCCAAACTAATTTATTTAACTGCCAAAACCCTCAAACTAATACATTTGTGACAAATATACCCTCTATTAAATTGGATTAATATCACAAAAGTCACAAAAGTCATAAACTATGACAAACAGAAAGTAAAATCTTAAACTGGTATACCAATCAATTGTCACGTGTCATTCAGCTTAATAATTTAACAGTAAAATTTAAAGGAAACTAACGGAGGGTAAATTTGTTAGGGGTATACTAGTTTGAGATTTTTAGTAATCAAAAAATTTATTTATGGTAAATTTATCACAAGTGTATTAGTTTTGGGTTTTTCAAAGTGTTAACCCCATTTAAAATAATATCTACTTTGAATCCTTATTTAAGAAAACTAGGGTACTTCAAGACCCTTTTTTAAAATTTTCTCTTATATTTTTCATAACAATGTATGGTGCACGTGAATGTTAGAAAATTATTATTGTCCCAATTTTTGTGGAATTTTTGCCCTTGATTTCTATAAAGAAGAAGTTTTAAAAAATAGTAGAAAAATCCCATTAATAGAAGAAATTAAATATCGATTTTGGATATAACAAAAAGGGTTAATCATTTTCATTTATGAGTTTGGACGTTATTTCGGTTAATCATTTTTTTTAGTTTGATTTCCTTTTTATGATTTTTTCTTACATATTTTTATTCATCAATCAGTTTTTATAATAATTAATCCTTTTAAATATACATAATTGAGTAACCAATTTTTATCATTTTGATCTCTTTGTTACTAAGGCACTTTCCCTTTTTATTCAATATTTGTTCACTCAATTTCTTAAATTCTTACTTTGTTCTGTCACATGACTATATCTATCAAATATTAGCAAATCTATAATTTTTCATATAATTACTGATACTTAATTATCAAATATCTTATATTCTGGAGTCATTTTCTCCTCCATCCCATGCCTCTTATTGGTAGGTTAAATTTATAAACATCGTCCACGATTATATTTTAGCGAAGTTTACATGTGATCAAAATTTATCACTTATAACTCATTAATCAGAGACGTGATTAGGTAAGATTTGTTGGAGTAAAATATAACCCTATCTAATTTCCTTTCCTTTTTTGTGCACACCGATATATGTGTGCCCTTCCATTTATAATACTTAATTTATTGTCACTCAAATAATTCAACTTCATAAAGTGTTTATATATGTTAATTTATCTTTGGTATAACATGACTTTCCTTTTTTGTGCACACCGATATATGTGTGCCCTTCCATTTATGATACTTAATTTATTGTCACTCAAATAATTCAACTTCACAAAGTGTTTAGATATGTTAATTTATCTTCGGTATAACATGACATCTAACACTCGCTTAATAACCAGTCAATTCCTGACTATTTCTATTCTTGGAACAAAAATGAATCGAAAAAAACAAAAATTCATTTATTAACGTTCCCTAATTTTTTTAATTTCCGAGAACAAATTTGAAATAAAATCAAGGAGTAAAACAATATGATGACATGACCTGGTTTGTTACCCAACACTTCATTCGGCAAATCTCAATCCGACGGTTGACACCTAACAACACGCACAAACGGATGACAAATATTTAAAAGGCTTGAATCCAACGGCTGACAAGAGGTATGACAAATTTCCCCCAAACTATAGAAACAGCCTTTTGACAAATATTTTCCGAACGCTCAGTCTCCCAACAAGTCTGCAAGTCCTTAACTTTTTTGTGCTCTTGTTTCTTTGCACTTCCGATTTTCAACATTAGGAGCTTTATTAGCTACATATCATACATGTAAGAAAGTAAAATGTCCACAAGTATCGACGCCAAAGATACCAACATCATACTACTGCAATGTTTTCCATTTCAGTAATCCTGTGCACAGCTGAAATATCGCCTAAATACTTTGCCTTTAACCCTCGTCTGTCCAATGGCTCGGATTCAATTCTCTCTACACAGGTCCCTGTGAGAGCGTCTAAGTGAAAAAGGGCACGCTTCATCCGCAATGACACTGTAGATATGCCAATCTGAAAGGAGCCCTTGAATGACTTCACAGACACAAGGCTGCCAGATCGGAGCAGTGTCTGTTAATGTACGCCAGGCTCCATAGATTGGACCGCTTTTAACTCTCTGTGGCGGTGACTTTCTTAGATTGTATGAGGTTGCGCCATGAGGAAAACGTGAGGCCCCGAGACACGAGGTACAGTATGAATGCAACATAGGCAGCTGTGAAACCAGTCACGACAGTGCCGAACATCAGGCTGGTTACTTCATTGGAGAAGAAGTCCAGCAAAAGATAGGCATTGATCACGATCACCAAAGCAGCCACGAGCCAAGAGATAATCTAGAAACAAGAACCGACGATCAGTTTCAGGGTTATTACCATGAGTACAATGAATGCTGATTCAAAAGGTTCATTAAGAGATGATTACTAATGTTCATTGACCCAGAGCGTGAGAAAAAAACGCTTTCTTGCAAATTACAAGTACTTTTTCAATTTACTAGTGAAATCTCATCATGCCTAACTAGCTATGGTACTCCACAGTTCCTTCATAAAACATAGAAGCTTGCAAAAGCAGATGGCATAACAATAATTCTCTGAAAAGTGTGCAGCGAACTGACAATTGTTAAGATGATGAGACTCATCATGAAATGTTTGCGACCAAATCCACTAGATCACCAAAAGAGTTATGATTTCAGTATTTCAAAGACGAAACCAAGGTATCTAGAATGAGTTGCACCAGTGTCACTGTATATTAAAACTTACTTTACTGCATATACAGGCATATAAACGTACATGCATACAGCATGAGAATGGAAGTAACTGGAAGAATCGCACACTAAAGCATAAAAAATTATCTGTCACCATTAATGTGGAAGTAGACGTCTAGGATCCACGCAATAAGCTGGATTAGTAGGTTTTTTTAAATCTTTTAACCTGTGGTAAACTGAACTCACAGTCAATCTGCCAATATAATCAAAAACAAAAAAACAGGAAGGCTTTTTGGAGGCAAGCAGTTCACACATAAAAAATATATATATATATCTTAGGGCCACTATGAATGGGGCTACTATCCAGATAGGCAATCATTTTTCTGTCCTTCTTATGACTAACATTCATGCCTTTATCATCTTTCTGAGGTCTATACTCGCATATTTGGCCTTCGTTTAGCTGCTACTTAAAAGGCAATAAAAGAAAGCAATTAAAAAATAGTGCATCAATCTATGTTGAAATGATCAAGATATGCGGCAGAAAAATGAAATGGCAGCATACCTTAAGAACAGGGCCAATCTTAAAGGACCCCATGATCTGCTCCCTGGACACCAGATAGAGAAGAGGGATAAGTGCAAAAGGGATCTGTATCGACTGGAGCACGTTAAGCCACTCGTTCAGAACATCTAGCGTCTCCTCAGTATCAAAAACAAGAGCCACTATCATAGTTGGCACAATCGCGCAGCTCCGTGTGATCAACGCCCTCAACCATTTCTTCAACCGCATGTTAAGAAAACCCCCCATTATAAATTGCCCAGCATAAGTGCCTGTGATGGTGCTGCTCTGCCCTGCAGCTAACAACCCTATTGCCCATATGTACAGTATAGGGAAAAAGCCTCCCCCGTATTTCTCTTGGAGATACTGCCCGGCATTCACAAGACCAATGCTGTTGGCAATCGGCGTGCCGTAGAAACCTTTCGCGAAAACAGTCGTGACAAAGAGATTGATGATGAAGGAGATCACAAGGGCGGCAGTGGATTCTATTGAGTAATATCTCAGGGCTTCTTGGACCCTGCCTTTTTGGTTATGGTCAATGTCCCTAGATTGCACGAGGGCTGAGTGCAAGAACACATTGTGAGGCATGATAATGCAACCCACGACTCCCACGGCTTGCTTTATTGTTCTGGAGCTAAGTTTTGGGATCAACATGCCTGCAAAGAGAATTCGATTTACCATCTGTCCCCAAGGTGACTATTGCGGATCTCAGTTAAGCACAATCTGAGATGAACAATTATAAGAAACTATTTATCATTACCCAAAAGCAGCTCAGTTCCACTTGGCTTTGCATCAGCAAACATCCAGGCAAATGACATTGCCATTGTTGCAATAAGTAAGGCAAAAAATGCTTCAAGCTTCCTCACTCCATAGTTCTCAAGTAACAGAAAGATAAAGCTGCAGCAACATTAATGGAGATTTCAATTCAGGAAGCATTCTATGTATTAGATTGCATAAATCACCCCTATCAGAAGATTGCCATTTTCAGAAAATTTAGCAGGATCTAGTAAAGAGAAACAATGTGCAAAGATTAGGTCCGCTTTCCATGTTAGACCTTTTTCTCCCATTTCTCCAGGCTATTTCTTGATGGGCTGCATTTGCATTCAGACAGCAACTTAGGAACTTCAACTCAATCAACCATTGTCATTATTCATCAACTCTATTTACTCTGTAAATTGACCTGACTGAACAAAAAGTCACCACAAAATCCGACAACTCCTAAAGGGCCCATGAAAATACTCAATTCAATTCCTTCAGAAACTTTGGCAGGTCATCAGAAAAAAGCGGCAATTAACTCAGCAAAGAGACAATCCTCAACATGAAAAAGAAGAAAGAATCAACCCTCGGATAACTCCTCTCCTGCAGATAAAAGGAAAATAAAATCCAAAAAGCCTCCAGAACATAGCTCAGATTAAAGCCAAGAACAAGTCTCAAGACCCCACGACAAACAGAAAGCTGGACGAAACAAAACAGTATAATTTCTTTCAAGAAAACACCACAAAACCGGAATTCCTCACCAACACCAAGACCCCTGTAATTCATAAAGCAAAGGCAAAAACTAACACGCAAAAAAAAAAAAAAAAAAAAAACCATCTTGTCAAAAAAATCAGAAAAACCAACTACGAAGTCCCCACAAAAACAAAAACCATAACGAAAAACAAGAACCGAAATCACGATTTCACTTCAATCGGAATGAGAAGCTCACCAATCAGCGGCAGTGATGACGACGCCGGCCCAGAGGGGCAAGACCCCATTGCTCAGAATCTTGATGGCGATCGCGCTACCGATGACCTCCTGTATGTCCGCGCCGATCAGGGCCAGCTCGGCCATCACCCACAGCACCATGCTCGCCCACCGCGGGTACTCGTCCCGGCACAGCTCCGCCAGGTGCCGCCCCGTCGCCACCCCGAGCCGGGCCGAGAGGAGCTGGACCAGGAGCCCCATGGCCGTGGCCCACATGAGGAGCCACAGCAGGGAGTAGCCGGCGATGGCCCCGGCCTGGAGGTCGCCCTCCAGGTTCCCCGGGTCGAGGAAGGCGATGCTCATCAGGAACCCCGGGCCGGTGAAGAGCCACAGCTTCCTCCATGAGAAGGGCGGCGCGCCGCCGCCGGCGGAGGACTGGCCGCCGGAGAGGGCGGGGTCGCTGTCGCCGGCGCAGACGATGTGGACCTTATCGGCGGTGTCGTAGGCGGCTTCTCCCTCTTCCTGGTCGGAGGAGGAGTCCAGAAAGGGCCGTCGCTGCTCGTCTTGCGGTGGCATGGCGAGAGACGGAGACAGAGAGAGAGAGAGAGAGAGAGAAAGAGAGAGAGAGAGAGGGATGGCGTTTGGAGAAATTGAGGTTGCTTCTGGTGTTGGCTTTTATCGTTACGAGAAAGGGAAGCTTAAGACAACTACCAGTCACCTCCACCTCACTCGTTCTTTCATTACTTTTGTAGAGGGCATGTACAGTGAGGTTGCTTGCTGTAATTCCTATCGACATTGCATCAAAGGATCAACGCAAAGGTCCCAAAATTTGACCTTTCTTTGTCCATTTAAATCCCTGAAGTTTGTACTTTTTTGTTCGAGTTAGATCCTTCCATTGAAATGCAAATGGAAATGCCCAACATAAACTGACATTTCACCGTCTCATTGGTGTTGCCCGATCAAGTTGATACTTATGTATAATTATTAGATATTAGAAAATGGGAATATATAAATCAAATTCTAAGAGAAAGAAAAAGAGAGAAGAAAAGGAGATTGTAGTAGACAGGGGCCATGCCATGCTACTTAGTACCAACAAGGAACAGTGAATCTTGTCAACTATCGCCAAGCTCTAATGACCCTCGCTGTCAATCACTAAAGTCATGCAACCCCAGCCAAAATCTCTATAAGAGCTACCTAACTCAAACAAATCTAGCCCGAGTATCGCATCAAAGCCAATCTTGCCTTAGCTGGGGTCGTATGACCCCTTGCTCTCAATCAAGGTCTTGTGCCCCTTGCCATTGCTCCTCAGGGTTGTGCAACCTGGCCAATAGCCATTGACATCGGTGACCCCTTGCGACTGGTGGTCGGGGTTTCAGCCGCATTGGTAGCACTTTGCCTCTTCCCATTTGTCTTTTCTTTTTTTGAAAAAAAAAATCATTTTCTCTTAGTTTTTAAAATTTATATGTCCTTTTAAATCCTTTATTCATTAATTATTATTTTGAAATGTCATGTAGACTGTCACGTCATCCTTGTCCATCATTTTGACAAAAGGACCAAGTTGAACAAAAATGCACATAGTTTCCAACTGTGGAGAAAACAATTTAGAAACCTGATTGAACAATTTGGAGAATTTTAAGGATCTCTTGTGCCTTTCTTCTCAATTAAGAAGAATTATTATTCACATGCTCTCGATGCACTTATTGAATGTCTCAATAATTTTTTTTTTAATTGTTTTCAATACGCCGCCCAAGGAGAACACTTCCTTATCAACAAGTAGGAAAACAGAGTGACTTCTAGCCAATAATTTCCCAAATTGAATGAGTCATTTTAAAGTAGAATTTGATGAAAATAAATACACATAATCTAGAGAAATGCGATGGAAGCTCAATACCTTCAAAATAAGGTAAAAGAGATCTATAAGCATAGACTCGTTGAAAATTTTCTCGGACTCACTCTTACTAAAAAATACAAGTCATTGAGCTAAAAGGTATAGGCCAAAAAGGTATCTTCAACTACTCATCTTCAAAATTTAAATCCAACCCTCCAATGCACAATTCTGCTTTACTTCATTCCCTCCTATAATCCTTTATATGCTCAGCAAACTTGTCTTATGAAATCTTGACTCTCCATTGATTTTATTAATACTATACTCGCCTACAATTGAGATTCTCTCTCTCCTTTTTCATTGCCTTCAAACCAAAGTGGAGAATATTTTCCATGTGAACAATTTCAACAAAAAAAGTGAACAGTTGATATTCAAATAACAAAAAGAAAAGCAAAACTAAATTGCTGAATATTCTTTTTTTCTAGTGGTCAATGCAAATGTTCGTAAATCGATTTACTTTTCTAATGGTTAATGTATGCCCACTCATCCTCCACTATACAATATTGTTAAAATTCTTTTATAGATGCTGATACCCATGCGTCGAATAACATATATGAGATCAGAAGTGGGCCAATATAGGATAGGATTAGGTCTTCTTTTGGCAGGTGACTTTATGTCAATAATGTTGGCATACGGTCCATGTTGAAAACTGGCCTGGCTTTGTAAAATTTTATGCATCTTGTTGGGAGTAAGGGGTGTTTCTTTTTCTTTTTTCATTTATGGCGATATTTGTAAAGTGGGTTTGAAAGCATCTTTTCTTCTTAATTTGAAGTAGAAGAATACGAAATATTAGGAAAAATTATCCAAAAAATCTCAATCAATTCAATCCAAACGTTCTGATTTGGTTATTTTAATAATAAATCTTTAGATGATTTGTTAATAGTTAATTTTAATTAATTTGATAAAAACTATTGATATTGGCGGTATATGTACTATCGACAGAGCAAAAATGATTGTGTTGAAAGTCACGTCGAAAGTGGCTGTCGAGTTCTCCACGTCGCCACTGCGCTAGCTTGAATCTAGCCCATAATTGCTTCATAATTTCGAAACTGAAAAGCCCAAAAAAGAATAATTACTTTTCCGTGATTAACCCACTTTATTCTTTTCTGATTTTATTAGTCATTATACATTACAGGACATCACTCGCATCTTAGTCGTGGGCCCCGCGATGGCCCCCATTTTCCGGAAAAGCGACGGCGACACAGGAGAACGACGGCTTACGCAAAATAGAAAATATCGGTACGGTTGAAGATGCGAGGTGGCAAAACGACGTGGCGCATGGTGCCGTTTCGCCTTTTTCAGAGAATTTGACCGCGACGGTGAAGTTGCGTGTTCCTTCGGGTGACCGGCGCCCGAAGGAGAGCGCGAGCAAGGCCGAGTCGGAGGGGGCCACGTGCGCGGGCGCAACGAGCGCGCGTGCGCCCTGACCGTGCCCGGCTCGTGGTTGCACGGGCGCGTCCGTGCCTCTGGTACGACGAATTCTTTTCCGTAGAAAATTCCAGCCGAGATTCCGGTTTGCCTGCTCGGGCGGATGCGATCCCCGCGCGCCCTCGCTGGAGCGTAGGTCACACGCGCCAGCTCTTCGATTTTGTCAAGTGAAACCGTTTAATTTAGGACCTAAAAAGATCGAATTTAAAGAAAATGTTTGATATTTCCGTTAAATGTATAAGATTGATAATTAAAGCTTATGCCACCCCTTAATATAAGTGGCGTATTCATTTTGATTATAGGAATTTCTCGTCAATGTAGTTATGGCTCTCATTTTTTAGGATCATAAAATAATAACGTGACATAACTTAATTGATACAATCAAATACCAAATCTTGGCTTTCGTAGACTATAAACATAAATTTCTTTGGCCACATATCAAATCATGTAGCTCATAACCAACGAATATTTCACTAGATGTTTTGGCTCATGTATCTTTTATTTTAAACAGGGCAGAACAAAAAAAGAAAGCAAGGAAATACAAAAATCAAAGGATATGAGGCATCTTCGTGAAAAATAAATAACTTCGAAAATATTTTCCTAAAAATGAAATTTTTTTTATCGTCCATAAAAATATTTATACTTAAATTGTATCGTTTACAGAAATGAATGAATGAGATTCTTTGATTGTTCATAAAAATATTTAGACATAAATTATTATCAATAATAACCATATTTTTCATTAGTTAATTATTATAAGCGATGCAAGTAATATTTTTAGAAACATGTTTTCTCAATTATTCATCTTTCTCAAAACAATCTAAGCTCAACAGGAGAGTAGGTGAACCAAATCTCACTCCTTATGTATTCTATAATCCATAATCTCACCGCACTCCCCTCAAGAAGGCTTGAAAAAAAAACCATAATTTCATTTTATTTTATGGCTATACTAACTCTTGCAACCCAACAAAGAAAATACTCGAATATCTAATACAAGCTCAACCTATCTACATAGCGGGTTGGTGAACCCAAACTCCAAAGCGGGCGGTGGTTGCGCACCTTATTCCCAGCTCCTGCAAAGATTCCTTAACAATTTAAAAGAGATAAAAGAACAAGTGTGAGATCCAAAGTTCCGTGAACATCCAACTTTATTGTCCTAAAAACAAATCTCGTCCGAGCATGGGCAATGACGCCTTTCAACAGAGACATTGTTTGCTTCTGATCTAAAATGATATTGCTGACAGGGTCAAAAGCAGCAGATTGCTACTTTCTATGGTTATCATGTGAGTTCTTTGCTCTCTTTTTTCTCTTCTCCCTTTTGGATTTTTGGGTAACGTTGGTGCGCATCGATGTTCGAGTCCCATGTACTCCCAAGCAGACATCTTGTGGTTTAGAGCTTTTGTCGATGTGCGGAAACTTCGCGGTTGGTGCGGACAGAATCTTTCTCGCTGCTGTCTTCCTTCTCCCTTGCAGCGAGGGAGGAAAGGAGAAGTGAAGTGGCCATTTTGGAAGCATTCGAGTGATCTTCATACGAAGTTCTAGTGGTTCTGTCGAAGAAAATGAACTAGGTTTTCTCCTGAAACATGCCGTTTGTAATTCACTCTTGTTCTGAGCCCTTCTTTCAGAAAAAAATATGATTAGGTTGAATGTGCAGTTAAATCATGTTGAAAAATTGACTCAAACCATGCTTTATTTCATTAATGTGGAGAGTGTTGAATCGCGCAAAACTCAAGATTTTGAAAATATATATTTCTTTAAATTAATTACTTGTATCGTTTACAAAAATGAATAAATGAATAATATTTTCACCACTGACAAAAAATAGTTAGGTATAACTTATTATCAATAATAAAAAAAGATAATGATACAAATGATCCCTAAACTTTTAATTTTTTTAATGTAGTTTCCCAATTTTTGGTAAATATTCAAACTAGTTCCTAAAGTATATGTGTTGGGATTTTACGGAACATATATAAGCTAAATTAACATAAATGCAGCGGAAGGAAAGATAAAATTCTACTATACATGTTCCTCCAAAGGTGTTATTCGTGCGTTTTAATACAAAATCAGAATATCAAAGGGAGTTATACGGATTATCTCTCGAAGCGCGCTTTAAACAACTCGATTTAGATGTTCTTCAGTTCGAGCCCCACAAACGTCAGGCCTCTAGTTCATACATATCACCAACGCACCTCGAACGAAAATGAGCTCGTAGGTAATCTCCATTGTAATTGTGCTAGCAATCTTGTGGAGACAATTCTCTGCATGTGGTTAGCAACCGTTTGCTAACCATATAGTTCTCTCTCTCTTTCTCTCCTTTTCTTAACATAACCCACTCGCCCTCTCTCTACTATATTTATAATGTTTTGGTGAAGTCAACATTTAACTTCCTCTAGAAGCTAGTCTTTAATCTCTCAAAGAAGTTATTGACTACTTTTTCCAGAAGCTACTTCTTCCAAAAGCTGGTCTTTAATTTTTCAAATAAGTTATTGACCACTTCCTCCAGAGGCTAGTCTATAACTTCTCAAATAAGCTAGTCTATAACTTCTCAAATAAGCTAGAAGTTGGGTGAGCAAGAAAACAGTTCTCATGAGTGGGTTGTGTCCGATCGAGTGAATTAGTTATGGTGTGTGACATCTCTAGGTTCATCACTGAGCTGACAATAAGACTTGCACTAACACATTAGTACTCCCAAGAGAGTTGATTGTCCCGATCAATCTCTAGGTCCTACAAGCTATAATTGACATTTAGCAATATGTCATGGCTACCTAGACAATGTGAATACTTTAAGAACATAATGAACCCGTCAGTTATGGCTATAGTGTAATTCAATCCCTCTGTCTTACCATGTCCCGATCGAACAAAGACCATGGAATATTTGTTAAGTCACCAATTTGATCATATGTACAAACTTAATTGACCTGCATTTTATACGAGACATAAACAATTTATTCTCGGTTACAACTCCGACCGAGGATTTCAATGCAGTGTCACAATTAGATCGCATAGGACATCATTACTGTACCTTGCATGTAACAAGGAGACAGATTCCATGTTGCGTACACGTGTAACTTCGTATGTGAATAAGTTATGACCATCAGGTACATAAACGGATCAATGAACAGCCAATATGCGTACCTGTGAACCATAGCCGTCGAACACACAAGTTAACATTGTTCCTCAGGTCTAAGGATTATTTATACAAGACCAGAGCAAGAACGATTAGTCATTGACCCCGCTAAAAGCTTCTATGTAGCCAATCGTTCTATGTATGTCACGTTTAGTGAACTTGTCTGCTACAAGTACCTGTGTTCTAACTCGGGCATCATAATACTCAATGACTCGTGACTCGTAATTACCTTAAGCATCTAATACTTAATGGTGAAGCTAATAACACATCGATCTCAACATGATTATTAATATCCACTCAATGATCCATTAACCGGGAATGGTTTAAAGATTCAGTCTAACTGTGAACCCGTCACGCATATACTTAACGTTTCAAGAATAAGTCCAGTCACAATTGATTTTATGGAATCATTCATATAGATAATTGGACAAATGAATGAATACGTCATTGCCATTAATTTGACAACACAACTGAAATCCCTAACATGTAACCACTACATGATTGCTTTAGGGCATATAACTAACAATATGAAAATATTTAATGCTATTCATTAATTAATTTAAATTTAGAGACAATATTGAATATTTTCCTATAGTCCAATAACTAGTTTAAACATACAATAAAGTTTATAGACAAACTAAACAAATTAAAATTTTTGTAGTAATATCGCATATTGGGTTAAAGTTCAGAGACTACATTGAATAAATTAAAAGTTTAAGGGTTACATTGCACACTAAGTTAAAGTTTAAAGATGACTTGCATAATTTTCCATATCGAAAAACATTCTCCGTTGACTAATTTTTCTTAATGATGTAACCACTCATTTATCGGAAAATATTTTCCAAATTTTGAATTTTTCATAAAAACAAAGGCACCGTGAATGCACGGTCATTTTCTCCAAAATGCCAATCTGCCCATATTCTTTTTGACATGCTTACCATATGTGCCATGAAGATGTTCACGTCAGAAATAAATCCATCAGTTCTACCTCGGCCATTTTGGCTACCAAGAAGGAAAAAAAATTGACGTAAAACACCAAGAAAATTATATTGTGAAATTGATTTGAATGTCCGTGTATATTTATTTACATATGAATCAAATGACACAATTTATTTACTTTGGAAAGTCGTCATGTGTAATTAGTGTCATTATCTCAAGATTCTCGTTTTAGTTGAAATTACACAATTCATCTATGTTATAAAGGGAATCCTAGGAATCGCATCCAACCTCGAACCTTCATCTAAAAATTGTATGAGAACCTCGTACTGGCGAAAAAGATATATAGTCAACTTTTGGGTAAAATGGTAGTGTAAGTTGTTCAACAACACGATCATGTAAAACTAATATTTTTCATTTTAAAGATTTTAAGTTTCCTAAAGTAATTAAAAAATCTCACATTTTCTTCCTTTTGTAATTTTTTTTTTTTTTAATTGTGTCAAGGCATGAATGTTGGACCTGAGCAGGTCCTTAAATTGCTCATGGAGGTAAAGGCGGGAGAACCGCCCTGGGGTGAGTGACCCCGTACTTGCCTCCCCATCCTCTCCGTTGGTTGGTAAAATATTGACGGGGAATTAGGGGGCTCTTGGGTGGTGAAGATATAGACACCACATCAAGGAAACTTGGCTACTGCTGGGTAGGCTTGGGGTAACCAAGCCCCGACCCGCGCCTGGGGTGACAAGGCATGAATGTGTGTAGTTTTTGCTAGTTATTGATGATCTTAATCGAAATTTGCATGAAAGTTGGTGAATAAGCATTTTCTTTCCTCTCAATTTAGGGGAAATCTATACGCCTAAATATAAAAAACCCCAACCCTTCTGAACAAATATACTTTCCATCTCCCCAACCCCCACACCAGAAGCACTGTATTTTACTTTCTCTTTTAACTTCATTAAAGTGCCTCGAGCTTCTCAAACAAGCTTTTGGGTTGCGTTCCCTCCTCGACCACATCCGGTGCTCTCTCTTTTTATTCCCCACATCCGGTGCTCCCTCTCCATAATAATCCACCACCACTCGATTTGCAGTCTACATACATCATCACCCATTTGAAAGAATCGTCAAGAAAAGGGAAAGAAAAAGAAGAAGGCCGAAAAGAAAAAGACGAAAAGAAATCCGAGGCACAGGCCATCCAAATTCCGTTGAAAAGACTCGTGTTGCGGTCCTGGAAATGAACAGAAGATCCCCATCCCCATCCCCACTTTGTCGTGGGGTCGCATTGATGAGAGAGCAAATGACCAAAAAATATGTTCTCTTTGCACTTTGATGCGTGCGGTCTTCTTCCACTTCGCTTTCCTTCCCCTCCACCAAGCGCACCAGTTCATTTGACAAGCGTGCACCAGAACCGGATATTACTTTGAGGAGATTGAGTGTGATTTACGATTGGCATCGTTTCGAGTCCTCACTCGCCTTTTCGATTCGATAGTTGGCTCCACATACTTATCCTTTGAAATTTAAGCTAGTACTTTTGCTTTGGATTTATAGAGGAATAGTCATAAGCAATAATTACGAGTGGAGAATAATTAGACTTTTCAAAGTGGGGATAGGGATGCTTCTGTTCATTTCTTTGACCTGACGAACGATTTCTAATGATGAGCGAAACTAATATACAACTATTGTAACGTGACATGCAATTTTAATCCAATTACTCTATATGATATGTGATTTAATTAAATGAACCAAGCATGCAATTGCTAGAAGATGTGCATTTTATGAACTTAAATCTATAAGCCTGCACATGGCATTTTTTGTATTTTTCATTAAATTGGAAATTAATTGAATACCATAATTTAGATAGGTGGTCTATCCTAGAAAAGAGTCTAATTTATTATAAGAAGGAGGTAGTCCTTGGCTGGTCTGAAAAGCTACATGTGGAGGCTGATTATTTGTTACTGACGCTAGCTATACCCTTCCCTCGTGATTAAGAATTAAGGCATGAAGTTGGTCCTTTGTCAAAGACCCGATTTGAGTTAAAACGGAAATTGCGGTGTTGAGACCCTGAAATTCAACACCCAAACCACGAAACACTTGAGTATGATATTCATTAATAGATAAAGGCTCACCAATAGTAGCTAACTGGTCCGTGAGGCCGGTGGCTTCTTGTAGGAATTCTATGACGGATCAGTGACCTTTCGAGAGTGATTGAAGCTGAAGCCGTAAAGTGGATGCGCGAGCAGTTGATCGAGCGGCATACAAGTTTGCAAGATACTTCCAAATACTTGCCACGGATGTGTGACTCGACAATTGGGCAACTATTGAAGCGGTCAACGAATTGATGATCCAAAGCCAAGGCAATGGACTCTCAAAATTTCCAGTTTTCAAACGTTAAATTGTTTATCTGTGTAACAGCCTTTCTCAGTGCAATAATCTCCTCAACAGTCTCTTCCGGTTGAGGTTTGGTGCCTGGGCAACTTGTAAATATGACGAGATCTGTGCTTTATAGATTGGAAAGTTCGTCTCAATTAGCTTTTCCCCACTACTTGGTGGTGACAAGAGAGTGGGCTTGAGACGGTTGATGACGGCATTAATGGTGGCGTCGGTGTAGATGAAGAAGATGGTATTTCTTCAAACATGGATCGGTGAGGCTTTCGCCAAAGAAACTCTAATACCAAATTTAAAAAGTTTATTCCTTTTTTTTGTACATAATTTATGGTGCAAATACAATATATATATATATAGGACTCTAAGAGATAATATATAAAACTATAAGAGATAAGATATAAAAGGTAACGGAATAATAAATATTCCCTAAATATTTACTGACTCTAAGAGACAAAATACAAAAGGTAACACAAGAACAAATATTCCCTAAATATTTTCTTCTCTTAACATGTCTATTCATGAACATGCATAATCTTTTTCACTTTTCCTCCCAAACACTCTCAGAGCATCTCTTAGAGCATCTGGACACAAGGGGCATCCTGATACATGGGGCATCCCAACTCCGAACCATCCCGCAACATCCGCCCATGGGGCATCCCATCATACTCATATATAATCTTAAACGTGAGGCATCTTGACTCTCGAAGCATCTTGAAACACTCTCTTGGGCATTCTGACACATAGAGCAACGTCACCACTTCCACGTGGATGACGATTTTTTTTTTCAATATTTGATGTTTGTATGCTCCATTAATGCACATGAACATGTTCGACATCAACATTTAATGCATCACGTTATTTTACTTAACCATCACCGATTGAACATGTTCAACATCAAGCGTCATTTTGCATGACCATCATCGAATGAACATGTTCAACGTCAACCTTCTATGCATACTTTTCTCAAATACAACAGATATGTATTTATTAAATAATGATGCTTAATACATGAAGGACTAAGATATCCAGAGAACAAAAAGCATGCAAAGATTTTTTTTTTTTTTTTTTTTTGAAATTTGGTATCCCTTAAATTTGATAACTTCTAGATTAGTAAACCCTGAAACCAGTAACTCTCTAAATTCGATAACTTTCCCAATTTCGCAAATTTCCCCTAGATTCGGTAACTACATGCCAAAATCGAATTTTCCCTCTAAAGTCAGCAACTTTCTCATTTCTTGCCCATTTAACACACTTTTCATCAAAATACCACCAATCATCAAAGAATTTACTCATACTTCTTAGCATAACCATTAAAATAATCAATACACAACTCTATATACCATCATTAGAATTCACACAAGTGAGGAATCCAACATGTTGTTATCAAACTTATTCATACATGATAATAAAACTCACTTAAAGTAAACACTGATCAAATAACCAAGTCAATCACTCATTATAACAATCTAGCTTAGCATCTAGAGTTTTCACTTACCTTGATAATAGCTTACATAAAATCAAAACTTTAGTTTTCCTTCAAAGTAAACAAAACCGAAATCAATGATTTTTGTCTTGAAATTGACAAACTCATTTATGAAGAGTAAAGGAAATTAATGAGTTTACCGGGACCTATCTTGAGAATTCTCTCTCTTCGATTTTATGCATACAAAGAATGAAAGAGGAGGTGAGTTAATCATGGCCAGAGAATTTAATGCTCATAGGGTGAAATAATTAAATCTAGGAGTAGAAGGAATAAGTGTTCTAATATTATTTCTTCATATGGCCCTCAGCAGAATAGCTTGGGTATGTGGCACATTCTCATAATCTAAGAGAAAAGATATTTAGGAGGGACTCATTTCCTTTGGCCAAGTGAGTCATCAAGAGCATTTTGAGTTAAAGAGGCATTCAAGTAAGAAGTTATTGGTGCCATAATTGTATGGCTCCATTGAATGACACGGGAAGGGGGGATGAATTTAGAAGATCAAACTTGAGTTAAAAGACACATGGCACGAATCAAAGAAGATGTGATTAAAATATCGCACATGGCCACCTTTGGTTAGCTTGATCAAATAACCAAGGTTAAAATAATATGACATTGAGTTAAAATCCTTAGGTGCAATGATGAAAATGGTGCTTCAATCCAAAGAATACAAGTAGCCTAATATTAGTCCAACTGAGAGGTATTTTGAGAGAAGGCTTCTTAGCCAAGTAAAATGAGTAACTCATCAAGACATTAATTGGCTAAGGTTGAAATAGATAATGTAATGCCTGAACTCATTACTGAACTAAGTTCAATGTCACAAACCAAGGACATGTGACTTAAAATACTCGGTGGAAAAATGAAGAGAGATGGTATAAATTAAAGAGGGACAAATGGCTTACTCACGTAACTTCCAAAGTAAATATTTAGTTAAGTTGCCGATTCTAGTAAATCAATATGTAAACAAGGAAATCATCATTTTTTCCAAGTATTGAGGTTGGCCTAGGTGACGCGATTGAGGTTGTCGGAATAGAAGCTCAAATGCGATGGCTAGAAGGAAACAAATCATTGTGGCCAGAGGATTGCCGTGACTGGGTTCGACGATGTGAAGAAGTGCAGTCGTGAGGGGGTTCTCGGCCGCCAACTCTCTTCCCTCTCTTTGAGAATCTCATGTGTGTCTCTCATTATGTGTTCTGAAATTCTAATTATTTGACCTCAAATTATGAGGCATAGCTTTGTATTTATAACGTTCACCTTATGTCGAACCTCAATTTCATGGGTTTATTTTAGGCCTTATTTAGGGTAATGGATTGAGTTAACTTAAGACTCTCCATCGATTAACTCTTAGGGGTTGAAATTAGATTGAATTGAGCGCAATTTGGTCCATATGCCCCACGTAATTTCCAGCCAAGGCTTGCTTTCCCATAGTGGCCGAATTCTGCCCCTTTGTGGGCTTAATTGGTGACAAGCTTTCCCTTTAGGGCCTATTCTGAAAGTCTTTAACTTTAATGGGCTAAACCGATTACAATTAAAGCTCTAATTTTCTAATTTAAGGCTTGAATTTTTCGGCCCCTATCTCCTATGCTTTGGCCGAGTTTCCAACACTAATGTGCGCCCGGTCCTCGCAGCTAATCTGGGACCATTTGCCTCTGCCCGTGCAATGCTTTTAGAGGTTAAATATTAATCCCTAATTTTCTATGCAATTATTCCTAAACGGTGAGCCAAGATTTAAATGTCAACATTTCCCTTTTTAACTCCAAAAATTTGAAGAGAATGCATTCTTATTTACCCCTGAAAAGTCACACGCAATAGACAGCCGAAAGAAGTGAAAAGATATATCTCAATTGAGCTGAGGCTTATACTTCGTCAGTCATATTATTCTGTCACCTGCCGACTTGTGGGCTTCTACAACATTTTTTTTGGGCCTTAGGGCCCATCTGTACACTTGAAGTTCCCACGAACGTTTGACCTCTCATAGTGACCGACAGAAATCATCAATTTTAATCCCAATAACTCAAGCCAAGAACCAAAAATTTTCCACCGAAATCGTCCCTATAAAACACAAAAATCTCGAAAGCTTAATAAAACAATGTTCATCTCATGAGGAGAACCACTTCCTCACTTTCCTGATGGGTCTCCTGCAAACAGGGCAGGCCTTGCCTTCTCCATCAAAGATCCTGCAGAAGCCCAAGTTGTCATGAGAAACAGAAGTAGAAACCAGCAAGTGGAATTGACTCAGTCCTCAAAACCTTAATGTTAATCAGGAGATTCTCCAAAATTTTAGAACGAACGTTAATTTTCTCACCCTACATGCAAGAATTTTGTAGGGACAGGTATTAATTATAACAGAAAGTGACTTTAACCGACTTTTTTGATTGTATATTATCCAATCCGGTTAGAAGTTTTGTACTTGGATAAGCATTAAAAAACAGAGCTGGAGTGACATGCCCTTTTCAAGTTCTAAAGTACAGATAATGATGCCAAATCGATGTCTTTTTTTTGTCATTTAGAAGAGAAATTCATGTTGCCCAATTCGTAAAAAACCCACTGATTTCGTGAACTAACTAAGGTGTCGGACAAAGGCCGCTCAAGTAGATCAAACATGGAATTGTTTTAAACTTGTTAGTGTGGGAACGGAGCTGGCAGCGGACAGCTGATTCTGTGCGCCTAATCTATGCACATACATCCATTCATCCTTTTCCCAGGTAAGCACATGTTCATTCTTTAACCATTTAGTGGATCCTTAAACATGAGAAGGAAAGCTAAAGAAAAAGAAATCATCGATGATGAGTCAATGTTTACCTCTGAGCACAGTCATAGCAGGTAGCACAATGGCCGCAAGGAACGAAGAAGCAATTCCTTTCCTCGTCGTAGCAAATCACACAAATCTTCCCATCATACAACTCCTCCGAGGAGCTGCTGCAGCAGCTGCCGGTTTCTATGTCCTCCTCGCACGTCCCGTACGTTGACTGTGGTGGCTTGAATACTTGTATTGGGGTCGTCTCCGTCGCTTCCGGCTCTGGTTCTGCAGGACTTTCATCCTCCCAGCCGTCCAGGTATCTCATGATCGCGAAGAAGACGGACACCAGCAACGCTGTGAGATTTCGAGATGTGTTACCGCACAGAAATTGTAAAAGTAAGGAAGAATTTGAGTGAGTGGAAATATGAACTCTCCAGTTACCCTCTTTTGATGTTACTCTTTTTCTTTAATGAGATTCGAATCAAACACATCTAGAGAGTAACAATTTTGTGAGAAAACTCACCCAATACCGCGATGTAGGCGAATAACCGAGCCAAGAACGTAAATGCAAAGCACAATTCAGCCAGCTCATCATCCTGAGATCGGAAAGGAACAAATCAGAAATCAAAATGTCTGACATAAACACTGTAAAGAATTAGTGAATATCGGCTCAGAACTCCCAAACGAGGAGATAGAGAGAGAGAGAGAAGCAATTACTCCTCCTTGGGCAGTTAAATTTGAAGGCTTTTCGAAGTTAAACTGAACTCTAAAGTTTAGATTAGCTCGATCCACCTACCGTGGAACACATTCTATCGCTCCTCTAGCCTTTGCTGCTGCCGATTCTCTGTTTTTCTCGAGGTTCAAATCCGGACCTGAAAAACAAACTTCCAAAATGGAAGCGAACATCGTATAATTAGATAGTTTCCTATAGTGCTAGACAGAATTCTGTGTATTGAGCAGAGAATTTGGAAAGGTGAAATGTAGCAAATCTCCTGATCTAGCATTTTACATTTATGTGGGCGCAAGAGCATTAATCAAACAATGTTAGTTTCCTTCATCTAGGGCCCTAGTTTGTGCCGTCCGTTTCGTGTTTGGTGGTTTTCAAAGCGGATCCAGAGAAGAAACACGACAGAGCCAAAGCAAAAAGGCTACCTGCATTGCTTCAGGCCGCCTCCAATGTAGCCATCGAGCTCACTAAATCTTTCTCAGAGAGCCCGCTCACGACGGCAATGTGCACCATCTCAAGCGCCTCATACAAAGAACGCTGATTCAGAATATCCGCGATTGCAGACCTGGCGTTGCTTCTGATAAGTTGGAATTGGCTCAGTAAGCTGGGGAAAAATGAGCCCACGATTCGACCAATGTCTGCGACTCTGTGAAAGAACAGAGCGCGAGAGCGAGAGAACTGGGAAACGAAAAGTGCGCCTTCGGGAATGACAAGAAGACGAAGAAGAAGAGGAAGAATAGCGAGGAAAAGATTTCTGATTGGCGAGTCCGCGATCCTGGAAGACCCAGAAAAGGGAAAGGAAAAGGGTTGACTTCTTCCATGGAGCATGGAAAGGTAGGTGATGGCTTCTTCATTCGAGTTCTGGTGCTCAACTACCAGACAGCCTTTGAGAGTTTGGCGGGCAACGGAATTTAAGGTTGTCTCTATGTTTCTGGTTCTTGAATGGTAGGTTTAGCACAAGGATGGGGACCGAAGTTATTGAGGTAGCATTATAATATTCATTCGAGACAATATATCATAATCACATGCATCGATTATCTGTACCATTTCAAATTTGGTAAGATTTATTGGACTTACAATTGTGATGGGTTAAATTCGACAATTCAAATGAATTTGCATAGCGCATAAGCTGGACTGGGCAATAAAAATTCAAATGGCCCCGAGAACAGGTACTTAGATGGGTATGTCTGTGGGTATGTCCGTGATTGTGCCTCGTCCAATAATTGGGATGTTACAGCTATTTTTGACCGTGCAAGGACATCTTCAACTGTTCTTGCAAATGGGTCCCTCTCTCACGTTGGCCATAAAAGAAATGCCGCCGCGTATGGTGGGTTCATCCCCACAAGTCCCAGTTCTTTTAGTCAAGAAACAAGATCAGATTTGCTGGCTAGTCCATTTTTCACAAAATTGATCGTGTCAGCATCACAATAATTAGTCTTTGCCTGCCCAAACCGACCACTTGGTATTCTAGCAGCTTAGGCTGACATCAAACAAGACCGACCAGTTCATTTAAATTTCCGTCCTGGGATCTTGCTGGAGCCAAATCGGTCGTCATTTCGGTGCTGAATCATAACCAGCCACAGCAAAATGTGTATGCGTAGGATAAAGCGCAGGAATTTCTAATCTGGAGCTCGATTCAGTTGATTGAGACGATCATGACCGTCGATATTACGGATCCCACGAGATCGACGCTTATCATGCGCTCGGTCCAGTGAATTCGGCTCCAGGCAAATATCAGCCAAAAACACGAGCCTCACATTTCAGACTGCTTTTATCAATAGTACTTAGTCAATTAAATATCTCTCGTGAGCTAATCTGTATAGCCAGAATGATAAGTGATGATAGCGTCAAAGTGCGAGTTAGGTGTACTTAAAATAGCTGATGATACTTGCTTTCCTAGTCACATTCAAACCAGGAGTTCGGTTCTCTACTGTTTGCCTTGCAAAGGTGGGCGATTCCGTGTTATGCGGTAATAGCGTTTTCCTCTCTCTGTGGATGATATGTTTAGGTCCACGGGAAGTTGTCAATTTGGTTGTCGACCGACCACCACGAAAGCCATCAAATGAGATGAAATTGATAATTTTTTCATGCAAGTTATCTTCTTATGGAAGATCAAAAATTTCTCTCGATCTTATAATTTTGTCTGTGTTTCGTCATGAAATGTTGTCCACTTTGATTTGCGGACCTCGTAATTTTGTCCTGAAAAGGGTTATTAACATATTTTTAGGGAAGGGGTTGAGGCCCCCTGCTTATAAGCTACGACCATTATTCAATCTTACTCATTGTGGGAAAAGCTTTAAATACGCCGATATGAGTTTGCAATTAATTCAAATAAGAGTTGATAAATTAAAAACTAGTTGCTGGATTTTTTTTTTTTGTGCATCTTAGACAGTTTTTGATCTACCAGTCGGTCCTTTCAAATGCACTCGCTAATTTCAAAAGATAAAAATTGGTAAGTCATTTTTATTTAGGTGGGCATTCTCTATGACGGCCGAGAAATTTGAAGAGTTCATAATCAAGGAAAACAAAAGTTACTTAGTTATTGAAAAAGCGGGACAATTCAACGCAAGTCCTAAAACTTGTATACTTCATGCACTTGTGTTCCAAAAGTTTTACTTCGTTCGTTTAAATGACTACCACGTTACTAAGTTATTATTAATCCTTAACTGTAGTTAACTCATATAAATTCACTACAAAGACCGTGTCATGCTTAAATTCACCTCAATCATCAAAATTAAACTAATCGCCTCTAGTTCCAAATTTTTAGAATTTCATAATTGCCCCAATAAAGTTTCTTAGTTCACATTTTTTCCACTTTTAACTTCCAATCTTTCTTGAATCAAGCCATACTAATTAGATTATATACCCCAGGCCATTCATTTTCTATATAAGATATATGAATATTTTATTTACACTATAGGCATGTCACAAGCTTTATAAAATTATTAAAACAACCACTTTTTGAATTAGTTATGGATAAAATTACCAAAAAAGTCATCAATCTATTGCAATTGTGCTAATTCAGTCATAAATATTTTCTTTTGCCAATTAAGTCTTAAACATTTTTTTTGTGCCAATTTAGTCTATTTGGTCAATTTTGGCTAGCTAGCGGCCTACAGTGCTAACATAGGTGTTAATCATCCTATGTGGCGTTATTCAACATTAACACAAATAATTTTTAATAATATTTTAATATTTTTCGCTTTTTATTTTTATTTTTTTCCTTCACTTCCTTCTTCCTCCAATCGATTGCCGGCGAGGGACCTCATTAGCCTTAGAGAAGCCTGGCCATGGTTGGGCAAGGCATGACCTTGAAGGCTGCATGAGGTCGTGGCCTTCGGCGAGGGTCATTTCCCCGCCATGGCCAAGCTTGCCTGAGGTCGGCGAGGGACTCGGTGGTGACCAGCTAGAGGATGAAGGAAGTGACAATAAAAATAGAAAGAGAAAGAAAAAAGTTGGAAAAATATTATTGAAAATTGTTAGTGTGGTGGCATAGGATGGCTAGCATCCATGTCAACATTGATTTGACTAAAATTGATTGGATGGATTAAATTGACAAATTGTAAAAAGTTTAGAACTTAATTGCTAAGAAAATTTTTTTTGGACTGAATTGACACAAATGTAAAAATTTTAGGACTTAATTGCCAAGAAAAAAAGTTTATGACTAAATTGGCACAATTGCAATAGGTAATTTTCCATTAATTATGTAGTTAAGTCCAAATTTTGGACAATTAGATAAATTGCTTATATTAAGCAATTAATTCTAAAAATAACTTAATTACTTATCATCATAAGGTTTCTGATTCTATAATCGAGCCTCAAATTTCCAATTTTACCAAATTAGTCCTCTAGCTGTGTGAAATTACAAATTTGTCCTAAAGTTTCTAAACTCGTTATTTTTAAGCGGTTTGATTTCCTTAAATTATCTAAGTTAATAACCTATAATTAATAGTCAAAACCATAAGATAACAGTATTAAAAGAGCCATCCAATTTAAGCAAATTTACCAAATATCACCTAGAAATGTCAAAATTACTAAAATGCAACTTTTGGGACTAATTTTACCATTTTCACATTTTTCCCAAACAAGGTTTAACAAAACCTTTTCGCTAAACATAAACACATCATGCCATTTTTAAAGGCCAAATAAACTCAGTCTCCAAACTTGGACTAAATGAACAAACATCAAACAATAAAGTTTAAGAATACCAAGTGGATAAGTTTAACTCAGTTCCTAGAGTTTTCACTTATGATAAACAAAGGAAAAGGAAGACCATGAATTTTTTACTTTCTATAACACTTGATGGATGAGATTAAATAAACAACTCAAATTGGAGAGACTTTGGAGCTTTTTGTAATTTGAGTAAGAACTTTTCTGTCGTTTCAAAAGATTGGAAGATGAAAAAAATTGAAGTTGAAGATTTGAAGATTGAGTTGGCTGTGCCGAATGCAGCAAATGAAGGTGATTTGATTTTTTTATTTTCATTTTCGCTTTTAAGAACAATTTATGGATGATGTTATGTAGCAGTTAAATTAAAAAAGTAAGAAGATGTAGGGAAATAATTGAGTGAGAATTGGCCTATTTAAGGTTGAGGATGAAGATATTTGATAGTTTCTTGGATGGTATTTTACAATTTGATAACTAAGTGGGGAATTCGATTTCCATTCTAAACACCAATAAGTAAGAAATATATTTTGAAATCATTAAATTATTAGCAATAGCTATAAAATGCTGGGGAAATCTTATCTCGTAAACTTTAACTTTGCTAATTATCCGATACGTTATTTAGGGTATATTGGTCCCAGCAGCCAAATTCTATAGTGATATGTTTTTCACCGTCACTCTTTGTAATCAACTTATATTTAAAGATCTTTTTATTTAAGCATACTGAAATTATAAACAACTCATTTCCTTGAATTTTAACTCATCATAAACTTCATCACCTTTGGCAAAATCACTCCAAAAGACAGCGGACATGGAAAGTATTTTCGAATTTCCCTAACGTCACAAATTCATTGAACCAATTGAAATTTTGCAAATGGCATCCAAATTTAAGGTGACTTATTTATTATCTTAATATCCTAAATTTATCAATTAAGGTGGAGAATTTCGGATGTCACAATATATGTCCTGTAGACAAATGAAAATACACATTCGAAACATTTCTTCTAACATCACCATGGAAAAGAAAAAGAAGTATGCATTCATTCTCAAATTAATAAAAAAATCCAGGAACTTAATTTCTCTCAAAGAGAGATTGATGCATGCGATCAGTCATCTTCGAGGGCACGAGCCTCTTTCGATCGATCTGGACTTCTGTGACTTGTATGAGTCAACAATAAAGGAGTGCCTACTCATAAAGAATGCGAGCCATGTTTCTTTCGCTCTTTTTCAACTCACTCAAAGGGCATTATGATGTAATGGATAGCTAATTGGTTTGTTTTGTGAAAAATGAATAATTTTAAAAATGCATTTTTTTTTTAAATACCTCTCACAAAAAGTGAATAAATAAAAATTATTTTCATTGTGTACAAAAATATTTAAACATAAATTATTATTGATAATTATAACATCTTTCATTGATTAATTATTTCAATCTATACACATGCTCATTTAAAGAAAACATTTTTCAAATAATATATTTTCACGAAATAAGCAAAGTTTAAATATATTGAGATGATTGCCTTTTAGGTATTGCAAATCGATGACCAATATAAGTCGAGTGTTGAGCTTTTATATGACCGGGGTTCATTTTATAGCCTTTGAGATGAGACCAAATCTCAACAGGCTTTTCTATGTTTCCTTCATATCTTTCCCATCTTTCGAAAAATATGTTAGCTGCATTCTTCCTGGGATTGAAGATATAATTATCAAATGTTTATCAAACATGTTAAACTTAAATGTGCAAAATGACGGGTGATCTCTCCACTAGCAAATGGAAGAAAACATATTATCTCATGCCATTTAACAACCCTAATCATGGAAAGGAGAGTACACAACTATAATAAAATTACCGTTATCAGTTATAATATATAATGTATAGAAAAAAATTAAAAGTATGTACTTCAATCTGTACATATCAATGTCACCGTACAATTTTATAACACATTAGTTTATGCAATTTTAATAAACAAACAGGTATGAAAATAAAGTAGCCCCCAAATTTGCATAAATCAAGACCAGTTCACAGGAGTTTTTCGAGACCAAAATGACATCCGGACCAGGTGCCACGCGCTCTTTGTGCCTGACGATGCGACTGGGCTCCATGTTGAATGCGACTCCCTCTCACCTAGGCCGATCAGCCGCAGACACAACCTTTGCGCCACCTGTTGTCATGGGGTTTGTCCTGCTCTGATCTGGTTATTCAATCCCATGTCTTGTCGAGAAAATATTGCACGCACTTCACTTAGAGAGAGACACATGTCAAGGGCCCCACCTGTTGGGAATTTTAAGCTCCTATCTTTTTTCTCCATAGGATTTCTTCTTCTGCCGTGTCGGTCGGAAGTAGTTCTTTCCTCTTTGGGTTCCAAGGCATCGATGAATACTGACCGAGAAAGCGAATGAAAAACCAGAAATCAGAGGAAAGCAATAGGAGCAAAGAACAATTCTTACCTAATCAAATCGAGGGGAGGTCAACCAGACAACCAAGAACTACTCCGAGCTCGTTGGAATAAAATCGTGAAAAATTGCTAACTGGCGAGCCCCCTTGATCTGTGTCTCTCTCTAAGTGGAGTGTTTTAAAGCTGAGGAGGCAAATCTTGGAGAACATATTAGATGGGCCGGCCCCTCCATGTCACCATGTACTGGCCTAATTTGGAAGTGACACGTGGCTCCATGTGCCGGTCGGGTCCCATCTTTCTTTTGAGTCAAACATTTGCCTCCCCTCTTCTCTTTATTAATTGCTGCATCCTTCTTTGTGTCCTTCTCGCCATTCGCACAAAGAACTCCCCCTCTCTCTTCCAAGAGTCTGCCTGTTGCATCTTGAGCTTAGATTCGCTGCCTCCAGCAGGTTGCCTCCACCTCCACCATCGCCTCTAGGAGCCACTCTCTTTCCCTCTCTTGCTCGTAAGAGCCCCGTTGGTCACAACTTGCTGCGTCCTGAGTTCTAACCACCTTTGCCCCCACCCCCGCTATCGCCTCATTTGAAGTATATCTTTTTATGCTGTTACTTTGAGTCCTGCATTTTTCTATTTTGAGCCTTAAGCATGTATGCACACACAAAGGAAAAAAGTACTAAAAAGTCATAAAAAGTCATAAACCTATTACGTTGATATTGATTCACTCATAAACTTTTTTAATTGGAACAATTTCGTCTTAAATCATTTCATATTGATAGCAATTTAGTCAATTTAGCCATTTTAGGTTAGAAATTGCCGACGTGGATGCCGATCATTTTACATGACATGGCCAGTGTTGGTGAGGAAAATATTAAATATATTAATACTTTTTAAATATTTTTTTAATTTTTTTATTATTCTTTTATTTTATTTTCATTTCTTTTTGTCCCTTTTCCTTCTTTGCCTATGGTTGGTACTCAATCATGACTGGCAACCAGCCATAGGTGAGGGCATCAGGGTCCTCGCCTAGGCCGTGAGGGTCGAGCCCTCACTAGATTTGACAAGGGTGACCCTTGCTTGTGGCCCTCATTGGCCTTTGCTTGTGGCCAATTGTCGGCCATGGCTAAGTACTAGCCATAGGCCAGAGCAAGGAGAAGGGAAAAAAAAGGACAAAAAAAAAAAAAAAGGGAAATATTGATAAAAAATTTCAAAGAATTTATTATAAAAAATGACCATGTCAACACCAATCGTGTCATGTAGGATGACCGGCGTTCATGTTAGGCATTTTCGGCCTAAATTGGCCGGATATACTCAATTGGCACCAATGTGATTATATTTAAGACTAAATTGATTCAATCAAAAGTTTTAGAACTAAATTAGTACCAATGTAATAGGTTTAAAATTTTTAATACTTTTTGCCACACAAAGTGAAGCAAGGAGCTTGATCGTGGTGGTCCTCACCCCAAAAAAGCTACAGCTACCTTGGGCAACCCTAGCTAGATTTGGGCACGCGCGAGGCTAGGGACCTCACACATGGAAGAGTAAAAAAGAAGACAAAATCCTAGCAATAAATTGATAAATCAAAGACGATAGCATGTTTGATCGTTTAATAGCAACGCATACGTTGAGATTTATGAGGAGAACAAATTCGAATGGCATACTTTTACGTCAACAAAGAGAAGTTACATAGACAATCCAAAGACCTCAATGCATGGAAGTAAGCGACTGCAATAGAACTTCAATTTTCTTAATTGGCCTAGCATCAAATCAATGGCGTCTTTCCGGGGTCCAGCTCGGTGCCCTCGGGCTAAAATGCGCTGAAACCACCCTAGAATCAAGAAGCTTAACAATCGGCGCGAAGCTCACGCACCTTGGAACCTTATATTGATTAATGGATGCACCCCTGGAGATGGCATAGTCCATGAGTTCCTCGAATGAGCCGGTCTTGACTACACGAATCTCTAGCGGTCCGATCGAGTTGTCTGTGACCCGGCACTGTCGATACACCGAGTTGAGCGACTCTTCCATCGCGAGGCAACATTGATCCAGTACTTCTTGGTTTGGCCCATTTTCTTCATGTTTCCCCAGCAATTCCCAATAGATCACGTAGTGCCCTGGTGTCGTCGCGGTATCCACATAGCTTGTGTACTCAACCACACTCGTGTTGGACTCACACAGCAACCTTGACGCACTCTCGACGGCGCCCTGCAGCTCTGCCTCGTCGGTCTTGTCCGAGTCGATGCTGAGCAGCACGTTCCTCCTCTTTACAAAGCGGAACTGCGGGGCCGAGTTGTGGAACCCAGTGACCCTGAGGATATCCCCTACCCTGTAACGGCAAAGTCCCGAATAGGTTGTGACAACGAGCTCGTACTCTTTCCCGACTTCCACGTTAGCCAAGTCCACCAGCCACGGCGGCGAGTCTTGAGAGGGATATGCCGGGGCCTGCAGGTCGTGGGGCGCGAACTCGAAGTAGCCCATGTTGGGCATGATCGTATAAGAGACCTCGGATGGCTTGCAAATGGGGTTCAGGTTGAGCCCAAAGTAGCACTCTGAAGAAGCATACATTGTGCATGCTAGAGGCAACCCTCGACTATAGTAGTCCAACGTGGGAATGTATTGAGCCATAGCGCCGGTCACAATCACATCTAAGTACTTAGTATTTGGCCAAATCCTGGTGATGATTCCCTCCCAAGCTTGTCCCTCGCACTGCGTCCGGATAAACTCGGCGAGCCCTCGATCTGGTCTCAGTCTCTCCGCCAAGCATTGGCAGATTGCAGGGTCGGTGATCCTAGGGTTTAGGGTCCCGGTCTCAATGTTGTGAGCCAAGAGCTTCCAATTGAGCTGGAGGAATCGGATGGCCCGGATCAGGCCAGATGCGAACACGGCGCCGACACGGAGGACCTCGTGGTGCATGATCAGGCCGCACAGCATTTGGGCGTACATGCTCTGGAAGGTGTCCGGACAGAGAATCGCCTCGTTTGGGCTAGTGTAGATGTTGAAGGGGTCGTGCGGTCTCGTCTTGAAGTGGTCGCTTTTGTAGTAGCTCGTGAGCACGGGGCGCGCCAAGAGGCCTCCTGCGGTTTTCGTCTCTGCTTTCACAAAGAGGAAGTAGAGTGCCTTACCTTTGTCCAAGCCTGGGACATAACTGTTCCGAGAGGGAATAGAAGTTTAAAGTAAATTTTTGTGGAAGAATTGAGCCAGATACTAAGGTTAGATTAACACAGTAGTATTGATTCCATTAGATCCTTGAAACATAAGGATTTTGTAATTAAAGGATCATTTTATTTAATTTAATTCCCAGGAAGAAACTATCTCATATATGTTAATTAGTATGGGGATTTTATGATATCTCTATATATCTATTTATAGACCGTATGTGAGTGGTAGTACATGATGATTGGATGGTGACTAATGATTAGTCTGCCATGACTAGATATCGAGTGAACAATTGTCTGTTTGCCATTGCTACTACAATGTTTGGCGAGTAATCATCTTTTGTTGATTTTGTTTTTCTTCACCTGACAAGTTGATTCCATAACAATATTTGTCATTCCATAACAATCTTAATATATATATATATACACACACATATCAAAGCTATCATGTGTTAGTCATTTCTTTTTGATAATATGTCTATATGAATGTCTAATTAGTGATTAACATGGTCATGTTAGAATTAGCGTTGGTTGAATCTCTAAATGTGTTTAAGGAGGGAGGGAGGGAGGGAGGGGGGAGGGGAGAGAGAGAGAGAGAGAGAGAGAGAGAGAGAGAGAGAGAGAGACTAACAGGTTCATTACGGGCATGAGGAGGCTGTAGAGTAGCTGGCGGCGATTCCACTCTTCTTCAATGGTAGGCATGAGCTTTCTCTCTCCGGCCGAAGTTCCAGAGCTGAAAAGGAAATGCACGAACCACGTTAGTTCATTAATTAATATTCAAACACCAGCGATTGTTCTTTAAGATTTCTCATTATCAATGTTGGGAAACCAGCATGGGTTGAGTTTTTTTTTTTTTTTTTTGGGTCGAAAGCATGCTTTGAGTTGAATCCTAGCAATGATAAGGATTTTCATGGTCCAGTACTTCATTCATTTAATCTTGTTCTGGTGGCTGGATCAAGTCGAATAATGTTAGAGGTTAGTAGAATCCAGACGAAGAGTTAGGATTTTAAATTAGTAAATTAATCCAGCCAAAACGACAGATAAATAACAATGATTTTGCAAGATTGGGATTCTTGAACTTGACTGGAAGCACGAAAATCTCCATGTGTAGGTATGAACTCTAATAACCTTCAGTAGCACGCACTTACATGGCATGAATAAAAAGAAAATTGCTCCCTAATAATGATAGAGTTAATAAAAATTCAATGAATTACAAGTCAAGATCAAGTTTCCTGTCCTGCTTATGTATTGGTACTTTGATTCTGCATGGGGTTGTTGCATGGGTTGTCGAAACCTGTGACGGCCATTAGCAATATAGTGAGCTGATCATTATGAGACACAAGACACATTCACATGTAAAACATAGATTGCACCATTGGCAATATTTTCCTTTTGGTGAGCCAACTGCCCAAATTTTAAAAAGAAAAAAGGAAAAAGAAAAAATCTTATTCTAAGGCACGTAGTTATTTTTATTGGAATAACATGTCTCATGTCCCATTGCATACCCAAGCATTAATCTTCCAACGGATTTATCAACCAACAGAACCTAAATTCTGACAAAATGACCAATCAGAAATTCCGAACGTCAACAAATATTTTTCTTGCCTGGTTATGAACTCAGAGATGGGGCGAGAGGACAAGATTTTGGAGCGGTCGCCATTGGCGATACGTCGAATCTCAGGCTCCAAATCCTCGTACGTGACGACGGGCACTTTGGCTTTGAACGCGTCTCTATCTGTTTTGCCACTGAGTTGGAATCGCTGGAGATATTCGGTGTCCGAGTTCCCACTCAGTATCTCGCCCAGAACCCTCTCTTGAACCAAGCCACAGTTCCGGGTCATCTCTTCGATAAACTCGAGAGCCTTCGCGTCCTTCTCGCGTGCAGGACGACGATGGCCCCGGGGAGATGAAAGGACCGGTTCGACGGTCATGATTTGTGAATGTTGCACTCGAGAGATGGTAAAAAGCTCAGAGTTACGCAGCTCACTGGTGATGAGACTATGCCCTAAGCATGCTTCCGCACTCGATATATATATATAGAGCGAAGGCCAAAGTGTTACGACAGTGCGTGACGCGTTTTGGTGTACACGTGGAGGCAGGCTTTTGGAAACAACGATGGCTTCGGGGGAGGAAGCTGACTGAGCCTTCGCAAGTCGTGTTACGACAGTGGTTCTCCTATGCTTTCTCTATGCATCTCTTCTCATTAGAAGTTGGGAGGGAGAAGAGGAGACAGGTGGGGTCCATGACAGGAATGAGTGGCTGTAAAGGGTGAGACATGTGGGGCCTACCTGCTTGCCACGTCAGCTAAACATCAGCCGCCGTGGCGGGGGTGGTTACGTATTCTCTTGGCTGCCGGCAAAAACGAGTGAAGTTGAAACGAATATTATTTATCTGGAAGCGAAAGTTTCATCTGCTGATGGTATAAAACCATGTGAAGAGATCATGCAAGTGATGTACTCATCTAGTATAGAAATGTATTGTTGACTTAAGAATAGGTGATAGAGTAATGCCACGGTGCTATTCCCATCGGTTATCAGCGGAATTTTATGAAGATTTTCCCCTTATTGAGATGGATCACAAGTTCAAATGCCAGTGTTGTGGCTTTTTGATTAGCGACGTATCTAGGAAAAAGTATAAAAAAAGTCATAAATATATTGTATCGATACAATTTAGTTTTAAACTTTTTAATTGGATGAATTTAGTTATAAACATTTTCACTTTATACAAATTCAGTCAATCCAAGTAATTTAGGCTAAAAAATGCTAAAATAAATGTTGGTGTCCTACGTGACATGATCAGCGCTGACGTGAAAATTTATTGTTGGAAAATCTCCTATAATCTCTCCCTAATCATTTAGGATATTATGTGATATTATTTGATTTGATTTGATTTGATTATGTGATCTGATTCCGTTAGCTGTAAATTAGCTACTAACAGAGATTAGGTCTTCTATTCTTGATTTTCTCACCTAATTTAGATCTTCTATTCCTGTATATATATATATATATATATCGTGTAATCATTTGACGATGATATGTGAAAATACAGATTATTTTCTACATGGTATCGGAGCCAAGTTTTCTGATTTGTCTGCCTTTGTTTCTTTTTCAATACTGCTGCTTCATTGCAGCCTTTTTTTTTTTTTTTTTTCAGCCTTATTGCTGACTTAACTAGCCTTATTGCTGGCCTTCAATTGCGTGAGAACCACCATTGTCTCTCGATCCCTTCTTAGTCTCCTCCTATAATTTGTCCTCAAAGTTGCTGGAATGGAAGATTCAAGGAAGGCTATCTCCGGCCAAATTGGGTCCTCTGTTCAGAATCAATCCAAATCATCGATTGGAGATTTTCCCAACATGAAGGAGTACCGATTAAATGGTAAAAATTATCTTTAGTGGGCACAGATTGTGAGGA
The DNA here is from genome assembly GCA_014182565.1 of Eucalyptus marginata. NCBI lineage: Eukaryota > Viridiplantae > Streptophyta > Magnoliopsida > Myrtales > Myrtaceae > Eucalyptus > Eucalyptus marginata. The sequence continues at coordinate 14,029,595 of CM024593.1, forward strand.
CATTTCTTAAAGGAAAAGGGAAGCTCAGTCATCTAGAAGGCACTGGTCCAGGACAAGGCGATCTTAAGTTTCAAACATGGGATGAAGAAGATTCCTCAATTATGTCATGGTTGTGGAGCTTAATGCAACCTGAAATCAGCAAAAACTACATGTTTCTCCCTATTGCCAAGGACATATGGGAGGTTGTTCATCAATCTTATTCAAAAGTCCAAGATGTAGCAATAATATATGAACTTAAGATAAAGGCTTCAACAATAAAACAAGGTAATCGTTCCGTTATAGAATACTACAATCTCATGAGAGGTTTTTGGCTTGAAATAGATCACAATCTGAATATCTAGATGAGGTGTCCTGAAGACACTAATACTCTCCAAAACCATATGGAGAGAGATAGGATCTTTGAGGTTTTGGCAAGTCTGAATGCAAACTTTGACCAGATTCGAGTTCAGATTCTTGGAAAGAAGCGCCTGCCATCCTTGAATGAAGTTTTTCCTACTGTAAGAGGAGAAGAAAGCCAAAGGACTATAATGCTTGAAGACCAACACACCAAAGGATCCGCCATGAAAGCAATTAAAGAGGAAACAATCCTTACAGAAACAAGAGATCGGATCCGATTAAGACAACAGGCAGTGAAGGTTTATGGTGCAATTTTTGCAAGAAACCATGCCATACAAGAGAAAATTGCTTCAAGCTTCATGGAAGAATGCAGGTGCTTAGTAGAGCTAAAAGACAGCCGCAAGCACACATGACCAGTGAAGGTGAAGCTGCTCCGATGGTCTAATACAAACCTGTCAATGAGGAGATATTTAACAGAGAAGAAGTTGGTAAAATCAGGGCTCTCATTGACTCCCTATCTAAGTCTTCTGATATGTGTTCATTAGTCCAGTCAGGTGCGTGTCTAATTTCCGAAAACTCAATAGCTTCTAAGTACCCTAATTCATGGATTCTTGATTTAAGAGCAACCAACCATATGACACATGATCCGACTAAATTCAAAACTTATAAACCATCACTAGGAAATAGGAGGATTACCATAGCAGATGGATCTCCTGTTACTGTAGCGGCCAAGGAACCATAATTCTAAATCCCTCACTTTAAATGAACAATGTCCTTCATGTTCCTAAGCTATCCACCAATCTCCTTTCCATTCATCAACTTACCAAAAATCTGAATTGTAAGGTGCTTTTCTCTACTAATCATTGCATTTTGCAGGACCTGAAAACGAGGAGGACGATTGGATTTGCTAAGGAACGGAATGGGCTCTACGACCTTGAGGATTCGAGCAGATGTGTTTGGTTTCTTGTGGGATATAATACCTCTTACAACTCTTGTAATTTTATCCACTTATCTCAGATTTGGCTTCACCATTTTCGATTAGAACATCCACCGTTCAGTCTTCTTAGTGTTGGAGAAAACTCATTTGAGGTTTTGAAACTGACAAAACTTATCCAAAGTCTATTCTAAAGAATCCCAGACTCTGTGTTAAAGTCTGAAAACTCCCAGACTCTGTGTCAAAGTCTGCCCACTCTGACAAATTTCAGACTGAACGAAAGTGAAGGATAAAGACTTTTCCAAATAAGGGATTATCTTTCTTTCTTCAAGGAATTGGTTCATATGGATTATATTTGGACTTCTGGTTGGAAATCACATTTATGAGAATGAATATCTTTATTAGAATCAATTTCGATACATCAAATCTTTTTGGAGGGCAAGTAATTTTGGAAAGAATCTACTTATGGAAACCAAGATCCTGATTGTATTGGCAAACATGATTGATGGGCTTTCATCACAATCTTCAAACGGCTTTGAGATCTCCTTGATTGATTCTGTCCAACGGGTTAATTGGAAGAATTCCTTTGGAAAGTGCTAACGGTCGAGAAGGCATGAATGAGTATTTAAGGAGGACTCTCCAGTTATTCGAAAGAGTGCGTGAAAGAGAAATTCTAAAGTCTGAAGCTTCCCAGTATCTTGTTACTTCTTACTCTGAGCTCTAAATTGTACTCAAAAGAGAGAGAGACTTATAGTTTGACTTCATGAGAGAGCAGTAGATACTCTTCATTGTGAAGTTGAGATCGCAAGATTGTAAATTCTCTTTTGATTCATAGTGAAATCCAGCCAGAAGGCTGTCAGCGTGGGAGAATGGACGTAGGCTTGATCTAAGCCGAACCACTATAAATTCTGTGTTCATATTCTCTTCCCTGAACTTCTTTATTTTGTTCGTAATTCTATTTAACTGTTAAAGTCTGTTGTTTTTCAGACTCAGTTTCAAAAGTAAAATATTTTTATTGTTCTTTGCGAAAAATTATTTTTACACCTATTCACCCCCCTAGGTGTTCATATTAGCACTAACACTTAGGACTATGTTTCCTTCCATTTTAAAAGACGTTGCTGTTAAAAATATTCATTGTGAAGTTTGTGAACTCGCAAAACATCATCGTGTTTCATTTCCTTTGAATAATAATGCTAGAGTTTCAACACCATTCTCTCTTATCCATACTGATGTGTGGGGTTGAACTAGAACTGCTAATTTTACCGAAGCTAAGTGGTTTGCCTCTTTTATTGATGATTGTACTCAAACTACATGGCTATATCTTATGAAGGACAAATCTAATGTTCAATCTATTTTTCAAAACTTTCATAAGATGATAGTCAATCAATTTGGGGTGTCAATTAGGAGACTTAGGTCTGATAACGGGAAAGAATATTTCAATCAATATCTTGACCATTTTTTTCCAAACTCAATGTATTATTCATGAGTCTTCTTGTGTTGATACCCCTCAACAAAATGGAGTAGCTGAAAGGAAAAATAGGCACCTCCTAAATGTTACTCGGGCTCTTCTCTTTCAAATGTCTGTTCCAAAGCCTTTTTGGGGGGAAGCTGTTTTAACTTCAGCATATCTTATTAATCGGGTTCCTTCCAAAACCTTAGGAAATAGAAGTCCCTTACAGCTCCTGTCTACCTTTTATCTTGATGTCTCCCATAAATATCACATTTCTCCTTGAGTCTTTGGCTATGTTGCATTTGTGCATATTCATAATCACAACCGAAACAAACTCGACCCTCGTGCTCTAAAGTGTGTCTTTATTGGGTATTCTAATACTCAAAAGGGTTATAAATGTTATGACCCTTTAATACGTCAAGTTTTTATCTCTATGGATGTAATGAAAACAAATTGTTTTTTACTTCCCACCACTATCTTCAGGGGGAGACTCCTAATGAAGATAACGGGTTTGATGAAGATAGTGGGTTTGAACCACTGCCTTCACTACCTAGTGCCTTGCTCAATCTTACTTCGTCCAATCCAACTTCGTCTCCTTCACCATCTCTATCAAGTCCTAGCCCTCTTAGTCCACCTAGTCCTTCATCAAGTCCATTGAGTCCTCTGACCGGTCCTAGTTCCCTGTTAAGTCCTCTGCCTAGTTCATCATCATCTTCATCTAGTCCTCCTAAGAATGAAGCAACCAAACTGCAAGTTTACTCAAGAAGGACGAAGCTCAATCAGAAAATGAATCAAGTCTCGTTATCTGAACCATTATCAGGTAATGAAATCACTCACCCTTACCCTTCTTCTAATGAACCTGCGTTAAGTGATTTGGATTTACCTATTGCCTTGAGAAAAACTACCAGGAAATGTATCCAACACCCTATCTCCCAATTTGTGTCATACCATAGACTATCTACTCAACAAAAAGCCTTTATTATTGCTCTTGATTCAATTATTGTTCCTAACTCGGTACGTGAAGCTTTTGAGGATAGGAATTGGATACAAGCTATGATGGAGGAAATGAATGCATTGAAGAAGAATGATACATGGGAAGTTGTGACTTTACCCAAAGGCAAGCAACCAGTGGGATGTAAATGGGTTTATACCCTTAAGTACAAAGCTGATGTCACCTTGGAGAGGTATAAAGCAAGGTTGGTTGCAAAGGGATATACCCAAACCTATGGGGTGGATTATCAGGAGACCTTCGCACTAGTAGCAAAGATGAACATAGTACGGATACTACTTTCTCTTGCAGCTAATTTTGGTTGGTCTTTGCAGCAATTTGATGTGAAGAACACGTTTCTACATGGAGATTTGGAGGAGGAAGTCTTTATGGAGCCTTCGCTAGGTTTTGATAAGGATTTTGGAAACAATCAGGTATGTCAACTTAAAAAGGCTTTATAGGGTCTCAAACAGTCCCCAAGAGCTTAGTTTGGAAGATTCACGAAGGCAATGCTTGAGATGGGTTACAAGCAAAGTAGGGGGGATCACCCCCTCTTCATCAAACATTCAAATGAGGGTATGATCACAGCTCTACTTGTATATGTAGATGATATAGTTGTGACTGGTAATGATGAAGCCAAACAAAATTCTCTTAAGAGCAATCTTGCTCAATAGTTCGAGATCAAGGACCTTGGAAAGTTGAGATACTTCCTTGGTATTGAGGTGGCATACTCTAATAAAGGTATTTTTATATCCCAAAGGAAGTATGTACTTGATCTTCTCAAGGAAACAAGATGTCTCAATAGCAAGGCGGTGAGCACTCCTATTGATGCAAACCATAAAATGGATGGACACGGAGAGAGTGGCATTGTTGATAGAGGGAGATATCAAAGGTTAGTAGGAAGGCTTATTTATCCATCTCATACTAAGCCAAACATAGCCTATGTTGTGAGAGTTGCAAGTCAGTTCATGCATGATCCTAAAGAACATACGCAAGCTGTCTACCGGATTCTTCACTACCTCAAAGCTACTCCTGGAAAAGGTATTCTGTTTAAAAAGGGTGACAAGTTGAATCTTGAAGTCTATATTGATGTAGATTATGCTGGGTCACCAATAGATAAAAGGTCCACATCTGGCTATTGCACTTTTCTAGGGGAAATCTTGTCACTTGGAGGAGTAAAAAACAAAATGTGGTTGCTAAACTGAGTGCTGAAGCTGAATTCAGGGCGATGGCGAATGAGATATGCAAACTTTTGTGGCTCAGGATTGTCATTGAAGACCTCAAAGTGGAACACGAAGGAACTATGAGACTTTATTGTGATAATAAATCAGCAATCAACATAACTCACAATCCAGTTCAGCATGATCGAACCAAGCATATTGAGATAGACATGCATTTATAAAGGAGAAGCTTGAATCTGGTTTGATCAGTACTCCCTACTGATGCATTTTAATTTTGCTGTTATTTACCTTATTTATCTATGTGTTAAATTTATAATTTTAAAAAGTATTAGCAAGTTAACCAGAAAAACAGGTATTTACCAACGGTTTTTGACACAACACCTGTTGAAATTTACCTGAACAATAAAATTTTCATATTTTTTATACAAAAGAATAGATTTTTGCCTGGCCAAAATGAATTATATTTTATACATATTACGTATTTTGTCAAGTTTTGACAAATTATGAAAAATGAGGCACTCTTTCCTTTTAGTAGACAAAACGCGCTAAATCCCACAATACAAACCAAACACTTAATTCCGCAAGCAAATCGGCATGCCTACTGTCTTTTCTAAGAACGTGTTGCGGACATTTGTAACAGTTATAACAGCTACGGAAGCAGAGGGTTTTCTTCCCTTTAGGTAAGTCTCCACTTGAAAATGCACCAGGTGGCACGCGATGAATCAGAAAAAAAATCTCTCTCTCTCTCCACCATTCTTCTGTGCCCAACGACCCCACTACTGCCGTATTCCTGCGCATTGTTTATTATTCATAAACATCATCCAAAAATTCAAGATCACATTGCATATTAAATTAAAATTCAAATACTATTTATATGTTTGTCATTTTTGGGATGAAATGGGTACACTTTGAATGATTGTTGCTATTTGCTCCAATAACAATGATTGATTTAAGTTTAACTAAATAACTAAATAAAATAGATAAGTTTTTCTTTTCGTCTCAGGTCGATAGATCGTCTTGATTGGAAGATCCCTTATATGGATAATACACGTTCCAGTTGACCGAGCCTAATTCTAATTGTTTTGTTCCGAAGCAAAGATATCCACGGAACGGTTCGTACTATTCAGATATTCACGACCAAGAATACAGGCTATTGCGAAAAATGGTGAATGCTTCTAACGTGGGGATGGCGATTGAAATTGCCAACAATGAGAAACCTCCACAAAATTAACTAATGGCGCTAGAACAGTGAAAAATCCCAGCAGTATCTTTAGCCATATCCAATTATCCATGTCCATGTCCATGTCCATGTCCATCGTCTCAGCCACAACACCACCGCCACCACCGGCCACCGCCAAGAGCCCCTCCGTCGTCCCACCAGCCCCGACCACCGCCAACGCCGCTCAGCCACGGAGGCTCGCGTTCCTCATCGACAACTCCACGTCCCTCGACCACCTCCTCCAAATCCACGCCGCCCTCCTCCGCCGCGGCCTCCACCACCACCCCATCCTCAGCTTCAAGCTCCAGCGCTCCTACTCCTCCCGCGGCCGCCTCCGCAGCTCCGTCGCCCTCTTCAACTGCTGCTCCGAGCCCACCGTCTACCAGTGGACCGCCCTCATCCACGGTCATGCTCATCTGGGTCTCCACCAGCAGGCACTTCTCTACTTCGTCCAGATGATGGGCGACGGGATCGAGCCCAATGCCTTCACTTTCTCTTCCGTCCTTAAATCTTGCCCGCTCGAGAGCGGCAAGGCCCTCCACTGCCTCGCGGTCAAGCTCGGGTTTTGCCCCGATCCGTACGTGAGGACGGGCCTCGTCGATGTCTACGCGAGAGGGGGAGAGATCGTGTCCGCGCGCCGGTTGTTCGATTCTATGCCCGAGAAAAGTTTGGTTTCTTTGACGGCAATGATCACGTGCTATGCGAAGCACGGGGAGCTCAAGGAGGCGCGGGTGGTGTTTGATGAAATGTTGGAGAGGGATGTGGTCTGCTGGAATGTGATGATTGATGGTTACGCGCAACACGGGAAGCCCAACGAGGCTTTGGTCTTGTTCAGGCAAATGTTGAGTGCTGGTGTGAGGCCTAATGAAGTGACTGTGCTGTCTGTGCTCTCTGCTTGTGGACAACTTGGAGCACTGGAGGTGGGTAGGTGGATCCATTCTCATATCCAGAATAATGGAATTCAGATGAATGCTTATGTTGGCACTGCATTGGTCGACATGTATAGCAAGTGTGGCAGTTTGGAAGATGCGCTCTTGGTCTTTGAAAGTATGAATCACAAGGACGTGGTCGCTTGGAATTCGATGATATTGGGGTATGCAATCCATGGGTCTAGCCAGTGTGCTTTGGGGACATTCAATATGATGTGTAGATTGGGTGTGAACCCTAATGATATCACCTTCATTGCCATCTTGACCGCGTGCAGCCACACAGGGTTGATTAAAGAGGGTTGGGATTTCTTCAACTTAATGAAGGAGAAATACGGGATTCAGCCAAAGATAGAGCACTATGGGTGTATGGTAAACCTCCTAAGCCGGACCGGGAATTTAGAAGAAGCATATAAGCTTGTCAAGGAAATGGAGATAGAACCGGATGCCGTCATCTGGGGAACTTTACTTGGGGCCTGTAGGCTCCATGCAAAGACGGCGCTGGCAGAGGAAATTGCGGAATTTCTTGTTGGGAAAGACTTAGCGAACTGTGGAACCTATACTCTTCTCTCCAACATTTATGCTGCTTCCGGTGATTGGGAGGGGGTTGCAAAGGTGAGGACATTGATGAAGTCCAGCGGCGTGGTAAAGGAGAAAGGCTGTAGTTCAATAGAAGTTAATAACAGGGTCCACGAATTCCTTGCTGGAGATAAGAGACATCCAAAGAGCAGAGAAATTTATTCAATGTTGGATGAGATCAACGGTTGGCTTAAGGCTTATAATTACAGAGCACAGACGGAGACGGTGCTGCACGATTTGGGAGAAGCCCAAAAGGAGCAATCCCTGGAAGTTCACAGCGAGAGGCTGGCCATCGCTTTCGGGCTTATCAGTACTGAAGCGGGAACCACAATCAGGATAGTAAAGAATCTTCGAGTATGCTCCGATTGCCATGAAGTTACTAAGCTTGTTTCGCTGATGATGGGGCGGAAAATAGTCATGAGAGATCGGAACAGGTTCCACCACTTTGTAAATGGTTCTTGTTCTTGTGGCGATTACTGGTAGCCTCCTATTTGTTAAATCTTGTGATGTTGGCTTGTCAGCTGAAGCTGAAGAGATCTAGTTGCCTGTCAGATACTAGTTAGAATAACGTATCAGAATACTTCAAGGTAGAAATAAGGCTCTCGATACAAGCTACTTCTTCTACCTCTGATTGCTCAAGGCATCTTAAGCAAGTCATTAACATCATAATCCACACACATAATTTTATTGGTCTTTAAAAACGGAAACACGTTTGACAAAGTGAACTTCGGCCCTAAGAACATGGGCTTCTGCGATTATGAGGATAGGAACTACATCAATCCGTATTGCTATTCATTCCATCTGCTGATGGAAAAAGTACGCCAGAAATCGCCTACGCATCTTGAACAATCGAGTTGGTCTGACCATAACCTCTCCGATTTGCGAAATTTTTTCAATCACCGCTCCGTCAATTTTTGGTATAAGAGCTTGACTGCAGTGTTTTCTGAAGGACGGGACTTCTCAAATTTGGACAAGATTGCAAGACCTGAAATATTAAAGGGTCTTGTGCAGAGGGAGATTTTCGGGAACTTATCACCCTTTTCGTCGCATTAAGTTCGAAGTCGTACAACTTTCTTTTTTCAGCCCACTTGTACTTTTTGGTGCAAAAGCGAGGGAATTATCTATGATTGATAGTTGGTCCTCTCTCTGAGTGGAACGTGTCTCACCTCCATAAATAAAAAGAAACAAGCGCACTCAGATGTCATAGCCAGCTTTGAAGCTTAAATGGTTGCAACAACTCAACACGATTTCCTGAGGATAATAGTCAAACGAGAGCTTACCCTTGCCACTCAAAGGAGACAAGTCAACAAGCAGTCAACCCATTGACATTGGAGGATGCAAGGAACTTGAAAGAAGCTAAGAATTATGATTGCAATCGTTCAGGACAATTCCTTCCGATGTAAATGCCTCCAACAAGACTCCTCTAAAAAAAAAAGAAAAAAAAAAACAGAAGGGACCGAAAAGTTGAAATACATCAGAACCGTGATGGAGCTGCACTCTGGGAACATCCACATCTAAAAAGCATTTGCAATTCAAATTTGTCCATGTGAAGGCTACAATTAGCAAATTACATATGTACATGGTTCCTACAAACAATCTGGCTGGAAAATGAAAACTGACAAATTGCCAAGAGAAGATATGATAAGAGAGGTCAGAATCAGTGAGAGAGAGCCTACTGCCTAGGGTTAAACATGCATGACCTACACACCTGCAGTGCACAGCCACGACAACCAAAGTAGGCAAAGCCCATGTCTTCTTGGTGATTGCCTGAGTTCTAACACTTGAAAAGCCCTCTAGACTTCACATTCTAAAATCCAAGACACAAACTGTATTGTTTGCAAAACATGCGGCGATTTTGTCACCTTCCTTATTCCAACAGACTTCAAAGATTCCTCCATTACCAGTGTATGTCTTCACGATCTTACCCTCCTTCAGTGACCAGATGTGAACGGATTTATCAAGAGATCCACTGGCCAAATATTCTCCATTGGGGCTAAATGCTACAGAATATACAGGTTCCCTTTTCCAAAAGAAAAAGAAAAAGAATGAAAAATCAGAGACCAAACAATCAAGCATCAACATGTCCACAAATCAATCAAACCAGTTATTCGTGAAATCACAAGAAGGACAAAGCATAACATGCTTCCCATTATACAAGTTCAACAGCACAAGAGTAATCTTCTCAACATTCCACCTAAATAGCCTTTTACTGTCACAGAAGTTGCTTAGCAATATTTAGCGATGAACTAGGGCTTGCATCTTTCTATCAATCCAAAGTGGAGATGAACACAACAGAATTTACCTGTGACCATTCAAGCTGTAAATAAGTCTCCCCTGTTCAACATCCCACAATTTCACTGTCGAATCAAATGATGCACTGCATGACAAGACAACAACAATATTATAACAACTAACAAAGAACAGCCTGCAGAAGTTCTTTTCAGTTAAAGCAACACTGAAATTAAAAGAAAGCTCAGGATGGGAATACTTCACAATCTAGAAGAGACGGACTATCCAAAAGAACAGGTCCAAAGTCTAAACAATAATGAGAAGTTAAAAAAGTCAAATAAATAAGAACTCCTTCAAATGGGTTTTGGACACATGACACTCTAACCAAAGAAAATATGTAACTTCACACACAGGTTAAGATGCAAAGAACTTATTGATACGAAGACCTTCACAAAATGACCTGGAGTACTTGCATTACCAGAATCATCATCCTACTAGACTGCAAAAGAATGTGACACATACGTTTGACCAAAAAAATAAATAAATTCTACCAACTGTGCTCAGAGGTCTTAAATTTTTCTGAATTCCGAAACAATCATCCTCTCAAGTACATGCAGCAGCTTTAAAGATATCCTCCAACGCCCAAACATTTCAAAGATGTTACAAGAATTGGGTAAATTGATCCAGATAATAGTACCGACTCTTAAAGGCATAGTTTTGACAATAGCATACTTGTCTCTGAAATTTTTAGTATAGCTAAAACTGTTAAAACTTTTTTAAAAGATGATATGACAAGTCCCACCACCCATATTAAGAAAATTGAAACCACACAAGCCTGGATGCAAAAATAAACTTGGCTAAAAGTTTCAGTAATTCACCTTGCGAGCACTAACTGCTGGTTAGGATTGTTTGTGCCAGATCCAGTGGGGCTCCACCTGAGAGTGTATATTTCCTGCAATACAGTAATCAGTACAAAAACATCCAGGACAAATAAATAATTAAAAAAATAAAATTGCTAAAGCATAAAGTACCTTTAAATGCTCCCTTAAGTCATGAACATACTTGTCCTGCTTCATGTTCCATATCTGTAGCACTTAGCAAGTTAGGAGGCCAAAGAGATGGAATTACTAAGAGAACAGACAGATCAAAGACAGAAATGACTCAAGATGGGATAAATGCAAGACATGTATTGATTTTCTTTCCATCCAAAGCCTAAGAACAGAAAAGGCTATATCCGGAAAGCAATTACTGACAGAAAGAGTATCAGTGAATAAGATAAACAAGAGTTCCATTTTTATAACCTTCGCAGTAATGTCATCAGAGCAAGAGGCTAACAATGTGCCAGTTGGATCCCATTTGACACAATTCACCTCTCCCTGAAAGAACAACCAAAAGAAATTAAAAAAAAAAAAAATGCAAGCTCAATTAAGTTTCAAGAACCTAGAATATAATAAGCATTTAAATGGCGTACATCCACCAAAAAATAAATCATTTAGAGCCACAAGCTGTTACAATGAAAGTTGACAATCATGCTGGTACACAATAAGATAAGCAAAGACGAAACTCCCAATATCAACTAACCAAATCACACAAATATTAACTACATCAGAAGGGTACAATCTACTGCTATAAGCAAGCAATGTAGTTTACCCACCAACATTGGTAAAAATTTATGCCATAGCAGGTAAAACACATTTGATTTATGAATTCTCAAATAAATCACAGCGCATAGATTTCAAACTAAGACATTATTTCTCACATGACTACACGTAGAATACATGTTTGCTTGCTGGTACTTATTGCCCTTACATGTTATGAATAAAAAAATCTTTAAATCTTGATGTGAAGTTGGGACACTTTTGATTTAGAATTTTCTGAGCAGCGGGAAAATCCAATAGAATGTCATGAGGTTATCTTCAAGTTAAGTAACCTTGTTAAGATAATACTGCAAAAGGACCTGGAAATTGGGTCCCCTCACCGTAAGTTGCTTCCGACTTTTCCCCATTTTTACATTTTTTGACTGTCAGGTGGCCACACAATTGCCACCTTTTCTCCATTGTTTCCCCTTTCTGTTGTCTATGTTTGTTCTCATTCTCTCATATTCATTTTTCATTATCACTAGGCTTTCGAGGACCCCACCGTGGGATGAGGGCTTTGTGGTGGTTATAGTTGTAACAATGCTTTTAAGCTTTCAATCAGCTCCTCGTGCTCCCTAGTGCCTCATCTAAGGCTTTTCTTAACCTATGCTCTACGTATTGTTATTGATTGATCTAGGGGCTGGATGCCATTTTCAAATTTTATTAGGCTCAACCCAAGTCTCAAACCTAAAGCTCTACAATACCCATATGGATCTTGCATTGGCTTACATGCCACCCATCTTCTTTGGATCTTACTATTAATCCCAACGTAACATCTTTTCGATAAAATTCTGTGTTGACAAAACTAATCCGCCAATGAAGAATCTGCGATCCTATCCCTAAAATCATTTTTTCCCAGAATGGATGGAAGAAAATAAATATATTACATTACGTGTGCGTGCGCATAGAGAGATTTCAATTTTAGTGGCTTTCAAAGCATATAGAAACCAAAACTATACCAGATGCCCCGCGAAAGTTTTGATTGGGCGATTTTCTCCAATCTTGCAGACATATATCATGTTGTCTGTGGAGCTTGTTGCAAATGAAACATTGTTGCGCCAGTCAACATCAAGTGTTGGACCTAGAAAACCACAAAAAAGTAAAAAATCAGTAGCCCAACCTATAATTTCAACCTAAAACCAAATTTACGTCCCAAACCTGAGTGAAATTCAAATTGCTGTTTCCCTTCCTCTGCCTTAACATCCCACACAATAGCAGTTTTGTCACAGCTTCCTGTGAGCAGATAGTCTCCTTTCTTGTTCCATTTTAGAGAGAATATGGGCCCTTTATGTCTACTCAAAGTGGTCTTCAGTTCACCTAATCACGATAGAGCACTAGTATAAGCAGCAAAAATTCCAAAATAGAGTAAATGGCCAGATATCCACAGAGAGAACTCTCATAACACAGGTGAGTCCAAAAGAAACAATAAAAGCATGCCAAACAGGCACAAACAAAAGTTGAAAGATGCTGTCTACTAAAGTATGCAAAAGTTGGGAGCTTATTTCATTCTGTTTAGGTTCCTCTCTCATCTGCTTTTCCAGTCTTTTCTTCCATATTACAGTATCTTTGGTATACTCCACAATTACATGGATAGTGTAACTTCCTCTCTATGATATATAGTCTCTACATATCTGACAGGAAATAGAGTAAAAGAACACTACAGCATCTCATGTGTAATTACACAGGTTGGGGACCCAAAATGGCACGCATTTTGACTTATCAATGATGGGAGCTTAACTATCTTTTGGGGCGAATGGGGACATCAGGCTCCACTCAAAATTTAGTAACAGTTTTATCCTGAAAGTGCACCAACAAGTTCTCCCATTTTATTCACATCGGTTATGCGTCCAGATGATGCCTAAACCAGAGTGTTTTTAAAGGCACCACCTAATACCCTGAAAAGGAAAATGAAGTTCGGCATCTTCTTATTTTGTTGTCTATGCCATAGAGGATAGAAAGTTTTGGATCTCATTAATCATTGGAAACTAGAAGTGTGTGACCTACACTCTCAGGTATTTGGGTTCTGAAATCGTGAGAATCTACAAAAGATGAACAATTCAATCAAGGATTGTGAATCAGGATTGTGCTAAGGAACCATTTGAGTGTCAAAAGATTGGGTTGCATAGTTCAAACAAGGATTGCCATATACCAGTAATGATGATAAATATGTACAAATAATACAGATGTTTGTTTGGAGTTAGACATTTTTACGGTTAAATCCGAAAGCAGCATGATCTCAAAACATACCATTTGTGGTCCAAATTCTTGCTTGCCCATCATATGAACCTGTTGCAAGAAGTGTTCCATCCCCCTGCAGAGAGACACGCAAGTAATTGTGGTTTAAAAAAAGAAGCAAATGGAACCTGCTTAATCACGGAAGTTTTAAGGCACCTAAAATATAATTGAGAGAAGCAATTCCTAGCTTCAAGAGATTAAGAAACAAGCCATTCCAGTTAAAAAGAAAAAAGAAAAAAGAAAACAGAAAGAAGGCAAAATGACTAAGGAAAAGATTTGAACAGAATGAGTTATATTTTCTCTCACAAGTCATCATTAGACTTACATTCCAATCAAGAGTCGTGACGTCTTTGCTCTTTTCATTTGTCCTACCCTTTACATGCTTCAATATCAGAACGTCTGGGGGACCATTTTGTAGACTAGATTTAGCCGTCCCATCAGGAATGGTCCATATGCGAGCAGTAGAATCTCCAGATCTGAGAAACAGGACATTGCAGTGAATTGGAAAACACAAATTCTTGACATAAATCTTTCAACTGTGACATAGGTGAGAAGGATTTCATTATCTAGAACAATCTATGAATTCCAGAATGAAGGAAACAGAAACAGTACACCAATTCAGAACATAGACGTCAATTGTAATAATGAAAAACCTGATGCAAGCAAGTTACATATATTAGGGACAATCGCATGGAGTATGATATCAACAATTCTGCAATTCGTCAAGCTAACCAGTCTAGTCATATAGTCTCTAGAGAATTACTATACTCACCCCAAGTGTGAACTTTGGTTTTATATACTATCAAGAAACTGAAAGCCAAACACAAAATAATCTCTTAACAAAGTTATCGTTCGGAAAAGTGCTACTGCACACAAGAAAGTAAATTGATCATTTTACAAATGAAAATCAAATCCAAATGGACTGGTTTGAGAAAAGCTGCAAACAAAAAAAATTGAATATTTTCATTTGAGAAATGCTTGTTTTCAAATAATTATTCTTCCAAACAAGTCCTCTGAGGGCTTTCCATTCTCCTTAAACAAAAGCCCCAAATCTTTGCAAGAAAGTTTGCTTTAAACCAACACAAACCGAACCTCCTGCTAGTGTAGATGTATCAATGACTGGTTAACTGAACAATGATGTTGTTCAGCCAAATATGAAGGAATCTTGAATACCAAACGTCATAGAGAATCAAATAACCCATGACCATGCAATGTAACAACTGAATCTTTCATGTATAATTCTATAGCTCGCGAAGGTCCACATACAACCACCTCGCATCACTGTGATTTATAGGAATAAGCAAATAACAAAATCCAATTCTATTTCCACCATAGCTTTCTTCAGAAAATTTAACTCATTTAGCAATTAGAAAAACGCATCCAAAAGCAAAATAAAGAAATTGTCATTATCTCAGCTCAAATAATCATCTTTAAAAGTCCAGATTTCATGGACTAAAATCCACTTCCTATAGAGCTACACTTCAAAGGGTGAAGAGTAAATGAGTAGAAAGTTACTGCAAAGAATCTAGTTAATGTAAGAACCCAATGCGAATAGCAGAAAATAGACCAGTCAGAATTATCCACCAGATAAAGTACCGACCCTGAAGCAAGAAGTGAACCTGCAGGACTCCATGCACAGGCACAAACCTATAATGAAGAATTGAAAAGAGGTCCATTGTCAAAATATGAATGATATATTTCAGGTACAAGAGTAGTATCTATAGTAGTTTGAAATGAACAAGGGAAAGTATCCCAAAGATATGCTATGCAAAGATTCGAACCTCAGATGTATGTCCTTCTAATATTGTCACATCTGTACTAGGAATCTCACATGGCTGAGAACTTGACGCAGTAGAAATTTCCATTGGTTCAGGTCCTAAAAGAATACACAAAAAAAAGTTACAACCTTTATTTGAAAAAGATATGTCGAGAGAGATAGAATCTTCAACAAGAAGGAGAGTCATAAGCCAAAGTCAATCACACCCTAATGGATGTCAAATTGATTTCCTATTGCCTCATACTCATTTCCATGTCCTTCATAACAAGTCATACAGGAAAACACATGTATAATTCAATTCAGTTGAAAACAGCCACGTGAAAGATCACAACGCCTTCAGGTCATTTTTTGTTTTTCTTGTGTTTACCCAAAGAGCAATAGTGGCACTAGAAACTCTAAATTGATACCGCAGTGATAGACAAGTTCATGTTTGAAGCGACAAAAGAAATTTGCAAGAAAGCACATTCACCAGAAGGTCCATTTTCTTCATGCTTTATATGGTTCCTGTCCACCTCTTGATTTGCAATTATTTCCTTTTCAGAGTGATCTTCCCGATGTTTTGGTTGCTCCTTCTCCTTCTCTTTCTCCTTCTCCTTCTCCTTCTCCTTCTCCTTCTCCTTCTCTTTCTCTTTCTCTTTCTCTTTCTCTTTCTCTTTTCTTTTTCTTTCTCCTTCTCCTTCTCTTTCTCTTTCTCTTTCTCTTTCTCTTTCTCTTTCTCTTTCTCTTTTCTTTCTCCTTTCCTTCTCCTTCTCCTTCTCCTTCTCTTTCTCTTTCTCTTTCTCTTTCTCTTTCTCTTTCTCTTTCCGTTCCCTATCTTTTTCAAGTTCCTTCTCCTTTTCATGTCTATCTTTCTCCCTTGCCCGTCCACGCTCAGCTTCATGGTCCTTATCTAATTCTCTATCTTTATCTCTATCTTTTTGCAAATTTTTCTTTTTCTCTCTTATAATTTTCCTGAGTTCATAGACATCCTTTGTAATAAGATCCAATGGTTCCAAGAAGGAGAAGTCCTCATCCACATCTGTGTCACTCTGACAAGCTTACAGGGAACACCGATCAACATAATTTCCAGAATAGAGTAATTAAATTAAAAGATGACGAATGCAAGTTCATAATAGGTTGGGCATGCTCACGCTATTCAAGTTTGCTTCCATCTCCAGATACTGAAGTCCTTTCTGCACCAATGTAATAAGAGCACTAGGGGGAACCATATTCCCATCAATTGTGCATTTGTTAATGCCTGCCTCATATCCCAAGGCAAACGCGGAATGTGTAAAACCTGCATACATATTTTCAAGCATGTATCAGAAACATCAGTCCAAGATCATATTCAATACTAAAAACTTGCAGTTTTGCGAAAAGTTCTCATACTAAGATTAAAACTTTGTGAAACAAAATAATAAAGAGATAATATACTAATACATGGAGCAAGCAATCACACTCTCGCTTCTACCACGTCCTAGGTAATACAATTACTTAGTACTCCTATGACGACAAAGAGGGGTCTACTACATGGATCAAGCAATTGCACTCTCACTTCTACCACGTCCTTAACTTCCATAGCCCCTTCTGCCTTGCATTTCCACCATGATGTCACACCTTCTCATTCTTCTAAAGTTTGCATTTCCACAAGTCCAAACATTTTTACACACGTTTCTCCCATTTTATTCGAGTGAAATTGCAACAGTGTTTTTCATGCCCAGCTTCCCATGCAATATTCCATCATTGTTCTCCTTAGATTACGCTCTAAAATTAAATTAATATTTTCTGCTTGCACAAGTAGCAAATGTGTTTCTCCACGTCATCCACTTGACTAATCCTCAATGTTATTTTCCTTCAAGTAACCTATTCACCTACAAAATGTACCCATAGCATTATGAAGTTCGTTATTCGACACCTTTTGGTCTCCAATTTGGAGGATGAAAAACTCTAGAAAGTTACATCACTGCAAGATATGGGATCCAAGAGTTTCATCAGAATGAAGGAACCGGGATTGTCTCTTGAAGCTGCATCATTTGATGTCTCTATTAACCCAGCCAGGATTGCATACAGCAAAGATATTACAGAATATTCAAGACATGATCCCCTGTGCCACAGCTGGGAGAAGCTTTTATGTATGATCAAGTGAAGTAAAACATGATATGCAGCCTTCTGATTGTGAACATTCATGAAAACGCAGAGAGGACAAGGGCTGAAATAAACATGGCACTATTCGACACGGGTGGTTAACAGACAATAAAGTGACAGCCTCAGCATTAGCCCATGGAGACAGGATGGAAAGACATTAAAGTTATAAGCATCAGGTTGCACTGGATATTCATGACCTTTGCAAAACAAATCTGGTGTGATCAACAAGATAAGGGTCACCAAACTGTTTTCAGTCAATGAGGAGAAAGGACACTCTTGTCACTGGAAATGCCAAAAGCAAGATGGTAATTTCTTGATGTATTATTTCGCAGGATTGAGAAGACTGGGAACTGGAAATTCGCAATAACTGAATAACAAGGTTAACAATATCACAATAATGGTTGCCGCAAAATGAATTGTACATAATAAATATCCAGAAAAGAAGGCAATTTTTCTGCCAAATCCAGACTTAGGGGAGAGCTGAATATAAGCCTCTTTCCCTGGGAAAGATTGTTTAGAATACGGAGGCACAAAAGACAGAGCCGTCTTCTAATTGGAAAATGAGTAGGAAAGAACTTCTGCAGACCCTAGAAAGTCCACAAGACAATGGAGAACAGGTGCCCTACTTTGCAAACGAGAGGCCAGAGCAGTTAGGCATTTCGCTTTGCATTCCTCCAAAGGTCACACCTACGAAACTAAGCACGAGCTACCCGCAAAAGCATAAAGCTTCTTGCATCGCTCAGATGGTAGCTAAAGGAAACCACAAATTTATGCACAAGAAACCCTTCCCCCTTCAGCCAAACAACAAAATCTGCGACTGGGTCCCTCCGCATAGGTCCACCGGCCTCTTCGCAGCCAAATACGCAATTCTCGCAAAACCCTAGAACAGCTCTCCAAGCCAAAATCTAACATTTCGATGAGGTAAAACAACCGGGATTCCAGCTCAAACCAAGAGATCTCGCCATGGCATCTAACGAACACCCATTTAGACGCCTTTCGCCCTAAGCGGAAAATCAATTCAGCCGTCGCAGCAATTTAGCAAACAAAGAAGCAGGAACAAAACCCCAGCCTCGAGGCGCCGTAACGCCCGCACGAGCTGGACCGCCAGAAACCCTAGCGCCAACGACAACCCTAAAAGCGACACCAAATCGGCCGCCGCCGTTCCCTCGTCTCACAGAAACGAACCAGGAGAAGAAGAAGAAGAGGAAATGAGGTACCCGATTCTTGAAGGTAGCGGAAGACGAGGTAATTCAACTGGACGGAGGTGATGGAGGCCATGCTCGCGCGAGCGCAGGGGGACTCAATGGCCGCGGAGAGCTGCTGCTACAGAGGCGTCTGCATGAGTTTCAGAGAGAGAGAGAGGGGAAGAGAGGGGAAGAGAGAGAGAGAGAAGAGAGTGAAGAGAGAGAATCATCAACAGTGCGTTTTCCACCAGAAAGGGGTGGTGCGACTGCGTTCTTGTTTCGAACGGGAAAAGAGGAGATCTCAGCGAACGCTTTGCCTAACCCAAACCGAACCGCTAGACCCTCAACTGTTGTCTTGACTACCGTGAGCTTTGATTTGCCTGATTTCATTATAAGAAAAAACAAAATCCAAAGTTAGGTCAAGTCTTAATTTTGTCTAGAATTTTCTCAAACAACCTCAACTTTAGATCTCATCCCAATTTCAGTCCGAACATATTTTTGACTAGAAAAAAACTTTAGATTTTAAATCCAGTTTTAAATCTGCCTCGAATTTTTTTCATCTAAAAAAATCAGCAACTTTCAATCTAATATTAAATATACCCCGTTAATCATCCATCCAATAATTGCAATTAGTCCACGTTAACAAGCTAATGTGAAAAATTATCTTAAAAAAAGAAGAAGGAAAGCTTGCTCTTTGATATGAAAATTATGGAAAACAGGGACGATTAATGGCGATTTTTGGACGGACGAAGGCAATAGATCTGAGATTAAAAGTAAAATCAGTGATTTTTTTACACAAAAAAAATTCATAAAAATTTGGGGTTGGACCTAAAATTGGAGTTTTTCTAGACAAAAAAAATTCAAGGCAAGATTGTGATTGGATTGGAAAATTGGAGATTTTTAGGGACTTAGGCCATTTTGATTGGAATGGAATAAGAGTACGAATGAATATTTCATGAGAATTGATTAGGGAAGGAATGGAAGCGGGTTAGTATTTTTTCAGTTTAGTTTAAAGATTTTTTTTTTTTTTTTTTTTGGTCGGTTAGTGTACAGAATTGACTAGCCGCATTAGAAGTAATTTCTTATTTGTTTTAATAGAATTGCACGGAAATATAAGTTAGGAATGATTTATAATTATTAAATTCTTATATTGAAAATTCAAGATAATTTTTAAAATATCAGTAATATTTTCTTTCTAATAATAAATACAATATGGCCATTCTTTATTATAATTAAAAATGTTTGTAAGCACAAAATTATTATTGAAAAGTATATTGATTAGATTTTTTTTTTTTTTTGGGGAGTCTATCTTAAATTAACCTTAAATTCACTCTCAAATTTTTGCCCTACCTTTTTGCAAAGTGAGGGTAATCAAACTCCACACTTGAAACTAAGGGTTTGTTTGTTAACTATACAAATAGTGCCATATTATATTCTTTTGTTCTTGGGAGTAGTTTTGGAATAGAATCATGTTTAGTAAAAATTTTGTTCCCGGGAACAAATTTCTATTTTTTTATTCCCGGAACCCGAAAGTAGATTTGGAACAGTAATCAAGAATAAAAAAAAAAAAAAGTTGATTTTTGTTCTCGAGAACAAATCTAAGAATCAAGTCCATATTTTCTCTTCTTCTTCCATTTTCTTCTTTTTCATCTATCGCCACCGCTACGATTGCCGTTCGCCGTCCGTCACTCACCACCACTAGTCGCCGGCAACCGGTACGGCAAGCTCCAGAGCTAAGGCGAGGTCCGGCAAGCTCGCCGGGAGGCAAGCCCGACCATCGGTGAGGCTTGGCCTCGCCCGCCCCGGCGAAGCCCGCCCGGCCACCGATGAGGCCAAGCCTCGGCGAGGCCAAGCCTCGCTAGTGGGTAAGCAAGCCTCGCCCAGCCTTGCCGGGTGGCTAGGCGGGCCTCGCCTAGCCCCGGTGAGGCACGCTTGGCCACCGGCGAGGCCGGGCAAGCCTCGCCCAACCGCTAGGTGAGGCTTGGCCGACAAAGGCGACCTCGTCGAGGGTCGGCAACGCTCCGGTGAGGTCACCGGGCGGCCACTTGAAGAAGAAGAATAGGAGAGAGAAAGGGAAAAAAAAAGAAAAGAAAAAAAAGGAAATAAGTAAAAAAAAATTATTTAAAAATTAAAAGAAAATGATTTAGAGTAGAAATTTTGAAAGACGTTACCAAATGCAATTCTATTCTAGAATAAGAAATTTTGAATAGTTACCAAACGAATACTTAGAAATTGTTTTCGGGATTAGAATAAAAAGAATCATTTTTGATAAGAAATTGTTTATGGGAACATAATCATTACCAAACGCGTCCTAAATGTCCCCACCCCTATTCTCTTAAGAACTTGGGAAATTGAGCTCCCCACCTCCCTTTTCTAAGCTAAAACTCATAATATTTTTCACATAATTGGTTCCTTTATTATAATATGTAAAATTTAATTACCCAAATAAGTTATTCATTAAAAGATTAATATTACTAAAAACCTCCAAACTTGTACGTATGTGAAAAGTTTACTTAAAACTAACTTTTGACCATCAAAAACTCTAAATCAATATACTTGTGATAATTTCATTATCTATTACTTTCTATTAATTTTTATTTTCAAATTACTAAGTTGGATAACATATTGATACTGTGTTAACATCATTATTCTTTGATGAAGTACCATAACTAATGGGAAGAATTTCTCATCATCATGACCGATCAACAACCTATTATGATAGATGCACCTTTGTCCTTAGATCTCTATATCTTTAGAAAATCTACTTCCTCGAAACTTGATTATCTTTAAGAGGTCACTTACCTTGGTGAAGATGACCAAGTTTCCAGCACCTAGCTCCCTCTAATAAATCCCTATTTTGCATTTCCAATACCCCACTCTTTTTCTCCCATGCATTCCATTAAAAAACTCATCCAACATGCTCCAAATGATGTCAAGGAATATCCAGTCTACCCATTTTGATCAGCATCCTATTCATGTACTTAGCAATAACATTTTGTTAATCTTCATTTTCCTCCTAAACTAGTCCAACAATGACATTCCCAAGGGTATACACATCTCCACTTTGGATTATTCCATCTTGTTTTAACCTTTCATGGATGAAAAGGCCTTCCAGAAGTTGCCAGAATGACGCTCCTTGACACCTGATTCCTCAAATACCAACATACTTGCAAAGGAACAGTTGAGATTACCCTCAACATTGGCATGATCTTATTTACCCTTTTTCATAACTTCAATATGGCATTGTCCGACCCTCGAGTCCTTAATGTCTTAAAGGTCCAGTTGCAAATAATTGAAGCATCCCAAATTGTTGATTCAATTGTTGTAACCCTTCATTACCAAATGGTGTACCGAGTTTAAAATCATGCCTTGGATCTAAAGCTAAGATGCTCTATTCATTTCTATCGACATCAATCAAACACCATCCTACATCTACGTTGTGACATCCTGAATTTTACTGACCCTATAAGTGTAATTGGACTGTTAAGGGTTTGGATTATTTCAAAGCGGGCCAGATCACAAGCCTAATGGGCCGTGAGGAAAGTATGAGCTTAAGTAGTTAATAGGCCGCACGAAGATATCGAGCATGGCCTCGATTAGTCAAAGGATAGGATATGGACTTGGGCTTGGCTTGGAGTGGATCAAGAGTCGGGTTCATTAAAATTGTGAATTAAGTCCAGTGGGTTGTGAAATGTCGTGAAATGTCGGGTCAAGATGGGTATTTAGGCCCGAGCGCTTTAATTTTCGATTAAGTTTATAGATTACCGTTAGGAGGGATTTAATTAGAAATTTTATTAAAAACTTATAAGCGATTGTAATTCTATTATCGAACACTAACTTTAGTAATTTCTCGCGATTAATTCTTGTTTGTATTGTAGATTAGCACCGAGACGTTAACGCGTCAATTTGATTCGCGCGAACTCATAGATTCATATAGTTATGAAAATATCGAAAATTTAGTGGATTCGAAACGAAACTAAGTAGAAGATGTTAGAAACTATTAGACTAATTAACAACACGGATTAGAATTTAATCTTAACCATTCTCGAGCACCAAGTGTTGACCATGAAGAAGAATGCGTGCATGGGAGCCAGGAAATTCATCTCTTCCCTCTTGGTTTCTCCCCAACCCGAACCCTTTAGAGGATACATCATTATTATCCCTTTCTAATGATTACTTCTCTTATTGGGATTTAAAATAAAATCTACACACATATATGATTTTTTCCTACTCACGCCATTCTCTTCTACCCAAAACAGACCCAAAATTCTCTCTCTCCATTTTCTTCTTCCTCCCTCTCTCTTTTGTGACTTGCATAGAAGCAGAACTCAGCGACTTCAGCTTCTTCTTCTTCTTTTTGCACGCATTTGAGGGCAGAATTTTGAAGAGAAGCGAGCCACCAATGAAGCTGAGCCACCAGTAAGGAAATGATGAGGTCCTAAACTAGAATTTATCTGCTGTTTGTTGAGGGAACTTGCGAAGCATGCTGAATGGTGGAAGATTAAGTTTGATGCTTCTGTTTTGAGTTGGAATAGGTTAGATGGGCACTCAAATGAAGCTGTTGGTCTTTGCATGTGATGATCAGGGTTCGGATGGTCAAAGAACCGAGCGTGAGGGAGCTGAGTTCGTCAAGTTGGTGGGTAGACGACCGTTGAGTGATAGATGGGTGTTGCATGTTGCTTTTGAGGGGTCGAGACGTGAATACTAGCCTCAAGTTGAGTTGTAGGTTGCTGTGTGTAGTCGATGAGCTACTGAGATCACTTTTGGGTTATGTTGGAGAGGTGTCGAGGTACTAAAAGAAGTTGTAGATGAACTAAATAATCTGATTGAGCTATGGATGGGGACAATGGCTCGGGATGTTTTGTTTGGGAAAGACAGAGACATAAAATTTACTAGTTTATGCGTCACTTGGGGTTTTAAAAGTGTAGTTAAAGGAAAGAACTAATTTTCTTAAGAGTGCACCAACTATTTTAGGCTTCGACTACTGGTTATAGAGATTTTCTTGCGAAAATTAGTTGGCGAGAACATTCCTCCCTTAAAACAGCAAACTGACCTGCAGAAAAACAGCAGAACCATAGGTAGTTCTATGGATTTTATGAAATTTTCTAGATGGAGTTGGACCTTAAAACCTTCATGAAAGTTGTAGGACACAACTTTAGGAACAATATGTAAAAATTTGAGGACAAACGGTTAAGATTTGGGTAGTAAAATGATCCTTCTCCAGTAGGCACTTAATTTGGAAGATGCTATAGAATTTAGGGGTAAAGACAGCAAATTACTACTCTTTATACAATGAGATATAGACTTAGGTTTCTTCACAATAAAAAAAATGTTAATCTATGTCTCTTCTATAACATACTAAAATTTCGTAGCATTTCGATGAGATTTGATGCACTTTTTACTTCTGTGATTGAAACTACCCGTGTTAGCTTGTATCCTGCTTGATCCAAGACTATGCAATGGATGCTGTGCCTCTCGTACCTGATTTTCATGGCATATCGAGAGTCTAATGGTCTTGCAATAATGGTTAGTTTGTGCATGAGCATGCCTCTTCCATAATTCAAAGTGTGGACATTGTATGGTTATTAATTGTGGCATATGTGTGCAATGAGTGCGACATGAATGAAATGTTGTGTGAGCATGTGTGCTGCTTGAAGTAATTGTGTACTCTTGAGGTCATATGCATGTTGTGATGTGATATAATTCAGAGGTGTGATGTGTGGAATGTGTGAATTAAATGAGTAAGAGATTTCCATTGGTACTGAGATACTGGTGATGCCTCGGGGAGTGGGATGCCCATGCTGTGTGATCTTGGATGCCTTGGTTGAGTGAGATACCGGGATGCCTTGGAGTTGAGATGCCCCATGCTGTGTGATCTTGAGATGCCTCAGTTGTATGATACTGGGATGCCTTGGAGTGAGATGCTTATGATAGCAATACTGTGGAAGTCTGGATGTAGGATTTCGGAAGTGACTCAATCAGGCCAGCTTGCGTTTCGATGGGTAAATTGATCGAGGGTGGACCTTGATATACACACTATAATATAAATTCCACTTGGCGTGTGAGTTCGCCTATTATTGTCGCATCTCATCTTAGTTCAGATTAGGAGCATGAGGCATACATGTGCATTTAGCATGTTTGTTACGAAAAAACTATTCATGTGACATTTTAGTATTCATTTAGATATACTTGTGACAATCCTGCCTTAGTATGTTAAGCTATTTGGTTGTGTTCTCTTGTTTTCTTTGGCGACTGTGGATTGTCTAGCTTAGGGTCTTATTATTTCTTTATTGGCATTGCTCATTCCTTTCTATTTTTCAGATCGTTAGTATGGACGTACCACCTATTGTTCGGTATGGAGTGATAGCGTACATTGATGTTTCTTTTCACGATGTATATGACCTCGATATCGAGCTGACCTACAAGAGATATGAGGCCACGCTTTGGATGAATGATGGCGGGGTAGACTGGATTCCTATAAGGTTCGTTGCTTGGTTCATAAACCATGAAGGGGAGCTGTTTGGCCCTCTTTAGTTTAACGCTGGAGGACCTAGAGCCGAGGCAAGAGGTGCTTAGGCACCCAGATCATGATGAAGTTGGAGAAGACGTCTTTTTTTTTTTTTTTGATGGACGTGGGCTAGTGTAGGGGGTAGTGAAGTTAGGAATCCCTCTCACCCTTTTCCTTGTAAGTAATCCAGGTCGACGTATGTAAGCCCGAATGGTTTTAAAAGGAAAGTTAACGAAGCTTCTCATGATCCTTATATATGTTCTTAGTTGGATTGTCTAATGCTAGGTGACGGGACTCTTATAGGGTGATCGTGTGTTAGAAAAGCTTCATATCATAAAATATCCATGTTATACATGCTAACCAATTAGGTTTGGATTCTATAGTGTGATAATTGAAACCAACAGGTCCTATCATGATGATAATCTGTATAATTTCCGCTTGTGCTTAGTATGTGATGCTGCCGGGACGTCACATACGTGCCTAGACAAATCCCCCGCTTTGAGTTAGTCAAGCTCCTCCTAGATACTTGGGTGACTAACAATGAAAAACTCCATCAAAATTCTAGACCCATTCAAACTACATAATCGAAGTTCACTAAAACAAAGATGGCCTTGTCATCATCAAATTCGACCGCTCTCATGAGAAGCTAGAAAGTCCTATCTTTCCAACCATCTTTACCATGAAACATATATTCTAGACGAACGAAAAAGCTTAGAAGGAGATAAGCTAGAAATACAAGCCTTCAATTCTAAAGGACATCTTATAACTTATTTTAGATACCCTGTTTCGAGACATTGCCTATGGAATGTAGATTGCTAATGTCAAGTTTGTATGATGCCGGATCTAGATGATGATGATAGGCCTTCCATAAGAAAAGGAAAATCCAAAAATCGGGAGAAGTACACCAGAAATGCCTTAACTTGTGTATGGCGTTCACTTTAGTACCACAACTTTTCACCAACTCACAGTGCCAAAATTAGAAGAAAAAAAAAGATCACTTAAGTGCCTCCGACAAAAAATTCCGACTAGAGAAATTATATGACTTCTATAATTAAAAATTCTATCAGATGTGGCATTTTTGGGAGTAAAATGATCACTTTTTCATTATGATTGGGATTAAAGTGATCACTTTTTAACAACAATTAGCACTAAAGTGATCATATTTTTTTTTATAGTGATTGGCACTGAAGCGATCACTTCTTAACTTGCTATACGAAGTCGTTTAGGGGTTTTTTTGGCATTGAAATGATCACTTTTTCATTAAGATTAGTAGTAAAGTGATCACTTTTTAATTTGCTACACAGCGTCGTTTAGAGATTATATGCTGACTAGGCATATTGGCAAGTCACGTAGGATTGAGAAATTAATAAAATATTGCCATGTCAGATTTTCGGTAATTCAGATAGGAGTTGACACTTGAGTGAACATTTAAAAAAAAAAAAATGGCACTTAAGTAAGACGGCGAAAAGTTGTGGCATTAAAGTGAGTGTCGTACATAAGTTAAGGTACTTCTCTTTCCAAAAATCCGTTCTTCTAGAAATGGCAGGAGAAGTACCCTTCTATTAGGCCACCTGGAGAGGAAAAAGGAAGACACCAACTCTTGGTGTCTTATGGCTCTTCTGAAAAATTAGAACCATTGGTTTCGAAAAACCATTCGAAGAGAAGACCACAACCTCTTTCTCATATTAAACCATGTTATAAGCCTACCCTTAAATGAGCCAAGAAAAATTTGACTTGTGATCCACGCATCTTTCAATTTAGCAAATCAGTAGAAACAAATCCTCCGAAGCCATTCACCCCTTCCCACATTTGCATGTTTAATGAGTATGATTTTCCACCTTTGGAAAAATTCACAAATCCAATTGAGTACAGTCATTAGCCTAAGTAGAATTATCATAGAGCTTGATCCCTTGAAATTTGTCCTAAATTGGCAAACGGAAAATGTCTTAGTCCAGAACAAGGCCCTTACCACATTGAGGTCCAAACAACAAGCAAGCTTTAATTCTCTCAAAACTCAAGTGGTTGAAGTCCAAACTGAAGTGGGAGAAGTCAAAACTTGACTAGATTGTGTCCATTAATAGGTAGATCAGACTTCAGTGGTCCAAAACAAGCTTCTTCAACTTTATTAGATAAAACTAAAAAAATAGATGCTTGGTTTGTAAGACCTAAACATTACCTTTATGATCAATCAATTAAAGTAGAAAGACTTCAAAAATAGATAATAATAAAAAACTCCAAACTAGCCAAGAGAGGAAACGCAACCCCTCTTCTTTTACCTCTATCTTTAATCCATTAGTTTCCTCTTTGTGGGAAAAATCTTCATTCCTTCCCTTGAGTTCCACCACCGCTCCATCCCTTTTGTCTGTAATTTGTAATTTAAATTAGACTGCTCTTGCTCGCAAGCATGAGGTGAGGGCCATCAAAGAAAGGTTCTTCGCAGAATGAAATTGAAATCTATAGCCACATCAGCAGAAGAACCGACAAAATCAAAACAATCTAAGCCTTTACCATTTGACCCTCCACCTTCATACATGATCTCCAACCCCCTTGAGTCATTTCTAAGAGAACATGTCAAGATGAGTATCACCATGGTAGGCCGTGACAAAATCCAATCTATATAAGAGTCTATGCAAGATTCATACTCCGAAGCTTCTCGGTCCGAGTCAGATGCTACATCATCCACTTCTATGGACGATAAGCAAGCTCAACCTATTCCTGAACAAGCCCCCATCAACTTCATGATTCAACCTGAAGAAAGAGATGAAGAAAACATGATAGATTTTCCCTTCTAGATTATCAATTCTCAGAAAAAAAAAACTTGCAATCTCACCTTCACACTTGATGATATTCCATATAATAATTGGCATGCTAGGTTACAAGAATTCTTTGCCTAAATGAATGCCAAAGCTACTGATCCAAAAAATGACCAGTTTCATATTCTTCTAGCGTTCACTGCCAGATTTACAAGTAGCTTGCTAGATTGGTAGTTGGCTCTTGCTCCAGCAAATTAAAATACATTCTTGGCACAAGATTTTGACTAGGTGATTCACATTCTCCACCTTTACTTTATCAAGAGGCTTGAGAACCTCGTAGAGCAAAAAGGGAAAGATTTCTTTGAGAGAAAATGCTATTTTTATGAGCGGAAAGATCATGATAGACATTTCAAAGAAATGATGAAGCTTACTATGCCCTTGGTGGAGATCCAACTCTCAAACCAGTTTTCTTATCATTTGTGCCAAAGAAAATTGGCAATATGGTTGACAAGTATTTCCAATCAAAGAATTGGAGAACCCTAGATGCTTCCCTCAGAGAAATCCAACAAGGGATTCTGAGCCCTCGACGAATTATGTCTAAGGAAAAAGGCATTCAAGAAATTCTCAAGAAGCAATAGGATGCTTGACAAGGCCTGCAAAAGACCAAGTCTCCAAATCAAATGTGGCATAGAGATTCTTCTTGTGATTGTCCAAATAAGAAAGAGAAGCATTTCTAAAAGCATTCTTCCATAAGAAAGGAAGGAAAATGGAAGTTTCTTAAAAAGAGTTGCTGATATCATGAGAGAGATCGTTCTAGCAAAAAAAGAAAAAGAAGGATCGCTGCTTTGTGTGGTCGTAAAGGACATTTTGCAAAAAATTGTCCACAAGCCCACAAAAGAAGTATGAATCTTATGGATGCCATCCACAAGAAAATTGGTATCTCTTTGTAGAAGATGATCTTGAGTCAGTCTTTCTCTTAAAGATGAACCTTCCAACAAAACTATTTGTGCCATAAAAACTTTCTCAAAAAATAGTGAAGATGAAGGAGATGATCCTACCCATGAGGGCATGTTCTTTTTTGATAAACTATTATCCCTTCTAGCAAACCAAGACCAATTCTCATCCATCCAGGTCACTAAAGAAAAACCTCTTTTTTTCAAGCCATATGTTCCTATCCAGCTCCTTCCATCCCAATCCTCTAAACCCATTCCCCTCATTGCTCTCATAGGCATTGGTGCAGACTCATATATCCTTGATCCAAAGCTTTTTCTTAAAGAATATCGAGAACCTCATACCCGTTCTTTTACTTTTATATTCGGAAACACTTTTTCCACCCAAATAAGGTTACACCTATCAAAATCCAATTCTTTCCTTAGTGCACCATTATTACCTAGATTATCATATCCTTAGATCGGGACTTCATCGTTGGCTATGATATCTTAACTTGAGTCCCGAATCTCAGGATTATGCCTAATGGACTTAAATTTCAAACACAATTCTAAGAATTTGTATAGACCAAGAGACTCTAAATTAATCTAACTTGAAACCCTTGATCTGATCCTCCAGACCCTTCCGGAGTCACATGCCAAAAACCACTAAGAGTTTATTGCCAAGTATTCCAATCCTTTGTGAAAAAACTAAGAGTTTTCATTAAATTGCCCTTCAAGAAGAATGAGGATGTCAACCGAACCAAAGCAAGCCACATAGGAATGAATCCATTAAACCTCTAGTTAACCCATGAAGAATGCAAAGATCTCGTCCAGCAAGGACTTATTGAACCCACAAACTCATAGTGGGCATGTGAAGCATTTTATGTGGAAAAACATGCTAAACAAGTCAGAGGAGAAAAGAGATTGGTCATCAATTACCAATTTCTTAATCTATTCCTCCAAGATGATAAGTTTCCTTTATCCATCAAGAAAACTTTATTCTCCAGTTTGTCAAATGCAAAAATGTACTCTAAGTTCGACCTAAAGGCAAGATTCTGACAACTTGGAATCCATCCAGAAGATAGACATAAGATGTCATTTTGCATACCAAACCAACACTTCCAATGGAAGGTCATTCCTTTTGGATTGAAGATAGCACCCTCATTGTTCCAAAAGGCCATGTGCAATATATTCTGTCCAATCAGTGCAAGTGCACAGATCTACATCAATGACATATTG
This sequence comes from Eucalyptus marginata, assembly GCA_014182565.1. Taxonomy (NCBI): domain Eukaryota; kingdom Viridiplantae; phylum Streptophyta; class Magnoliopsida; order Myrtales; family Myrtaceae; genus Eucalyptus; species Eucalyptus marginata. Next base: position 14,059,823 of record CM024593.1, read on the forward strand.
CTCTATAGCAAAGACAAAGAGTCTCACTATAAGTTGCTCACTCAATTTGCTCATATTGTCAAGCAACATTACATTATGTTATCATATAAAAAGATGATTGCCCAGACTGATGGTAGTCCAATCACTCAAACAAAAGTTATAGTCTCTACCTCTTCTTCAAATTCCCTCTGAAGGAAAAAGAATTCTTCAGATTGATGCTAGTGACAAATATTGGGCACCTTTTCTTTTTGAAGAACAACTTGACGGTAAGAAGAGAATCTATGGACACAAGAGTGGAAGATTCTCCCAAGTAGAAATTCATTACCATTCTACGTTTAAAGAAATCTTGGCTATCAAGTAAGGAATTAAGAAATTCGAATTCCATCTTATAGGTCACCATTTTCTTGTTGAATTGGACATGTCTTCCTTTCCCCATATGTTGAAATTCAAGCAAAAGACAATTTCGCACCCATAGCTTCTGAGGTAGTAAGAATGATTTTTCAAATTCTCTTTTGAAACCAAACACATGTAGAAAAAAAAAAGAATGTGCTTGTAGATTCTCTATCCATGTTAGATCAAGCCCTTGTGGAGGAACATGTTCACAAGTGCAACAGTTAGTGGCCAAATTCGAGCTCAACCAATGTTGCAAAGTGGCTAAGCAGGGAATATCCTCCTAAAATTCCAGGACTCATTCTAGGTAATGTTGCCTTCGAAAGCTTAATTGATCAACTATGGGTTTATTAGCTAAGAATTTGCATATGATGGGCCACTAGCCGAAGACCCATACTCATCTGAATCCATCTCCATCGATTTACAACTGGCTTCCCCCACTTTCGAAGATTGATCCCACTGGCCATAGCCTTAAACAAACTAGTCCTTTCCATTTGAGAAAAGAAGAGTAGATGGTCAATCTTCATCAAGAATCCTTGACGACCCTGTTACTGATAAGCTTTTGTCACAATGAGAGATTGACAACCTTATTCATGCCTTTTGCAAAGCAAAATGCAAAGATAGCTCATATAGCTAAGATAGCTCAGTAGACAACATTGAAGAGGGATTTAGTAATAAGATAGGGTAGTGTGCTTTGCTAATGTACTAGGTGTGGAGTGCTTTGTGTGCTTTGTACTTTACCATGTGCTTTGGTAGGCTTGGCATACAATGTGCTTTATTTGTAATGCTTTAAGCATCTTTTGTACTTTGTGCTTTTGTATCTATTGCTTGTAACATCATTAGAGGGACTTGTCCTCTATATGCCTTGTGATGTTCGATGCGACTCATGCTTATATAAGACTATTGACACTTGATCTTTAACCAACATGTCGATAAAGGTAGAAAACTCAAAATTAAGGTTTTCGATCATGACAGAGCCCATTTCTCGAACACAAAATGTCATTTTTTTCTTTCTTTTTTTCTATCATCGTTAAACAATTCCCACTTATTTCCATCAAAAATCCAAAAAGTCAAATGGTTGACTTTTGAGTTAACTTTTTGGTCAACCTTTTTATCAAAAGTCAACCCTGGGTTAAAAGTTGGCTTTTTACATAAAAAGATTCTAAACGGTCTTAATTTCACCTTAGCTAATTTAATTTTTAAAAATTTCAAAGATTTGACCCAAAAATTAATCTTTTATGACAAATCAATTAAATGACTGACTTTTGGTCAAATCTTTGACAAAAAAATTGGAAAATTTTAAAAAATCTACAAATCATCTCGTTTTTCCTCAATTTGACTTTATCATTGAAAATTTTGCAAAAATCGATTAAGATCCTTGTTTTCCAAATATATTTCAATTTTAGGTTCAAAATTTACAAAAAATAAAACTACATCGTTCTAATCATAATTAAGCTTAGTTCCTTGTATAACATTTGATCTAAGGATCATTACACATTCACTCGTTCAATCAATTTCAAGAATGGTTGGGTCGAAAATTAAATTGTCATTTTTAGTCTTAATTCGAGAGTCCAAATCAATTCTTCATGATTTGTGAATGGGTACTTCCATTTGACTCATTTTTGTGAGATAAGTTCAAATCTAGGGTCCATTTTGGGAAATTCATTTAGGAACTTTTCAATTTGAGGAATTTAGCCTTCTTGAACATAAGAAAACTAACCTAATGAACTTCAATTGAAGAAATTCAAGTTGACCCATTTGAGATTAAGGTTTGATTTTGAGAATTAAGGTTCAATTTCACAATTAAACCTCAATTCAATTTTAGCATAAAAGTCATACCATCAAGTCAAAGTCAATTTGGATGTAAGGAATCACCTTAGGTATGTACCCATGAGGTGTGTCCAATATTTGTCATGTTAATTAGGTAATTAGGCCAACAGAAGATAACCAGATTGCGTTTATATGGTTTTATTAGCCTAATTTCATCCAAATTGGATTGTTTCTCTTTAAATTAGACAAGATTTCCTTTCAATTTAGTTCTTGCATAGAATTTAGAACCCTAAGGACCAAGCCAACCAAGGAATAGCCAAATCAGTCTAACTAGCTTGACCAGGCATTGGCGGAGGAGGCCGATTTAGCCCTCTACTAGCCAGCTCTTGGTGGTCGGCCATCACCCATGAGCGTTCCGTCGTGTGTGTTTCATTCTCATGCCCTTCAATTTTCCATATTTTGTGAAAAAGCCCTTGATTTTTGTGAAATTACAAAATTACCCTTAATTAAGCCTTAATTGCAAATTCAATTTAAACTCCCCTTTCGACACATCGACACCATCTGGATGATCATGTGACACATTTTAATCTTGATTATCCCTTAATGGAATTAATTAGGCTCTTCGATCAAGTTTGACCATTGGATCAAACCGATGGCTAAGATTTAATTTTGAGGCGTAGTACATAAGACATTTTCTCTCTAAAACTTAGGTGGGGGGTCTCATTTACATTTTTCCAGATCTAGAAGTTTCTAAAAGCTCTCTCTCTCTCTCTCTCTCTCTCTCTCTCTCTCTCTCTCTCTCTCTCTCTTTTCTTGCTCGCTCGCCACTGCCGCTTGCCTTTTGCGTGTTGCCCACCGCTTGTCGGAGCTCTCGTCGATCGAGCACCACAGTCCATTAGCTCTGTTGGTTCCCCTCTTCTCCCACTATAGCTGCTTAGAGCCCCAACGACTGTCGGAACTCCTTGATCAGCCCAATCCATTGATCGGGCCAATCATCATCGTAGGTGTCGGTGATTTGAACTGCTAGCTTTGTGGCTGCCTCTGGCAACAAGTTGGAAGTCATCCTTCCTTGGCCGTAATGTGTTTGCGATAATCATCATTGGTCCATTCCTGACTTTCAAGTGGTTGGAGCCTAGCCAAACGGTGACTAGAACCTCTCGTCGTCGCTGATTCTCTAGTTCGTGTTCCTTCGACGCTCATCGGTGGTCTAGCGGTCAATCAATGGTGTTCCGGCACCGATCCGATCCCTTTGGTGATCCTTGGTCTCTATTTGACAATCTTTGACGTTTGTCCACTGAGGTGCCTTGATCATAGCTTGATCAAGTTCGTTTTGTTAAAAATCATGAAAAGGTAAGTGCCTTATCCTAAGCTCGATGAAGTGAAATCTCATTAGGAGATCGGGGCTAGAGTTCACACCTAGGGTTTGTTTGATGATAAGTACCATATTATAGGATGTTTAGGATGATCTAGAATGGATATGGATGATTGATTATGGTTCATGATGGTTGATTGCTTGAATGATGTGGTTCTGCAATTTTGGATCCCTAATTTGACTATTTGGATGTTTGCCTTGGAACGACCTGGTCATTGTACTTTTTTGTGCTCGATTTCTTTATAACATTTGAAGACAGTTCGAATATCTTTCCAACGAGCTGTAGAACGCTCCGATCCAGCTTCATTTGATATGATTTTGTCTGTCCAAAGTTGAGTTTAGAATATGTTATTTGCTTGTTGTTCTGTTGATTTATGGTCTGCAATGTTTGTTAATTTTTCGCCGATTTTCGTGTTTTGATTTTGAAGATGATTTCTCATGAAAGTTGCACGAAATTGCTTTGGTCATGACATATATTTTTTCTAGATTTTTTTGGAACATATTTGATTAGGCAAATCTTAAAAAAATCATCCTCATATTGATTTGCCCTATTTGAGTCCGATGTGTGTTTGCTTTAAAATGAGGTAGTAAACATGCTCGATTGGATTTATATCTTCATAAAACTCGTAAAACATGTCATAAGCTTTCTAACAAGGTATATATTGTGCCAAACGGTTATCATTTGCTAATTCAATTGCTTACACAAAGTCATGCTTGGATTGCTGCAATTTGAGACGTTGAATGTTTTGCTCTGTTTTTGATGTCTTGATTTAAAATGATCATGACATTGCATTCTACACATACGAATTTTCGTAGATTTTTACCATATCGTTAAATCATTGAAAATCGTCCATGTTCTGTGCAATCCTTATTGCAATTGTGATTGATTGTGTTCCTGTGAAAATGTTTTCTATTGAGCTCCTTAAGAGAAAAATTGGCATATGATGCCTTATAGACTACTTAGAGCACATCGCAAGTTTCGAAATGATGTATGGAATGCATCATTTGAAGATTGTTCGTTGTGTGAAAATCATTTACCAAGTTGACATGTCATTGTTGAAATTGTTATGCTTTCTGTCATCGGTGCTTCTTAATGATAAGTCACCTATTGACATTAATGAATTTGTGTGATTTTTTGTGCATCCATCTAAGGTTAGATGTCTTCATCATATTTGTTCATCGCATTTAGCCCTATGTCATGTTTGAATTTCATAATTTTCACGCATAATTTAGGCAGCTTAGTGAGCCTATTGTCACGCATTATACTCTGCCATGCCTATGACTAATTTGCACACTTTTGCAATTGTTATCAGTTGAACATAAATTTGATCTCAATTAAACTTGATGTCTCTTAGAAAGTCTTAGGGCACATCTTAAGCTTTCTAAGGATGCCAATTTTGTCTCATTGACATATTGTTTGACCCATTTTCCATTTTTGCAAAGTTCGCTTTAAAATCTATTATGATTGACATTCGGAATGCTTGTTCTATCCTTATTGAGTTAGACCTCCTATCATTTTTGTATGAATTTTTTGGTAAGAATTTTAAGGTCAAGTCCTCAATGGAATTTGCTTGTCTTCCTCATGACTATGTTGTGGTGAAATTTCAGATTTTTTAGACATCATTTATTTGGACAAATTGTTGTTGATGTGTCATGATGTCTTGTTTCCTTGTTTTGTTTCTAATGCATTATCTTGTGTTCTTGGATTTTTATAAATTCATGCTAGTTTATCATAGGAAACTTCCTTCGTGAAAGTTGTTTTTTATTGTGTGCTTGATGTCTTGTAATTTTTCGTAGGGCCAGTTATCCATGAGTCCTATCCCAATTGCTCGGATTTTGATTACCCTATTTGATGTTTACTGTTGTGATTCTTTATTGCAATTCTATTCTAGGATTTTTTAAAATGATTTGCATGCTGAATTGAAACTATTTGTCTTTGCAAGTTTTAATTCTTATTGTTTGAATTTCATGTACAAAAATTCTTAGCAAATAAGAAGTATTTTACTATACTTTTCAAACCCCTCGAATGTTGCAAAACAATTTGAAATTTCATCTTTTAATTGATTTGAACCCAGTTTTTATTCATGTGATGCCCATGTGAGAAATTTTCATTCTTAAAAAAATGCTTTGACATGGTTTGAATAGTGGTTCGATATAAATTTTGTCTAAGTTTGAGTTATATTTAAAATGCCTACAAAGTTTGATCAATGTGCCCATTGATGCACTTGACTTAGTCTTGGCTAGTAAATGTGCCTCATAACTATGACGAAATCAGTTCTCCCTTTCATCTAAGCTCTCATGTTATGCTTTATATCCAAACTTCCAAATTATGTTTTTGGCTTGGCATTTATGTTGTCTAGGTTTGGACCATATTTAAGACGCTTGCGAAGCTCGAATGATGTGCCCATTGATGCACCCGAGTTAGCCTTGGTGGTTAAATGTGTTCCATAGCCATGATATAACTTCACCACGTCATTGACAATTTTCTTTATGATCCATTATTTGACTATCTCTCAAATGATTTTTGGGCATCACTTGAATCTTTTTATTTTATTTTTTTAAGCTTTTGATGTTTCCGTTTTTATAAAACGCATATAATTGTGTTTGGCGTTTGATGACTGAAGAAGTGATCTAGCGTTGGCTCACTAATTTTGCTAAATTGATTGATAACCAAGGCTTGATGGCCTACATGCATGTTTACTTTTGATTACGCATGTGATTTTTAGATGTATGCATAGGTGTAATGCATGATCTCACGGGATACCTTGCATCACACTTAGAAACCGTTTTAGGGACTTTTTAGCATTGGTTGCTGTTGAGGCTAACAATGCAACCTAGAGGGGGTGAATAGGTTATTTTCAAACTTTGATGATCTTTTATGGAAATAAGCTAATTGCTCAGTAAAAATCACCTCAACCAGATGTTTATGATGAAGTCTTTGCCCTTATCATCCATGTGGAAACGATTAGATTGATCATTTTTATTATTGCTCAAAATGATTGGCAAATTTATTAAATGGATGTCAAATTAGCATTTTGGAATGGCATCCTTTGTGAAGAAATTTATGTTGAACAACCCAAGGAGTTTGCCATGAAAGTGTCATGAAGACAAAGTGCTAAAGTTGAAGAAAGCTCTATATGGGCTTAAACATGCACCAAGAGCATGTAATTCTAGAATTAATGCATATTTCAAGACAAATGGCGTCTCTTAATGTCTATACGTGCATACACTTTAATTGAAGCAAGAAAAAGGTTATGTCCTATTGGGTTGTTTATATGTCGATGACCTTGTTTTACAAGAAGTAATTCGATAATAATTGATGCTTATAAGGCATTGATGGTGAAAGAATTTGAGATGATCAATAATGGTTTCCTGAATTATTTCCTTGGCATCCAAGTGAAGCAAAGTGTAGATGGGATTTTTTTTCCCCAAAAGGAATATGCAGAAGATTTCCGCAAACAATTCAACAAAAAGAAGTACACACCGCTCAATACAACAATGGAGTGCGGAACCAAGCTTACAAAGTTTGATGACAATGTGAATGTTGATTTGACGTATTATAGAAGCATGATCTGGAATTTGAGATATCTGACATACAGAAGACTGGATATCATGTACGGTGTAGGGATTGTGAGTCAATACATATAGAAGCTGAAGTCATCTCATCTTAAAGATGCAAAGAGGATATTTTGCTACATCAAAGGTACTGTTTCTCATGGCTTATACTACTATCAATCTAAATCCTTCCAGCTTAGAGTCTATTTAAATAGTGATTATGGTGGAGACATCAATGATCGAAAACCACTATAGGCTTTGTATTTTTCTTGTGTGATGCTACTTTCAAATGGTTATCAAAGAAGCAACCCAACATTACTTTGTTAACATGTGAAGCTAAATAAATAGTTGTGTCTTCATGTGTTTGTCATGCAATATGGTTGAGCGGACTACTAAAAAACATTCTCATGGAGCAGAAGAAAGCAATATAGATTTTTGTTTATAATGTTTCTACAATTGCTTTGACAAAAAATCTAATTTTTCATGATTAAAAAGCAAACATATCAATATTCGATATCACTTCATTTGAGAACAACTGAGAGAGAATGAAATTGAAGTGTTGCATATGAAGACGGGAGATCAAGTGGCACACATTTTTAGAAAACCTCTCAAGATCAATGCTTTTTGGAAGTTCAAGAGTTTGCTTGGGATGATTGATGGAAGAGATTTTGGTTTAAGAGGGAGTGTTAGTAATTAAACCAAATTCATTGGAAATTGTCGATCAAGCAAAGAAGTTATCAATTCATTAATATGTCCGTTCGACTCCCAAGACTGGTGCACATATAGAAGAAAAGTCATTATTATAGCGTTGCTTTTAAGAAGTTTGTTTGTCATGACTATTCATATTTCTAGGTCTAATCAATGTTTTTGTAAGTTTCTAGGAATTTATCTCCTAGGAACACTAGCTACAATTATAAGTCATTTAGTTTAAGAGTTTTATATAAAGTCTATAAAAGGCAAGTCTTGTAATAGTTTCTAATAAAGTAAATTAAGATGTTATAAAGCAAAGGTTTATTTTTGTCCTTTCGAGTGTTGTCAATTAGAGTTATTCACTTTGAAACTCTGTCGATCAAAGTTTAAACTTGCTGATTTTTTTTTTCATCAAGTGTAACAGCTAAAGGGGAGCCTTTATGGTATTGCAATCACCATAATTGTGACCTTGCATTCGACTGTCAGTTAAGACAAGGAGAAAGAAAGGAAAATTTGGTTGCACAAATGCAAAAGAAGAATGCACGTGGCAATCGTGAAAATTTTGGTGGCTCCATCTACAACGGTACTAATGCTAGTGTTCCTTGCCTTAAACTAAGGACTGCCATCTGAAATTTCTGTATGACTAGTGAAGTATTTGCACATATACAAATTGACAACCGAAAGAAATTCCATATTTGAGCGCATATATGCACTTGAGTATGCATACTGTGTGTGTTAGAGAGAGAGAGAAAGAGACTTTTTATTGTTTCAAAGGACACTCATCAACTAAATGGTAATTGCCTTGCCACAGTACAATCAAAACTGCTACAGCTACAGTCAACTCGACAATCCCAATAAATGTAGCGATCCCATTTAAGTGTTGTCGACACCTGATTTTTAATCGATCATCCAAAAAGGTTAAAAAAATAAATAATCAAGATTTGGATTTTCGATCGCGATGGAGCTCGTTTCTAGACCAAAAAGTATCGTTTTTTATTTTTTTTTGCATTGTTGCTTTTAAGCAATTTCCTATTCATTTTCAAGAAAAACCTGAAAAGTCAAACGGTCGATTTTCGGGTTTACTTTTTGCTCAACCCTTTGACCAAAAGTCACCCTAAGTCAAGAAGTGGTTTTTTGTCCATAAGATGTCAATTAACTTTAATTTCATTTTTCTTAAATCAATTTTTCAAAAATTCAAAGATTTGATCAAAAATCAACCTTTTAGAAAAAAAGTCAACTAAAGAGTTGACTTTTGGTCACCTTTGACCAAAAAAGTAGAAGAAATAAAAATTCTCAAAACAATTTGTTTTAGTGTCATTGATTTGTATATCGAAAATTTCACAAAATTCGATTAAGAACTTCGTTTTTTGAATGTGTTGGTTTTAAGTTCTAAATCAACCAAAAATAAAATTACTTTTGTTTTAGTTATAATTAGGTGTAGTTCCTTTACGACATTTGGTCTAGGGGCTATATCTAATCCGCCCATTCATTAGTTGCTATGTTGAATAGCATATTGCCATTTTAGACCCTAATTATGGGGTCAAAATTAATACTTCATGATTTACGAACGGACGATTGTTTTCTACTCATTTTTTTAAGATAAGTCCAAATCTGAGATCTATTTTGAGAAATTCACATGAGAACTTCCCAATTTAAAGGATTCACTATCCTGAATGTAAGAAAATTGAGCTGTCGAACTTTAATTGAAGAAATTTAGATTGATCCATTCAAGACTATGGTTCAATTTCATGAATCTAGGTCTAATTTTAATATTAGATTTTGATTCATTTTTTACCTAAGTTTTGGCACTTTAATCCAAGGTCAATTTAAATGCATTAGGTGATCCTATACATAAATAATTAGTCAAATAGGTCTACTACAATATTAATTGAATTCAATTTCAATTAATTTGCAATTTTGGCCAAAGAATTGCAAAATTGCTTATTTTAGCCTATAAGGCTTGATTTCATGTACCCATGATTTAGGTCTATTGTTTTTCACAATAATCACTCAATTAAGTCAATAGAGAGTCCATAAATGGCATTTACAGGTTTAATTGGCTTAATTGGATCAAAATCGGACAATTTCTCCTCAAATCGCAAAAGGTTTCTCTTCAATTTGGTCATTGAGCGACCAAATTGCATAAATTTTGAACCTTTTGGACCACACGGGTTGGAACTAGCAAGAATCGACTAGAACTGGTTTAACCGATTCAACCAACCATCGGCGAGGTAGGACGGTTCGACCCCTCGTCGGCCAGCTCTGAACCTCTGGCAACTGGTTTCGAGCTCATCACCGTGTCAATTTTACCCCCATGCCCTCACTTTTTCACCATTTTGCAAATTAAGTCCTGAATTTTCGAAATTTGCGATTTAGCCCTTAATTAGGCGCTTAAGCACAATTCTCGTTTTAAATCCCAATTTTCACGAATCGGACCCATTTGATCGATCATACGACATATCTTAAGGTTGATTAGCCTTTTCAAAACCTAACTTGGCTAATAAGTTTTTGATCATCGGACTAAACCAACGACAAAGATCGATCGATTTGGGACCAGTATAAAAGGGTTTTCTCTCCAATTTTCAAAGGGGAGCTCATTTTGTGTAGATAATTCTCTCTCTAAACTCAAACTCTCTCTCCCCCCCCCTTTTTTCGCTCTCTATCTTTCTTGAACTGCCTCACGCCAGTCCGCCTTGCTGCCATTCGTCGACCTTATGCCAATAATTAACTGGTTGCCATCCAACCCCTTAGCGATCCTCTCTCATTCCTTGTCCCTCTGGTGGCTGACCTCTCTCCTATTTGCTATATGACTAGTGACAATCGGCAGCTTCTCTCCCTCGGGTGCAAAAACTGGCGACCAGGCCAATTTGTGCTTTGACTAGCTTGATTGTCGATCCGACGGTCCAGATTGGTAGAGCAATCCCTGCAATCTCTCTATAACTTAGTTCCCAACCCTACGGTGGTTGTGAACTAATAGATCAGCCACCGGAATAGTTCTGGTGGCCCGATCTCCTCTCGAAGTTGAAGATCGGTCCAATTTTGGGACTGGTTCCGTTCCAAGCCAAAACTGATAGTCTGACGGCATTTTCCTTCCCGTCAATCATTCCAGCTACCTTCATTGAAGTATCTCCAATCTGCTAGTAGTTGGAGCATTGATCAAAGGTCACCGAAAGAGCTTCGGTCTAGTTGGACTGGATCTATTTCGACACCAAACCGCGGCTTAGTTGGTCTTGTGGCAGTCCGTGGCGATCTGATCTACTCCTTGGAGCCTTGATCATACTTTGGTGACAATTGTTTCGTTCGATTGCAAATCAAATCGAAGAAAACGCGAAAAGGTTGGTTTCTCGAACTTGAATATGATGAAGTGAGATTGACGTATCCGATCGGGGCTAGGATTCAATCTTATAATTATATAAAATGCTTAGATCTTATGTTAATGAATTTATTTGATGATTTGCTGAGATTGAATTTGATGTTGTTCGAATGTGATTTGTGCAAATCTACGATTTTCGTGCAACAGTACTTAGGTTATTGTTTGGCTTAAAAAGAGGCACTAGATAAGCTTATTTTGTAATGACCCCAACTTCATCCTTAGGGTCTCAAGCTACAAGGGTTATTTTCGCAACGTCCCAGGTGCATCGCCATCTAATTTCTTTTTATCTTTTCATTGAACACATGTGGAAGCATACATACAACACTCTGACAACAACAAGTAGCCAGGAAAACAATCATTTGCATGCAAACAATTGCATCAATTACATTTACAAGCTCTTCTATGACGGGCTGTTATAATTACAACCACTACATGTTCTATGCTCAAAAGGCCAAGGTAAACCTTAGCTCCTTTTGCGAGATTGTAACTCCTCCATGCCTACAATTTTGAAAAACAATAGGGTGAGTCATGGACTCAATAAATAAAACCCCTATTTTTTTTACTAGAAGGACATCTCATCGTCAAAATTTAGCAAGTACAACACTCGCAATACAATGTCGATAACAGATCAATAACAAAGTTATTGTTATCCTGGACTACATGCAAATGCCCATCACAAAATGCTTCAATGCATACTTACGTTTGGCTTATCAAAAAACATATCGACCTATCATACTTATGCATAACCAGCACTCATGCAAATTCATTTACCGTCGTTCTGGCTTGATCGAGGCTTCTAGCTTCTTGTTAGGCTTCCTGGCTCAACCAAGGCGTCCCGGCTCAACCGGGGCATCCAAGCTTAACCCTAGCATTCTAGCTCAATTAGGGCATCCCGGGACTAGCTTACCTGAGGCATCTTAGCTCAACCAGGGCATCCCGTTCAATAAACGAGGCATCGCCACCAACGCTATGTGGTGATGGACTCTTTTTCCACTTTAAGTGCATCATAAAAGTACATCACACAAGCTGATTCTTACATTTCTTCTTAGTCCACTCATACATGGCCCAAAGGCGTGCTCGTTCAAGTGAGTGTGCCATGGATCTTAACATCATACTATATGATATGCTAGGCACGATTCTTGGTTTGTGGCTTGAGCCTCACGCCTAGGCCGATATCTGTATCAAGCAAGATTTAGAACCAGCACGCTTCAATGCCAATCTAAGGCCTCGTGGCTTAGGCCATCGTGACTTGACATCAATTCCAACCCGAGTGAATCTCAACCTGATCTCGGAGTATGAACACATTCAAGCATGCAAACATGAGTAAACAATATAAAAGAACATTACAAAATACACACGTTTACATGGGTGAGCACACCACTAAATTCAACAATGTAAGCTATCGCCCTAGTCAAGAGTTAGAGATTCTACTTACTTTCGATGAACCTTGATGAACTATAAGCAATTTTACCAAGAGGGGGTCATTCGGTAAGGCAGTGGGCAAACAAGGTTGAGAGAGGGAGAGAGGGTGATGGCGAGAGGGCGTGAGAGAAAAAGAGAGCAAGTGAGGGAGAAGAGATGGGATTGTGTGTGTGGTAATGGGGAGGAATGACTCTATTTATAGGTAAACCTCTCATCATTACCCTTCCAAATTGACCAATAGGATTTCTTTGGGTGGCAAGCTTAAGTGAATAAGATAGCAAGGCTAAGGAGGAAGATGTGGCAAGCCTACTTCCTAAAGCCACACTTGTTCCTTCTCTTATTGGGCCACCCAAGTCTTGTAATGATGAAATGGATACTTGCTCTCCAAGTTTTAGGTTAGGTGTCATTGTGGCCTATTCTTTTAGGGGACACCTAAGCTAGATGGCTCACCTCTCTCATTAATTGCCTAGATTTTGTGCAATCATTAGGCTTAGATGTGTTCACATTACCCAACTTGCTATCCAAGTTTCTTCTCTTTAACATACTAAGGTCCAAAAGTATTTAATGCATTCTTATATTCAAGCCAAGAAGACTCTAGAATGGCTTCCTCCTCAAGTTGGGCGTGCAGGCCCTCCCATTCCAAGTTTTGGGCGTGTGGCTCTCCTATTCCAAGGTGAAAATGATTTTAAGCAACTTTTGAAATCAATGTCATTATCTTATCACATGAGCTCGAAAAATTATAAAATTTTAGTATGTTGTGGAGAAGACCTCAAAAACAATTTTCATGGAGGAAATTTAGCCAAATTCGTGCTGTGGAAAGAGCAGCAATCATTGAACACAACCCAAAATTCGTCCATCGAGCAGGTTCAACGGTTGGAGAGAAATGTTCATGAAACTTGAAATACATGTCATATCCATTCCAATGATGTATGATTCATATGATTCGCTTGTCGATTGGTATGTCATTTACATGTTCAAACGTGCTAGTGTACTACTGCAATTAGGATATTTCATGTTATGTATTTGTTTTGCCATTTTTATCAAGATTTGTGTGATCTCAATTAGGTTTTGATATCTAACAAGAAATGTTCGTTATTGTATGTTCTACATGAAGGATTTTTTGTTAGATTTTTGCATGTTGTTAGGTAAGCAAAATCAAGCATGTTCTGTGATATTGATGTGAAATCATAGGCTTATCACGAGTATATTTAAACACATGTGCTAGTGTCTCTTAAAGACCAAATCTCGCATTAAGGCTTTCTCAACTTTTGAAATATACATTACAAAGTTCATATTTATATGTGGTACATCATGATTGAGTATCATTTGATATGTGAACGTCATGTCACAATTAGGCTAGTTACACTTGAAAATTGTTAAGCACGTCATTTTAGTTCTAAGTTATTTTGCGATGTCAATGATTTGTACGATGCATTCGCATGCTGACTTAGGGTTAAATGTTTATTTGAATCATTTGTTGCATCCAATTCTTTGTTGTATGCGAATTTCATGCCGATTCACACATTGTATAAGTGATTTTAGAACTCATTAATACATATTATATTCTAGTTTGTTAATGACTAATGCGCACATCTTCATAAACCTCAACTTTTGAGCACTAAATTGACCTCAATTGAATTAGACCCTTCTAGGAAGTCGTAGAGCATGCTTAAATCTTTCAAGTTCACTAATTTCGCACAATTTGCTTGTTGTTAGACTTATTTTCCATTTTTTCTAAACTATACTAGAATTCTGATCTAGGAGTAAATTCAGAACCTTGTTTTTACCCCTGTTTAGGCAGGCTTTTTCTATTTTTGTATGAATTTTTCATTAAGGATTCTTGAGTTAGACCCTTAATGGAGCTTGATTTTCACCCTTTTATCTTCATTGTGGTGAAATTTCATGATTTTTAGACTTTGATGATAGGGCAAATCTCAGTTGCAATGGTTAAATGTCCTGCTGTTTTGTCAATTTCCTAATGTAATGATGTGCCTTGTTGAATTTTTGTAAATTCATGCTTAGCTTTTCTAAGGAGATTTTCTTTACAAAAGTTGTTCCATATGATGTTACACATGCTATGTGATTTTCTCAAAAGTAAATCATCAATGGGTATTTTTCAATTTTGCTGATTTGACCTACTTTGTATTAAATGTTCTATTGTAGGCCTTTATTGTGAATGCTTGTTTAGGCTTTTTAGGATAGCTTGTGTATGGAATTAGGATTCATTGCCTCCATGAATTTGTTTCAAAGTTTGTGATTTTCATTGTCAAAAGGTTTTTAATAAATAAATTGATCTTTTGATCACATTTTTCTCAATATTGATTGGAAATGCCCATTTTTGCACATTGAAATGTCTTTGGTATATGTGATCTTTCCAATACCAAATGTTTAGAGTCTTTCAAAAACTTGAGTTGACTTTGAAAAGGTTGTGGTTTGGACCATATTTAAAATGCCTACAGTATCTATGAGTGCATGATATGCGAGCCTCAAACTAGCTTTGGCAATCAAGTGCATTCCATAGCCAAGATATTCCTTTATCTAAATGTCTTCAAATCTTTTGAACTTTCGATTTGGCATTATGGTTGTCATGGTTTGAATCATATTTAAAATGATTGCGATGTTTGTGAGTATATGATATGCGAGCCCTAATCTAGAATTGGTAATCAAATTTGTTCCTTATCCAAACCTCACTTTTCGTTATTGATGGTTTAAAAACTCATCTTTGAAGCATCACATGGACCGCTCATGCATAAAACCATGTCATTAATTAGAAATGCTTGTATTTGTGATTGGTGTGTACCCATTGAACGGTTCACTCAATTGGTCGATTGTTTGAGAAATAAGGCTTAAAGGCCTGCTGTGTGATTAATTTATGCCAATGCTCGTGGATTCTAGATGTATGTTAGGTGTGATGTTTGATATTGTGGGTAGATCTTGGGATTCACCTAGAACATCCTTTTAGGGACTTATAAGCATTGTTGGCCATGAGAGGACATAAATGGTCAATAATGGCTATACGACATAAAATGAATTGGATAGGTGTCTAGAGGGATCTACGCGTGAATTGCAAAGACCAACCCCGAGGCCTTATTCGTTCATTTGTTGTGTATGACAGTATATTCTCGATTGTCATTGATTGTTCCTATACTTTTGATGGTTTTGTCGTGTATGAGTATTTCTTTCCGTTGTATGTACCTAACTTGGATTTAGGTTAGGACTAGATTACATCCTTGGAGATTGAAGATCATCAAGACATGAAGATGGCGAAGGTCGATGTCCATTCCGATCGTGTTTTTGTACTATTTGTCCCCAACATATGTTTGGGGTTCTTCATTTGTACAAACACCTGACAAGATACGAGTTTCCTTTCTTGCACTTATTTTCGTTTGCCAATTAGGATTGCATGTTAGATTTATCACTTTTGTATATTGCTTACTTGATTGTCTACTTGGGGTGTGCATGACAAAATTTATGGAATAGAAATCAATTTCTAGCCAGAATAGTTAATTTCTATTCCATGGACGAGTTTCTGAGTAAAGAAACGTGTTTGATAACAATTCAAAATTTCTATTTCTGAAATAAAAATTCGTTTGATAACAAAATAAAATTTCTTTTTTTAGGAGTGGCAACGACCGGTGTCTGGTGGCCGGAGTCTGATGTTCGGTGACCGGCGTTCGGCGTCCGATGACCGACGGCAGGCGGCCGAAGTCCAAAGTCCGACATTTGGTGTTCAACACCAAGTTCGGTGACTGGCGGCAAGCAGCCAAAGTTCGGAGTCCGACAACCGGCAACCAGCGTCCAACGTCCAGAGTTCGACGTTTGACGTCCGATATCCGGAGTCTGGCAATAGGAGGCCGGTGGCAAGTGGCCAGTGGCCGGAGTCTGGTGGCGAGTGGCGAGTGGTCGACATCCGACGGCCGATGGTGAGCAGCGGATGGTCATTGACGAACATTCGATGGTTGGTGGTGAGCCTCTGGCATCCAATGATTGGTGATGAGCAGCTAATGACTGGTGGGCGTCCGACGTCCGGCATTCGGCGACCGGCGATTGGCGACGGGCGGTCGGACTGAGGTGGCCAGCGGTCGACATCCGGTGGCCGGGGCCAATGGCGGCTGGTCGAGAACCGGTGGCGAGCGTCCGGCATCCCACGAGCGACAAGTGGGCGACGGGTAGTGACGAGAATGAATGATAAGAAAAATTTTGATTTCTCATTTCTGTTCCAAAAATAGAAAAGCTAAAAATTTTAATTTCTGATTTCCGCTCCAAATCTATTTCTAGAATATAAATCTATTCTAGAAATAGAAAAATGAAATTGCGTTACCAAACGGATTTCTGTTCTAAACCTGTTCCAGGGAACAGAAAAACAAAGAAATAGATCAACATAAATTGTGTCATGCGCGCCTTTATCATCTCGCATTTAAAATTCAATTGTGTGATTTCTTTTATCTTTCTTAGAAATAGAATTGCATGAAAATGGCCATACGTGCATAATCACTTAGTTTAGGTTCAACGATCTTGGAAATGTAAAAAGAAATGCATCGACACCTTAGAAAACACAACAAACCGTTAGGTACTGTGAAGAGATAATTGTTTTATGATAATCAAAATGAAAAGGGTTACAAATATACATATATATATATGTGTGTGTGTGTGTGCGCGCGCGCGCTTAACCCTACTCATAACTAAGTTACTATTTTACCCTTATTACTCACAATATTTCTCAACACTCCCCCTCAAGTTGGGATATAGATATCAAATAATCCCAACTTGTTACATAAGACGCTCACTCTATTCCCCCGTAGAGATTTCGTAAAAATGTCTGCGAGTTGATCCTCCGACTTTATGTGTTGAAGAATAACGTCACCTTTCTGAACTTTTTCTCGCACAAAATGACAATCAACCTCAATGTGCTTAGTTCGCTCGTGGAAGACTGGATTAGATGTAATATGAATAGCGGATTGATTATCACAATACAACACTGATGGATTTGACGGTGACATTCCAATCTTTGATAGTAACATTCTCAACCATAGTAATTCACTTGTCACATAAGCCATAGCACGATATTCGGCTTCAGCACTTGATCGGGAAACTACATGATGTTTCTTGCTTTTACATGCAACTAAATTGCTCCCAAGAAACACACAATAGCCCGAAGTAGATCTCTTATCCACAGGACATCTAGCCCAGTCAACATCAGAAAAGCCTGCAATGTTTAGATGGCCATAATTCTTGAACTGTAGTCCTTTACCTGTCGCTCCCTTCAAATATTTGACGATTCGAAGTACAGCATCCCAATGAGTGGTACGAGGAGAACTCATGAACTAACTCACTACACTAACCGCGAAGGATATATTAGGTCTTGTAATAGTAAGATAGTTTAACTTACCAACTAATCTTCGATACTTTGCTGGATCATGTAGTAATTCTCCATGTTCTACATCAAGTTTCATATTGGGATCCATAGGGGTATCGACTGGCGTTACTCCAAGAAATCCAACCTCGCCAAAGATGTCCAGTACATACTTTCGTAGCGATAAATTGATACCAGCATGTGAATAGGATACTTCAATACCAAGAAAGTATCGAAGACGTCCCAGATCTTTAGTATTGAATTCTTTATGTAGAAATTGCTTAAGTTTTTGAATACCACCTGAATCACTGCCAGTAATGATGATATCATCAACATATACAACTAGAAGGATACAACCAGTCGAAGACACAGAGCTGAAAACTGAATGATCTACCTGACACCGCTTTAATCCAAATTTGATAACCGCATCACTAAATCTACCAAACCAAGCACGAGGAGATTGTTTAAGTCCATACAAAGCTTTGTGTAAACGACATACCACATTCTCCCCTTGAGCAATAAACCCAGGTGGTTGCTCCATGTAGACCTCCTCAGCCAGATCACCATGTAAAAAGGCAATTTTGACATCTAATTGATGAAGGATCTAGCCAAATTGCACTGCCAATGAAATGAAGACACGGACAGAGGGAATTTTGGCCACGGGAGAGAAGGTGTCATTATAGTCGACACCATAAGTTTGAGTATACCCCTTCGCAACTAATTGTGCCTTCAATCGATCAAGAGTACCATCCGGGTGAACTTTAACAGTGAAAACCCAACGACAACCAACATGTTGCTTATCAATAGGTAATGAAGTAAGCTGCCAAGTTTTGTTCTGGATTAGTGCTTGCATTTCATCTTCCATGGCACGACGCCAACCCAGATGAGCAAGAGCTTCAGCAACACTGCTAGGCACAGAAATAAAAGACAACGACGAGACAAAGGCATAGAATGTAGGAGATAAACGATCATAGGACAAAAAAATTGAAATAGGATGATGCGTACTAACACAATCAGAAAGACCAAAATAACTATCAACATGACGACCAACAGAAGAACGTGTACCTTTTCGAGAAGCAATGGGCGGATCAAGATCAGAGGCTGGCACTGTAACTGATGGGGAAACAGATGAATCAGGTGCTAATGAAGGCTGTACTGTCATAGTTGGAAATGTACTTCGTTGATGATAGGTGCGGTCAGCAAACTGAAATTTTCTGGAGGTAGTTGGAGAGATGGTAGGCAGTGGAAGCATTGGTAGTACACAATCATCACTATCACCAGGCGTCTGTGGAACATTTTGAGAGGAAAAATATGACTGACCTTCAAAGAACGTCACATCTGTAGACATGAACATACGACGACGAGTAGGACTGTAACATTTGTATCCCTTATGAATTCAAGAGTATCCCATAAAGACACATTTTTCAGCACGAGGATCTAGTTTATCAAGACCTGGAGTACGATTATGTACAAAACAAATACACCCAAAGACCCGAAGAGGTAAGGAAAATAGAGGATGATTTGGATGTAAAATTAAGAATAGTGTCTTCCCTTGAAGGACAGAAGTTGGAAGCCTATTAATTAAGTAACATGCCATAAGAACAGCATGGCCCCAAAAATGTTTAGGTAGATGCATATGAAACATGAGGTAGCAGGCAACATCAAGAAGATGGCGATTTTTACGTTTAGTTACGCCATTTTGTTGTGGAGTGTATGAGCAAGACGTCTGATGAATAATACCATGAGATTCCAGAAACGGCTGGAAACCAGAAGTTGTAGCAAGGTATTCTCTAGCATTATCTGACTGTAAATGTTTGACAGAGATATTATATTGATTCAACACTTCGAAATAGAACAATTGAAAACAATGAAAAATCTTTGTACGATCTTTTATTAAGAATAACCAAGTCATTCGAAAAAAATCATCCACGAATGTAACAAAATATCTGAATCCAGAGACATCAGACACACGACATGGACCCCATACATCTGAGTGAACCAACTCAAATGGACTAGACACACGACTCTGAATACGAGAAGGAAAAGAAACTCTATGATGTTTACCAAACTGACAAGCTTCACACTGAAAGGAACTCACAAACTTAGACTCAAGAAATAGATGTCGAAGTAGGTTTGGTGGTGGATGACCATCACGACAATGCATCTGATATACATCAGTGGATGTCTGTTTCACAGCTGTGGCAACTAACACCTTCTTATCAAGGTAGTACAGGCCATTAGATTCATGTCCCCCACCAATCATCTGTCCAGTCCTCAGATCCTGAAAAACACAACGAGAAGAGTAAAAGGTCACAGAACAATTTAGGTCTTTGGTCAACGAGCTAACAGAAATCAGATTATAGGGAGATTTTGATAGGTGAAGGACAAATGATAAAGAAAGAGAGGGACTCAAATGAGCACCTCCCGTACCAGTAACTTGAGACTGTGAACCATTTGCTAATGTAACTGAATTCAATAATGAAGTAGATGTAGAGTGAAAAAGAAGAAAGTAAGTTAGAGTTACCAGTCATGTGATTGGTAGCTCCAGAGTCTATAACCCAAGAATCAGACAATACAGACAACAAACATGATGAACTACCTTTAGAGGTTTGTGCCAGAGTAGCAGTAGGAGCTGAAGATCCCGTCACTTGTTGGGAGCAAACCAATGTATCATACTCAGCACGTGTTAATGTAACTGAATCGCCTGTCTTAAGAACTTGAGTTGAACTTGGTGGAGCCATTGAGGGAGGACCAAGAGAATCCTCAACTTCTGCATATGCAGCAATAGGTGGTTTGAGCTCTAGGTGAAGTGTATAGCAATAAGCTTCTGTATGTCCAGCTCTTTGACAATGATGGCAATAGTGGGAACCACGACTATTCCCAGAATTGATGGTACCACGAGTCCCAACTCCCCCTTCACGGCCTCCACAACTTCCACCATGAACAACACTGTGTCCACGACCTTGATAACCACGATCTCGAGCTCCACGTCCACTAGAACCACGAGAAAGCATAGCACTAATCTCCACTGTTGGCATGGAAGAACTCTTCTCAAGAATTGTAGAACGGAGAGCCTGGGAGAAGACTTCATCTACTGTGGGAAGAGAACTCTGAGATGTAATATGCTGATGAAGAGATGAATACTTAGGCCCCAATGACTTGAGATATAATATTACCCTCAAATTCTCTTGGCGTTTAGCCAAAACATTTGGATCGTTCGAGGCAGGAAGATAAGTATCCAATCGTTGACAGAGAGTGGTGAACCGAGCATAATGATCAGACAAGGATTGATCTCCACGTTGAATATCAAATAACTTTTCCCACATGTCACATACTCGCATCATATTATTTTGCCCCGATGCACACTTATCCCAAATTGCTTTAGCGGAGTCACATTGAATAAAGTGAGGACTGACCTTAGGGTCCATGCTATTCCACAATAAGGTCCGAATCATCGCATCTCTTGCAATCCAATCGGCAGCTTTACTCGTGTCAGACAGTATTATAGACGTGAGATAGTCTAGTTGTCTGGCGGCAGTAAGATAGACCTCGACCGCTTTAGACCAAGATGGATAATTAGTTCCATCTAACTTGACAAATGTTAATTGAAAATGACCAAAAGGAGATCCAGAAGTCGATCCATTGGTCGCCATTAGTGAATAAAGAATGATTGAGCCCAAGAAATGAACATCATAGTTGCCAATACTTAATTCCAATAATTCAATCAAATACACAAAAATTCCAAACAGAAAGCTTCAATCGAATCACCATACAAATGTCAATCCAGTAAAAGCACCACTGGCCTCATTACAATGCAAGACACCAAAAAATCAGCAACTCGTGTCAATCCCAGCAGCCACACCAAAGTCATTAGCAAGCATCCCAAGGCAAGAGCAAATAAATAAATAAAAAAAGGTTCACGAGCAAATTGGAACACAATCCAGTAAGAGCAGTCACGGCGACTTATTCCGTGAGTTGAACTACGTGCAAGACTACTTCGGTCCCGGGAAATTCTGCGACCATCACTGTTGAGGGCTTTAGTACCTCGTCACAATATACTTTTCCCCGTAATAAGGCAAATTCTAGTCCAAATCGTTGCAATACACGCACAGAAAAAGAGGAAGGATGCGGGGTTCAAAAAGCAAAGAAGAGAGGCTGAAATTTCAGCACTCTTTGCGTCACGAAATTCGACCCATCTCGTTAGATAATCTGCACTCAATTAGAAAGATGCTTCCGCATGATCGGAAACATTGGCTTGCCAAGAACTCATCAAGGACTTGCATGACGGCAGCGAGGTCAGCGTTGTGGGTCGCTGCACGCAAGATTCGAATGATGACAACTGGGGTCACCGATCAATGTCGTGGGTTGCTGGCTGGAGACGTGACCTTTTCCGATGACAGAACAGTGTCGCGGGCCAGAGGCACGGCCTTTTCCGGTGATGGAACAGTGGTCTCCGGTAATTTGGCTGCTAGGTTTTTTTTTTTTAAGTGTGGCTCTGATACCATGTGACGAGATAATTATTTTCTGATAATCAAAATGAAAAGGGTTACAAATATATATATGTGCTTAACCCTACTCATAACTAAGTTACTATTTTACCCTTATTACTCACAATATTTCTCAACAGGTACCGAAAGGGCGCTAATATAGATATTAGTGTAACCCATGTCCTCGAATCTAGATATCTACTTGTGTAGAAATCAAGGGATAACAACCGATCCTCGATTGGGTTTTTAGCCAACCCTCGAAAACAAGGCTAGTGGCGACTCCCATATTATTTTTTAGGTTGTCTTAAACAACTAAATCATTTAATAAACCTGTCGTGTGGGGTGTCAACCTCGATGAGGTTCACCGTGATTTAGCATACCCATTGTGGAAAGTTCCTAATTGATGAAGTGCTGTCATCCATAGGATGTGTGTGCTAATGAGAAGGCTATCATGATACAAGTATCCCAAAATCCAATATCTACATCCGACCTCCTCTCTCAAGGTGTGTCGCCCGTGTGGGTGCAAATCCCAGCACTTTGCTATCACATGGGATATGAGCTTGGAAGAACTCGCGACTGTGATCAAGTGAATGGTTTGCTCGGAAGGCAAGGTGATAACGCCTTTGTGGATGAGAACCGTGAGGGAGCTCTCGTGGTTAAGTACCTCTAAACCCGACCTTTCTCCCACAAGGCCGGATTGTGACAAGCATTAAGCATACCACTTTTGAATAGGCAACCTTATTCAGTGTCAAGTAACTTAAACAAGGACATGATTGAGCCAAAACACACATAAGCACATGCTCATAGACAAGCACAAAAGTTGTATTAGACCCAATACGGAACCCAGTCAAAATCAATCTCCTCTTCGCTCTTTGACTGGATGGATCTCCCGCTTAAACCCTCTCCTATTCTTCTCTAGCCATATATTCCACATATTGCTGTGACTGTGTGCTGCTCCTAAGTTTTCCGTTAATCTGTGGGACAATGCCTAAACTCACCTGGTTCCCCTGCCTTCAGAATATAATAGACCAATCCGCAATGACAACATAACCTCTTTCCATAAACTTCCTTCCCTAGATGATGATTTAAGGAAGAAAGTAGCCTTGGTTCCAGCACTTCCTCCAAAATATTCCATGGAAATTACAGGTAATACCTCCTTTTGCGACAATGTAAATAAGATTTCATAATGAAAGCTGTACCTCATTGAATGCCCTATTATCAAACAATAGGTTGTCTTTTAATAAATAAAAATAAATTCTCTGTGAGACACCAAGGTTAGTATCAATCAATTTTTGAGAAGAGCTAAAAGCCGAAAGAGAGCTCATTGATGATAGAAGGAATCCTCAGTCAATCAAAAGATCTGTTTATGGGTCATTGACGCTGATAAAGTCTACTCATGAGTAGTTTTTAAATGTAAGAGACCCGGGAAATTTCCCATTCATTCGTTGCATCACAATTTCTAATGGAACAAATTTGGAAATGAGTCCATCGGATCAAATATCATGCTAAAATCTAACTTCGTTGCCAAGTCCAACTTGAGAAAATGTAATTCATTCCACAGCTTTCATTTCCATTGCCAGATACTTATCCCGTGAGGATAATATGTTTTCACAGTAAGCCAACCACTCTAGCTGCTTTCCACAACCTTATTCTTCACCAGGTAGTTACATAACCATTTGCAGAAATCTCTTTTCTTAAATCCATCTTTCTGCACATGATCGTTGATAGCGTGCCAGTTAACCACATAAAACTTACTGATTTCACTCTAATCTTCCCATAGAAGGTCTATTACTCTCTCCCTTTTGTGCAACTGAAGATGTAAAAAGGATATAACACCCAACAAACAAATCTGATTTTCAGACCTGTTCTTCCTTTCAGCTATCACCAAAATGTTATTCCAAACCAAAAGTTTTTCCCAGTTAACCAAAAGTAAGACCCATAAATTCATTGGCACTGAACCAATATAGCCAAACAAGAATCTTAAGAATCTTAGTTGATCACCCTCCATCTCCAGCAAATTGGAGATATGGGATTTGAACAAGGCTGATATGACTCAGTTCAACCTTAAACCAGCCAAGTATCTCATTTCTACTGCTCTCAGATCTGATTAAGAACTCTCTCGACAATGATAAAGGGAAAGGTGAATCCTGGGTATTATAAACGATACCAGCTAGTATTCCAGAACCTGATCCTGCCGTACAGTACCCAAGCACTCATAGCAAATAATCCTTTTATAAATCTGATAGGTGAATGATTTCATGAATACTAGCCTTGATCCAGCTACACAGTACCCAATCACTCATTAGCAATGGCGTCCTCAGTATCTTCCCCACGGATAAAGCATTTGGATAGAAAAATAATCTTTTTTAATTGCAAGAGTGGATGATCTTTCCCATAACAGTATAGATTATGCGCCAAAACCATAGAGATAAACATTTTATGAATCATATCAATACTCAGCTCTTGCCACATTAGGAAACAATGCAATAACAGAAGCATTTCTCCATAAAGAAAAAATAAGAATTATTTGTAAACAGCTTCTCTAAGCACAGCCTAGCACATTTTCATAAATCCGATTGTCAAACATCACAAATGTTTGTCTCCAAGGCAACTTAGCTTTCTTAGCTAACCTTCGTCTTCTTGACTGTAATCCATCATGTCAAGCTTTCATCTCCACGTCTCCAATCCAGCCACTGCCTCATTATAGCCAATGCACTTCAATTCATCCCAGAATCTCACTATTCATTATGAATAGACACCTT
Source organism: Eucalyptus marginata (assembly GCA_014182565.1). Taxonomy (NCBI): domain Eukaryota; kingdom Viridiplantae; phylum Streptophyta; class Magnoliopsida; order Myrtales; family Myrtaceae; genus Eucalyptus; species Eucalyptus marginata. Next base: position 14,084,976 of record CM024593.1, read on the forward strand.
TCTAATTTTCAGAATACCGAAACAATTTATTGGATCCTTTCAATTTATCTTTCAAGACTTTAAATGCTTGCCAAGACAAAACTTAGAGAAAAAACAGAGAAAATACTTCACCAATCAACACGCGAAAAAAATACAACTCAAGATAAATTAGAGGAGGACCTGCAAGGGCGTCTCTTCACCATTGCCTTCTGAAATACTGCCCATAAGCATCCCCATTTAGTATTAATTCCAACGCTCGTTACACAAAAGAAAGAAAATATCGTAGGCAATCTGAACTCTAATTAAGCGAACGACATGTGCGTATGTCCATGCATATGAGAAACAGCAGTCACTTTCTCAAGCTCAGTAAACACTTCACAATATGCAATTACGAGAAATATCTTCAACACTAGTATGTGCAGCTAAAGCTACATCAAACAAATAAGCTGCCTGAGGAAAATATTGCATATGACTTGACCAAAGCCACTACCATGCACAATTCAATATCACCCTGAAGCATATTCAATAGAATACAGCTGAAGGGACCATCTAATACTTGACTTGGAGCTTAACTATATTTCCATACTCCCACTGGGGTTGAACTAAACAGGTTGCCAAATTATATTGTTTTGAACTCTCCATATCATAAGTCATAAACCTTTTTATTAACATAATAAAGGACATTCAGATGCAAAAATGTATGGGAACATCTTAAAAGACAATTCACAAATCGTCATTTAATCAATAGGACTAAATTTCACGCCACTGTATCAAGATAATTAGTAAGTTACAACTTCAAATAGAGTGGAAGGGCATGCCAGTATTGCTTGTATCTAGATAAAATGGATATGTTTGTTGTGCATCTCAAGAATTGGCAGTCAACAACGAGGGAACATAATGGGAGACATTTACAAGAGGCAAGTAACGGGAGCAACGGGACTTAAGCCAATCCACTTTATAGAATTGTGTATTCATTATGCACTTTAACAACTACATGAGACTCCAAAGACGTCACAGGAGTGACTTATGACGCCGAAGAAGAACTTAAACAGAAGAATCTACGAAAGAATTAATTTTACCGGCACGTTACCACTACCATGAGCAACTTTGCATCCAGACATTAGATAAGGATGCCTCGAATCTTTATGAACCTTAAAAAAAATAAAAAAATGACTTACTAGTCGAATTGCATGATATAACACTCAGAAAAACCAGCAGTAAGCCATACAATTTTGCTCTCTCCAGTCATGCTAGATTCATCGATTGCAAGAGAATGACCTTGACCAGAAACCAAAACTCCATCAACGGGTACCTAAGGATGATCGAGTGGATATCAGGTCGCATAACTACCAAACAGCGTGTAGAAATCTCAAAAGATGAAGCAGCTTACCTGATCGCCAATATTAAGGGATACGATGTCACCAACAACTCTATCATATGTTGACACCTTAACTCTTCGGTCACCTCTGGAAACCTACAATTATGCTCCGCCATTTCTATGCTTAAAACTCAGCTACGCAAAATATCCTGATTGATTAACAATCATCCCGAAAGCAATATTTTTTCTACAGTTGAAGCACCTCATATTTGGAAACCAAAATTTGATTGTAGAAGAACAAAATCAACAGGAATTCTGATTGACCAAGCTCAACACAAATATTTCTGAAGGCCTTTAACATGGATTATGTGAGATATCCCGGAAATCAAAGTAGAATTCCCACATCAATGGATGGGAACAAAACTTTCCTAACAGACACGGTAAGCAATCAAAATTTTTATCATCGAACAAAACTTAAATGACCACTTGAAATGAAAAATCTTAATCTAGAGGTAGAAGCACGACCTAGCTAAGAATGATGAGTTTTAGATGCCCCTGTGACCACATAACCACCAAAAGAGTTGGGAATTTTGACGTAATAAGCTCAACTAGGGGGCCCACTCTATGGCCTATCCCAATGGTACGTTGCATATGTGGATCCTCCACATGACAACCATAATAAGCAAAATGAATATTGAAACCAAGTTCACACAATTGTCTTACAAAAATCAAATTTAGTAAGAGTTGGGTTATGAGGAAAGTGTTAAGTAAGGATAACTTGGATGTTAAAATATTTCCAGTGACTCTCATTTGTGAATGATCGGCTATGTTAATAGGTGGTGCACATTATTTGAAACAAATTAGAATTTGAATCCATATGATTGCAAAAGGTAGAGTTCGTGATACTTGGAGTGGCAAACATAGCAAATTGGATTCTCGAAGAATGGAATGAAGATCCTCTAAGAATAGAGTGACATATAATCTATCAAAGCTTTTATGGTAGTAGTAGCAAATGGATTTACATGTGGACCTCTATTTGTGGGTCAATTGTACGGCCTTGTAGGTTACATAGGTTATAGTCAATAGCAAGTAGCCATTGAAACTTCAATTTATCCATAGTATACGCATTACCAATTAAACAAAGCAAATTGAACAAGGAAAATAAAGAAACCAGTACCTAAGGATCAGATATGGAGAAACCAAGGCAAAAAATGGACTCAACACATAGATATACCTCACGAATTGGTTAGAAAACATCAAGAACCAGCCAAAGACAAGTTGAAACGATCAGAAAAGTAATTGAACCGGTCTGGTCGCCCATCAATAATGGTCAACGACAATTAACATCGGTCAAGGATGGTCAATAATCAACAGTCTCCAACGCTAACATGGACTATTGATATGGCAAGTGCTGACATGACGGAGGATGTGTCCTGATGACGTGGTGGATGACATCAATAATGGAGTCAGTGAATTCAATTGATGTGCAGCACGTGATGATGACACCAGCAATGACGTCACTCTATGCGGTAGGTCACCGTATGGCATGTGGGCGCATGGATCTCACGTGTATAGGCTTCTAGTGACGCTTAAAGGCACATCCATCAGTGGATCTAGACATTATTGCTGTTATGTGACTTGTTAGAACACGATGAGGTTGATGGCAGCGTTTATTTTCCAAAACAATCAACAAAAAAGTGTTGAAATCAGCACTCAAAGATGTCGCGATTGGTGGATTCGAGCGTGGTTGTTCGTGGTAAGGCATGAGATGGCGTTTGACAGCCTTTCGAGATGAAATGTCCTGAATTGGCTCGTTTGAGGGCAGTGAGTCTAGTAGTAGTGTTTTTTCTCTGAGATGGGTAGCGGTAGAGTGTCAAAACAACATCTTAAGGCTGCAAACTGGTGGAGAAAACACGGCTGGTGCAATTGGTGTTGTTACAACCACCACAGAATAGACTCAATGGGCACTTCCTTAGATAACAACGATAGATCTAGTATCATGTAAGACTTTGTGAGGCCATAACCAACTATTCTAAATTAAATTTGTTAGATGAAAACGTAATATGATATCTCATAGTTCTAACACTTCTCCTCATGTGTAGTTTGGATTTTGGCCAAAAACTAAAGCATGGAATTATATGATAGAGAAAGCAAATTGGAGCTGAGAAAAATTTGAACTCGAAATCTCTTTATCTAATATCACGTGAGATTTCATAATAAAAGAAAAAAAAATGTAATATTCTGAATACTATCACATGTATAGTACAAGAACCCTACACATAGGGAGAGAATACTTACACTTGATGTAAACAACAAATAACCTAATCCCAAATGGAGATCCTAGTTATCTCTAACAGTACATGTATATATACATACATGCTAGAAGTCAAATTTCCTTTAATAAGGACTTTGGTGGAGCAACTTCAATTAGGAGTTGATCTCCTTTTCTTGTTTTCTAACCAAAAGTCAGAAACAATCTAAGTCTAACATGGACTTTGTATGCATGCCACATTTGAGTACGCTAAAAAAATATTGGATCGGGTTTGTTTATGGTGCCAAATTCAAGATATAATTTAATAGATACCATACAATTAGGTGTTTTGTGATGGGTTGTCAACTCCACTGTATTTTTTCTAGACGGATAGCAAAAAACTAACGTCTTCTAGATAGTTGGAGACCGTGCTTGGACTTTTCCATTTAAACTAAACTTTGAATGTAGAACCTTTGAGCTGATGTGGACCCCTCAGTGCATGAACCTTTGAACTTGAAAACATTTAACATGGGAAATTAATTGATGTGGACCCCTCATGATGAGGCTCTGAAGACCTCGAGCTAAGATCAAGCCCCGCCTAGTTCCTCGGATTTGGCAAGGCCCAAGTTCGCCGGCCTTGGGCAGACTTGGCTCTACCAGATTAGGCAGGGCCAAGCCTCGCATTGGGCGAGCTTGAACCTCATCGGCCTATGGTGAGGCCAAAAGCTCGCCAATGGCCAGTCGCTAGTCGCCATTGTGGCCAACGACTAGCCAAGTTTGAAGAAGAAGAGAAGGAAAGAAAGAAAAGAAAAAAATGAAAAAGGAAAGAAAAAATAAAAATTAGATTTTTAAAAAAATAAAATAATAAAAAATGTTGAAAATGAGTGCATGTAGAAAAAGATTTTCCTTACTGAAAGGCTGAAAATATTTTCTAGTTCATTTTCAAATTTCAGCCAAATACCGGAAAATATGATTATTTTCTTGAAAAATGACTTATTGACACCACATTGTCCATGAAATGAATGGAGTCTTAGACTTAATTATAAGTGATGTAAATAACAAATAACCTAATCCCAAATGGTAATCCTAGTTATCTCTAATAGAACATGTATTTATATAAATACAAGAAAATGATGTCAACTTCTAATTGAAGTCACTCCACAAAAAGTCCATATTAAAGGAAATTAGGTCTCTTGTGATAGGTTGTCATCTCCGTTAAGGGTGAGCATCGGTTCATAAGTAAACCCCGGATCGACCTAGGATCGGCCCAACCTTGTCGGTCTTGGTCCGGTTCCCAAGGGTATCGGGTTGATCTTTGATCATGGGAGTTTCAGATCAACACTATGCAAGTTGGTCATTGATCCTGAGAGTTTAGGGTCGGTCCAATCCGAACCAACCATGACTGTATATATTATATATAATATATTTAAAGTATATTTCATAAATTATTTATATTTTTTTATATAAAATCCTAAGTCAAATGGCATCAACAATATTAAACGGTTTTTCGCAGTGTTTAAAACGACATAAACAGTATTAAACGACTCTTCACGATGTCCTCCTCCAATACTCATTATGTTTTATCTTCTTTGTCTCCTCTTATCTTCAATTTGCCAAATCGAAAAAAACAACTTCTTCGCTTGACACTCGCCTCGCTCAACTTCCCCACTCACCACTCAACTTCCCATCTTGTCACATATCTCTATAAGCAGTCTTAATCATTTTAATGATTTCTTGCTTGTAGCAGATGTGAAATTTTTATTATTGCCTTATCTTAAAATTTGTTGAATATGTACTGGTATTTATAATTTGATTGCATAATGCTGCATTATTAATAGATATGTAATTTAAAATGGTATATTTTCCTTTTCATTGAGTACAAAAAAATGAAACAAAAAAATTATTAATTTTTCTCAAGTTAACTCTAACTAGACCAAACCTATTGGGTCAGTCTAATCCTTGGTTCTAGACTCACTAGGGTTAGTCCTCGATCCAAAAAATTGAGAACTAATACCGTGTGGGTTGGTCCTAGGGTTAAAGGATCGGACTAACCCGAACTATGCTCACCCATATTCTCTACTGTATTTTTCTAGATGGATAGCAAAAAGCTAAAGTCTTCTAGATAGTTAGAGACCGTGCTCGGACTTTTCCTTTTAAACTAAACTTTGTATGGAGAACCCTTTGAGCTGTTGTGGACACCTAATTGCATGAACCTTTGAATTTGAAAACATTTAAACGTTAGAAAATTTTTGTCGGCTACAAATCCTAACTCGCCGGTGAATATCTTGGGTTCTTACCTTCTCGTTTATTACTTGTTTGTAACACTTAAATTATTCTTTATCTATGAACATTTAGATGTTAGTTCTATGGACTTGTTGCCTTAATTATTCAAATAATTTTGAAGTTAATGATTGAATTTTTTTTATTATACTTTCTTGCATTTTACTTATTCATTTTAATCAAGATGTATATTTGTCACGCCCTGAACCCTCGAGTGCGTGACCATCCCTCCATGATTGTTTAGTTGCGGCATCTCAGGATGCATCACCAACCCATTCTTTTTATCTTTCAATTAACCACAAGCGGATCATGCATAATAACTCCCAACAACAAAATATAACAAGGATAATAAGGAAAATACAATAAAATCAAACCAACACACTTCTTTTATATATTTACTGTTTACCCTAAGAAGTTTAGTAATTACAAGCCCATCACAAAAGGGCAACTTCCTATGCGACCGATATACAAAAAGGGTTAGAAAGGTCGGGGTTAACTTAACTACTTTATCATAAGGGCTATCCAAAAAGCAATTCCCACACAAGCACTAGTTCACTAGAGCAAGCTATCGAGCCTTGGAAAATGACCAATGAGATCCCCATTGAACCTAAGGAACCAGGCCACAAAACAATGGAGAATCATATGATCTATTCCCTCATTAATCCATATAGTGCTGGTGTGATTCAGAAAAGTCACCTTGGTTCCCGTCACTGCATACTCGGCCATGGTCCATTCAGAGGACACGAGGGTCCCAAAACGAATAGGGTGCACATCCATAACTACAGGCCTGAAAACATTTAAATAATAACTGGTGAGATAAACTCAACAATTAAATTCCCTAAACCTCACGTAGGAGGATCATTTGCCTCAAAAACGCTCTAAAAATTCAATATTATTGTTGATGGCAGATCAATTGCAAAGCCCTTACTTTGCCTTATCTATAAACAAGAGGCAGACAACTCATCCTCTCAATGCCCTCATAACATAATCACATAGATAATTCTCACAATAATCCACATATTTAAGGGGCATAAACAAGAACGTTTAATGCCCATAACCATGCACAAATGTCATTAAAAATTCCAGACGTAATCAAATATCTTTTTCATGCACATTACACTCATATATGACCAAATTATTACAATCATTCTCGGCCATAGCGAACCCAAAGGTTGGCAGTCTTCTGACATGATCGAGCATGGTCCTGCTCCATTGGGTATAACATCGTCTCGAATACTCATACGCATCAAAACGACATTCTACTAGGAGTATCAGTTCGGCCTCAACTGCGACTCAACATCCGACCCCCCCGACCATCCAAACTTAGTCAAGTATCGTTCCGCATGTTCATACCCATCATGACAAAACCATTATCTTGATTAGGGCCATTATGTGGTCACAAGAGCACTCAACCATTCGAGCCAATTCTTATCAACTTGGCATTTAATTCATACATAACAGGCCAATGCAAGAATATTTAAATGCTCACATATTACGTACTAACAACTTTACACATAACAAGCCATGAAACACTCTCACTTGTCCATGCAAGCACATCAACTTGGCATTTAATTCCATCACTCCATAATTCACCTTAATATGCCTTTAAAACTTCCTTTCAAGTAATAATTCACAAACAATGCATAAGCTTACCACTTATCAATAGTTCACATAACTTATCTCAAACATTTATCACAATTTAGGATAAGTTATTACAACTACTTATCATGTTTAAGATAGGCTATTACTTGAAAAATGGTAAATTATCATCAAATACTAGATGAGCTATCTCTTAAAGTATGATAAGCTATTAACTAAAACATGATAAGTTATCAATCAATATAGGATAGATTATCACCTAACAATTGATAAGTTATCATACCCAAGCAGGATAAGTTATCATTATTCAAGATGACCTATTACTACCAACTATCACTATCCATGATAAGTTATCACCTAAGTACTTATCACCTATCAAGATATGCTATAATCTAATCCACCTATTTCTAACTTAATCCTCACTAATCCACTCTTAATTCTAAATTAAAGTACTATTATCACCCTCAACAAGGGTTGGGAAGTAACTTACTCTAATTTAAGCTAAAATCCATGATGGATGACGAATGAACGACTAGCAAGTGGCATGGTGAGGGTGTAGTCACGGTGAAGGACAGATGGCAATGGCTCATGGATGGACACTCATGGCACGGCAATGGCATGAGAGGGACGGCAGTCGTGGTTCACAATGATGAGGTGTGGCCGAACCAAAAGAAACAAGAGAGAAAATTGAGAGGGTAGGGTGGTTTTTGGGAGAGAATTGAGAGAGTGTAAATGAGAAATGAGAAGAATGAGAGACAAGGGAGAGAGTGGATAGCTTATCCTTCAAGCACAAGCCAACTTACTCTAGCCTACTCTCTCCTAAAGACTTCCTCTCCAAGCAAAATTACTTGGCTAAGAATTACTCTTGCATATATCTACCATAAATGCTCGTTAAGAGTGCAAGACAAAGGAAGAGAAGCAAATTTGGACTTCCCTTCTTCATTATGGGCATGAAATACAAGGGGACAAGAAGACAATTTTGTCCCCATCCAAGTAAAGGGCTTCTAGAAGGCTTGAGGGCAAAATGGTAATTTCACCATTCAAAATACTATTTATGCCACAAAAGTCAAAATCTTCTATAATCTTAAATTGGCTCAAAATGGGCTTGGGCCCATTTTCTCTCTCCCCTTGGACCTTGCCATGGCTAAAATTCTCTATGGGTTTGTCCATGGGCTTGATTTCTTATGGGCTTTTCATCTTGGGCCCTTTATGTATAAATTTCACAAAATAATCCAAAATGGGTCTTAAAGGGCAAAACTGTAATTTTTATTTGTTTGTGGCCGAAATTTAAAGGAAATGTGGCCCATTGGGCCTCTTCAAATTTGTGGGCCCCATTGGGCTTCCAATTTCATGTCCAATTTAACTTATCCAAAATTTAGGGTTCACCGATAAATAAAGAAATTTGTGAAGCAATATCAAATGGTTGTTTCTTAATCCTCTAGAGTTCGATTATAATTTATGGTTGAAATAGATCAAATGCGACCTTAGCATAATTAAAATCAATGAGCGGCCTTTAGGGGTTTCGTGAGTTCTACTTATGGCGAGCCTTTTCAATTCATGGATGACCCTCGATTGTCATGTAATCGTCAAGGATCAATTGCTTGTCCAAAAGTACACAATTATTTCAAATTGGTTTAGTATCGTTTGTAATTAATATAGTAATCGTGCAGAATCACCTGCAATCCGATTATATACTATTGTTCGATCTATAACCGTTCTTAGATTGGTTTGAAACGGCTTAAGTTTGTTCCTCATCGATCCTTATGATCGAATTATCAATGCATGGTTGAATTCTATGGTTGTGCACATCAAAATCTCAAATTGCCTTTCCTAATAGGTTTAACACTCTTGAATGGTTCGATGCAATTTAAAGTCTAATTCTATTAATTGCGCATTGATAAAAGTAACTCCTTATCATATCCTGAATATAGTTGAATTTTGAGGATGTTACGATATTATTATATCATGTAAACAAATTGAATTAATTTAATAGGTAGTATTGTGTTTTCAAAATAAGCAATGAATAAATAATAACAGAGATGATTCGGTATTTAAAAAATAATTTTACAAGCCTAGCCTCACAATGGTATATGACTTCTGTTAAAACCCGACTGCTTTTCTCACGTGAAGTTTTCATGTAATAGTATACTTTCTCTCCAACTCTCTCTCTCTCTCTCTCTCTCTCTCTCTCTCTCTCTCTCTCTTTCTCTGTCCAGGGAACCCGGCCCACGGATGAAGCATCGAAGCGTCATCAATGACGAAAGCCACACATTTGTGGCAATATCGCTTTCAATCCTTCTGCTCCTCTCAAATACGTCATCAAATACGTCAACCCCCAGCTGGTCCTTTGGAGGGCGATTCTGACCTGAATTTGCAATTAATAAAAGTTTATTCTAAAAATGGATTCACCTTATTAAAATAATTTTACGATGTATTACCATGTTGTTGTGTTTAGTTATAATATGCGTAGCAACGTGATTCAAACCATACACTGTCAACATCGTAGAAGTGCCCACGTCTTCAATAGCAACTTCGGATAAATTTGAATTATAGTTGAGCATGAAGTTGTTTAACATCATTTTGAAATATAGAAAAAGGACTGAAATTTACAAACATCATTTGTAGCAAATAAACATAAATTACAAGCATTATCATCCCATGCATGAGTGTGAAGTCAGCATCAAAACGTAATCAATGACGATTCCATCTCATGGTAGTCACTTTGCTTTCAATTTCTTCTCTTCGCCTCTAAAATTGACGGGTACCAGGTGGTCCTCGAGATGGGGATTATGACAAGTATTAGATTCCAATATATAAATATTCATCGATCAGAAAATTAACCACAGTGAGATGCATGAAAATTTTACACTCCAACTTGATTGTTAGTTGGGCTTAAGGCCCTTTAAATTGGCATAATTCTAAACTCAATGAAGCGTACAGGCTAGTTCCCCAAAGCACGTTAAGATATATTTTTGTTTGGCTATAAAAACAATGAGTGAAATAGACATATTAACGTATCGAGATCCAATACTAAAAGGCCGATAATTTCATAAGGGATGTTACTAAAAGGAAATTCAAGTGCAAACTTATCAATATATTTAATTGGACCCACTTTCATTTAAGATTTTAAATAAATAAGTTATGAATGATACATTAACCATTTCACACCATGCTAAATTTTCAATGTTTGATTTTTTCAACTCGCACGTGTAAAATTATCATAAGTGTTCCATGGCATACAGCTTTGATTACTATTACTCGATAAGGCAAAATTGAGACAAAGAGTCGACCGTTCCTTCCGAATTAGTGGACCAATGTCCCAAACCTGCCGGGGCAGGTGGGATGAACCTCGGAAAGAGCATTGTCCAGATTTGAAGTCAAAATATTCGCCATTTAAACATAATTGATGCGATTATAAAACTGAAAATGTTTAAAACACTCCAATAATAGAGTACGCCCACCACTTTTCCTTTGCGGCTTCTGGCAACAAGGACTTGGCCTCTGGTCTCGATATATATACACCCCCATGCGAAGAACCTGCATCGGTAACTCGTAACACGAAGCAAAGTAAAAACAATGGAAGGCACAGTTCTTTATACGATCCTCCTCGCTGCCCTCTCTCTTGTTATTCTCTACTTCTTCCGAACAAGAGAATCCAAAAACCTTCCCCCATCCCCTCCTTCTCTCCCCATCATCGGCCACCTCCACTACTTGAAGTTGCCCCTTCACAGGACCCTCCACAGCCTCTCCACCAAGTATGGTCCCATCATGAGCCTCCGGTTCGGGGTCCGCCAGTTCGTGGTCGTGTCGTCGCTGCCGCTGGCCGAGGAATGCTTCACCAAGAACGACATCGTGCTCGCCAACCGCCCCAAGCTGTTCATAACCAAACACTTTGGCTACGACGACACCACCATCACCTCGTCATCCTATGGCGACAGGTGGCGCAACCTCCGGAAGATCGCCACCATCGAGGTTCTCTCGGCGCACCGCCTCAACATGCTCTCCCACGTCCGGAGGGACGAGATCCGGCGGCTGATGCTCCGGCTGGCCCGGGGCGGGTTCGGGTCCCACCACCGCGTCGAGCTCAAGACTCTCTTGTCGGAGCTGACGTTCAACATCATGATGAGGATGATCGCGGGGAAGCGGTACTACGGGGAGGACGTGAACGTCGACGAGGCCGAGGCGACGGAGGCGAGAAAGGTCATTAAGCAGATCCCTGGGATTGGCGGGATAAGTTACGCGGGCGATTTCCTGCCCATTCTTAAGTTGGTCGATTACAATGGGCTCAAGAAGAAGGTGGTGGCGCTGAAGGCGAAGATCGATGCGTTCTTGCAGAGCTTGATCGATGAGCATCGGAGGAAGAAGGGCGACCCGGAGCTCGCGAACAGCATGATCAGTCATCTCCTGCGTCTACAAGAGTCTCAGCCGGAAGACTACTCGGACGTCATGATCAAAGGGCTTGTCCTTGTAAGCGTTGTTTCTTGTTCCTCTCTCTACATCTCCATTTGTTATTTTTTGGGGCAAATCCGTGCCGTGTCTCATCAGTCGTCTCCCCCTGCCAGCTGGTTTTGCATTAATATCTTGTCACGTCAGCGTAGAATTGACGTTGTATGTAGCTTCTTTTTCGAAGATTTAGAACGCACCTTCGCCACAAATTATAATACTAATTATAATAATGGTGAAAAATCTTAAACAGAAATTCGTCGCGCTCTCTCGCTCAAAAATACTAAAATCTTGGATAATACTATTTTACTGAATAAATATATAACTAGTAGTTGCAATAGCTATTGTAGTTTTTCTCTCCACATCTATATTGTCTATTTTCCTCGAGAGTGACATTGCGATTGGACTGATGTTTATGGATGTGGATGCTGGGCCATTCACTCTTAGTCTACCACTTGGATATTTTCATTACTGGTGGGCCTGTGTTAAATGAGGTGTCGTGTTTCAATTTTCTTTCCCGACTTAATATTATAAGTACGGTGCCATTTTCTTTATTTTTAGATGGTCTTATTGTAAGTATTGTTATTGTCATTTGAAGTCTTATTATCTTGACTCCTAAAGTCGATTTACCCAATAACTTCTTATACTTATGTGCAGGTTTTGTTAGTTGCCGGAACAGACACATCATCACTTACATTAGAGTGGATGATGGCAAATTTATTAAACAACCCTGAAAAGTTAAAGAAGGCCCAAGACGAGATTGATTCTGTGATTGGCCATGATAGTTTGTTAGAAGAATCGGATGTTTCAAAACTACCTTACCTTCAATGCATTATCTTGGAGACCCTTCGACTAAACACGACAGCGCCACTTCTCCTCCCACACGTGTCATCGGCTGATTGCACTATAGGAGGATACTTCGTCCCACGCGACACTATCGTGATGGTGAATGCATGGGCTATCCACAGAGATCCTCAGTTGTGGGAGGATCCATTGAGCTTCAAGCCTGAAAGGTTCGAGGGCAATGGCAGCGAAAAGCAACAAAAGCTACTATTGCCTTTTGGACTGGGACGGAGGGCATGCCCCGGTGCCCCCTTGGCTCAGCGGGTCATGGGGTGGACGTTGGGTTTGTTGATTCAGTGTTTTGATTGGGAAAGAGTAAGCAAAGAAGAGATTGACATGACAGAGGGCCCGGGAACAACCATGCCAAAAGTAGTACCTTTAGAATTAATGTGTAAAGTGCGCCCTTCAATGGAGAAACTCGTCCCCAAAGATTAAGTTGGTCAACTAGTTTGTCATAAAATGGTTGGTTGACATACTTTGATGCTATATGTAGTAAGGATCCACATCTAATTTATGAGTTCAACTTTTGTATATTTTCATTTTCTTATTTGTTTTGGAACTTTTTAAACTAGGCTCCTAGTGTTAAGAATATGTATGGTGCTAATGGTGACACTATGGATTGATTTTGTACAAGCTCAGTATTACTTTTCTTGAATAAATGTATTCGTTCCGAAAGTATACATTTAGAGTATTTTTTTCGTGCTTTAATTTTCTCCCGCTAATGCAAGGTCGCATGCTTTTTTAATCTGCCTTCTTTTCGCGATTTTCTTTCTTTACCCCCATGTTTTTGCTATCGAGGAAGCTGCTCTTATCGATGATCTTTCTATAGATATAATGCAAGAATATGCTTCTTCTCATCTTTTATTGGAATTTAGTTATAGAGAATTATTTGTTTGCTAAATTAGTTACCAGCAAATGTTTTTCAACATTGAATGCCATGCCCTTATTCGAGTGCCGAACAAAAAAATTTACTACATCATGGAGCAAATCCATCACTTTTCAACTGTTCACTAGCTTATGATGTACTATGGCAAGTAGCCATACTATGGCAAATTTACTACATAATTGTGCCCAAAGATTCCCATGGTTGGTGTAATTGATTGAATGTCACTTGCTCAATTCACACATATGGCACACAAATTGATCTGAGTCAGGGTTGACGCCCAAAGTTTTCGATCCATTATTGCATATTTGTATGTACTTGAAATTTATATCCTACCAAAAAGATTTTCACCATACATTACATTTCATGTTCGGACATTTTAGTGGCGCATCATGCATACACCTAAATAAAAGGGCATATCGTTCACCTTTCGAGTCCAGAGGTTACTTTCGTCACTATTCAAGTTCGGGGTTCTTTGGTAATTTTATTAAAGAATTAGTTCGAAGTGATCCTGCCTGTTCCAACCGTGGCACGTGACAAACTTAAGCCGTTGATAGGAGACAGCCTAGACCAACAAGCTTGGTTAAGTTGTGCCTCGGCTACAATGAGGCAATGGTCAAGCCACGGCCAGGTCGACTAAAAGGAGGGAATGATTTCTCCGGATTGAGGCAACCTGTAAGGTTTCTAAGGTTCCTATAGGCTATAAATTACAATTCTTTTCTGATCACCAGATCGAGCCCGTCTTTCAATACACTCAAAACATATAAAAACAGCATGAAATCTTTAGTATTGATAGACAAATTCTTCACCGTTTGAGTTGTCAAGAACCCCCCTCCCCCAACCCCCAACAAACCAAAAACCAATATAGTGTATGGCACCCAATTCGAAGGGTTATGTTCTATCGTTAAAACAACTCTAAATACAGGTAAATACCGGCAACATTTCAATTTGGATCAATCTTCCGAGCTGTGGCCTGGGACTCCTCTACGTGGTCCATTCTGGGTAGTTATCTGTACCATCACCAGGAAAACAACGTCGCAATCGAAATCCATTGGTGCCAAACAAACAAACAAACAAAGGAAAAGATTATGGAATTTTAATTGAAATAAGAGAATTACAATCCACCACGTTGGTCGCCCAGAACCACACCCCACCAACCACCCCGGCCCGCGGGCGGCGGTCTTATCCGATTAGGGTTTGCATGATTAGATTACTTTTACCATGTTTACTAATTTTATCACTTGTTTATTCATCATAAAATCATTCTTCATCAATGTTTAAGTAAAATTTGCCCGATAAACTGCATGTTGGTTCATGCGTTAAATTTGAATGTTAGGCGTTGTTGTTTAATTCATAAAATTCTTATATTAGATTAATTAGTGTTGTTGACACCTGATTTTTAGTAATATATTATTATAACATAAAAAATCGAGATTTATGTTTTTTTATCACAACGGAACCTTATCTTTCAACCAAAAAAATGTCGTTTTTCATTTCTTTCTTTTGCATTGTCATTTTTAAGCAATTTTTAGCTCATTTTCAAGAAAAAACCCGAAAAGTCAAACAGTTGACTTTCGGGTTGACTTTTTGGTCAACTCTTTGGCCAAAAGTCAACCCCGAGTCAAAAATTGACTTTTGCCCAAAAAATTCCACTTAGCTTTAATTTCACTTTTTTCAAATCAATTTCTTGAAAATTCAAAGATTTGATAAAAAAAAAAAAAATCAACTTTTTAGGAAAATTCAACTAAATAGTTGACTTTTGGTCAAACATTTGAAAAAAATAATAAAAAATGCACTAATATATTTCTTTTAATTCCAATTTGACTTTTGTGTCAAAAATTTCACAAAATTTGATTAATAACCTTGATTACTGGAAACTGTCGCAGCCATTTTCTGGCAAATTTGGAAGGCTCGGAACAGAGCCATCTTTTCTCGACTTCGCCCAAATCCACACCATGTTGTCGAAGCTGCTTCTGCGGAAGTCAAAACGGCTCATAATCTTGATCATCACTTGAAACCCCCCGTGAGCATACCATTCGATCGCAGTGACTTTTGGACTGCCCCTGATCCGGGAATATTGAAGATCAATATTGATGGGGCGTACAACAATGGAGACACCGAAGGTTCTATAGCGTTTATATGCAGAGACCACCATGGGAAGATGCAAGAGGGTGTTACCAAGATAGTACCTGCTTTGTCGGCTTTGCATACCAAAACCCAGGCTTTGCTGTTCACCCTTCATCACTTGTTGCAGCAAAACAAATCGGAAGCGCAGCTCCAGCTAGAGTCTGACTGCCTTCTCTTGGTCAACTCCATCAACAATTAGATTGATCCTCCATGGGAACTCCGTGCCTTGTTCGCCGAAGCAGCCATTCTCCTGCATTGCTTCTCCTTCCTTCAGTTTAGGTTTTGCAAGCGTAGGGCAAATTTTGTAGCGGACTGGGCCGCAAAAGCCCACGCAAAAGGGTCTCTTTCTTCTAATTGGGCAGTATGTCCCCCCCTTGGTTGATCTTCTCCTTTCGGACGTGTTAGTAGCGGGATGTAAATTTGTTTCCTCTTAATAGCATCTTTTTTGTCCAAAAAAAAAAAAAAAAAAACCTTGATTTCTGAATTTTTCAGTTTTAGGTTCTCAATCAATCAAAAATAAAATTACTTTTATTCTAGTCATAATTAGGTGTAGTTTATTATTTGACATTTGGTTTAGGAACTATCTGAAATCTGTTTGAACATTTAATTTCATGATTTATCGAGTCAAAATACGAATTGCCATTTTGAGCTCTAATTAAAAGACCAAAATCAATCATTCATAACTTATGAACGGACGATTGTTTCTTACTCATTTTCTTAAGATAAGTCCAAAGTTGAGATCGATTTTGTGAAATTCACACAAGAACTCATCAATTTGACAAAATTTATCCTCCAAAGCATTAGAAAGTCAAGAAATTAAGCTTTAATTGACAAAATTCGAATTGACCCATTCATGACTATGGTTTAATTTCTTAAATCTAGGTCCAATTTTAATATTAGGCTTATATCCATTTTTGACCTAAGCTTGAGCACTTCAATTCTTGGTCAACTTGAGTAAGTGATCTCACATATGGGTAGTTCATTAGATAGGACAATTGTGACACTAATTGAGTTCAATTTTAGTTAATTAGTAATTTTGCCCATTGAATTGCAAATTTGACCATTTTAGCCCTTTAGGCCTAATTCAAAGCACCCATGGTTTCAACTCATTTTTTTCCACGATAATAATTCAATTAGGTCAATAAAAGACCCCTAGATCACATTCATAAGGTTTGATTAGCTTAATTGTATCTTAATTGATCAATTTCTTCATAAAAATGATAAAATCCATTTTCAATTAGGTCTTTTAAGGGTCAAATTGCATAAATTTTTTACCCACAGGGGTGTCAAGTGGACAAAATAGCAGGAACCGGACCAAACCGGTCAAAATTCGGCCGAACCGGACCGAACCGATTCGACCGATTTGACCTGCCGCTGGCGGGACTGGCCGGTTCAGGCCCTTTCCGGCAGGTGCTTGGCCTTCGGCCACCGGTTTTGGAACCCTCTCAATCCCAATTTCACTTCTACACCTTCAATTTCTCAAAATTTTACAAATTGGTCCTTAAATTTCGTCAAATTGCAAATTAACCCCTAATTAGACATTTTGACGCAATTCCCGATTTTGGCTTGACTTTTTGCAAATCAAACCCACTAGATCAATTATTCGATACCTCGAGATCATAATGGAGCCTTCGAAATAGATTTTTGACTGTTGGATCGAGATTTTGGCCATCGAGTCAAACCGACGGCCAAAATCACTTTATGTGGGAGTATATAAGTGAAATCTCTTCTATTTTTAGAGAGGGGGGGTTCATTTGCAAATCTTTCTCTCTACTCAGCCTCTCTCTCTCTCTCTCTCTCTCTCTCTCTCTCTCTCTCTAAGTTTTGGTTTGCCTCTTGGACCGGTCTTGTTCTAGGCTCAAATCGGCGGTCATCGGAGCTCCCAAGCCTTCAAGCTGTTGGTCATCTGTTGTAGCAGGGGTCCTTGACCTTGATGTGGACAGAGGAAGTTAGATCGGTGGCCGAATCTTCACCGGTGGCCCGATCTTCGCCGGTGAGTCAAGGCTGGTCCATTTTGGATTGGTTCTTCCTTTTTTCCTTAAGCTGGTGGTTTGATTGGTCCCAATCCGAGCCGTAGTGACTTGATCTAGATCCTTGGAGTCCTTATCGTGATCTGGCAACTTAATCCGATTGATCGCGATAAAAATCGACAAAAATTGTGACAGAAAGTAATGATTCGAAACTCGAATCCGATGAAGCAAGATCGAGTTAGTCAATTAGGGCTAGGATTCAAGATTAGAAGCTTTTTCATGCTTAAGATTGATGAGTATGAATGCTGCAATGATTTGTTGATGATTTGAATGATGATTATGATTTTGAACCTAATCTGTGATTTTCGTAGGCTTGTACATAGGTTACTGTTTTGGCCAAAATGAGGTCCGAAACGACCTTGTTTCAGCTCAAGTCCTCTTAGGATTATATAATAGACATCCCGAGCTTCGAAATGATAGGTCGCATGCCCAAAAAAAAAGTTGTTTGGCCCTCCAAAAACACCTCTGAAGATTAACGATTCTGTAGTAGTTTAGGTCTTTTTTTGGTTCTAATCCTGTTCCGTCTTCTAACTTTGTTATTTTTGTGCCAACTTTTATGATCATTTTTTGACAAACTTTTTTCTTCATGAGTTTGTTACAAATCGTCTCATGCTTCTTTGGTTTTTTTTTTTTCATGATTTTTGGATGTGTTCAGCTGGGTTAGATCTATTTAGATTTAGGCTTAGTGTTCCATATCGATATATGATTTTGCTATTTTTGTGCTGAGTTTTGGAACAACTTTCCTTCATGAAAGTTGCTTGTATAGGTGTTGTGCATATCCTATATTTTTTTTTTTCAAAATTTTTAGACATTTTTAGCTAGGTCAAAATCTCTTAGATTTGGACATAGGTTAGCCTGTCCTACATCAGTCCGAGATTTGTTTTGATGAAATTGAGTTCATAAATGCACTTATTTGGTCTCAAATCCTTCATGAGAGTTGAAATACATGATATATATGTTCAATTGATGCATGCTTTGCAAGACATTAGCAATGTGAATCAATTGTATGTATTAGAGTAAAAAGTATTGTAGCAACATGTGCTGGACATATAGTTTGTCTGTTTTGTCATTTTTACCACAACTCATATGATCTTAATTGAGTTTCGATCTTTTAACGAGAAATCTTCATCATCATATGCTCTCTATGTGAAAATTTTTGGTAGGATTTATGCATGTCTTGAGGATGGTTGAAATAATGCTTGTTCTGTAAACTCAATATAGAAATGAAACATTATCATATGTGCACATTTCCATGCTTGTTTGAATCATCTAAATATCAAATCTTATGATCATGCTTTCTTGTTGATTGAACTGCATGTTGTAAGGTTTGCATACATATTTAGGTCATGTTCTTTGAGTATCATCTTGCACATTAAATTGTTTCACAAAAAGTGTTCATCATACTTAGAATTCCCAAGCATATCATTAGGAATCATGAATCATCTCATAATGTCATTTAAATTGTGTGACATTTTGCATGCCGACTTAGGATTAAATGATTATCCAAACTTTTCGTTGCATCCAATCTTAAGTCTCGTGTGATTTATTCATATCGTTTGTGCATTATTTGAGTGATTTTAAGGTTTTCTAATGAATGCTTATGTTCTGTTTTCTTAATTACTAATGTGCACACTTTTAAATATCTTGATCTTAAGATACTAAATTGACCTAGTTTAGACTCGAGATCTTCTAGGAAGACGTAAGACACATTTAAAAGTTTCTAATGCCGCTGATTTCATGCCAATCGCTCATTGTTTAGACTAATTTTCCATTTTTTCAAAGTCAGACTACAATCTGGATAAGGGATCAAATTCGGACCCATGTTCTAACCTATGTTTGGACAGACCTTTGATATTTTGTTTCATTTTTTATATTTGGAATCTAAACTTGGCCTTTGAATTAAATTTTGCTTGTCATCATGTTGGCCATGTTGTGTGTAAATTTCATGATATTTAGACATGTTTTGATAGATCAAATCATTGTGACATTAGCTTAATGTCTTGTTGTCTTGACATATTTCTGATGTGCTGTTGCTTGTTGTTTGATTTTTGTAAATTCCTGTTTTGACATCGTGAAAGTCACAGCTTGTAAGTGCATTTATGTGAGCTCTGGGCTAGCCTTGGCAATTGAATGTCTTTCATAATTAAGACATCACATTGTTTCAAAATTTTTCATGAATGATTTTGAGATATGTTTTTGAAATATCACATGTACCCTTCATACATATAATTCCATCATGCATTAGAAATTGCTTGTGTTTGTGATTGGCATATGCCCTTGGTAATAAGTGACCCGCCAACGGTTTACTTTCTTGCTTGATTGGTTGAGAAACAAGGTTCAAAAGACCTGCATGCATGTTTACATTTTTACAATGCATGTGATTTTTAGATGAATAATAAGGTCGATGCATGATAACGAGGGAAAACCCTATGATCATATAGATCGCTTTATTAGGAGACTTATAAGTGTTATTGGCCATGCGAGAATACAATTGGTCAACAATTGTAGGTGTCTTAGTGGGACATTTGTATGAAAGACAAAGGCTGACTCCAAGGCCCCAAAACTTGACTTTCGTATTACACTTCTTTTAAATGATCGATCTCGACATGATGTCTTGTTTTTTTTTATTGTTTTGATGTGTATGCTTGTTTTTTTCCATTGTATGTATCTAGTTATAAGTTTCTTAGATTATGTTTAGATTAGAACTCCGAAGATGGAGAAAGCGCGAAGACGGTGTAGGTGTTCGACGAGTCCTAGTCACATTGACGATCAATCCTGCAACTTCCAACTCTCCACCACCGGTAATGCTCCTTTTTGTCGCTTGTCCATAAAGATATCTCCACATGCAGCAAAACCCCAAAGTCAAGTGCTCTGGGGAAAAATAATAAAAAGGATGAAGAAGAAAACAACAAAATGGTGAGACCCATTCACGAAGGAAGTATACGTTCGTGGACCCCCATCAAACTAAGAGCCATCACCACCTGCGCCCCCCATGGCCACATCATCATCATCACATGCAGAAGACGTCAATTTTTGATAAAGAAGTGGTCAAAGTGGATTGCCCGGTCAAAGTATCAAGTCTTAAGTGAAAGCTCGTACAAATCGAAATTCACGAAGAGATTTGAATATTGAGGGTCGAGGTACGCATCTAACTTGGTGGCTCACCAGTGATCCCTAAGCTCAAAAGCCGCCGTTCGGTCCGCAGTTGTGAGTTGCCATCCCAATTTGGAAAATGTTATCCGCGCGATATCGAGAGCTAGGTAAGATTCTTGATTGACTCGATTTTCTCATATTTTATTTCTTGATCCATGGGATTTCGATTTATTTTGAATATTTATCTGTTATTGCCATATCGAAAAATCTTTTGAATTCTTATGAATTGGAAAATCTTCCTAATTTCACAACGTGCATACGATTGATGGTCCGATCTCAATTCAATCTCACGCTTGAAATATGATTCGTGATTTTGTTAAAATTGACCGATCTGATCTCATGCACGAGATACGATTCGTCAATTCATTAAATGGATATCAATCATGTTTTGCCTGATTTTGTTATCGTGTTGTTTGAGACGATCTTATTTCCGTAAAAGAAAACCCAAATATATATATATATATATGAGTTAGATTAGGTTCATTGTTAGAATATTGCTTGTTTTAGAGTTATTTTGCATGTTTAGAATAGAAATTTCGAATTTTTAAAATAAAAATCCCAAAAAAATTAATCTAGGATGTTAGATTTTCTTAATTTAAATTGCATGTGTGATTATTGGGCACATTTAATTTTCAATTTTAATTAATTAAAAAAAAAACAACAATCGTGCGCATGCCATGCAAGATTAGTTCATTCATTACATGTCATTAGTAAAGTGCATATTTAGGATAATGCATGACATGTTAGCATAGTTGCATTAATCTTTTCCGGTCATTAGGTTAGGTCATTTACTAAATATCGCGTGATATATAATCCGCATAATATGTTGCATGTTGCATGTCATTTTAGTTAGGCATTTTGTACGTCATTGCATTGCACGTAGCTTATATTTCATTAAACAAGAGAAAATCTTGAAAAAGATTAAGTGATTGTGTGTTAATTAGAAATCATATCTAGAATTATTGATGTGGATTCTAATCTAACATCGCAGATGCTTTCGTTGCTATGAGGTAAGTCTTGCAATTTATTCATTGCTTTATTTAGGTGTTAAATTGGTAGTTTGCACACCCGCATGATCGTTTCACATGTTAAGGAAGTAAATTAAAATCAATTCAAGCTACCTGCAAAATATTTTTTCGAAATAAAAAGAGAAAGATATCGAAAGGGCGTTAGTGAAAGCTAGCGTAATCAAGTCCCCGAACTCACAAATCTCTAATTCGCAGAAGTAAAATAAATCTCTCATTACTTTACTTGGGTTTCTAATCGACCCACCAAAAATAGATTAGTGGTGACTCCTAATTAAAAAATCATTTGCATGCTAAATATTTGAACCTAAGTTGCGAATTGGTATGGGTTTGGGAGAGCCCGAGCTAAGTTTAGGCTTAGGAATCCATTAGCCAAACCCTAGGTGGTTCACTTGAGGTGAGGTTGTGACAAATGTTATAGGTGATGACACATACACTTGCATAAGCACGTGTTCGGGCCTTGTTTGCATTGGCTAAGATGAAAGATAATGAATCGACTTGTGCGATGCATAATGTGTGGTCACATAAATGAAAGATAAAAGTTGTTGACACGTCTTGGTAATAATTTCCGCTATGCCAAGGACAAATTCTTGAGAGGGATGGTCAAAGAGCACACCCCGAAGAGGACAATATTGATTTGGGATAAGAGATCGTCCAAGAGCATGGCTCTACTCCGAACAACGTTTGACATTGCCTCATTTATGAGAACAGGATGCCGGATAGATTCGAGATGATCGGTGGCTTGCCCAAAGGATTTTAAATGCCCAGTGGATTTCAAATGAATTGTATGAATGGTTAAGTTAGTGAATGAATTTTCGTGTGCATGTTTCTATGTTTCAGTTTGATGATTTTGATTGCTTGCATCACAAGTAAGTTGAATTGTTTACATGCACATAGCCAATATATTGCACTGGATTTGCTATTGATCTGCCATCAATGCATTAGTATGAATGATGTTCACATGTTAGGTTCGACAAGAAGACATCTTCCTATTTGAGGATTGGTAATTTTACGGGAGAATTACCAAAAAAGTCCTAAACCTATTACAATTGTGCTAAGTCAGTCATAAACATTTTTTTTTTGGCCAATTTAGTCATAAACCTTTTATAATTGTGCCAATTCAATCCATCCGGTCAAAATTGGTCGGCCGACGCTGACATGGGCGTCGGCGGGGGACAGCCAGGCGACGAACGCTAATGTGGCAATTTTTTAAATATTTTTAATATTTTTTTTCGAATTTTAAAATATATATTTTAAATTTTTTTAATTCTTTTTTTCTCTTTTTTTTTTTCTCACCTTCTTCTTCCTCTCGGCCGGCGCCGACCAGAGGCGAGGTCCGGCTAGGTCAACCTCGCCGGCCACTGGCGAGGCTTGCCCCCGTCGGCCGAAGGCGAGGGCCGACGAGGGCGAGGCCTCCCAGATCCGGGCGAGCTCGGCCCTCGCCAAGGCTGGGCGAGGCCGAGCCTCGCCAGATCCGACGAGCTTGGCCCTCGCCAAGGCTAGGCAAGGCTACCGTTGCCAAGGGTTGCAACGGAGGCGGGGAGGGAGAGGATGAGGAGGAGGAGGAGGAGGAGGCGGCGAAGCGGTTGCGGAGATGCGAAGAGGGGCGCTACGGCCGTGGCGGTGGCGGCGGCAAGGAGAGTGAGGTGGGGGCGTTGCTCCGCGCGAGAGAAACCCGACATTCCCGTCGTCACCGCCGCCACTCTCCCCACCGCAGCGCCCCTCTTCGCATCTCCGTAGCCGCTTCGCCGCCTCCTCCTCCTCCTCCTACTCCTCATCCTCTCCCTCCCCACCTCCACTGCAGCCCTTGGCGACGGCAACCTCACCCAGCCTTGGCGAGGGCCGAGCTCGTCGGATCGCGGGGCCTTGCCCTCTCTAGTGGCCGGCGAGGTTAACCTCGCCGGCCCCGCCTCCGGCCGGCGGGGGCAAGCCTCGCCAGTGGCCAGCGAGGCTGACCTTGCCGGCCCTCACCTCTGGCCGGCGTCGGCGGGCTAGAGGAAGAAGAAGGTGAGAAAAAAAAAAAAAAAAAGAATTAAAAAATTAAAAAAATTAAAAAATTGCCACATTAGCGTTCGCCGGCTGGCCAATTTTGGGAGATGGACCGAATTGGCACAATTATAAAAGGTTTAAGACTAAATTGGCAAAAATAAAGAATTTAGGACTGAATTGGCACAATTGCAATAGGTTTAGGACTTTTTTGATGATTCTCCCGTGATTTTACTTACTGAGTCTTCAACTCACCCTGTTGTTTTCTCTCAGATTTGTAGGTATGGAAGTCACACCCCTTTGGAACTGAGGCCATGCTAGAGGAGATAAGAATCCCCTACCTACAACTGATAGAAGATTAATGTAAAGTGCTTGTAGAAAAGGGTTTGTAAATATACAAATGTTGAATAAAAGTAGTGTGTTTTGTGCTGTGTTTTCTTGACCGTTTGAATCTTGTGTTGTCTGGGAGATAGTTGTTGTACATGTTTCCGCATGTTCATAAGAGCAAGATAAAATTGAAAAGAAATGGGTTGACAACGTGTCTTGGATATTACAACAACAACCCTCGTCAGGTTGTTACTATACATATATTTATTTATTTATTCAAAAAATTAAGGGAAGAAAGTAGTGTGAATTGTCTTCACTGATTTGCTTCGCTCCTGTTAGTGCTTAAATATCTCGCCCTTTCTTTCATATTTTCCTTTTGTTTCTCTTCTATTGATCGACCTTTCTCATTATTTTCCAAAGAGAATATCCCTTTTTTTTTTTTGCTCTTTCCCTCGCAACTAAATTCCCTTGCCAATTTGTTGCCAAAATAAGATGGAGACAATTTCCTTTTCTCCCCTGTTATCACTACCACATTCTAAAATTTGTCGAAGAAAAGCATGGAAGAATTTTCCAATTGAATGGTTAGACCTAATTCTTTTTGCTAGAGAAAAGTTGAAATCTCTCACACTCTTTTGTTTTTAATTTTATCTCATGTTAAATAAGTGGCTGCTTCCATTGGATTGGACTGGAACCGATTACCCCTAGCTTGCATCTCGTTTTTTCTTCCCAAAAAAAGAAATAAGAATTCAATTTTGCATATTTAGCAATTGCATGAGTGGGAATATCCTCATCTTCATATATTTAGGGATTTACATCTGTAGATATATTTGAGAATTTATGTAAAAATATTTTTTATATATATCTGGATGTCGCATGTTCATGCATTTTCAAATTTGCATTGATAGAGATATTCATATTTACGCATGTTTATATTGCATAATAGAATAGGATTTGCATCTTGTATAATAAAATCGTTATTTTATTACATAGGGGTTTTCCATGAATAAAAGCTACGATGCATATTTTAGAGTTATTATTTTGTTACTTTTTTATGTTTAATTCCACATTTTCATTCCATAAGGAGGGGAAAAAAATTATAATGTCTTACATTTTAGGGATATTGGGATGCATTTGACATAATAAAAGATTAAAAAGATCTTTTTAGGATTACATTCAGACCAACCTTCCATAATTATACCGTTCACGGTAGATTTAATGTCCTTTAATTTAGCATTTTAGGAGAACATGTTGCATAATATATATATGTATGTATATATGTATACATACATACATACATATATACATACATATATACATATATATAACTGCCATTTTCTGCATTAGACTTAGGATTGCAAGATATAAAAGATTTTAGCTGTATTTTCTTCCCATGTTTAAAATCACATCTTAGGAAAATAGTTTATGAAGGCAGTGCTTTTGCAAGGCACGTCCCACTGGCATATTTATTTTCCCTTCGCTCATATTGCACGTTAGAAAATTTAGTTGGACATTTTTAGACATTTTCTTTAGCGCTCAAGGAGATTTTATCCCAAGATAGGGGCATAATAATAATACGTTCGAAAATTTTAAATAAAGGCATGAAATGATGCCATTTTCTCTTCTTCTTTTTTTAAAAAGGTCCGAAGTAGTCATTATCTCAAACGAGAGCTTGAATCAGCTACTTAGGCTCATATAAGGCCTTAAAAAGGTTATTTTCTTAAAAGAGAGCCCGAAGAGGTCACTTAGACCTAAATAAGGATATGAGCCCACCAGCTGGCTGGCCAATTTTCATTCTTTTTCTTCCTTCTCTTCACTGTACTATCTTCTTAATCCAAGCCATAAAAACACTTCTAAGAAAACATAACACCTGGTTTAAAGTGAGGCAAAATCTCAGTGTTCTAAAGCTTTCTTCACAGTTGTTCACAAAGGCAAAATCTCATTCGTCTTTCATCTCTATCTCGGAACTCCGTTTGTTCTTCCTCCCTCCCTCCCTACACCGCTGCTCCATTGCCGCACCAACGACCAAGTAGCAGACGAGCAGACGAGCTACCAATAGGTCCCCCGTTTGAATTCCTTTTGGTTTAGCCTAAGTTGTTACATGAAATTGACAAGCTTCACGCCATTTTTGGTGAAAGGGAAGAAGCAGTGGTCGGTGAAATAGTTAACATTGTCAGAAACCGCGAGTGGTGTGCCGGAGGCCAAAGAAATCCTGAACCAGAACTAGCTTCCACGCCACAACCCAACCTACAAAATCAAAGATTCATAAAAAGGAAACCTCACTAGAACAGGACAATTCCAACAATCCTCACGAGCACATCGAAATACAGATAAACCCCACACAACAAAAACAAAACAGCACAATAAAAAACAAAAATTGGGAGACTTTGAAGAAATCGGAATTGAATTTGGAAGGGGAGTGATTCTCCAATATTTGCTGCAGAAAGGAAAGGAAGACGCTCACTTGCTGGTTGAATCCGACTACCTCGTGCTGGTAGAAACTGTGAACGATCACCGGTTGCCGCCGTGGGACTGTCGAGCCCTGTTCGCGGACAGCGCCTCGCTGCTCTTTCGTTTTCCCAATTTGCGTATACGACACTGCAGACGTGAAGCCAACTCTATAGCTGATTGGGCCGCCAAGGCCTATGGCCGTGGAACCCTGTCTCCAAACTGGGCCTTTTCACCTCTCCAAATTCTCTTGGATATGCTATGCACTGAAGCCCTGCCTAAGGGTTGTAATATTTTATCTACTTGAATGAAATGCTACGTTTTTAGGAAAAAAAAAAAAGAAGACGAAGGAGATAGCGAGAAAGGGGCGGAGAATAAACATGTTGAGGCAATCTCAATAGGAAAGAAAATGCACTACGGTCCTCGAAGAACGAGATGCTTGGAGTTGTCACGTTAAAGGATTGTCAGGTAAAATTGCTATTCCTCTGCAAAGTTTGCCATTTAAGCGTATTGCCGTTAGAGGTTGAATGCTAGGGATTGAAGGCCAAGAGGACAGCCATAGCTTGGACGAAGAAGGAGATGAACAGATGAAGAAAAAGATAAAAAAAAATAATGGAAATGTTTTTGGACGAAAATACCCCTCGCAATGCTATCAAAATAAGTACTTGCTCGCTGGCAAACAAAGTTGACATTTCGGACCCTTATCTGAGATAAGATTAAAAAAATAAGCCCGAGTAAAAAATAAGACTATCTTTATTCTTGTTCAATTAATGAATTCTTAAAAAGATTTATCAAATGCTAGAGTAAATGATTTTCAATTCGTGCCATGATACTTACGAATAAGAAGAATCCTCCTATTTTGTCTTCCCCAAAATCTCAGGTAGGACAAAGGTCCTTTTTTTTTTAAAGAAATAATCTCACTCTAGATTCTTATTTGAAAATTTTCCAATACCTCATCAAGACATTGAAAGTCAATTCCTTACGGCTGGACTCAAAAACAATGTTAGGGAGCACTCCACCAAGTGCGGTATTGATGCATTTGCCCGATATATCTCAAACAAAGAGTTCTTAAATAATATGTGTGGGAAAAAATAGTTTTGTGAGTGAAAGAGAGTAAACAAAAACAAACACAAAGGAGACCGGAAAACAAGATCTGTCATTGGTTGTGTGGCTGCATCAAATCCACTTCCTATCTTTGGATACTAATGTAGAAGGGCCAATATCATTGAAGACTAAATAAAAAATATGATGGTGTATAGTACTCATTAGTTTCTCTTTGTATTTTACGCGAAAGTTATAACATCCATGCAATTAATTTTATGTCAATTACTCCACTGCTTTATTTAAGCTATTTTCTAATCTCCAGTAAATAGGATGTGGAGTCACGTGCGCGTTTTACTGTTGGATAGGTTTAATTTGCTATGTCTAAAGCCATTTCATTCAATGATGGTCACGTCTCCACAGTGGGCCCACTTTTTTTATCTTCTCTCCTCCATTGCGTCTCTCCCTAGTTACCCTTTCTCTCCTCAGTTAGTCCTTTCTGCGCCACACCATAAACCAAGAAATGCTTGCACTCCATTAACAGGCTCTGCAAATAAAAATGTGCACACCAAGATGACCGAAATTACAGGGAAAAATCACAAGCGAAATCCCCTGAGCTTTTATAGTTCATAAGGAATTAAAATTAGTTGAAATTAATGCTAAATTAAATTTCTTTTCCAGTCTCCTGTTTCCTCTGCAGATAAATCTCAAGGTTATTGAAGTAATGAAACAGAAGAACTAAAAACCTGCTTGAAGTTGCAGAAACCTTTCATAAACTCATCAATCTCGAAAGCACAAACATCTCGACTTCACAGAAAACCTAAACCCAAGCCTTTCCTGAGAACATGAAGTGCAACGACCGATCACTCGGCTTGGCGAGGTTGGGAGTGAAGAGAGACACCTTCGGCAGAGAGACGGAGAGGAAGCGAATGAACAACTTTCAATTCTTTGAAGAAGGAAGAAAAACAAAAGACGAAGGAAGGTGAGAGAAAGCAAAGAGAGTGGCAGGAACGAGTTGAAGGAGAAGTGAGAGTTTAAAAAATGTCGTATAGGTGGGACTCATATGAATACGTGTCGACTACTGAATTGAGTAGTATATCGTTGGCATGACAAATTAGGCCTACCCGGTATTTTCTTTTTTAGCGAGTTCTTAACAACAAAAAGTTAAAAGCATAGGTTGCGTGCTTATTGACATCTAAATTTTGACGGCCCATTTAGTCATTAGGGGGTTAATTTGATTTTTTTTTTAAAAATGTTATAATTCAATTGCATAGCGTATAGTGTTAGGTGCATTTGTTTTTATTTTACATGTTTTGCATTTTTTATTTTTAGGACTGGTGTTGGATGGGTTCAAATTAATATTTTCTAAGCTTTAGTTTGGCAATCGGGCTAGGCCCACGAAAGGAGATAATTAACCCAAGCCCGTCGTTATTTTTAATTAATTATCTATTGAAAAATTAAGATTTTATGCGATATTATGATAATTTTTGAAAATTAAAGAAATCGTGTTATAATCTTATCTTTATCAATAGATGAGGAAATCGGAGGAGAATATTGATTGAGATTAGGATTCTCATGATTCGGAGGTTATAGGGAATTTTCGAAATATTTTAAAAAGATCACGTTTGGTTTCGCTTATAAAAGGTGCGTACGGAATTCAAATGGAGGGGGAGGCTTTGTTCGGTTTTTGGAGGTGTTTTGGAAATCAAAAGAAAAAAACAAAAAGAAAAGGAAGTGAGAGGAGTTGCCAACCGTGAGGGCTTCTTTTGAATCAAGAAGAAAAGAGCAAAAAGCAGAAGGAAAGGGAGAGGAAGAAAAGTCAAAAGGTGAAAAGTGAAAGTGAGAAGGGGAAAGTGACGTGAGAGGAGCAGAGGAGAGAGAAACACAAAAAAAAAGAGGGGAAAAGCACTGTAGATCTTCTTCCTCAAGCACCCGTAGCCCGTGTCCTTCCTCCCGCCGCTCACCCACGCCGGAGCCCTCGCGCCCACCACCGTCTCGCCACGCTGACGCCGCCCAGAAGCCGAACGCCGCCCATCGTCCTCCACCAGCAGCCGCGACCGCCGCGCCGCCCCGAGCGACGCCCAGCTCTGCCCGTGAAGCCACCGACCGCCTGCAGCCCCCGCAACGCCGGATTTCCCTGTTTCACTGCTGGTCCGCCTCAACCTGAAGACCAGCGATCGAAGTCCCACACGATTCCGACGACCCGTACCGCCCAATGCCCTTGCCTCTGTTGATTGCCCAGCCGCACTGGACGCCGCCGCTGCTTGTTGCCCTTGCCGTCCGATCGCCGAGCACCCTCTCCGCACCGACGCCCGCCGAGATCCGACGCCGAGCTCCGAACGCCGCCCCTTTACCGTCGAGCGAGACCCACACTGGTCAGCACCACCACCGCCCGAAGCCCGCCTCTTCCGCGCGACGCCCGCGCCGGAGTCCTCCGCGAGCGACTCGCGACCAGCTCCGCCCGTGAAGCCGACGCTCACAGCAGCGCATCCACAGCTGCGACCAAAACCGATCCACCCCCCGACGTGCAGCCCAACACCTGCAACTCTCCGTTCACAATCCCGCCGGTCCGCCCTCTCCAGACCTCCTTGCCGTCGCCGCACCACCCTCGCCGAAATCCCGAACGCCGGCGACCCCCTTGCCGGATCAACGAACGGGCTGCCCCCTATTTTCCTTAGGTTGTTTTTCTTTTATTTTTATTTTTTTATTTTATGTTACTTTACTTTTAGTTAGTTTTACTATTATTGTTTAAGTTGAATATTGTGAGGTGACTTTTAGGTTATAATTCTTATAGGCATTTCCCTAAAGTTATTGTAATTATTTAATTTGACCCGTAGGACGTCGGGTCATTTTTTTAATTATGATAATTTTTGGGGTTTGTTTACGATATATTAATTGTTGAAACAATATACTTATTAATTTGATCCGTAAGATTTCGGATTAGATTTTTAATTATTTTGATTTATTGTCGTGATGTTCGGGGTTAAAAGTAATCGTTAATTTGACCCGTGAGATAACGAGTTATTTTTTCGTTTATTTTAATCCTTTATTTATTGAATATCTTGTTTGTTTGGATTTAATGCTTGTTTTGGAAAATCACTAAGAAAAATCAAAAAGATGTTTAAATTAGGATTTCAATCGGTTTTAGAATATTTCTTGTTATTTTGCATATCTAGAATATAGATTTTATTTTAGATTTAAAAAAAATATAAAAAAAAAAAAATGCATTCATTTAGGATTTTAGTTTTTGTTTAATTTAAGTTGCATGTTTAATTACGTGGCAATTTTAAATTTCGAACATTGTTAAAAATAAAAAATATCATGCATATGTCATGTAGAATTAGGGCATGCTCCGCACGTCATTGCATATTAAATAGATTGCATGTTAGATTAAGATAATGTCTTAATTTAAATTAGGATTTAATATGACCTAATCCTTATTTTAAATTAGATAGAATTTTGATCTAGCTAGATCATTTTTGCATATTTCTTAAAATTCGAATTTCATAAAAAAAATACAAAATTTGTCTTTGTATAAGTTAGTTTCAATTTTTAAGATAGATTGCATTTTTTAAAAATAGAAATGTCAAATGCACGTCATTTAGTTTTTATTACGTTCATTTAATTAGAACTTTCTTGTCGTTAGACTAAGTCATTCAATAAATGTCACGTGACATATAGCTCGCATATTAAATTGCATGAGGCATGTCATTTTAGTTTAAATAATTTTGTATGTCATTGCATCGCATGGCATGTCATTATAATTAGATCATTTAGATTACATTTAATTATTGCATTTCTTCATGTCATATAGTTTAGGTCATGTCATCATGTCATATTAGATTATTAGAATGCATCGCATGACTTTCATTAAATAAAGTGAAAACAAAAAAAATTGATTGCTTGTTAATTAGGAATCATATCTAGGATTGTTGATGTGAATTCTAATTTAACATTGCAGATGCTTTCGTTGCTTTGAGGTATGTTTTTGCATTATTTAATTGCTTTCTTGATGTGTTAAATTGGTGGTATGCACATATGTATGATCACCTCACACGTTAGGAAGCTAAATTAAAATCAATTCAATTGCCAAACATTTTCTTAAAATTAAAAAGAAATGGTACCGAAAGGGCACTAGGATAGTCTAGTGTAATCAAGTCCCCGTACCCAAAATCTCTGGTTCGTAGGAGTAAAATAATACTCCCATTATTTTACTTAGGTGTCTAATGGACTTACCCTAAACCGATTAGTGACGACTCCTAGATAATAATCTTTTGCATGTTAAAACCCTAAGTCGCAATTTGGTATGGGCTTGGGAGAGCCCGAGCTAAGCTTAAAGGCTTAGTAGTCCATCAACCTAGTTTTAGGTGGTGAACCCGAAAAAATTGGGTCGCGACAGCTTGGCGACTCTGTTGGGGACTTGTGTTAAAACACTTAGTGGACTTAGGCCAATTTTTCTTTTTACTTTAAAAATGTTTTTGTTTGGCAGCGAGGATCCCAGGTACGTCCCTAACATTTTTAAGGTGTTAAATTTTCTTGCAGATGGGAGGTATAAGGGGAGTAGTCTGTGCTAACCTTTGTCTTGCAGGTTGGAGTGTGGGATGAATGATTTATTTTTCCCAATTAGAAGTGTTGTTTGCATATTAAACTGTTGTGCATGCTTTATTGCTTTAGCACCACACTATTTGCACACACAACCTGCGGTCCGACCTGGGCTGCGATAGGATTTCTAGGATGGTGTTGAGAAGTATACTTCCTCCAAAGCGAGACTGCTATGTAGAGGTCGACCTTCTCTTCCCCGAAAGTTTTTCATGGTGTCGAAATGTGTTTTGTCCATATCCGCGAGACTGCGTGACTATTGGACATTCCATTCGACTAAGCCTGGAGTTAAGGGGACTTGACGTTAATGCGAGACTGCAACGGTCAGATCACCCTCTTAGCTCCACTTTGTTAAGCCATTTAGATAGAAATTGAGCCACACATCTCATGCGATGTGTCTATGTGATTGCCATTGATTTTCTTTGGTAAAGTAAGTCTCCTATCCTTGTACCGTGCAATTTATTTTGTTATACTTTTGGGTCGGTTCATGACAATTTAGGTCAATCATTGATTTAATTCATTTGTCAATTAGAAATGAAATGAGGAAATTGCCATGCAACGAATCATTTGGAAAATAAAAAAAGCTGGAAATTTGTTTTCAATTCATGTCTTGGCTCTTCCTAGTTCATGTTTTTAAAAAAATTTCGTCCCTACTGGGGCATCCCATGTCTTTGTTTTCCTAGTCCATTTTTAGAAAATCCTTTTCGTCTTGCTCTCACTTTTCATGGCCGTAAAGGTCTACCTGTTGTAGCCAGAATTGCGTTGTTAGATACCAGATTTTTACAATACCAGCATGCCTGTATTGGTACTGTTCAGACTACTCTAAATGCTGGAACAGTTTTTGTGACTCTGTATCCCAACTTTAACATTGCTTTGTCAGATCCCCAGCTACTATCCTTCTTAAAGGTTCAAGTCCAGCTCACTGGAGCTCCTCAAACTGCTGACTCTGTAGCTGCAACTCTGCATTACCAGATGGTTTATCGAGTACAGAACCATGCTCTTGATCTAAACTTCAACAATGGTAATGAAGATGCCTTGTTTATCTCCATGCAGAATGATCAGGCATCATGTATTCATGTCCTCGACAAATACCGAAGGACACGTTGGCCAAGCTCCTCCCGAGACTTGGATCACCAACTACGAAAAGCTGCACCAACATAACAAGCCAGTCCAGTCTACGGACTCTGAGTTCATTCGGAAAAAAGATGGAACTGTTTCCATCAAATTTGGCAAGGAAAAGGAAGAAAGTCCTTCTATCTTCCAAACGCTCTTCATGATCGAACCATGTGTTCCGAATCCATTTCCGAACTGACCCAAAAAGCTTGTTCGACACTTTAATGGTGATGGACATCCTGTCCATTACTATAAAGACAAAGATGGTCACTTGTTTCGGGATCCTTTTTTGCCAATGTTCCTATTGTATGAATTCCCCTGATGAGGTAAATCCATATGATAGGCCTCCACCTCGACGCAAAAGGCCAAAGGATAAGGTATACCAAAGATATTTGAACGGAGACCCCTCCGTTGATACCCTTGGTGAGTGTGACAAATACCAGTTCATGGTTTCCTATGCACCACCTCCGCCACCAGAGGTTTGTACTACACCCCAAGCATCACCAGATCCACCAAGATCACCTCCACCATCACCACCTCAGAAAAAACAAGCTCTTTCTCCGTTCTATAAGCCAATCTTAAAGTGGGCCAAGAAACACTCTTACCCACTTGAAGCTCTAGCAGAAACACCACATATTTCCTCTATTGCCATGTTTCAAGACTCTGACTTTCCTCCTCTGGTCAGAGAAGGGTCTAAACTCTCGTTTCCCAACCCAGAGGAATTCATTGACCCACAAGGCAGATACCACCATGTTCCTAAAATACCTACCCCCACTGATGTGGATGAACATGGGAGACAGAAAAAGACTTCTGCTGCTGAAGCCGTACTAAACTGGCAATCAGAAACTCTGCTAGCACAAAACAATGCTTTCAAAGCAATTGATTCCAAGATAGGAATTGTGCAACAAGATCTCAGAAAATATGATGAGACTACCAAGAAGATAGTTTTTGAATTTCAGAAGAGGCTAAATGCCTTGGAATCAGGGCAACGACTAGGCTATCATTACCTAGAAAGCCCAGAACCGGAGATAGAAAAGCTCAAAAGACAAATCCAACTCCTTGAAGAAGGAAGATTCGAGACCTTTTGATCCATTTGCAACTCCAGAAGAACCGGATACTTACCTCCGCCACCCTGACATCTATCTTTGCTGCAATTCCACACGACCTCTCCAAAAAGGAACCGGATATACGAGATCGGATCAAAGAGTTGAATCAAATCCAGAAGAAAAGAGGAAAAGAGAAAATTCCTGCAGAATCATGTTCAGTGGTTATAAGAGAAAAGCTAGATCAGATGATGCTAGCAGATCCATTGGAATCCTTTCTAAAGGATTTGAGTATCCAACAACCTGATCCCGTCCACAAGACTGATCCATCTCCCCCAAATGAGCAAACTCTCTTAGAACAAACTGATTCTACCACTTCTGATATTGAATCTGATTTAGTATCATCCTCTTCATCCTTCTCAATTCCTGAACTTGATCCCCTTCCTATTGTACCAGTAACCTCTTCCATATTCATGGCTGATCCTCCAGATCAGGAAATGGAATCAAACTACTCTGATCCAGAGATTGTTCGGGACAATCCAAGAAATCATGTGTCCATGGCATCAAAGCAGTTTTTCTCCATCGATGATATTCCCTATCAAAAATGGCCAGAAAGACTTGAGGAATTTCATACTTGGTTAAATACCCAGTCCATCACCAACCATGACATGAATGATGTCCTTTACAACTTCGTTACTGGGTTCACGGGAAGCCTTAAGCTTTGGTGGAAATCGTATAGAACAAGACCAGATTCATTTTTTCGATGTCACCAAATTTTAGCCAAGCCATTACCATCCTATACCACTTCTTCGTGGGAAAACCCACCGATCTCATAGAGATGAAAAGAAGAGAGTTCTTCGAAAGAAAATGTTGTTCTTTCCAGAAGAAACATCTTGATAAGCATTATCGAATAATGCTTCAGCTCTTTTACCAAATTGGAGTCGATTCAAATCTGAAGCATGTTTTCCTGACTTATGTTCCTAAAGAACTGTCCCAAATGGTCGAAAGATCCTTTGTTGCAAGACAAAAGAGAGTACAGGATATTCCCCGGGAGAAATACAACAAGAGATCCATCTATGTCTTGAAGAAATATGTCTAAAGCGCCGAATGGTCCAATCCTACATCAACAAGGATAAAGGCCTCGAGACCTGCTCTCGCCGTAAGCCGAAGATCAAATGTTCCAAACAAGACCGTGATGGTACTTGCGGAAAGTATTCTCGAAAGGAGAAACACTTCAAGAAGTTTTCGGTGAAGAAGTCCAAATATGGCCACAAGAACTTCCGAAAGAAGAAATGGCGATACCTACGAAAAAGAAAGGATCGCACGGGCCATAAAAAATCCAACCGATGCTATGTTTGCAACAAGAAATGACATTTTGCCAAAAACTGTCCCCAAGCCAAGAAAGGTCAGCATCATTTGATACATCAAATTGAGAATGAAACAGGTATCTCTCTTGAAAATGATGATGTTGAATTATTGTTCTCTGCTGATGAAGAACAGTCTGAACAAACCCTTTGTATCATTCCTTGTTATCACACCAGCGAAGATTCAGACTCGGAGAATCAAGATATTTTTCACATATCACCCACATCTCGCGTAACAAAGCCTTGACATATTCTCAAGTCAAACTCACTTGTCCTCATTTTCCGGTCAAAATCCTCACCTCAAAGTTTGCTAAGCCCATCACTGTTATTGCCCTCATTGATACAGGAGCAAGCTGTTCAATTATGGATACCAAAGTTCTTCCTGATGAGTATTGGACTCCTTATGTTCGATATTTCAACTCTGCCTCAGGAGATACTTTCTCCACAAATGTAAGAACTACTCCAGTAACTGTTCAGTTCTTTCCCCAATGCTCAGTAACCACGAAAATCTTTGGATCCAATCTTCCCAACAAAGATTTAATCATTGGTTGGGACGTTATGACTCAGATCTCACAGCTTCGTATTATTCCTGGAAAAGGTCTTAGGTACAAGGACCAATTCTCTGAATTTGTCAATATTCAGAGACTCTTTTCCATTCAGATGAGCTTACTGGATCCAATTATGCAAAAGCTGTTAGAATCTTGTTCAGAATCCCACTCGGAATTTGCCCAAAAGTGTTCCCATCCTTTATGGGAAAATCCAGAATTCTTTGTTCGCCTTCCTTTTAAAAAGAATGAAGACATAAATCCAACCAAGGTGAGCCACATGGGAATGAAGCCGAACACTTGGCTTTAGCCCAAAGGGAATGCTCGAACTATTGCAACAAGGCCTTATTGAAATCTCCAACTCTCAATGGGCTTGTGAAGCCTTTATGTCAATAAGCGTGCCGAGCAAAACAGAGAGGAAAAATGAGATTGGTAATCAACTATCAACCTCTCAATCTTTTCCTCCAGGATGACAAATTCCCTTTACCATCCGAGTTTCTCTCTTTTTTGGATTAACAAAGGCCCATATCTATTCCAAATTCGACCTCAAAGCGGGATTTTGGCAATTGGGCATCCATCCCGAAGACGAGATCCAAAACAGGATTCTATATTCCGAACCAAGCACTTCCAAAGTGGAAAGTTTTCCTTTTGGTCTAAAGGTAGCACCATCCCTTTTCCAAAAGGCCATGTGTCGTATCTTCCAACCAATTCTCTCAAGTGCTGCAAAGTATACATTGATGACATCCCGCTCTGACGCCCCGATGAGCAGTCACACTGCCAACTCCTTGAACAGTTTGCAGAAATTGTCAGAAAACATGGCATCATGCTCTCTCAGCGAAAGATGAATATTGCCCAAACAGAAATCGAATTTCTTGGTATGCACCTCAACAATGGTACATACTATCCAGGGCAGCACATTGCTCAGGAACTGCTAAAGTTTCCTGAAGAAAATCTCACAAAGAAAGAAGTTCAGCAATTCCTTGGGATAATTAACTATCTCAGGGATTTTGTCCCAAATATTGCAAAGCTCCTGATTCCTTTGCAATCCATGCTAAAGAAGAATTCCCCACCTTGGGGAAAAATTCAGACAAAAGCAGTTGCTGAACTAAAGGAGATTATGCAGAATCTCCCACCATTGAAAATACCATCAACGGGTAAAAGAATTCTTCAAACCGATGCCGTGATGAATACCGGGCAGCCATCCTCCTTGAAGAAATTGATGGTAAGAGACACCTTTGTGCTCACAAAAGTGGAAAGTTTTCTCAATCCGAAATGCATTACCATTCCACTTTTAAAGAAATCTTAGCGGTAAAAAATGGAATCAAGAAGTTTGAATTCCATCTCATCGGCCATCACTTCTGGTAGAATTAGACATGGCATCCTTTCCTCGATGACCAAGTTTAAACAAAAGCAGATCCCGAATTCTCAACGCTTCGATGGGCTGAATGGTTTTCAAAATATTCTTTTGAAACCAAACACATTCCAGGAAAGAAAATGTTCTTGCTGATTTCTTGTCAAGACCAAAGGCACCAGTGAAATTAACATGTACATCAAAAGGCCTCGCTTTTCATATGCTCAACCATGGTGTGAAATACAAGATTGAAAAGATCAAAGACTTGCCAAGCTGGAAATATCCCCAGGAGATTATTGAACAAATCCAGAATGACAATCTCACTGAAAATCTGGGAAACCTCATGTGGCAATGCCACACAGATCTGTTCAGATTTAATGCAGGTTCGATTCTTTATCCCTGTGGATTAAATCCAGATTATCCATACATACATCCTCTTATTTGGAAGGAAGATGATTTCCCTGATCAGCTCAAAACACTATTGTGGTACTTAACCAATAAGTACTTGATAGCGTTTGAAATTCCAACCAGAAGATTCATCGCCAACCTCACCAGGATATTTTTACTTGGAAGAAATATTGAAAGAGAAAGTGATCAGAATCTTTTAGACTTTCTCAATTGGTTCTACCCTCCCACTCACTGGAAACATCTTTTGGAAAAAGAACTAAGAACCACAACACCAAATCCTGAAGTCCATACCATCCTGTTCTTTAGACGTCCATGGCATTTTTGCTGAAATAATGGCAACATCATCAATGTTCCCCTGGAGATAGGAACCACATCCTACAAACCCCATTCGGATAGCAAAGAGGCTCGGATTCACAAATCCTATCCAATGTCTGTCCGATCCTGTCAACTCCAATACCGAGAACTCCAGAGAATTTTGTGCCAAGAGAACAAAACCATTCCTGAAGATGTATGGAACTATAATGAACCTACTGCATGGGATCATTATGATCTAGTTCCAGAAGCTAAAGAAGCACTCAGGCAATTCGACAAGCGAGAATCTTCCCAAGATGATGAAATGACAAGCACACATGACACTGTCCAAACTACCCAGGACCCCTATGCACACTGGGGAGGTCCACTTTCCCAAGATCCCTACAGCCAAGGACCCTTGTCCTTATCTCAAATAGACACTTCCTATTATGCACAGCCATCCCATTGGCCTCAACTAAGCATTCCTGCAGATACTACAGAAGATGACAATACAAACTGGGCTCAAGAAGAAGCATCCCACCATGCTCACGAAGAAGCATCCTCATCACATCAGCTAAAACAGATCCTCTCACCAGAAGATCTTGAAGCTCTTGAACAAAAGTATGAGGCGCATCTTCTAGCAACAAAGACACAGCTCGATGACTCGGACTATGACTACAATGCTCATGACGGACGAGACCGCCGAAAAACCCGTTGTCCGTACAATTTCACCGTAGCAAGGCTTTGTTCACTTTTACCGTAGCACTAGGCTAGGGAAAGGCATTCACGTACGATCGTTCATATTGTGCGAATAATTCCCTCCCGAAAGTTTCGAGTGCCTCTGTTTGTTCCCGGACCCATGAGCTTGGTCCTTGTTCGTTTGTGACCTCTTATTGTCTATAAAAGGCAAGGAGGGTGTATTGTGTTGGGCAGAGTCCCCCGAAGTAAAGTGAGTGTTTTGTAAAACCTCTATGGCTTTCTAAACTCCTCTTCTTCTCCGCCTGGTAGAATCCGCTAGGAAATGCAGCTCGGGTAGATTAGAAGCGTTTCCATCCTGGTTCTCATCGTGTCCCTAGGCTCTAAACTAAAGGGCAGAGTAATTTTCTGCTAAAAGGCAATCCCTGAAGGGCTTGAACGGGTTGTTCGCCCACTGTGGGAAGGCATACTTGCAGAAGATTGTCTCTTCCTTCCCTGGTTCTAAGTCTAGTTCCATTATGGTATCAGAAAAAATAGATTGTTGTCATGGATTGGTTTTCTTATTATACCGCGTTCTTACATATCCCCTTTTTTACTTAGGCGATCAAGAGCTAGAATGGCCGACCAAACTGAAATGCCTGATCGTATCTTCGCTATGGAAGACCAACTCCGACAGTTGCTCACCTCTATGCAATCCATGACAGCTCAAATCCAATCCCTCCGAGCGGATTTGACTCCCGCACCCTGCTCTCCCCGAGACAAGTAGTCTTGAAGCGATCGGGTAAGACCCAAATGAGCAACGGCGACATGCCGACTTGGAAGATGGCCCACCTTGTTGGCTATTACCGCCGAAAAAACTAAGCGACAATGTCCCTAAGATGGGGCAAGAAGAGGTGGAAGTGATGGACACTCTGGGGCAATCTAGTGGCAAGTTTGATTACATGGTGAAGTATTCGGCTCCTCCCAGCTTTTACTTTGACTCTCGCAACATAGTTCCAAGTGGATGGGATGACATGGACGATCTGACGCCTCCAGAGACAGCGAACTCTGATGATGCCCTAGGAGGAATCGCAAGTCTATTCGACGATTTCGTCATGGGAGACATTGATGAAGAACCTCTGGAAGAAATGGACCATGAAGAGTGACCTAGCACATTCTCCTGCATGATAATTTTTTATCGCTTTTTAGGAATCGTTTCCACTTTCTAGGAATCATTTTCGGTTTTTTCTCTTTTTAGGGGTTTAGGAATAACAATTTCCATTCCAATAATGTAATTCATTTGATTCTATGAAATTATAATTTTATTTCCAATTTTTGAGGACATGATGGAGTATACCAAACTAGTCCAATGACGATATCCAACCATGAAAAAGATCATCCACGGAGAAATCCTGAGGGCTGGACTTTCTCATGTCTCCTCCCAAAATTTTTTTCGAAAACAAAAAAGTATTTCATTTGAAAAAAAAACAAAATTTTTTTTTAAGGCTTGTGGCATATTAAACCTGTTTATTTGGCTGACACATACTTCTTGTCTCAGAGCATAATTCTATCACTTGTTATGACAAGGGACATCTGAAAATAGCGTATCAAGTTCCAATGATCATAAACTTGACTTGTGATCAACAGGCTTAGAGCGCACTTGCAGTGAAAAAATAGATTTGGGGCAAGTAAAAGAAGACCATCATTCCCTGGTGGAAGAGATGACAAAGTGGGGGGCATGACAGATTTTGGTAGTGACCCGACCAGGATAAAATCTCGACCCAAGCCAAAATGGATGTGCGATTTGAATTTACTTTGATGTTGCATAGTATCATACTAATGCACGTTCTCTTGTGCAGGGGCAAAAGTGGATCTTCAGTCTTAAATGATAGGGACAATCCAAAGACATTAACTGTTGAGGCATCCCATTGTAGAGGAATCCTTAAATGAATGCTTAAAACCATTTTGCATTATAGAAAACTATTTGAAGTTGACATGCTTAAAGCTGTTGAGTTTTTTTTAAAAAAAGGATTTTGCATCTTACATGTTTTATTCACCAATTCCACTAAAGAGCATCGAGATGGATTGATTTAATGAATGATGTGGAATTGATTGAGCCTATTAAAAGAGACGAGTCGGGATGATGAAAGGCAAACCTTGTCCTATACACAGTCCCATATTCATACACTTGTGAGATGAGTGTATGAAGGTTCATATCCATAAGGTAAAGAGTTTTCTCGCAAAAGGCACGTCAACTAAAATGATGAGAGCCAATTCATTTCTCTATCCCAAACACTACAAGTAATCCATTGCTTAACCCTTTTGAGCCCATACACTTATGGATATTCTTTTCAAATCACCCCTGTCAAGAATCACCCCACATCGGGGCAACTGAGAGATCAAATGGCATCATGAGGTAAGGAAAATGAATTGAAATTTTCTTGCTCTCACTTGCATTAATCTTCAAGTTATGCTATTA
Organism: Eucalyptus marginata; assembly: GCA_014182565.1. Taxonomy (NCBI): domain Eukaryota; kingdom Viridiplantae; phylum Streptophyta; class Magnoliopsida; order Myrtales; family Myrtaceae; genus Eucalyptus; species Eucalyptus marginata. The sequence continues at coordinate 14,126,574 of CM024593.1, forward strand.
CATTGAATTCATGTGTTAATTTAAGTGCCTTAGGATGACGAAGAGCATCTTTTTCTCTATCCTATACACTTATATCCTTTGCATAGCCCACTTGAGCCTGCAGTTTCATTTCTTTTAAACCAAGTTGATGATCAACTCTCACACTGGGGCAAGGTAAAAGGCAGATGAAGACTCTTGAAAAGTTCTAGTGTCATTTAAAGTGTAATTGCTTGACGCATGCATTATGCGCAAGAATTGAATTCAAAATAGAACTAAGGGGCATGAAAAAGCAGTGTGCCTGGTAAAAGCAAGGCCGATGCCCATAAAAAAAGAAGTGAAAAAAAATGCATGAGAACTAGGGGCATAAAAAGCAGTGTGCCTGGTAAAAGCAAGGCCAATGCCCATATATGAAAAAAGAAAGTCAAGGTAGGTGACTGTCAATTGTAAGAGTTGAATCCCAATGGAACAATACTTAAAGAACTCAAATGCTGAGTTTTTACAATCAATGGGGCACTTCATGAAGACAATCCCCGATGGTGAAAAAGAAAACTGGTGGCAATGCCAAAATGATCATCAACTCTCACCCTTTACACACTTTTTGAGCCTAATGATCCTTTCATTTCTCAACCCATGAACCTAACTTACGTTACGTCCCTTACAAAGTATCTTTAGATTAGGGCACTTGAATTAACGTAGGAGTTCATATGTTTATAAGCATCGCTCGAAGAAGTGCGAGCAGGATTATTTCTTTCTCATTTTTGCAGGGTTCTTGACCTATAAACCCGGAAATGATTACAAGACTGTTCATTCAATAGCCTTGACTCAAAGAGTCCATTTGTTAAGCCGTTGGCCAAACCCACATTATGGTCCCTGTTAAAGACCTCTCAGATTGGTAAGATCGTATCACTTGCGAGAATACTCGGACCCATGTCGATATGATGAAATTGAGTGATTCTTCTCATAAAATAGCCATTCTAAATGAGAGTGAGTGAAAGTCCTTTCTAACCGAAAGTCTCTCATTTAATATTCTTAAGAAATCCATGTCATGAGTGAAAATTGTCTTGAACGATAATTCTCTCTAGTGGAAATTCGAATGATGCAAAAGTCATTATGCATGAATCTTGATTGAATTGATAAAAGCTTAAGTAGATTTTGAAGTTTGCATTCTAGAATAGCCTTAATTGCTTATTTCTTTGGTGAATGCATTTTTGCTCTAATCATGTCTGACAGATAATCTTTTCTCAAAGACCCAAGAGCTCCTAACATTCAGGTTCTTTTCAAAATGCCTCATGATATGAGGAGATAATAAACCATCATGAGCATTCAAGGTGCATCCTTGATGTTCCAAAATTTATTTCTACCAAAAGGTGAAAGGCATCCACAGGATATCTAAATTCTACAAGACATATCTCAAAGAATCTGATATATCATCAGGTAAGTATATCTCTACCCATTCTCGACACTTGACTCAGTCAAGCTGTTCTTTTAAATTGACCTGGTGTGCTTTCGTAGCCCAGAGTCCCTCTTTATTGACCCGGCGTGCTTTTGTAGCCCGGTGTCCTTTAAAATTGACCTGGCGTGCTTTCGTAGCCTAGAGTCCCTCTTTATTGACCCGTCGTGCTTTTGTAGCCCGATGTCCTTTAAAATTGACCTGGCGTGCTTTCGTAGCCCAGAGTCCCTATTTATTGACCCGGCGTGCTTTTGTAGCCCGGTGTCCTTTTAAATTGACCTAGCGTACTTTTGTAGCCCAGAGTCCCTCTTTTATCGACCCGTCGTGCTTTTATATTATCCTGGCGTGCTTTCGTAGCCCAAGGCCCATTTTTACAGGAGACATATCCCCAATGAGCAGAGATGTCATCAGGTAAGTATATCTCTATCTACACCTTAAAAACTTGTCGTTGTACAGGTATTTTCCCTTTTGAGTACATTGACACTCGATGAAGTTGTCCCCAAAGATATTTCCCTATTCAGGTGACCGTAGAATGGTACGGGTCCTGGAAGGTAACCTCTGTTTAGGCGACCGTAGAATGGTACGGCTCCTAGACAAAACTTATTTTCGTATTCGGGCGACCGTAGAATGGTACGAGTCCTGGAAGGTAAAACCTCGTTTAGGCGACCGTAAAATGGTACGGGTCCTAGACAAAACTTTTTTCCCTATTCAGGCGACCGTAGAATGGTACGGGTCTTGGAAGGTAACCCCCAGTTAGGCGACCGTAGAATGGTACGGGTCCTAGACAAAACTTATTTCCCTATTCGGGCGATCGTAGAATGGTACGAGTCCTGGAAGGTAAATCCCTGTTTAGGCGACCGTAGAATGGTACGGGTCCTAGACACAACCAAACTCTGTTATACTAGGCGACCGTAGAATGGTACGGGTCTTGGGAAAGCAGTTTTCTTTACAAAGTCATGTTACTATTTTGGGCGATCGTAGAATGGTACGGGTCCTGGACGTGTAACACCAATCTATCTTGAGTTACTCTACCCTCCTTGAAGGTAAGTTATTCCAGGTAGGTTCATTTTGCATTAGCATTTCCATGCATCATATAAATTGCATTTTAAATTAGGATTCATTCGCAAAATAAAAATAAAAATTATATTATATTAAATTAAATTAAATCAAAAATAAAAAATCAAAAATCAAAAATCAAAAATAAAAAATCCAACAAAAAAATCATTCAATACATGTGCATGGTCAAAATTTAGGTCTCAATTCATCTTTGAAGGCAACCTCTTCGAGCTCACCTCCAAAGAGGGGCAGTTGTTGACACCTAAATTTTGGCGGCCCATTTAGTCATTATGGGGTTAATTTTTTTTTTTTTAAAAAATGTTATAATTCAATTGCATAGCATATAGTGTTAGGTGCATTTGTTTTTATTTTACATGTTTTGCATTTTTTATTTTTAGGACTGGTGTTGGATGGGTTTGAATTAATATTTTCTAAGCTTTAGTTCGGCAAGTTAGGCTAGGCCCACGAAAGGAGATAATTAACCCAAGCCCGACGTTATTTTTAATTAATTATCTATTGAAAAATTAGATTTTATGCGATATTATGATAACTTTTGAAAATTAAAGAAATCGTGTTATAATCTTATCTTTATCAATAGATGAGGAAATCGGAGGACAATATTGATTGAGATTAGGATTCTCGTGATTCGGAGGTTATAGGGAAATTTTGAAATATTTTAAAAAGATCACGTTTGGTTTCGCTTATAAAAGGTGCGTACGGAATTCAAATGGAGGGGGAGGCTTTGTTCGGTTTTTGGAGGTGTTTTGGAAATCAAAAGAAAAAAACAAAAAGAAAAGGAAGTGAGAGGAGTTGCCAACCGTGGGGGCTTCTTTTGAATCAAGAAGAAAAGAGCAAAAAGCAGAAGGAAAGGGAGAGGAAGAAAAGTCAAAAGGTGAAAAGTGAAAGTGAGAAGGGGAAAGTGACGTGAGAGGAGCAGAGGAGAGCGAAACACAAAAAAACAAGAGGGGAAAAGCACTGTAGATCTTCTTCCTCAAGCATCCGTAGCCCGTGTCCTTCCTCCCGCCGCTCACCCACACCGGAGCCCTCGCGCCCACCGCCGTCTCGCCACGCCGACGCCGCCCAGAAGCCGAACGCCGCCCATCGTCCTCCACCGGCAGCCGTGACCGCCACGCCGCCCCGAGCGACACCCAGCTCTGCCCATGAAGCCACCGACCGCCTGCAGCGCCCGCGACGCCGGATTTCCCTGTTTCACTGCTGGTCCGCCTCAACCCGAAGACCACCGATTGAAGTCCCACACGATTCCGACGACCCGCGCCGCCCAACGCCCTTGCCTCTGTTGATTGCCCAGCCGCACCGGACGCCACCGCCGCTCGTTGCCCTTGCCGTCCGATCGCTGAGCACCCTTTCCGCACTGACGCCCGCCGAGATCCGACGCCGAGCTTCGAACGCCGCCCCTTTACCGTCGAGCGAGACCCACACTGGTCCGCACCACCAACGCCCGAAGCCCGCCTCTTCCGCGCGACGCCCGCGCGGAGTCCTCCGCGAGCGACCCGCGACCAGCTCCGCTCGTGAAGCCGACGCTCGCAGCGGCGCATCCACAGCTGCGATCAAAACCGATCCGCCCCCCGACGTGTAGCCCAAAACCCGCAACTCTCCGTTCACGATCCCGCCGGTCCGCCCTCTCCAGATCTCCTCGCCGTCGCCGCACCACCCTCGCCGGAAGCCCGAACGCCAGCAACCCCTTTGCCGGATCAACGAACGGGCTGCCCCCTATTTTCCTTAGGTTGTTTTTATTTATTTATTTATTTTTTATTTTATGTTACTTTACTTTTAGTTAGTTTTATTATTATTGTTTAAGTTGAATATTGTGAGGTGACTTTTAGGTTATAATTCTTATAGGCATTATCCATAGGAATTGTCCCTAAAGTTATTGTAATTATTTAATTTGACCCGTAGGACGTCGGGTCATTTTTTAATTATGATAATTTTTGGGGTTTGTTTACGATATATTAATTTTTGAATCAATATACTTATTAATTTGATCCGTAAGATTTCGGATTAGATTTTTAATTATTTTGATTTGTTGTCGTGATGTTCAGGGTTAAAAGTAATCGTTAATTTGACCCGTGAGATAATGGGTTATTTTTTCGTTTATTTTAATCCTTTATTTATTGAATATCTTGTTTGTTTGGATTTAATGCTTGTTTTGGAAAATCACTAAGAAAAATCAAAAAGATGTTTGAATTAGGATTTCAATTGGTTTTAGAATATTTCTTGTTATTTTGCATATCTAGAATATAGATTTTATTTTAGATTTAAAAAAATATAAAACAAAAAAATGCATTCATTTAGGATTTTAGTTTTTGTTTAATTTAAGTTGCATGTTTAATTACGTGGCAATTTTAAATTTGGAACATTGTTAAAAATAAAAATATCATGCATATGTCATGTAGAATTAGGGCATGCTCCGCACGTCATTGCATATTAAATAGATTGCATGTTAGATTAAGATAATGTCTTAATTTAAATTAGGATTTAATATGACCTAATCCTTATTTTAAATTAGATAGAATTTTGATCTAGCTAGATCATTTTTGCATATTTCTTAAAATTCGAATTTCATAAAAAAAATACAAAATTTGTCTTTGTATAAGTTAGTTTCAATTTTTAAGATAGATTGCATTTTTAAAAATAGAAATGTCAAATGCACGTCATTTAGTTTTTATTACGTTCATTTAATTAGAACTTTCTTGTCGTTAGACTAAGTCATTCAATAAATGTCACGTGACATATAGCTCGCATATTAAATTGCATGAGGCATGTCATTTTAGTTTAAATAATTTTGTATGTCATTGCATCGCATGGCATGTCATTATAATTAGATCATTTAGATTGCATTTAATTATTGCATTTCTTCATGTCATATAGTTTAGGTCATGTCATCATGTCATATTAAATTATTAGAATGCATCGCATGACTTTCATTAAATAAAGTGAAAACAAAAAAAAAAATTGATTGCTTGTTAATTAGAAATCATATCTAGGATTGTTGATGTGAATTCTCGATTTAACATTGCAGATGCTTTCATTGCTTTGAGGTATGTTTTTGCATTATTTAATTGCTTTCTTGATGTGTTAAATTGGTGGTATGCACATATGTATGATCACCTCACACGTTAGGAAGCTAAATTAAAATCAATTCAATTGCCAAACATTTTCTTAAAATTAAAAAGAAATGGTACCGAAAGGGCACTAGGATAGTTTAGTGTAACCAAGTCCCCGTACCCAAAATCTCTGGTTCGTAGGAGTAAAATAATACTCCCATTATTTTACTTAGGTGTCTAATCGACCTACCCTAAACCGATTAGTGGCAACTCCTAGATAATAATTTTTTGCATGTTAAAACCCTAAGTCGCGATTTGGTATGGGCTTGGGAGAGCCCGAGCTAAGCTTAAAGGCTTAGTAGTCCATCAACCTAGTTTTAGGTGGTGAACCCGAAAAAATTGGGTCGCGACAGCTTGGCGACTCTGCTGGGGACTTGTGTTAAAACACTTAGTGGACTTAGGCCAATTTTTCTTTTTACTTTAAAAATGTTTTTGTTTGGCAGCGAGGATCCCAGGTACGTCCTTAACATTTTTAAGGTGTTAAATGATCTTGCAGGTGGGAGGTATAAGGGGAGTAGTCTGTGCTAACCTTTGTCTTGCAGGTTGGAGTGTGGGATGAATGATTTATTTTTCCCAATTAGAAGTGTTGTTTGCAAATTAAACTGTTGTGCATGCTTTATTGCTTTAGCACCACACTATTTGCACACACAACCTGCGGTCCAACCTGGGCTACGATAGGATTTCTAGGATAGTGTTGAGAAGTATAGTTCCTTCAAAGCGAGACTGCTATGTAGAGGTTGACCTTCTCTTCCCCAAAAGTTTTTCATGGTGTCGAAATGTGTTTTGTCCATATCCGCGAGACTGCGTGACTATTGGACATTCCATTCGACTGAGCCTGGAGTTAAGGGGACCTGACGTTAATGCGAGACTGTAACGGTCAGATCACCCTCTTAGCTCCACTTTGTTAAGCCATTTAGATAGAAATCGAGCCCCACGTCTCATGCGATGTGTCTATGTGATTGCCATTGATTTTCTTTGGTAAAGTAAGTCTCCTATCCCTGTACCATGCAATTTATTTTGTTATACTTTTAGGTCGGTTCATGACAATTTAGGTCAATCATTGATTTAATTCATTTGTCAATTAAAAATGAAATGAGGAAATTGCCATGCAACGAATCATTTGGAAAATAAAAAAAGCTGGAAATTTGTTTTCAATTCATGTCTTGGCTCTTCCTAGTTCATGTTTTTAAAAAAATTTCGTCCCTACTGGGGCATCCCATGTCTTTGTTTTCCTAGTCCATTTTTAGAAAATCCTTTTCATATGTGAACTTTTCTTGACTAAAAAATAGATTGTTGTCATGGATTGGTTTTCTTATTATACCTCGTTCTTACATATCCCCTTTTTTACTTAGGTGATCAAGAGCTAGAATGGCCGACCAAACTGAAATGCTTGATCGTATCTTCGCTATGGCAGACCAACTCCGACAGTTGCTCACCTCTATGCAATTCATGACAGCTCAAATCCAATCCCTCCGAGCGGATTTGACTCCTGCACCTGCTCTCCCTGAGACAGTAGTCTTGAAGCAGTCGGGTAAGACCCAAATGAGCAATGGCGACATGCCTGACTTGGAAGATGGCCCACTGTTGGCTACTGTCGAAAAAACTAAGCTTGACAATGTCCCTAAGATGGGGCAAGAAGAGGTGGAAGTGATGGACACTCTGGGGCAACCTAGTGGCAAGTTTGATTACCTGGTGAAGTATTCTGCTCCTCCCAGCTTTTACTTTGACTCCCGCAACATAGTTCCAAGTGGATGGGATGACATGGACGATATGACGCTTCCAGAGACAGCGAACTCTGATGATGCCCTAGGAGGAATCACAAGTCTATTCGACGATTTCGTCATGGGAGACATTGATGAAGAACCTCTGGATGAAATGGACCATGAAGAGTGACCTAGCACATTCTCCTGCATGAGAATTTTTTATCACTTTTTAGGAATCGTTTCCACTTTCTAGGAATCATTTTCGATTTTTTCTCTTTTTAGGGGTTTAGGAATAACAATTTCCATTCCAATAATGTAATTCATTTGATTCTATGAAATTATAATTTTATTTCCAATTTTTGTGGACATGATGGAGTATACCAAACCAGTCCAATGACGATATCCAACCATGAAAAAGATCATCCATGGAGAAATCCTGAGGGCTGGACTTTCTCATGTCTCCTCCCAAAAACTTTTTCGAAAACAAAAAAGTATTTCATTTGAAAAAAAACAAATTTTTTTTTTAAGGCTTGTGGCATATTAAACCTGTTTATTTGTCTGACACATACTTCTTGTCTCGGAGCATAATTCTATCACTTGTTATGACAAGGGACATCTGAAAATAGCGTATCAAGTTCCAATGATCATAAACTTGACTTGTGATCAACAGGCTTAGAGCGCACTTGCAGTGAAAAAATAGATTTGGGGCAAGTAAAAAAAGACCATCATTCCCTGGTGGAAGAGATGACAAATTGTGGGCATGACAGATTTTGGTAGTAACCCGACCAGGATAAAGTCTCGACCCAAGCCAAAATGGATGTGCGATTTGAATTTACTTTGATGTTGCATAGTATCATACTAATGCACGTTCTCTTGTGCAAGGGCAAAAATGGATCTTCAGTCTTAAATGATAGGGACAATCCAAAGACATTAACTGTTGAGGCATCCCATTGTAGAGGAATCCTTGAATGAATGCTTAAAACCATTTTGCATTATAGAAAACTATTTGAAGTTGACATGCTTAAATCTGTTGAGTTTTTTTAAAAAAAGGATTTTGCATGATGACTCTTACATGTTTTATTCACCAATTCCACTAAAGAGCATCGAGATGGATTGATTTAATGAATGATGTAGAATTGATTGAGCCTATTAAAAGAGACGAGTCGGGATGATGAAAGGCAAACCTTGTCCTATACACAGTTCCATATTCATACACTTGTGAGATGAGTGTAGGAGGTTCGTATCCATAAGGTAAAGAGTTTTCTCGCAAAAGGTACGTCAACTGAAATGATGAGAGCCAATTCATTTCTCTATCCCAAAAACTACAAGTAATCCATTGCTTAACCCTTTTGAGCCCATACACTTATGGATATTCTTTTCAAATCACCCCTGTCAAGAATCACCCCACATCGGGGCAACTAAGAGATCAAATGGCATCATGAGGTAAGGAAAATGAATTGAAATTTTCTTGCTCTCACTTGCATTAATCTTCAAGTTATGCTATTACATTGAATTCATGTGTTAATTTAAGTGCCTCAGGATGACGAAGAGCATCTTTTTCACTATCCTATACACTTATATCCTTTGCATAGCCCACTTGAGCCTGCAGTTTCATTTCTTTTAAACCCAGTTGATGATCAACCTTCACACTGGGGCAAGGTAAAAGGCAGATGAAGACTCTTGAAAAGTTCTAGTGTCATTTAAAGTGTAATTGCTTGACGCATGCATTATGCGCAAGAATTAAATTCAAAATAGAACTAAGGGGCATGAAAAAGCAGTGTGCTGGTAAAAGCAAGGCCGATGCCCATAAAAAAGAAGTGAAAAAAAATGCATGAGAACTAGGGGCATAAAAAGCAGTGTGCCTGGTAAAAGCAAGGCCAATGCCCATATATGAAAAAAGAAAGTCAAGGTAGGTGACTGTCAATTGAAAGAGTTGAATCCCAATGGAACAATACTTAAAGAACTCAAATGCTGAGTTTTTACAATCAATGGGGCACTTCATGATGACAATCCCCGATGGTGAAAAAGAAAACTGGTGGCAATGCTAAAAATGATCATCAACTCTCACCCTTTACACACTTTTTGAGCCTAATGATCATTTCATTTCTCAACCATGAACCCAACCTACGTTACGTCCCTTACAAAGTCTCTTCAGATTAGGGCACTTGAATTAACGTAGGAGTTCATATGTTTATAAGCATCGCTCGAAGAAGTGCGAGCAGGATTATTTCTTTCTCATTTTTGCAGGGTTCTTGACTTATAAACTCGGAAATGATTACAAGACTGTTCATTCAATAGCCTTGACTCAAAGAGTCCATTTGTTAAGCCGTTGGCCAAACCCACATTATGGTCCCAGTTAAAGACCTCTTAGATTGGTAAGATCGTACCGCTTGCGAGAATACTCGGATCCATGTCGATATGATGAAATTGAGTGATTCTTCTCATAAAATAGCCATTCTAAATGAGAGTGAGTGAAAGTCCTTTCTAACCGAAAGTCTCTCATTTAGTATTCTTAAGAAATCCATGTCATGAGTGAAAATTGTCTTGAATGATAATTTTCTCTAGTGGAAATTCGAATGATGCAAAAGTCATTATGAGGAGCAGAGGAGAGAGAAACACAAAAAAAAGAGGGGAAAAGCACTGTAGATCTTCTTCCTCAAGCATTCGTAGCCCGTGTCCTTCCTCCCGCCGCTCACCCACGCCGGAGCCCTCGCGCCCACCGCCGTCTCGCCACGCTGACGCTGCCCAGAAGCCAAACGCCGCCCATCGTCCTCCACCGGTAGCCGCGACCGCCGCGCCGCCCCGAGCGACGCCCAGCTCTGCCCGTGAAGCCATCGACCGCCTGCAGCCCCCGTGACGCCGGATTTCCCTGTTTCACTGCTGGTCCGCCTCAACCCGAAGACCAGCGATCGAAGTCCCACACGATTCCGACGAGTCGCGCCGCCCAACGCCCTTTCCTCTGTTGATTGCCCAGCCACACCGGACGCCGCCGCCGCTCGTTGCCCTTGCCGTCCGATCGCCGAGCACCCTCTCCGCACTGACGCCCGCCGAGATCCGACGCCGAGCTTCGAACGCCGCCCCTTTACCGTCGAGCGAGACCCACACTGGTCCGCACCACCACCGCTCGAAGCCCGCCTCTTCCGCGCGACGCCCGCGTCGGAGTCCTCCGCGAGCGACCCGCGACCAGCTCCGCTCGTGAAGCCGACGCTCGCAGCAGCGCATCCACAGCTGTGATCAAAACCGATCCGCCCCCCGACGTGCAGCCCAACACCGGCAACTCTCCGTTCACGATCCCGCCGGTCCGCCCTCTCCAGATCTCCTCGCCGTCGCCGCACCACCCTCGCCGAAAGCCCGAACGCCAGCGACCCCCTTGCCGGATCAACGAACGGGCTGCCCCCTATTTTCCTTAGGTTGTTTTTATATTTTTTTATATTTTTTTATTTTATGTTACTTTACTTTTAGTTAGTTTTATTATTATTGTTTAAGTTGAATATTGTGAGGTGACTTTTAGGTTATAATTCTTATAGGCATTATCCATAGGAATTGTCCCTAAAGTTATTGTAATTATTTAATTTGACCCGTAGGACGTCGGGTCATTTTTTTAATTATGATAATTTTTGGGGTTTGTTTACGATATATTAATTGTTGAATCAATATACTTATTAATTTGATCCGTAAGATTTCGGATTAGATTTTTAATTATTTTGATTTATTGTCGTGATGTTCAGGGTTAAAAGTAATCGTTAATTTGACCCATGAAATAACGGGTTATTTTTTCGTTTATTTTAATCCTTTATTTATTGAATATCTTGTTTGTTTGGATTTAATGCTTGTTTTGGAAAATCACTAAGAAAAATCAAAAAGATGTTTGAATTAGGATTTCAATTGGTTTTAGAATATTTCTTGTTATTTTGCATATCTAGAATATAGATTTTATTTTAGATTTAAAAAATATCAAACAAAAAATGGATTCATTTAGGATTTTAGTTTTTGTTTAATTGAAGTTGCATGTTTAATTACGTGGCAATTTTAAATTTCGAACATTGTTAAAAATAAAAAATATCATGCATATGTAATGTAGAATTAGGGCATGCTCCGCACGTCATTGCATATTAAATAGATTGCATGTTAGATTAAGATAATGTCTTTATTTAAATTAGGATTTAATATGACCTAATCCTTATTTTAAATTAGATAGAATTTTGATCTAGCTAGATCATTTTTGCATATTTCTTAAAATTCGAATTTCATAAAAAAAAATACAAAATTTGTCTTTGTATAAGTTAGTTTCAATTTTTAAGATAGATTGCATTTTTTAAAAATAGAAATGTCAAATGCACGTCATTTAGTTTTTATTAAGTTCATTTAATTAGAACCTTCTTATCGTTAGACTAAGTCATTCAATAAATGTCACGTGACATATAGCTCGCATATTAAATTGCATGAGGCATGTGATTTTAGTTTAAATAATTTTATATGTCATTGCATCGCATGGCATGTCATTATAATTAGATCATTTAGATTGCATTTAATTATTGCATTTCTTCATGTCATATAGTTTAGGTTATGTCATCATGTCATATTAGATTATTAGAATGCATCGCATGACTTTCATTAAATAAAGTGAAAACAAAAAAAATTGATTGCTTGTTAATTAGGAATCATATCTAGGATTGTTGATGTGAATTCTGATTTAACATTGCAGATGCTTTTCCTTGCTTTAAGGTATGTTTTTGCATTATTTAATTGCTTTCTTGATGTGTTAAATTGGTGGTATGCGCATATGTATGATCACCTCACACGTTAGGAAGCTAAATTAAAATCAATTCAATTGCCAAACATTTTCTTAAAGTTAAAAAAAAAGAAATGATACCGAAAGGGCACTAGGATAGTCTAGTGTAACAAAGTCCCCGTATCCAAAATCTCTGGTTCGTAGGAGTAAAATAATACTCCCATTATTTTACTTAGGTGTCTAATCGACCTACCCTAAACCGATTAGTGGCGACTCCTAGATAATAATCTTTTGCATGTTAAAACCCTAAGTCGCGATTTGGTATGGGCTTGGGAGAGCCCGAGCTAAGCTTAAAGACTTAGTAGTCCATCAACCTAGTTTTAGATGGTGAACCCGAAAAAATTGGGTCGCGACAGTGCCCCACAAGGTCGTGAGCATGTGACATATTCTAGACGATCATTAAGTTCCTTTTCAATTTCTTTTACTTTTCTAAGGTAAACGATATCCTCATCAAGTTTGATACGTTTGATCCGGCGAAAGGTCAAAAAGTTCAAAGCAAAACGGACACAGGCTTAGCCAAATTATACCCAAAATTTGAGTCAGAATCTCCTTCTATCTTTTGACAAATATATGTGATCATCGTCTCTATATATAAACACCCACATGTCAAGAACCTCCATCGGCAGTTTATAACACGAAGCAAATAAGAACCATGGAAAACACAATCCTCTATGCGGTCCTCCTCCCTGTCCTCTCTCTAGTTATTCTCTATTTCTTCCTAACAAGAGTACCCAAGAACCTCCCTCCATCCCCTCCTTCTTTCCCCATCATTGGCCACCTCCACCACTTGAAGTTGCCCCTTCACAGGACCTTCCACAGCCTCTCCGCTAAGTATGGCCCCATCATGACCCTTCGGTTCGGGGTCCGCAGGTTCGTGGTTGTGTCGTCACTGCCGCTGGCCGAGGAATGCTTCACCAAGAATGACATCGTGCTCGCCAACCGCCCCAAGATGTTCATAGGCAAGCACCTTGGCTACAACAACACCACCCTCGTCTCAGCGCCCTACGGCAACCATTGGCGCAACCTCCGGAAGATTGCCACCATCGAGGTTCTCTCGTCGCACCGTCTCAACTTGCTCTCCCACGTCCGGAGGGACGAGATCCACCGGCTGATGCTCCGGCTGGCCCATGGTGGGTTCCAGTCCCACCACCGGGTCGAGCTCAGGACTCTCTTCTCAGAACTGACGTTCAACATCATGATGAGGATGATTGCGGGGAAGCGGTACTACGGCGAGGGCGTGACCATCGATGAGGCCGAGGCAAGGGACGCGAGGAAGCTGATTAAACAGATCGTTGGGACTGGCGGGTTAAGTTATGCTGGCGATTTCCTGCCCATACTAAAGTTGGTCGATTATAATGGGGTCAAGAAGAGGGTGTTGGAGCTGAAGGAGAAGATCGATGCGTTCATCCAGGGCTTGATCGACGAGCACCGGAGGAAGAAGGGCGACCCAGAATTTGCGGACAGCATGATCAGTCATCTTTTGCATCTACAAGAATCTCAGCCTGAGGACTACTCAGACTTCACGATCAAAGGGCTCGTCTTTGTAAGTGTTGTTTCTTATTCCTACCTCTACATCTGTTTTTTCCATTCTCTTCCGGGCAAATCCTATGCTCTCGTGAGAATACTTACGGCAACAGTCGTCCATTCTTGTCCACTTGATATATGTTGTCAGTCGTTGCATTAAATTCATGTCAATGTCGACGGTTGAATTAAGTTGGGCGATTTTGTCAAGCCCAAAGCCACGGCAGCGTAGAATTGACCCCTTTATGTTACTTCTGTTTCGAAGATTAAGAATGCATGTCCAACACAAATGATAATAATGCTCTCAATGATGGCTAAAAATTTTTGGTTTCTTTTTTCAAGGAACAGAAATACGTCACGCTCTCTCTCAAATATATCTTAGATAGTACTATTTTACTGAATAAATGTATAACCAGCAATTGCAATCATTGTTGTTGTCTTTACGCACTTGGATTATCAAATTTTCCTCGAGACTGACCTTTCGACTGGGCTGATGTTTGTGGTGCTGGGCAATTCGCTCTCACTCTACCACTTGGAGCAATTCCTTTCTGTGTTCTTCGTAGAAGATAATGATGTTTCCCGTAGTTTAGACAAAAGTTCCTAATTTGTCTGATTTTTCTGATATGGATGTGGATTTTTGGCATGGGCTTACCCACGAATCTGCTCAACCAGACTTTGCCTGAATTAATTGACCCTAAAAAACAAAACTTCGCTATTTGGTCGTTTGGGTTTGTAATTATTAAGGGGTCAATTATCAAATGGAGCAAAAGAAACAGGAGGGTGATTAAGGATGAAACGCAAAAAATTGGTAATAATGATTGATTGAGTTGAGTTGATTTGGTTTGATTTTACTGCAGTTTTTAAATTGGACGTGACTTCATTTTTTCAACTGTTTAGAACTTGATTGCGTATTAGGGACAAGACTATTGGTGCAAATGCCAATCTATACATCAAGTTGGGTGTAAAGACTTCGAAGCCTGCATTAAGAGAGTCCAATTTGTGATTGAGATTAACTTTATGTAAAATGTGAACACTCATTTCTTTTAGATTGTCTCCATGAATAGGCATATGTTCATGGACTTACACGACCATATACCAATTATTCCTAGTGATTATCTTACTCAGATATATTTACGACATTAAAGAATCCCTTCTAGAACGGCATTGATCCAAAGTAGTCTACTCGTTGGAAAGAAATTAGGAAAAGAAACTGTTTCCTTGGAAGGAAATTTTCATTAGTGGAGCCTATGGTAAATAAACTGACTTAATTTGTTTTATTTATCATTTGAAATCTTATTATCTTGACTCCCAAAGTTGATTTACACATAACTTCTTATACATTTGCAGGCTTTGTTAGTTGCGGGAACTGACACATCATCAGTTACATTAGAATGGATAATGGCAAATTTACTAAACAACCCTGAAAAGTTGAAGAAGGCCCAAGATGATATTGATTCCATTATCGACCACGATCGTCTGATGGAAGAATCAGATGTTTCGAATCTACCTTACCTTCAATGCATCATCTTTGAGACCCTTCGACTAAACACAACGACACCACTTCTTGTCCCGCATGTGTCTTCTGCTGATTGCACCATAGGAGGGCACTTCATTCCACGCGATGCTATTGTAATGGTGAATGCATGGGCTATTCATAGAGATCCTAAGTTGTGGGAGGACCCTTTGAGCTTCAAGCCTGAAAGGTTCGAGGGCAGTGGTGGCGAAAAACGGTATAAGTTGATATTGCCTTTTGGGCTAGGACGGAGGGCATGCCCTGGTGCACCCCTCGCTCAGCGGGTCATGGGGTGGACATTGGGCTTGTTGCTTCAATGTTTTGATTGGAAAAGATTGAGCGAAGAAGAGATTGACATGAGGGAAGGCCCAGGAACTATCATGCCAAAGGAAGTACCATTAGAGTTAATGTGCAAAATACGCCCTTTTATGAATAAGCTTGTCCCTAAAGATTAAGTTAGTCGACTAGTTGTGCTAAATGGTTGGTTGACATGCTTTCATGTTTTATGTAATAAGAGTTCCCCTCGATTATGACTTAACTTTTGAGTATTCAAGAACATTTTCCTATTTGCTTTCGAAGATTAAAGAGGAGCTCCTAATGTGAAGAAGATACATGGTGCTAATGGTGGCCCTACGGATCGTTCTCACTTGAACCTAGTATTTACTTTTCTTGAACAACTTTATGAATTCTGATATCATAGGTTTAGAGTTTTTTTTTTTTTTTTTTTTGCACTTTAATTGTCTCTTGCTTCTGCAAGGTCACGTTCCGCCTTATTTTTAGAAATTAATTTCTTTCCTTTTCCCCAAGTTTTTGCCTCCATGCAAGTTACTCATCTCGTCTCGAATTATCTTTCTATAAATACACAAGAATATTCATTTTCCAGTTTTCATTGGAGAACAGTTATACATAGATAATTTGTTGCTAAGTTAGTTACAAACCTGTGTATTAAAAATAAAATTGGGTGCCCTTATTCAAATACTGAACAAAAATTTGCATAATTTAGCAAATTTATCAAGCAAATTTATCAATTTTCATGTCTTGTTCACTAGCTTATGATGTAACATGGCAAGTGGCAATAGCATATGTGCCCCAAGATTCTTAGGGTTGATGCTGTTGATTGGGTGCCATATGTGCAAATTGCATATAAGGCGTACAATCTACTCAACATCAAGTGTCGATATCCAAATCTTTTCAGGTCATTTATGCATATTTGTACGAAAAAGGAATTTATTTCCTGCCAAAACGATTTTTCATCATACATTATATTTCATGTTTAAACATTTTAGAAGGTTTTCCTAAGCCTAAATAAAATGGCATATTGGTCACTTTCTAAGATCGAGGGTTATTATGGTTTGAAGTACATGGTTATTTCAGTCATTTTGTTATAATTGGTTCATAGTGGTCCTAGCCAGTCTAGCCTTGGCGCCGGACAAATGAGCAATGTCATGCCGGCTAGTCTCCCTCGTTCCCTTCTTCACCAAGCACTATTTATGTGACATCCCGAAATTTGACCCTGATTCAGATATATGAAATGGTTGTTTCGTCGACACGCCCATGGTCATTTTACTCGGAACTGATCATTCACGAGTTAACTCACCTATTAGGTGAGGCTGTTAAGAGATATAAACGCGACAGACTAGAGAATTCGATCGGGAATCGATTGCTCGACCATAATAATTGGCAAGGGTCAATACGACACTGTTATAAATCGATTAGCAAACGGATATAAGTCGATTCGACGGAAGTACGTAGTCGAATTGTGGGTGGTTTCGCACGATTGCGATATTCGCGTTGAACGGAAATAACTCGATTTTCTATTGGTATTATACTCGGGACACGTAATTGAAACATCGTGATTTTTACAACAACTGAGAGTCGTCTACGATTCAGAGATGTACAAACGTGGATCGAAAATTATCAACCACGGGTCAAACACACTAAAATCCCTAAAAGCTACCCGATAGGTTAGGTCGTACTAAAATCACGTTCGGTCGATTTTAACCACGAAATTGAATTCAGTTTCGGGAATCGAACGTTCGAGCGTGTTACGATTCATTTATAGGATGTCGTCTTATCTTTCGGAGAAATTTCGTTGAGTTCGAAAATTTTGCAGAAAATCGATTTTTGGACAAACAAGAAAATAAAAGGGGAAATTCGGATCAAGAGAGAAAAGGGGAATTTCGCTGCCCAAAATGGCTTTGTTTGGGGAAATTAGAGCAAATTCCTAATTGGTTGAGCAATGGACTATGTGGCATGAGGACTTTTGTGGCTTGGTGATGATGAGAAGATATTTCACCAAGCTTTTGGATTGGCCAACCTCTTGACTTCCTTATTCTCCCATTCTCTCTCCCTCCCCTCCCCCTTCCCCCATGCGTGCAACTTACCTCCCCCTTCTGCCATTTCCTTCTTTTTTTCTTTCTCCCACAATTCTTCTCTCACGTATCCCCCTCCCCTCCATTTTCCCTCGCTGTCGCCAGCCCATCTCCCCTTTAGCTTTCTTTCTCCTTTGCTGCCACCACTTCAGCAGCCATTCCACCAGCCCACACGTCCACCACCCACTTCACCTCACGCCTCCACCACATCATTTCCCCCATCACCATCTTTAGCCCACCCGCCAATCCCAACTTCAGCAGCCATCACCAGCACCTCACATTCACTATTTCAGCATAATCTTCGCCAGCCCAACCGTGTCCAACAACCATTGTTCTAGCCCAGCTCCACCTGCGGTACCACCCAACCATAGCAACCCCGCCACCAGCTCCTTTGCGACCAACTCGCCCCAGCAAGCTCAGCTTAAGCTGAGCCCAACTCTCTTTGGCCGAGAGCCTGCACGGCCATTTCCACCGTCGTTGGGCCTCCATTACAAGGAATGATGACTGTTGACCAGTATGAGGTCAAGTTCGCGGAGCTCTCTCAGTATGCTTTGAGGTTGATAGAGGATCTCGAAGATAAGGCTCGAAGGTTCAGGAATAGCCTTCGTCTCTTAGTATGCTCTGAGGTTGATAGAGGATCTTGAAGACAAGGCTCGAAGGTTTAGGAATAGCCTTCGACTAGAGCTAAAAAACCCGCTAGTGCCGTTTGATCTAAAGGACTATCGTGAGGTGTACAACCGAGCCCAACTGATAGAAAGAAGTTTGAACGAACAAGCCGCCTTGTCTGGATCGAGGTTTAATTCGAATAGAGATGGAAACCGACATGGGAAGAGGCCCATGATCGGAGGAAGGTTCCACATTCCGCCTAATAGGAAGGGTGGAATTGGAAAGTCAGCACCAAATCAGAATGGCGTATGTCGCTTCTGTGGAAGATGACATGGTACGACCCCGTGCCCTCGGAGAATGGGCACTTGTTTTGAATGTGGCCAACAGGGTCACATGGCCAGATATTGTCCCAGAAGACCGAGGGGACAATAGCAGTTACTGCCACTGCCACCGATGGGTCAGATTAGAGGATTTGCGCCATAGTTTGCACCGTAAGGTGGATAGAATAGACCCCCAGCTCAAGGAACGATGTACACCATCACCAGAGGTCAGGCAGAGGACGTGCCTAGTGTAATTACAGGTACGGTTTCACTGAACGACCATGCTGCTTACGCTTTATTCGACCCGGGTATGACTCATTCTTTTATTGCCAAGCAATATGTTAAGTTGATAGGATTAATTCCTAAGTTGTTGGAGTCAATGGTTAGCATATTTACACCGTTGAAGAATAAGGTGTTGTCTGCATTGGGTTGTTCTGGTTGCAAGTTAGCGATTGGTGAGCGAGAGGGGAGGATAGATTTATTAGTCCTAGCCATGTATGACTTTGACTTGATAATTGGCATGGACTGGCTCACCAAGCAATGAGCTAAGATGGATTGTTATTGTAAAATGATTCAGTTTGACCCGTTAGAGGGTGGAAGTTTCGAGTTTGTTGGGAATCGAAGAGGACCATCGATTACCTTGATCTCGTCGCTTGAGGCAACCCGTTTGTTAGACGGGGGTTGTCAAGGTTACTTGGCAATTGTCATGGATACGACAGTTGAGGAGCTGAAGATCAAAGATATCTTAGTGGTGCAAGAATTTCCAGATGTATTCCCAAAGGAATTGCCAAGCCTGTCGCCAGAGAGAGAGATCGAGTTCATGATTGAATTAGCACCTGAGACAGAGCCAATCTCTAAGGCTCCTTACCAAATGGCATTAATTGAGTTGAAATAACTGAAGGCGCAGATGCAGGAATTGTTGGATGAGGGATTCATACGTCCCAACGCATCGCCTTGGGAAGCACCAGTTCTATTCGTAAAGAAGAAAGATGGTTTGTTGCGTCTATGCATCAACTATCATCAACTTAATCAGGTGCCGATCAAAAATAAGTATCCACTCTCGAGGATCGACGACTTGTTTGATCAGTTACAAGGAGCGTTGATATTTTCAAAAATCAATTTGAGGATAGGATATCATTAGCTGAGGATCAGGAAGGAGGACATCCCAAAGTCATCATTTTGTACTCGATATGGCCATTACGAGTTTATGGTAATGCTGTTCGGTTTGACGAATGCTCCAGTTGCTTTTATGGACTTGATGAACCGGGTGTTCAAAGAATACCTGGATAAGTTCGTGATTGTGTTCATTGATGATATTCTGGTATATTCGAGGAGTGTTGAGGAGCACGAGAGTCATTTGAGAATGGTACTGTAGACTTTGAGGATTCATGAGCTGTACGCCAAATTTAGTAAGTGCGAGTTTTGGTTGACTCGTGTAGCGTTCCTAGGTCACGTGATTTCAGGCGAAGGAATCTCTGTGGACCCGGCCAAGATTGAAGCAGTGATCAACTGGCCAAGACTGACTACAATGACAAAGATCAAAAGTTTTCTAGGTTTAGTTGGTTACTACAGAAGGTTCGTGGAAGGATTTTCAACTTTGGCGTCACCATTGACTCGACTCTTGAAGAAAGAAGAGAAGTTCGTGTGGGCAGACAAGTGCGAGCGTAGTTTTCAGGAGTTTAAGTAGAAGCTGACTACCTCGCCTGTGCTGACCATTCCATCTGGTCTTGGAGGATACGAGATCTATAGTGATGCGTCGTTGAGAGGACTAGGTTGCGTACTGATGCAATATGGTAGGGTTGTTGCATACGCCTCCCGTCAGTTGAGGCCTCACACGCTGAATTACTTGACGCATGACTTAAAACTCGCCATAATTATTTTCGCTCTGAAGATTTGGAGACATTATTTGTGCGGAGAAAGATTCCAAATCTTTGCTAACCATCAAAGTCTCAAGTATCTATTCTCTCAGAAGAAGTTGAATATGAGACATCATCAATGGATGGAACTTCTAAAGGACTACGATTGTGAAATTTTGTATCACCCAAGAAAGGTGAATAAGGTTGCCGACGCTTTGAGTCGGAAGTCTTTAGTCGCACAGATGATGGTTAAAGAATGGGTTTTACTCAAAAGGGTTCGAGATTCGGTTTTCAAGTTTGAGGTAGGCTACCTTTTGAACCTTATGGCCACTCTCAGAATTGAGTCGAATGTGCAGATCGGGATCAAATTACTTCAATCGACAGACCCAGATGTGCAGATTAGGAAAAAAGGAAGGCTAATTTTCATATTTTTGAGGATGGAACACTGAGGTTCCAAGGACCTGACGATGCAAAGCTTAGAGAGGAGATCTTATCAGAAGCTCATCGTAACAGCTACAGCATTCATCCTGGCAGTACGAAGATGTATCAGAATCTACGTCAACACTACTAGTGGTCTGGTATGAAGGCAGACATCGCAAAGCATGTTGCCAAGTGTCTGACGTGTCAGCAAGTGAAGGCATAGCATTGTAAGTCGGGAGGACTTCTGCTTGAGATCCCATAGTGGAAATGGGAGCACATCATGATGGATTTTGTGACAGGCTTATCGAGGAGTCAGAGAGGTAATGATTCCATTTGGGTAATGGTCGACAGATTGACAAAGTCGGCTAATTTCATTGCAATACGAAAAGACCTTGATTTGGATAGGCACGTGGAGTTGTACTTGTGTCAAATTGTTTGTCTGTATGGAATGCCGGTAACGATAACTTCAGACCGAGACTCGAGATTCACAGCTGCTTTTTGGAAGAGTTTGCAGGCTGCCTTAGGTACGAAGCTACAGTATAGTACGTCATATCACCCTCAAACAGATGGCCAGTCTGAGAGGACAATCCAAACTCTCGAAGACATGCTGTGAGCTTGCGTGTTGGACTTCAAGGGAAGTTGGGAGGAATAGCTTCATCTTGTCAAATTTGCCTACAACAACAGCTACCAGCAGAGCATTCAGATGGCATTAAGGAGATCACTAATTTCCTAGAAGACTAAAAAGCAATCGACCGTCTCATTGTCATGAGTCGAATCAAAATATCGAACTATGGCAAAAATGGTTTGCAAGATAATTTGGATACGGGGCCTACTTTTGGATCTCGGAATAAAGATTGATGTGGCAACTAAGTTATTTTGTGATAATGATGCTGCACTTAAATTAGTAGTAAATCTTGTCTTTCACGAGAGAACAAAACATATAGAAGTTGATTGTCATTTCACTCGAGAGAAAATTCAAAAAGGAATTATCACAACTCGAGGAATTGGAACAGTAGAGCAACTGGCAAATCTTTTCACCAAGCCCTTATGCCAAAGATAGCATACTTATCTATTGAGCAAGTTGGGCATCTTTGACTTGTATAAGCTGCTAGCTTGAGGGGAGTGTTGTAAGAGGTTACAATTGACCTTGATCTTAATTGATTCAATCAAGGATATTCGGAGATAAAGTTAAAATTGTAATCATATTGTAATACAACATTCCCCCAAAAATACATCGCTTGCCTATCCGTGTTTCTCACTTCCTTTCAAGTTGTTCATTTACAGTAGATATTGCGGCAACTCTAACTTGTCTCCCTTGGATCAAGGACGAAACCTGTATAGTGAACATGTCATGCGAAGCCTCCTGGTTGTCTCTTGTCACAAGGAAAGCCAAAATGCGGTGCAGGCGAACTGCAGATCCTCCCCTTGCCAGAACAACATTAAAAATTTCCCAATCATATATTTATAAGCATTCAATTTTAGACACTCGCCTCCCTTAGCCGACTAGAACAATAGAAATCGGCACCCGATCGTAAATGTATCGGGAATTTACTTCCAGCAACTTCTCTTCATCCATGAATTGCTCAATCCACTGTCCACCATGTCCAATCGCTGTTAGCCACCACCAAATCTCCGTCACTTACTACCTCGAGCTCATTTCAGCCAAAATAGAGCATAAAAGTGCATACACATGGATCTCACGACATTGTCGCCACTGTCGATTGATGCCGCTCTATTCTCTCCCATTTTTCTGATCCGAGTGTTCGAAGTTCCTCACGCTCACTTGATACTTCTTTGTCGGTGCCCATTACCACCTCTTGATGTTTTGCTTCAAACCACGACATCTTTCCAACTTAAGGTACCCAAGAACAAGGCTACTCTCCAAACCACAACATCTTTGCTTCAAAATTGTCTAACAAGACTTGGATGAGAGAGAAAGAGAGAGCGAGATAGAAAAATAGATTAAAATTCTTTAAAGCAGCGTAGTTAATGCAAAAGCGCTTCATGCCATTCAAATCAAGTAACAATTTATACTGATATGGCATTTTTTAAAATATATTTCGAGAACAAAACTACCCATAAGCAATGCAAGCTCTTACTGCATGTGCCTTCAGATCTGGCCTACGAACTTCCAGATAGCGGATTGTCCATTGCTTCGAGTGACAACGGAGAGGGCTTGGTTTGGATGCATGAGCCTGGACGATTGCACCGGCGACTCCACTGGTCCAGATGTGGAATCTGCAAGCTTCCAGATCCGGACAAGCGAGGACGAACAAGGAAAGAGAAAAAAGGAAAAGAAAGAAATAAGAAAAAATGATTAAATTTTCATGGCGACGACGGCTCCTCCATGGCCGCAAGTGACGATGGAGAGGACAGAAGGGATGTTTCGGCTTGGACGAGTGACGCCAGCAATGACCATAGAAGAACAGATTTCTCTGGTTAATGTAGTGAAGGACCTAAGAGGAGGCAGAATGGGAATAGCATAGGGTTTTAGCAGAGTTATAAGGATAATTTAAAAAAAAAAAATGATCTGATTCCATTCTTGGAATTGAGAACCAGACTGAACCTTTAGATCCAATCTGATCCAAATGATTCTCAGTTCAGTCAGTCCGTCTTGCTCGTACTAATATCAAGAATCACGAACTCTTCACTCTTCGTCCTATTTCTTCATATCTCCTCATGATTTTCCCGATGTCCTGACACCATCCTCGTCACTCCTTAGTTACTTCCGAATTATCCTTTCAATATTGTCTAGGTTCAATTGTGCATCAGCCATCACCATTACCACTATAAAAATGGTCCTCTCTATAACTGCTTCAATATCATCCACGAAAAGATAAACAATAAAAAGAAGAAAAAAAAGCTTTGATCTTTCCTGATCAATCGCAAACTCACAATTAGCCCAAGATCATACTCCCGATCTTTATCAATAAAAAGGATATGAGAGGTCGATCCGGCATTCATACGAGACGTCAAACATCACACAAGCCAAAGGCATCCCGCTCATTGACTTTGCCACCCTCGCCGGCTACTCACCATCCAATGGTGCGGTCACTGCTTCTGCCACCGTCGAAGGGCTCGTGGTGGAGATAGGGAAGGCGTGCAAGAAGTGGGGATTCTTTGCAATGGTGAACCATAGTGTCGTGGTGAAGAACATGGAGAGGATAGAGCGGGAGGTAAGAGAGTTCTTCGGGCAGGAATTGGAGGAGAAGAAGAAGAAGGTGAGGAGGGGCAAGAGGAAGGTGTTGGGGTACCATGAGACCGAGCACAGACGTATGGGTCACGAAGTCTAACACAAGGAAGAAGAAGAGAGGGTTTGAGGGGTTTCTCCTCGAGTTGTTTCTATTTTTTCCATAGACAAGCAGATTTGTTAGCCTGATAGATAAAGGCCTCCCTTCATAGATTTGGTAATCCTTAGACAGTAAGAATTAGATCGGATGGGAAATAAAAGTATTTGATGGATAACGATGTATCTTGACATTCTATTTTTCATATTTTTATACCTTTTATTTCATTAAAGATAAAGACGAGAAAGGAAAGGATAGTTCTTATTATTTGAACGTGAGGGACTAGAAGGAGGTCTTCAACTTCACCGTGCGAGAGCCAACGCTCGTCCCGGCCAAGGACTCCTCGTCCGATGGAGCAGGTGATGAGGACACTGGTACCTTCGCCCCCCCTCCTAGCAAGATGCAAGGGCCAATCGACTTACTCACTTAGCATCATGCCAAATGTTAGATCGGGACGATATCGAGCACCGCGTGATGAACGCCACACTCACTACTTCAAGGACGGCACCGAGGACAGGAAACCGCCGAGTACCAGAGGAGTGACTAAAATCCTTGACCCTCTTCTGAACTTCAGCCAAGTTGCACAATAGGAATAGACGATAGTAGATCATTTTAGGGATAACGAATAATTGCACTCGAAATTCTAAACTTGTTACGAAAGTATAATTAAATTCTAAAACTTATTACAAAAGTGCAATTAAGTCTAAAACTTTCAAAAGGTGCAATCAAATTTTTTACTCAATTACACTTCAAATTTTAAAACTTGATCACAATATTAAAAATTTTAGGATGCACTTTCGTGACAAATTTTATGATTTTCAATGCACTTATCTCATTTCTTCGAAAGCTTTGGCCTTTTTTTTTTTTTTTTTTTTTTTGAGGTGGCGCTTGATACACATGACATGTATCCAAATTACATTTAAAAATGCACAGTCATCATTTTTTGCCTACTAATTTGGACAGAACTAATGAAGGAATCTCATTGTATCAATTTAACAAATTGTAGGACTTGAATTGCATTTTTTGAAAGATTTATAACTTAATTGCACTTCGTGACAAGTTTTAGGACTTAATTGCATTTTTTTTTTTTTTAAATTTTAGGATTCAATTGCACTTTTGACAAGTTTTAGAATTTTCAATACACTCATCACATTTCTTTAAAAGCTTTGGGCCTATATTTTGAGATGGTGCCTAATAGGTGCAACATGTCTCCAAATTACATTTAAAAAGGCCAAGTCATTACTAATTAGGATGGAACAATTAAGGAACTTGATTGTAACAATTTGACAAGTCTCATGACTTGATTGCACCTTTTTAAAGTTTTAGTGCTTAATTGTATTTTCATGACGAGTTGTTGGACATCTCATGTACTTATCCTTGAAATATATGAAAACATTGCTAAAGAATTTAATATTGGATCCATGAATTCTTCACTGTTCAAGCTGTAGCCGAGAACCACACACCAAGGCTAGTTCGCAACTCATTACGAACGGTTACCTTGGGCCATCCCTCGGCAAAAGTCGTCCCAATCAATTTCGATCACTTTGAATCAGAGGATTCTGAAGGGTCATCTCGGCCAAAAAGACAGACTCAACATACAGGAAAGGATCGGTGAAATTTCAATTTGGATCCGAGGTTTCCGCTTCGTCTGGGCTGTGGCTTGGAGCCTTCTCCGCAGCCCATTTCGAAGGGTTATCTTGGGCAATCAACTGGTTGACAATGTCGAAATATTTGACCAAAAAACAAAATAAAAACAACGTTGAAATCGAAATCCATTGGTGCCAAGCAAACAAATATAAACGGCGGCGAAATTTAATTGAAATCGGAGAATTTCACTCCGTTTGTCGATGGCCCAAAGCCCCTCTCCGTCGCTTATTTGTGGCTTGATTTGAATAAACAATCTCCGGCCACCTCCCACCAGACGTGCTCCGAAACTGGCCCCAACGATTCAACACGTAAAAGGTATAAGTGGCTGGAGAATTTTCGATTTTGGCCAATGTGGAGTGGCGGCTCACAGCCTTTATGTTGGCCAATTCAAAATACCAGTGTAGCCAGCCCTCTAATTCAGGCAATTTATGTAAGTGAAAAACCAACGAAAATCTAAAATTATGACCTATGACACATTTACCTTGAAAATTTTTTTGTGACATCAAAAATTCCAAACTATATCTATTGTGACACAATTACCCTAAACTTTTTATTGTAACATAAAAAATCCCAAACTTGTACTTACGTAGCATATTTACCCTCTATCAATATGTTGTTAAATGATTTTTCAGTGAAAACAACTTCGTTAGCTACTTGATTGCTATGTTAATACTGTTTGCTTTCTAACGTCCATGTAGACAAATTTTTAATGATATTCATTAATGAAATTTCGATGGAAGGTAAATGTGTCACACAAGTATATGTTGGAAATTTTTGGTGTCATAGAAAAAAGGTTTAAAGTATATATATGTCATAGTAGGTATAATTTCAGATTTTTTGTAGCTTTTGCACTTTATGTAGTAATTGGACTAAAAAAAAGAGAGCACTTTTAGGCATCTGTCATATTTACATGTTTTGGCTTGAGGACATTTGGTCAAATCCATATGACCAAGCGAATTGCACATTTATAGCCAAAAGGTATATATTCCCCTTCTTGAATTGAGAGAATCGGTAGGGAAAAAGAATAAGAAGGATTCACTAAGCCAAAAGTTGGAAAATAACGAAAAAGAAAGAGAGAAAAAAATAAAGAAAAAATAGGGAAGAGGGAAGATGAGAAAGAGAAAGGAGGGACAATAATAAAAAAGAGGAAAGAACGTGAAAAAAGAATGAGACCATAAAGAAAGAAAAGAAGGAAAGAGAGAGAATTTTCATGTGCACATGTCTTGGATTCCCGACAAGCCGAATCAACTCCATTTCACAGCACTAGTAAGTAACCAAACTTGTTATTCATCTAATTAGAGTAATTTTCGAAATTAGACCATAAATTCGGAGTTTTGTGAGTTTTGAATTGCAATGTTCAATTGAGGAGTTATTAAGTTGTGGATTTATATGGAAATGATAGTTTAAGGCACTATGGAGGCATAAAATTTGATGAAAATTAATTACAAAGTACGGTTTGCTCAAAATGAATTTCTGAAATTTCACGTGCAAGTTAAACGTAATGGATAATATGCATAATGGACAAAGAAAAATGTTATTTATGAATGAGATTCTTCTTTGGTGCATGAGAGTCGATTGGTTGATAAATAAGCGTAATTTAGTCAAGTTGTTTGTTAGAGTAGTGTATTATGTAGAATTTGACATCGTTTTCAATTAATTGATTTGATAACCTTTGTAGGTTGGTTTTTAGCTTTTCCAAGTGGATTGTGTTATCTTCTTCAAGTTTGTAAACTCATATATTGAAAGTGATATGGATTAGTTACATTATGAGTTAAGAAATTACATTTTTGGTTGCATGAAATTGAATCGAGAATTCACTACCATTTTATCTATTTGAAATGATAAGGTATGTTTCGATTATAGTTTGAGTTGATTGTCTGTAAATGGTTTGAGAAATCTTTTATGAAAGAATTGCAAAAAGTTCTTGACTTTAAATATGATTTATGAAAGGTTGTGTGTTTGATGAGTTAAATATAATTTGGTTAATCAACCCGAATTTTGAAATGGACTTTGGATTTGATTGTAAGTAATTGGAGAGTGTTGTTAGTGGATTATGCTTATATCATTATGATTAGAACCCATTCATGCATATGTTATCTAGACGTCCTTTTGGGCTAAACCACACCGGTTGATATAAGTGGAAACCTAGCTAAAGGGGAAACTTGGTCACCTTCTCATGGGTGTTAAGTGTGATCATAGTTAGATACTGAGCATTAAAATTTGTCAATTGAATGGACTATTGACATGTGATTTGATAGATATTAATCAGTATAATGGACCATTGATGGTTGATTTTTTATTGTTGATTATTGATTTGATATCTAAAAGCTATGTTATGAAAAGATATGTCACTTTTGCTTTTTCACTTATATCTTATACTAATTTTGAAATTGATGAGTTGTGATATCAATATTTAAAGATGCATAATAAATGTTCCATATACTTAGAAGAGATGTATTGCTCACTAGATTGTGATTGTTTATGCCATTTATCTTGCCTTTTAGGTTCTTCAACTAGCCGCAAGTAGAACAAGAGTGTTTACAACATCGACATGACATTAGTGGAATTTTTTGTTATGAGTAGTATAAGGCTATAATGAACTTTTGGGTTAATTGTTGGTTAGAGATGTTCATATTTTTTTGATGGATTATAAAAACTCTAATTGTGTAACTAGATAACTCTTAAATTAAATATATTGATATATATATATATATATATATATATTGATAACAAGTTGATGATGATTACGTTTGAGTTTACGTCTTCCAGGTTGAAGAACGGCTATGTCATTATCCTTATTCAATTTGCAAGTTCAAGGCTCCAAAGGCATTAGGTCCTGTATCCTCGCCCTGAAAAACTGCTATCGAATTCTCAGCCTTTTTATTGGAATAACACAAGAACTAGCAATAGTAAACTCCAGCTGGACGTGCCCTTGAAAAGAATTGCTCCAAGTCATCTTTTCTTAAAGTCGGTTCCAATATTTTCTTAGAGAAACTTTTCTTCCATTTATTAACAAAGCAAGCACCTTTTTAATCTGATCCTTTACCAATTTCAAGGTCCAATTGGCAAATACTATGCATCCTTGAGGAATAGATCAATTTCTCGATGACTGTTAGATAAAGAAAGAGTAAATCTCCCCCATTAATCGTATACCTTTTATATTTTCGTGTATTACGACATTTAGTATTGGAGTCATAAAAACAATGCAAGGGTTTACGAAATATTATGACCAAAGGGTCCGTACCCAGAGGACCGTAGAAGGCCTCAAGACCTTTTTATGATTCCAAAGAAGCCAATGCTGTAAGCACCATAGTGAATCTTTCTCTGAACTTACTTCTATATATACTCAGAAGGAGCGTTTTACTTAAATGGCGAGTGACACTATCCCAGAAAATAAAATTTTATGAGAGGTTTTTTTTTTTTTTTTTTTTTTTGTCATTTTAGGTTCTATTAGGTAATTTAGGATGTGACAATTTACATATTTGCTGTGCTTTTTTTTTTTTTTGGTTGCAAGATTTGCTTTACTTAACCATCTATGTTTTAGTCATTTCATTTGAAATTAGATAATAATAAATTTAAAGGTATAGTATAATAAAGGTGAAATTAAATGCATAAGATACTAAAAATTCTTCATGGGAAGAAAGAACGAAACCTAATCAACTATTTGGTTTTTTGTCAAAACCCCTAATAAACTATTTAGAATAAAATATTTATAACATGAAACTGAAAAGAAAAAAAGAAAAACACTCATTTTTTGGACTTCACGGTCTAATTTTCCTCTTGATTCAAAGGTAATATGGAATTACGGTCCTCGATCATTTCTTGGGCTATTATCCTTTCAAATGTGTGGTTAGTCATTTATCTTGTCAATCCTAGTATGGAAGATGTAGTACTTCTTTTTACGCTGCGAGGTTTGCTCAATGGCAAGTCTCGCCTAAGCAAGACTAGCCCAATCATCGCTTGTGGCTAGTCATCGGCAAAAGGAAATAAGAAGGAAAAAAATAAATAAAAAATAAAAAATTATCCACATTAGCATTAGTCATACCACGCAAACCAGTTAGCATCCATGTTAACAATTTCTGGCTAAAATTAGCTAAAATGATTGAATTGACACTATGTCAAATAGATTCTCTCTCGATAGGAAGAGATGCTAAACCCTCTCCAACTTCTTGGATCTCCTCGACTTGGATAGTGGGATAGTATTGCCCCATTTCATCCCATTGCCTTTGGTATCTTTACCCTAATGTAGTATCTTCTCCCTTTTTGGTCCTTGCATCTCGTCTTTTGCTGGGATTCCTTAGGTTAGCTTGCCATGATGGAGGAAGGCAATTCGGATGAAGCTCGCTTGGTTTTGCTCCGCAGAAGGTTAGGTGATTTATGGTCTAAGAAAGATATCGCCGTCACAAATGAAGAACGATCAGATGCAAGAGTGGAGCAATGCAAACTCACCTTGTTCAGTTAGCTTTATCAAAACCCCAATATTAACTTTCAAGATTTTCAAAACATAATGCAAAAAGCTTGGCATATAGATTCGGTGGAAATCACACCAATGAAGAATGGGTTGTTCGTATTTACCTTTAAATTAGAAAAGGATTTGAAAAGGGTCTTAGATTTGGGCTGTGACATCCTGAATTTTAACGACCCTATAAGTGTAATCGAATTGTTATGGGCTTTGATTATTTTAAAGCGGGCCAGATGACAAGACCGATGGGCCGTGAGGAAATTATGGGCTTAAGTAGTTAACAGGTTGCATGAAGATATTGAGCACGGGCTCAATTGGTCAAAGGATAGGATATGGACTTGGGCTTGGCTAGGAGTGGGCCAAGAGTTGGGTTCATTAAAATTGTGAATTAAGTCTAGTGGGTCATGAAATGTCGTGGGATGAGCCCAGTGGGCTAGAGACAAGCATTTAGGCCCGAGCGCTTTAATTTTCAATTAAGTTTATGGATTACCGTTATGAGGGATTTAATTAGAAATTTTATTAAAAACTTACAAGCGATTGTAATTTTATTATCGAACACTAACTTTAGTAATCCTCACGATTAATTCTTGTTTGTATTATAGATTAGCGCCGAGACGTTAACATGTCAATTCGATTTGTGCGAACTCATGGACTCGTATAGTTACGAAAAGATCGAAAATTTTGTGGATTCGAAACGAAACTAAGTAGAAGATGTTAGAAACTATTAGACTAATTAATGACACGGATTAGAACTTAATCTTAACCATTCTCTAGTGCTAGGTGTCGATCATGAAGAAGAATGCGTGCATGGGAGCCACGACATTCATCACTTCCCTCTCGGTTTCTCTCCAACCTGAAGCCTTTAGAGGCGACATCATCATTTATTCCTAATAATATCTATTCTTGCGACTTAAAATAAAATCTACACACATATTTGATTTTTCCTCAGAACTCATGCCATCCTCTTCTCCCCAAAACAAACCAAAAATTCTCTCTCTCTATTTCTCTCTTTTCTCTCTCGCGCGGTTTGCACAGAAGCAAAACTCAATGACTTCAGCTTCTTCTTCTTCTTTCGCGTGCATTTGAGGGCAAAATTCTGAAGAGTAGCGAGCTACCAGTAAGGAAATGATGAGGTCCTAACCTAGAATTTATCTGCTGTTTGTAGAGGGAACTTGCGGAGCATGCTAAATGGTGGAAGATTAAGTTTGACGCTTCTGTTTTGAGTTGAAATAGGTTAGATGGATACTCAAATGGAACTGTTGGCCTTTGCATGTGATGATCAGGGTTCGGATGGTCAAGGAACCGAGTGTGACGGAGCTGTGTTGGTCGAGTTGGTGGGTAGACAACCGTTGAGTGATAGATGGGTATTGCATGTTGCTTTTGAGGGGTTGAGAGGTGAATACTAGCCTCGAGTTGAGCTGTAGGTTGCTGTGTGTAGTCGATGAGCTAATGAGATCGCTTTTGGGTTTTGTCGGAGCGGCGTCGAGGTATTAAAAGAGGTTATAGATGAACTAAATAATATGATGTAGCTGTAGTTGGAGACAGTGGCTTGGGATGTTCTGTTCGAGAAAGACAAAGACAGAAAATTACTAGTTTATGCGTCACTTTGGGGTTTTAAAGGTGTAGTTAATGGAAAAAACTAATTTTCTTAAGAGCACACCAATTATTTTAGGCTTCGACTACTGGTTGTAGAGATTTTCTTGCAAAAATTAGCTGGCAAGAACATTCCTCCCTTAAAACAGCAAACTGACTTGCAGAAAAACGGTAGAACCATAGGTAGTTCTATGGATTTTACGAAATTTGCTAGATGGATTTGTACCTTAAAGCCTTCATAAAAGTTGTAGAACACATATTTAGGAACAACATATCAAAATTTGAGAACAAACAGTTGAGATTTGGATAGTGAAATGATCCTTCTTCAGTAGGCACTTAATCTGGAAGTTGCTGCAGAATTTAGGGGTAAAGACAACAAATTACTACTCTTTATAAAATGAGATATAGGCTTAGGTTTCTTCATAAAAAATTTTAATCTATGTCTCTTCTATAACATACTAAAATTTCATAGCATTTCAATGTGATTTGATGCACTTTTAGTTTCTGTGATTGAAACTGCCCATGTCAGCTTGTATCCTGCCTTGATCAGAGAGTGTGCAATAGATGTTGTGCCTCTTGTACCTGATTTTCATGGCATATAGGGAGTCTAATGGTCTTGTAATAATGGTTAGTTTGTGCATGAGCATGCCTTTTCCATAATTCGAAGTGTGGTCATTGTATGGTTACTAATTGTGGCATATGTGTGCAATGAGTGCGACATGAACGAAATGTTGTGTGAGTCTTGTGTGCTCAGTAATTGTGTACTCTTGAGGTCATATGCATGCTGTGATATGATATAATTCAGAGGTGTGATGTGTGGAATGTGTGAATTAAATGAGTAAGAGATTTCCATCGGTACCGAGATACCGGTGATGCCCCGGGGAGTGGGATGCCCATGCTGTATGATCTTGGATGCCTCAATTGAGTGAGATACCGAGATGTTTCGGAGTTGAGATGCCCCTGTGTGTGATCAGGGATGTCTCGATTGTGGGATACCGGGATACCTTGGAGTGAGATGCCCCATGCTGTGTGATCTTGGGATGCCTTAGTTATGTGATACTGAGATGCCTTGGAGTGAGATGCCCATGATAGCAATATCGTGGAAGTCCAGATGTGGGATTCCATAAGTGACTCGATTGGGCCGGCTTGCGTTCCGATGGGTAAACTGATCGAGGGTGGACTTTGATATACACACTATAATATAAATTCCACTTGGCGTGTGAGTTCGCCTATTGTTGTCGCATCTCATCTTAGTTTAGATTAGGAGCATGAGGCATACATGTGCATTTAGCATGTTTGTTATGAAGTGACCATTCATAATGACATTTTAGTATTCATTTAGTTATACTTGTGACAATCCTGCCTTAGTATGTTGAGCTAGTTGGTTGTGTTATCTTACTTTCTTTGGCAACTGTGGATTGTCTAGCTTATGGTCTTATTATTTCTTTACTAGGCATTGCTTATTCCTTTCTATTTTTCAAATTGTTAGTATGGACGTACCACCGATTGCTCATTACGGGGTGATAGCGTACATTGATGTTTCTTTTCACGACGTATATGACCCCGATATCAAGCTGACCTACACAAGATATGAGGCTACGCTTTGGATGGACGATGGCAGGGAAGATTGGATTCCTATGAGGTTCGTTGCTTGGTTCATAAACCATAAAGGGGAGCTGTTTGGCCCTCTTCAATTCGACGTTGAAGGACCTGGAGCCGGGGCAGGAGGTGCTTAGGCACCCACACCATGATGAAGCCGGAGAAGACGTCTTTTGTTTTTGTTTTGATTTTTGTTTTTGTTTTGTTTTTTGTTTTTTTTGTTTTTTTTTTGTTTTTTTTTTTTTTTTTTTTTTTTTTTTTTTATGGACTTGGGCTAGTGTAGGGGATGGTGAAGTTAGAAACCCCTCTCACCCTTTCCCTGGCTAATTACTTACACTTTTGTTTAGGAACATGTAAATATATGTTGTGCATTGATGAAGGACTTGTAAGTAATCTAGTTCGACGTATGTAAGCCCGAATGGTTTTCAACAAGAAAGTTAACGAAGCTTCCCATGATCCTTATATATGTTCTTAGTTGGATTGTCTAATGCTAGGTGACAGGATTGTTATAGGGTGATCATGTGTTAGAAAAGCTTTAGATCATAAAATATCAATATTATACATGCTAACCAATTAGGTTTTGGATGCTATAGTGCGATAATTGAAATCAACAGGTCCTATCATGAAGATAATCCGTATAATCTTCACTTGCGCTTAGTATGTGATGCTGCCAGGACGTCACATGGGACCTTGGTCTTTTGCAAACAACTTGCTATTGCTCAAACCATGGGAACCAAATACACCTCTTCATTGCTATAAGTTTAAATCATGTGCTTTCTGGATTCAAGTTCATGTTTTGCTCCATAAGTGGTGCTTGGAGAATATTATAGGTAAACCTTTGGAGGAGATGGCGTTGACATGTCGAATGATGTCAACTGAGTTGAGACTGTGGCGTCTCTACCAAAGCGCATGCATCTCACGTGCAAAATCTTTTGGTGTCACGTGGGGGCGCATCCGATGGCTTTTGGTAGCGAGACTTCATGGGCTGCTTCATTGGCAGACGATGAGTCATAGGTTGGTATTAGTTTTTTGAAAAACTCAGGGGTAGGAGTCCAAGTTACCACAAACAGTGGCGGGTTTCCAGGTCCGAAATGCGAGGGCGCGTGGTGGCGTTTGGTGTCGCTTGGCGACGAAATTTAAGTATTTCGCTCATCCAAGGACAACGAGTCTGATGGTGATGACGGTTTTTTGAAATGAGCAACTGAAGTATGCCAACTAACGGCTTTGGTCTTGGCAAAGAATCGGTAGAAACATGGCTAGTGCGGTATTTAAAGTAACAAATCAGGATCAATCCAGGAAAATATATATAATCACAAAATATCCTATATATCTTTACCACAATTAATTCTAAAAGAGAGTTCAGAAGATCATATTGTGTCTTCAAAATAGATGGGAAATCAATCATAGTAGAGATAATTTGTTATTTAAAAATGATTTCACAAGACTCACAATTGTATCTGAATTTTCTTCAAACTCTACAACATAAAAAATTTCTAAATTTTAACCCAATGAATAATGTAATTCTTGAAATTTTAATTTGTTTAGTGCACTCCCTGAACTTTTAATATATCATTGTAATCCATAAACTTTTAGTACATATTTAAATTAGTCACTAAATTATATAAAAATATTTAATATTGTCTTTCCATCAATTCAAATTGAAAATAATATTAAACATTTTCATATAATTCAAGAAATATATAATATATACTAAAAATTTAGGAATCATGTTAAAAAATTTAAAATTCAAAGACTATAGTACATATTAAGTCAAAATCGAAAGGTTACATATCATTTTCCCCAAGTAATATCGTACTCCTCTCTCTCTCCTCTGTCGCTCTCACTGGTGGTCCAAAGAAACAGACCGACGTGTGAAGCACCGAAACGTAATCAATGACGATATCATGTCATGGTACTGAGATCACTTTCAATTTCTTCTGCTCATCTCTACAATTGACGCTCATGGACAATGCGTCATCAAATACGTCAACCACTGGGAGGGGGATTCTGACATGAATTCGCAGTAAATAGAAGTCTATTCTTAAGAAATACTTTACCTTAGTAACATAAATTTACGATGTGATATTATATTTTTGTGTTTAACCATAAGACGCTTCGTAATGCATTTGTCACATTATAGAGGTGTCCTCGTCTTAACTGGCAATTTCCTAATGAATTTGGATTATGATTGAGTATCAAGTTTTTTTTTAACATCATTTGAAAATATAGAAGAAGGTCTAATTTACAAACATCACTTGTAGCAAATTGTCATGACCCCAACTCTATCTCCAAGATCTTGAGCGGCATAGGTTAACTTTTGCGAAGTTTTAGGCTCATCGCCGTCCCAATTTTTTTTATCTCGTTATCATGCACATGCAGAAACGTGAATAAACAAATCCCCGGACAAACAACAGCTAGAAGACTGGGACCTACATCAAGCAGAATACACTAATTTATATTATAACAGTACTTTTACCAACCCTTTCTCTACGGGCCCTCTTTTCTTTTTACATCACAATACAAGTTTTCCACATAAGTCAAGAGATATCCTATTTCCTCTAGCATGACTACAGCTTCCAAAACTGACATGAGACTTTTATGCCTACAAGACTGAAAGATGAGGGATGAGTTTTGAGGGAAATTATCTACTTCATTATTAGTATACAACTGTCCTTCTATCTCTATCCACCTCCATTGACCACCTAAAAAATTCATCAATTGGTGACCTCGAAACAACTGTCAACTACTATAAAATCTGGCAACTTTGTAGACATTGTCACATCAACCACACTTTAAACATCTCTAGGCTCTTTTTGAAGCTCCATCGCTTTTGAACATTGTCCATATCTTCTTTGTAGTTGATCCCTCACTCCTCTTACAAGACCAAGCAAAGTCTCAAAGGTAACCTCTCTACTAAACAAAAAACTGAGTGAATCTTCCTTAATGCACCATAGCTTGTGTCCTTTCATCCTATTTGTATAGCCTAGAAATATTTTCATGCCCCCGGCTCCAATGCGCCATCACTCACATATCATAAACTAGACAATAGAACAATCTCATTCAATTGTAATCAATAAGCTTACTTGACCATGTTCTTCAAGAGTTTTCCAATTGATTGCTAGTGATGGTGATTTGTTGGTATTCGCTACTTTGGCCTATAGATCTTCACTCAATCCAACCTAAGTTAGTTCGGAAGCATTTGATCTTCCTTCCTTCCTACTTTTTGATCATTGCCTTCCATAACTAAACTAATCAAGCACCTCACTCTTGTGCTTAAGAAGAAGAATCTAGACTTTTCAAAGTGTCATCAATAAAGGACAACACGTACTTGGCACCACCCTTGGTTGTAACTTGAGAGGGCCTCTCCCATAAGTCTAAGTCCGATGAACAACTGTCATGAATTTCACTCTATATTGACTACTCCTGTAGTAGAGTTCACAAAAATTCAGCTTCTCAATTTAGTGAGCTCCTAGTAGAACTCTCTGACCCAAAATTTATTATCTCCCTCTCACTTTTGTGTCTGAGTCTCGTGCCACAAATGTGTTGTGTCCTGATTTAAAGCCTCAAAGAATCTAGCAAATAAGCAAGTCACTATCGTTCCCATGAGAAAATATAACTCGCACTCTATTTTTCCCCACATCACAGTAAGCACACCTTGAGAGACCTT
The DNA here is from genome assembly GCA_014182565.1 of Eucalyptus marginata. Lineage (NCBI taxonomy): Eukaryota > Viridiplantae > Streptophyta > Magnoliopsida > Myrtales > Myrtaceae > Eucalyptus > Eucalyptus marginata. The sequence continues at coordinate 14,163,542 of CM024593.1, forward strand.
CAAAACTCCAAATTAAGTGAAGATTCGTTATTTGAACCCATCAAGAGCACTCAACATGATAAAGTTCCTTCTCAACTCAAGTACATGGCTTGCGTTTGTACACAACTCTTCCATCCACTATTTTTAGACTCTCTGCAATCATTTCTACATCAGATAATTGAAACTTACGCAAAACGTTGACATGCCTGCGTCTTAATGCTCCACAACTCAGAATTGTTCCTCCCTTTGAACTTCTCACTCTCTACTTTCACCCCAAATACAATTGCAGCAATAAAATTTCTCAACAGTGATCAAAAAAGCAAAAACCCCAAATTCACTCTAGAAACCCTAAGCTTAGCTCTAATACCAATTATTTGAAGAAAACATAGAATCCAGCGGCTCTTACAAATCAAGTTAAATGCAAAAGAATGAGATTACTAGAGAGACTAACGATGAACGATAAGGACACCGGAGATTTACATGATTCAGTTCAAGTGTCAGTACTTACTCCATGGGAGAGCCAACCACCAAGAAATTCACTATGAAATTGGAGGATAGAAAGTTAAGAGTCGCTCGGTTGCTCAATTGTTTTCCAGCCCTTAATTACACTCTAAGCAAATTGACGAATGTTATTTCACAATCTTTCATACGGATCTCACTCTAAAAACTCATAAAGAGAAAATCTGATACTCCTCTTGTTTGATATATTGTGTCTAATATCACAGTAGATTTTTTATTATATGTATAATATTCCTACTTAAATAAGAAATCCCTTTTAGGAAACCTATTCTAAATAAGAAATCCATTCAAACTTTTGACATATTCTCAATAATGTGAACCGTCTGCTCTAATGTATAGCTTGGATTAAAATTAATAGACCTGACAGAAATCATAGAACAAAAATTAACAAAAGTAAGGGACGTAGAAGAAAGAGCAATACGAGAATAAGTCCAGTCACTGTCCATACAACATTTTGAGCTTTAAATATTGATATTTAAAAGTATAAGTTAAATCCAGAACCCTCCAGGATTGGACATATGTATTATTTATGCACCCACGAGCACGCGGTCTTAGGAGATATGCATCCGTTGAGGGTCCAGCTTTCACACGGAAACCACGAGCACTGGGGTATTTGAGCCACATTTTCTTCTGGCCGCGCATGAATGCATTCCTCACCACTCATTTTTCTGGATAAGATATCCAGTCCCCCTAAAGCACGTGAAGAAAATTTCCTTCTTCTGTGAAAAGGGAATGAAACAGATCTATTAACTTTCCCTATTGCCTCTAACATCACCGCAAGAATTGTACTACCACGTCTAAACAGTACCACAAAAGTTCCGCGGCAACACAATATGTTTGTTTTGACTCGTAACTCTTGTTTATTTTTCGGTGAGTCTATCACCATTGCACCACTGTATCGCAAGTAGTAATAGAGCTTATATATTCATAATCTAGTAGAACCCGAATTAAAGACACAGACGATTGAAGGTTTTTCGGGACCGAGAACTGAGAAGCAATCGAATCGGTAATGAAAGGGGCTCGAAATGATATGAAAATTGATCCTTCATCAATTAGCCAACCAAAGGAAGGTGTAAACGTGTAATAGTCAATGAAAACAATCTTACGTAATTGATGAGTTCATTTTTTAAAGTGAAAATATCCAAATACTCCAATAGATTACGCCGACAAGTTTTCCCTCGAGGCTTCTAGGAACCAGAATCTGAACTCTCTGGTCTCTATGAGTCTGCATGAGAACATTTCTATTCCTAAGCATTTTTCTATTCTTTTGTTAGAACGAAAAAAATAATAAAACCCGTTTGGTAACGCCAAAGTTGATTTCTATTTCGGAATGAAAAAGCTAAATTTAATAAACGGTAAAAAAAAAAAATTACTTGTCCCCGAACAATTTCTAGAAATAAGTAAATTTTCTTTTTTATTTTTGTTTATTTCTCTCTTGCCGTGGCCACCTCCAACCGTCCCGAGCCGCGCCGACGATCGCCGCCACCGCCGCCGCCGCCGGCCCGCCGCCGCCGTCGTCGACCGTGAGCAAGAATAAAAAAAAACAAATAAATACAAAAACAAATACAAAAATAAATACAAAAAAACAAATAAATACAAAATAAAAACAAACGCAAGAAAAAAAAAAAATACAAAAAAATAAAAATAAAACAAATAAAACAAATAAATACAAATAAAAAACAAACGCAAGAAAATAAAATAAACAAATAAACAAATAAATACAAATAAATACAAAAAAGAATAAAAAACAAATAAAAAGAATAAAAAACATATAAAAAAGAACAAATAAAAAATAAATAAATATAAAAAAGAATCGTTGCGTTACGAAACGCATTTCTATTCTTTTTCTATTTCAAGAGTAGAAATTTTGTGCAGTTATCAAACGGGTTGCTTTTTTCTAAACTGTTTCTCAGGAATAGAAATAGAAAACTATTTCCGGAAAAAAACTCTTTCCCAACCAAGAAATTTTACCATGCGCACCCTATATATACAAATACCCACATGCGAACGGTCTCGATCGGCAATTCGTAACACGAAGCAAAGAAAATTCGATGGAAAACACAGTTTAGTATGCGCTCTCTCTAGTTATTCTCTACTTCTTCCTAACAAGAGAACCCAAGAACCCTTCCTCTCTCTCACCGTCGCTCCCGAGAACATGAAGTGCAACGTGCGATAACTAGGCTCAATGAAGTTGGGAGCTTTAAAATTTTATGGGATCTCTACCGATTGTTTTAAAAACTTAAGAAGTTAGAAAAAAATGTGGTTTAATAATTAAATAATTTATCAATCACCCTCATATTTAGTCTGATTTCTTTTTTATCTAATACTTAGTGTAGATATATTTAATTTTGAAGTAAGTGGGGCCTAAAAGATTTGTACTCAAGATCTCTTGTTCTGATAACATATAGATGAACGCATGGTTTAATATTTAAATATTTTAAGGAGGAAAGAGAGACACCTTGGGCAAAGAAACGGTGAGGAAGCGAAGAGGGAGAAATGGAACAACTTTCTATGCTTTGAGGAAGGGAAAAAAAAAACAAAGATGAAATGATGAGGGAGAGAGAGCAGAGAGAATGTCAGTAACGGAGGGAAAAGAAAAGTAAAAGAGTTTTAAAAAGGTCCGATGGGTGGGATTCGTATGAGTACATGGCAACCACCTAATGGAATGGTCGATCGCTGATATGGCAAATCAGGCTTAGCAATGTTTTCTCGTTCTGGCTAAATTTTAACAACAAAAAGGTTGAAGCGTGTCCAACCAAACAGAAAAGTAGAAGGGTGGGTTGCGTGCCCCGCACGATTATGTGGCGTATTATAGAAAATCATCGTTTCCTTCCAATCTCTTTTACTTTTCCAAGGTGACGGTATCCTCATCAAGTTTGATACGCAATATGATTGATCCGGCGAAAGGTCAAAAAGTTCAATGCCTAACGGACACAGGCAGCCAAATTGTACTCAACAAATTTGAGTCAGAATCTCCTTCTATCTTTTAACATATATATTTGATCATCGTCTCTATATATACAGACAGTACCATGTGAAGAACCTCCATCAACAAATTATTACACGAAGCGAAAAAGAAAACATGGAAAACACAATCCTCTGTGCGGTCCTCCTCCCTGTCCTCTCTCTAGTTATCCTCTATTTCTTCGTAACAAGAGAACCCAAGAACCTCCCTCCATCCCCTCCTTCTCTCCCGATCATTGGCCACCTCCACCACTTGAAGTTGCCCCTTAACAGGACCCTTCTCAGCCTTTCCACTAAGTATGGCCCCATCATGACCCTTCGGTTCGGGGTCCGCCGGTTCGTGGTCGTGTCATCACTGCCGCTGGCTGAGGAATGCTTCACCAAGAATGACATCGTGCTTGCCAACCGCCCGAAGCTGTACATTGGCAAGCACCTCGGCTACAACTACACCACCCTCATCTCGGCGCCCTACGGCGACCATTGGCGTAACCTCCGGAAGATCGCCACCATCGAGGTTCTCTCGTCGCACCGCCTCAATTTGCTCTCCCATGTCCGGAGGGACGAGATCCGGCGGCTGATGCTCCGTCTGGCCCGGGAAAGGTTCCAGTCCCACCACAGGGTCGAGCTCAAAACTCTATTCTCAGAGATGACGTTCAACATCATGATGAGGATGATTGCGGGGAAACGGTACTACGGCGAGGGCTTGACCATTGACGAGGCCGAGGCAAGGGAGGCGAGGAAGCTGATTAAACAGATTGTTGGGAGTGGCGGGATAAGTTACGTTGGCGATTTCCTGCCCATACTAAAGTTGGTCGATTACAATGGGGTCAAGAAGAGGGTGGTAGAACTGAAAGAGAAGATCGATGCCTTCTTTCAGGGCTTGATCAACGAGCACCGGAGGAAGAAGGGCGACCCAGAGCTCGCAGACTGCATGATCAGTCATCTTCTGCATCTACAAAAATCTCAGCCGGAAGACTACTCGGACTTCATGATCAAAGGGCTTTTCTTTGTAAGTGTTGTTTCTTATTTCTACATCTGCTTTTTTTTTTTTTCACTGGACAAATCCTGCGCCCCAGCCCCCGCCCCCGCGGTCCGCCTACCTCGTGAGAATTCTCGCGGCAAAGTTGCCGTGTGTCTTGTCAGTCGTCCATTCTTGCTAACTTGATATATGTCGTCGGTGGTTGCATTAAAATATTGCCAATGACAACGGTTGAATTGAGTCGGGCAACTTACACATGCCCAAAGTCACGACAGCCTAGAATTGACCGCTTTATATTGCTTTTGTTTTGAAGATTTAGAATGCACTTCCACCACAAATGATGATAATACTTGCAATGATGGTGAAAAATCTTAGGTTTCGTTTTTCAATAAACAAAAATACGTCGCTCTCTCTCTCAAATATACTTAAATTTTGGGTAGTACTATTTTACTGAATAAATGTGTAACCAGTAGTTGCCATCATTATTGTCGTTTTTCGCACATGTATTATCAATTTTCCTCAAGACTGAATTTCGATTGGGCGGATGTTTGTGGTGCTGGGCATTTAACTCTCACCCCACCACTTGGAGCAATCCCTTTCTGCGTTCTTCGTAGAAGATAATGATGTTTCACATAGATTTAGATGAAGGGTCCTAGTTTTTCTGATTTTGGGAGTTCATAAAAGGAGCAGATTTGGATGTGGGTTTTTGGGATTGGCTTACCCACGAATCTGCTCAACCAGACCTTGCCTGAATTAATTGACCCCAAAAACAACATTTTCCTTTTTGGTCGTTTGGGTTCGTAATTGAAGGGGTCAGTTATCAAATGGAGCAAAGGAAAAAGGAGAGACTAATAATGTATGGGAGGCAAAAAAAAAAAAAAAATTGGTAATAATGATTGATTGAGTTGAGTTGATTTGGTTTGGTTTGGTTGCAATTTTTCAAATAGGATCTAACTTTATTTTTTGGAAGATTAGGACTTAATTGCATATTCTGCACAACGTTTAGGACTATTGGTGCAAATGCCAATCTATATATCAAGTTGGGACAGCTTATTAAGACTTCAAAGTCTGCACTAAGAGAGTCCAATTACTAATTGAGATTTACTTTTTGTAAAATGTCAGCACTCTTTCCTTTTAGATTTCTCCATGAAATCGTATACGTTTATGCACCTTCACGACCATATACCAATTATACATAGTGATTATCTTACCAAGGTATGATTAGTTAAGACATCAAAAGATCCCTATTCGAACGGCGTTGATCAAAGTAGTCTAATGATAGGCAAAAATTAGGTAAAGAAGCTGATTTGTAGGAAAGAAATTTTCATTACTGGGGGCCTATGGTAAAGAAACAACGACTTATTTTGTTTTATTCATCATTTGAAGTCTTATTATCTCGACTTTTGAAGTTGATTTGCACAATAACTTTTTATACATGTACAGGTTTTGTTAGTTGCGGGAACAGACACATCATCGCTTACATTAGAATGGATAATGGCAAACTTACTAAACAATCCTGAAAAGTTAGAGAAGGCCCAAAACGAGATCGATTCTGTTATTGGCCACGATCGTCTGGTAGAAGAATCGGATGTTTCGAATCTACCTTACCTTCAGTGCATCATCTTAGAGACCCTTCGACTAAACACCACGGCGCCACTTCTCATCCCGCACGCATCATCAGCTGATTGCACCATAGGTGGATACTTTGTTCCACGCGACACTATTGTAATGGTGAATGCATGGGCTATTCACAGAGATCGTGAGTTGTGGGAGGACCCATTGAGCTTCAAGCCTGAAAGGTTCGAGGGCAATGGCGGTGAAAAACAACAAAAGCTGATATTGCCCTTTGGGCGAGGACGGAGGGCATGCCCTGGTGCAGCCCTCGCTCAGCGGGTCATGGGGTGGACATTGAGCTTGTTGATTCAAGGTTTTGATTGGAAAAGAGTGAGCGAAGAAAAGATTGACATGACAGAAGGCCCAGGAACCACCATGCCAAAGGTAGTACCGTTAGAATTAATGTGTAAAGTACGCCCTTGTATGAAGAAACTTGTCCCTAAAGATTAAGTTGGTCGACTAGTTTGTGCTAACTGGTTGGTTGGCATGCTTTCATGTTGTATGTAGTAAGAGTCTACATCCATTCTATGACTTTCAACTTTTTTGTATTTACATCATTTTCCAATCTATTTGTTTTCGAACATTATAATGGAGGTTCCTAGTGTAAAGAAGAGATATGGTGCTGATGGCTACGGATTGTACTTATTTGAACCCAGTATTACTTTTCTTAAACAACTTTATCAATTCTGAAATTATAGGTTTAGAGTATCTTTTTTCGTACTTTAATTGTCTCTTGCTCTTGCAAGGTCACATTCTGCCTTCTTCTTGCAATTTTATTTCTTTTCTTTTTCCACATTTTTGCCTTTGGGCAACTTACTCATCTCGAATTATCTTTCCACAAATTTAGCACAAGAGTATGCCTTTTTCCAATTTTTCTTTGGAGAATAGTCATAGAAAGATAATTAGTTGCTAAATTAGTTATACACTAATGTTCTACAAATAAAATTGTGCGCCCTTATTCAAGAGCACAAATTTACTACATGATTTAGCATATTCATCAATTTTAATTTCTTGCTTACTAGCTTATGATGTACATCAGCAAGTGGCAATAGTATATGCGCCCCAAGATTCCCGGGGTGTTTTTTCGTTGTTGAAAGAGACAAGTCATTTTTTTTATTCAACAATAGTATGTAGTGAACAACGATGGCAGGACTCAAAACACAAAAGGCTAAGGGGATTGAGGGGTCTTGGAAAGAAGGTTCCTATTTCAGTGGGTGGGCTTTGGCTACCAAATCTGCAGCTTAATTGGCTTCCCGTGGATAATGGGCTAGGGACACATCATTTTATTGGGCCAAAAGACTGGAGCACTCCATAAAGAGTTGCTGGATAACCCATGAACTCTAGTTCACTCCTGATATGCCAATTAATACTAATAGGTTACCAATTGGCAAGTAGATGTGCAGAGCAGCTCGAGAGAGTTGAGTTTGTGTCTCCTTCAGAGTCAACAGTAGGGGTGTGCAAAAGAACCGAAAACTGTCTGAACCGCCCGGAACTAGACTAGAATGGTTTCCATGGGGGTTGGTCCGGTTCCCAATTCCAATTTAGTGAAACCAGTGAGTACCGGTCCGATTCCCAGTTCCAGGTGTGGAACCACTCGCCCACGCGAGACCGGTATATATCTATATAAAAAAAATTCCATCTTAACTGTTTATTTATTTTTTATAGTTTTTCTACCAAATATATATATATATATGTAAATTTGTAGTTAGTAGATATTTTTGACTAATTTTGTCTCTTGGGTATGTCATAGGATTAACCCCTTACTTTTTTCTTTTTCTTTTTAATTTTAATAATCCATTTACTTGCTTTTTCAACCAAAACAAAATAAACAAATGTAAAGGAATGAGAGAACCGATTGGAGATGTTCATAAGAGCCAAATGCTCGTTTTAAGAGTATAATTAGGTCTCTCCTTAGCCACTTCCATGATTAAATTAGGTTAACGTTGAAAATAGATGAATCATGCAATTAATATTTTAACTTCTGTGGTAATTAAGACTTTTAACATGGAGTCTAATTCTCCACATGTTTTCGATGTCGGAAAATCTTAAGAGGACTACACCATAACCTTCAAAGAAATTAAGTTTTTAGCTAACGGATATTATCTATTCGTTTTTCCTTAAAGTTTTCAATCCTTAATCAAAATTTATTGCTTGCAATTTAGCCCAAATATAAGGCTGAATAAGCTTTGCAGGGATTGGAGACTAGTTCTATGGATCCACCCGAGACCGAACATGGACTCACCCAAGAACCGGACTAGACTAGTGGTCCAGTTCCTAGGTAGATCCATGGACTAACGGGTGGATATCGGTTCCAATTTTCTGGAATCGGTCTTTAGTGGGCAGTTGTTGGTTCCAAGGTGGGAACCGCCCACCCGAATCATGCTCACCTCTAGTCGACAGGCATGCTTCACGGCAAGGGTTTGAAGTTCCAGAACTAAAATTACTTTGTGCTTGAGTGCAAATCCCGTAATAATTGTCTCGGCGAACTCCCTCAATCGAGCCCTCTGGATTGCCTTCAAACCGAGAGCAATTGACATTGAATTTCCAGCTTCCTTGAGCTAGTGGCGATCATTGCCCAGGTTGTAGGATGCAAATTGCACAATCCCAAGATCTCCATAATTAGAACAAGAACATGCATAATTGAGTAGAAAGATTAACGCACCTGTTTTGGGATTCATCGTTCTTTAAAGCGGAAGCAGAAAATGGATTATCCACACATCAACGGGATTACCCACGCATCAAGTCATTTTTCTCTATTGCCCTCCGTATCACTAGCTCAATGAGGCGGCCCCCTTATTTTTAGCGTTAGGTTAACACTCCTTATGTGAAGATACGTGTGAGAATTAGGGTTAGAGGAGAGACTTAAGCACTATTTATAGAGTTTACAACCAGGCCCCCTCATTACGGGCCAGGCTCAACTCGGCTCACACTAGCCAGCCCCATATTAGACTAATTAAGAAACCTTCTATCTCATCTTAGACCAACCCCGTTTTACAATAACCATAAAACAGTAAATTATAATATTAATTAATGTAGTCCACATTAGGAAAACTTATACATTCTCCCACTTGGATTATATTAATTGAAATTGTACTGTATGTGCGTACCTTAATCTAGAGATAATTCTTAATAGTCAATCATATCCCATAAAGTTTCAAACATCGAATCATGGCGGTAACTGCATGTATACACACAGAGCTTTCTATGGTCACAAATGCTTTCAACTTTATTGATATAGATTCAATATGGTAGTGTGTCAAATGGATGACATTTCTCATAGAGAGATCCCATTTATCATTCACCATTCTCTTACCTTAAGTATCACAAAAACTTGTGTTACTAGAGAATATCTTTATGGTTCCAATGAACCCACATATGCCTTGTCCTTACGGTTAACCTTTCTTTATGTATAACAAAGCATATGCACAAGGCTAATAACGGGATGCCCCTAGCCTTCACTCAAGGTTTATACAATACCTTGAGACTTTATCAATATGTATTCAACATAATAACAACACATTCAAAAATATTTTATTGAATGCAAAAGTTGATACATATCAAACCGTTACAAAGTGTAACGAACACAGATGAAACCTTTATTAGAGTAAAGACAAAATAGCTCCCACTAAACAACAGCATCTCATGATGCTCCTAGGCCCATGCTAATGACATGTCGCTCAAATACACATGGGCGTAGGCCTTTAGTTAGTAGATCTACAATCATATCATCTGTGGAAATATGTTATATTATAACGTCACATTTCTATACCGTTTTTTATGGTCAAAAAATTCGACCGCCTTATATTTAGACCCCTTGAGACCTCTATTGTTAATAAATACTACAAATTTATTGTCTCAAAACAACCGTATGGGTCAATCCATAAAATTAAAAACGGTCAACTCCTTAATGAGGTTCCGAAGCCTAATAGCCCAAGTAATAGTTTAAAAGAATGTTACAAACTATGCTTACATAGAACTTTATTTGCTGCATTTCCTGCTAACATAAATATATATTTCGTTATTGATCTCATGTCATCCTAACAGCTAGCAAAGTTTACATCTGAATACCCCACTAGCTGCAAGAATTGAACATGTAGTTTCTATTCAGCTATATTTCTTTTAGTGTTTCATCTTCCATTGCTTTGCTTAAAAGATAGGATAATGCATTTGCCTTGAGAATGAACAAATACGGGGAGAGGGGGTCCACTTGTCTAGTTTCTCGAGAAGGTTGAAAATGTTGTTGTGGTTCCTATTAATTTTGACATGGAAAGTGATTGTAAAAATACATTGTTTAACCAAGGAAGCCCATTTCTCACTAAAACCCATCTTCCATGTGCATGCACATAGAAAATCCCATTTCACATTTTCATATGCTTTCTTAATGCCTAGCTTTAGAATCGCTTGGAATTTACGTTTTCTTTCCCTGATTCGTAGTTGGTGTAGAATTTCCTACACTATTAATATATTATTTTGGATTTGTCTCCTACTTACAAAGGCACTTTATTCTATGGTAATGAAATTTAGGAGCTAAGGTCAAAGACAGTGCCATGACCTTGGATATTATCTTGAAGCTGAAGTTACACAAACTTATCAGTTTAAATCAGGTGATACTCTCGGGGTTAGAAACTTTAGGGATAAGCACGATATGTGTCTCACTAAGAGATTAGTCGAGGGTACCTGATTCAAAGAGCTGTATATTCGCCCAATGATTGTGGTAAAACTGGCCGTTAAGTCCATCTAATCTGAGGGCTTTTGTTGGATCCAGCTAGAATGCTACTTGTTTCACTTTCTCCATAGTCACGGGAGTCGTCAATGTATCATTCATGTTCTCTTTTTATAAGGATGGAACATTAATCCAGTACTGGCTGAAAGTTCCTGCTTCCCATTGAGTCATATAGTGCCTAATAGAAGATAGAGATGTGTTGCTTTAGCTGATTAGGTTCCTAGCACCAATTTTGATCGTCAACTCTCAACATTGAGATTTTGTTTCTTTATCGTCTCTGAATCATGGTGGCATGGAAATATTTTGTGTTTCTATCCCTCATTTAAGCCAATTTATGTGAGATCGCATGCCCAAATATAGCTCCTCTTGCTTCCACAGTTTTTCGATTTTCTTTATGATTTTTCGAGAAGTCTATAAGTTTGAAGTACTAGCCCTATTGTTTTTGAGTTCCGTGAGTCTCATTTTTAACGATTCAATTTGGTGGTGGGCGATAGAGAACTTCCTCTTACTCTAATTTATCAATGTTGTTGTGGACCTTTTCAGTTTGCTTGGGAAATCCTCCTGTACCTCCTGGTGGGTGTGCCTCCTTGCACTCAATATGTTCCAGCCAACGCCCCTCAAATTTGAAACTCCTTTTTTTCCTTTTTAGTTAGTTTAGATTGAAAGGAAAGGAGTATTGGACTATGATCAGATCCTATGGTTGGCACTGCATATGCCTCCGCATTCGGAAACATCACTCTCATATCCATGCTTCATAATAGAGATCAAGTCTCTTTTTCACCACCACATCCCTTATATGTTATGGGATCACGTGAATGAACATCCCTTATTCTCGATATACATCTCTGAGCAAAGCAACTAACTGGTGATAGTCCATCGCACATCTTCCGACTTTCTCCCAATGGTACAAGACTTCGTTGAAGTCTCCTGTGCAAACCCATAAAAGGTGATTGACCGCATGTATGTATCGTAGTTACTGCCATAGCCCAGTTCTCTCTCGAAATTCAGTGGGGGGCATGTACAAAGTATACTCGGACCGTGTTCCCATTTCCTTTAACCCTGCAAGTCAGGTCAAAGAAGTCCTTCGATTTGTATTGATACCCAAAATCTTTTGCCCCAAAGGTCATTTATCGTATATTTGTAAGAAAATGGAATCTATTTCCTATCATCTGGCCACGATCTGGTCATGCCGGCCAGTCTCCCTCTTTCCCTTCTTCACTAAGCACACTATTTATGATTTTAAGGAAAAGAAGATCGAAACTTAGGGTCCGTTCATTTCGCGGAAAATGGGTCATTTCTAGAAAATATTTTCCTAGAAGTCATTTTCCAAGAAAATGAAAATAATTTCTGGTGTTCGGCTAAAACCTGAAAATATTTTTCGGTGTTCGGTAAGGAAAATATTTTCCGCTCACTATATTGGTGAGCGTGAGCACCAAGCTCGAGGCTCACCAGATCGACGAGCTTGAGGTTCACCTGGTGACGGCCGACGACTAGCCAAGAAAAAGGAAGATGGGAAACAAAGAAAAGAAAAAGAAAAAAAGAAAAGAAAAAGGAAATTAAAAATAATTCGAATAAAAAAAGAAAAGAAGAAAAAGAAAGGGGAGGAGAAAATGATGATGTGTTGAGGTGTGAGATAAGAGAGATCAAGTAAGGTTCCTCTAACGTAGAAGACTTTTTTCCTTTCATGGAAAACATTTTCCCCAAAGAATTTATTTTCCGTGAAACGAACGCTGGAAAATCCGAAAAACGTTTTCCCGGAAATTATTTTCCGCGAAACGAACGGAACCTTAAATGTTGGGAACTTTCCTCTTTGGTGCACACCTTTAAGATAAGTGATCAAGCAAATGAGGAAATCATTTCTGCAGGTTGAGGTGATCTATAGAGTTTCTAAGGCATCTATAGAGTTTCTAAGGCTACTGTAAATGACAATTTTCGACCTTATGAGAATGAGGAGACCGTTTAATATGAGAGGTATCAAAAACTCTGTTTTGGACGACTCTCAGCTATCCCCTTTTTTTACCACCAAATTGAACCGTGTTAATTATATACTACTCAAAATATAAGGATAAGTCTCCGAGAAGTCTTAAAACTTATTGAGAACATGCAATTTAGTTTTAAACATTTATAAAATTATAATCAATAACTAAAACTTGCTCAGCCGGCGCAATCAAGTACTTTTGTTAATAATGATGTCCAAATTAAATAAGGAAAAATTTTGATATTGGCATTTTTTTCAATATATTTCAAAAACACACGGTACTAATTTGGTGTTAAGTGGGTTCTACATCAGAAAACATACCAAAAATTAAAAGAAAAACCCAAGGCTGAAACATCAAAAAAAGAGTAATGGATTGAAGAAGAAGGGACGAAGAAAAAGGGTATTGAGCTTGAAGATCTTCTTCAACCTTGAACACACACCACCACTGTAACCATCACACGATCCAATCATAGTGGCTTCGTCAAGAAAGAATATGGCCAAAGAATATTGCTACTTACGTGACAAAATATTTTATCTCCGTTCTTCATGCCGCGTTTTCTTCGTGCCCCTTCTTCTTTATATCTTTTAATTTTTTTCTTTTTTAAAATGGCTATTTGCTGAACATGTTCCTGTTCAGCAGTGGGTGGATTTTGTTTTCTGAGCATGCCTCCGCTAACCGATGAGTATTACTGCGCTCTTCACTGTTTTTACTTTGATTTCTCCATTTTCTGCTTGATAAGTATTGTTTGGACGTAGGTCCATCTTGAGTTCTGAGAAATTTCTGCGATTCCCTGATCTGAGACTCCGGATTTTTCTTCTTCCTTATGTACGTTTCTTTTCTGTTTTTCAGATTTTGGCTAACCCAATTCATTAACTTTACGTCCAAGCTTTGGCACTCTCACTGCGAACACCATCAAACCCAACGCCCATCTCTCTTTGCAGGCCAAGGACTATTCGTCCGACAGAGCAGGTGACGATGACGCCGGTACCTCCACCCCCCTCCTTGCAAGATGCGAGGGCTAGTCGACCCACCCCCTCAGCGTTAGGCCAACTGCGAGATTGGGACGACATCGAGAACCACGTGACGATTGCCGCGCCCCATGTCAAGGACGGTACCAAGGACTTCATGACCTCAAACGAGTACTAAATAAGTGACCAAAATCCTTGCCTCTCTTCTGAACTTCAGCGAGAGTTGCACAATAGGAATAGATGACTAAGCTTCTGGCCTATTTTTTTTGATGTGGCGACTAATAGGCATGGTACGTCTCCATGCCAAGTCATTAGTTTCCATTTATTAATTTGGACGGAACTAATGCAGGACTTTGATTGTATTAATTTGTCAAGTTTTAAAACTTGATTGCATCTTTTAAAAATTTTAGGACTTAATTACTCTTTCACTATAAGTTATAGGACTTCTCGTGTACTTATCTCCAAAATATAAAAAACATTGTGAAGAATTTAATATGAATGCATGAATCATCTTCAATGTTCAAGCTGTGGACGAGAACCACCCACTAAGGAGAGTCCACGACTTATTATGAAGGGTTTATCTCTGGCCATCACTAGGCAAAATACGTCCAAGTCATTTTTTTTGTCAGAAAATGAAATATATTATTCACTAAGAAAAGATAATAGGGCCCAATAAATGAGCATCGGTACGTAAGAGCTCTCAAAGGTTTTGGGAACGAGACAAGACCCATTTTAGAAGTAGAAATTTTTTTTTTTTTTTTTTTTTTTATTGGTGGGCTTTGACAATCTAATCCGCTACAAAGTTGGCCTCTTTTAACATATCTCTGCATTTCAAGGTAAGGGTGTGAGCTTGCCAAGTGAACTGATCCGGGCTCTTCAAGTCGTTGATTAAGTCTAAACTATCAGAGTTAAGAACAAGTGCTTCGGGCCTTTGGGAAAGAAGTGAGTGAGTGCTTCTAAGAGAGCGAGGGACTCAGCCATCGGCGCAAACGACATCCAAGTCAATTGGATCGCTTTGGTTTAGAGGATTTCGAAGGGTCATCTCTGGCCAACGAGATGACTCAAAATACTGGAAAGTATTTGTGAAATTTCAATTTGGATCGGAGGTTTCCGCTTCGTTTGGGCTGTGGCTTGGGGCCTCTTCCGCAGCCCATTTTGAGGGCTCATCTCAGGCCATCAACAGGTCGACAACATCGAAATCGAAATCCACTGGTGGCAAGCAAACAAATAAAAACATCAGTCAAATTTAACTGAAATCAGAGAATTTCGCTTTGTTTGTCGGTGGCCCAGAGTCCCTCTCGGTGGTCTATTTGTGGCCTAATCTGAGTAGACAGTCTCCGGCCACCTTCCATCAGATGTCCAAAACTGGCCCCAACGATTCAATGTGTAAAAGGTATAAGTGGTTGGAGATTTTTCGATTTGGCCCATGGGAAGTCGAACGAAACAGATTGTTGCTCAACCTTTTTTTCGGCCCATTTAAAGGGCTGAATGTGCGGCCATTCCTCTAACTCAGGTAGTTTAGGGTGCGAATAATAACGCTTTTTTTGGGAAAGAGTTTTTTTTTTTTTCGTAAATAATTCTTTTCTATTTTTATTAGGGGAATAATTTCGAGTAAAAGTTAACCTGTTTGATAACTACACAAAATGTCTACTCTTGGAATAGAAAAAGAATAGAAATGCGTTTGGTAACGCAACAGTTTCTTTTTTGTATTTATTCGTTTTTTATTCTTGCTCATGGATCGCCAATCGCCAACCGCCGTCGCCGCTGTCGCCGGCGGCGAGTGGCGGCGATCGACGAGTGGCGGCGGTGAGTGGCAGTGATAGCTGGCGGCCGGCAGTCGACGGTGGCTTCGGGCGGTTGAAGGTGGCCGCGGCAAGAGAGAAGAATAAAAAAAAAAAATTGACTTATTTCTAGAAATTGTTCCCGGGAACGAAGCAATTTTTTTTTTTTTTCGTTTCTCGCTCCAAATCTATTTTTGGGCTAACTTTCTATTCCCTAGAATAGAAAAACAACTTGGCGTTACCAAACGGATTTCTGTACTTTTTTTGTTCCAGGGAACAAAAGAATAGAAATTGGGAGGAAGAGAAATATTACCATGCAGATCCTTAGTCATCCCATCCCACTATTTTTATTAGTTATGCACCTTATAGTGCTAAGTTTTGATTTATTTTGGAGCAAGTTCATTTACCACACATAGGTCTCTAGGCCTGGTCATGGCTAACATGTGGCCGGTTTATGACCATTCTTCTTTCCTTCGATGTATTTGGTTTCAAAATAGTATTTTGAAAACCACTCTTGCCCATCAAAATGTTGAAGAGAAGTTAGATAACATGAAAATAAACAAAAACAACATTATGTACATAACCCAGCAAAGAAAAAAAGAAAGATATGTAACGGGAAACAAAATTGTTCTTATTTTGATATATCAATATCACTTTCCAATCATAACAATTTATAGGTAAAAGAAAGAAAGAGCCGTTAAGAAACAATTATAAATAAATCAGTAATTATCGAATAAGATGACTGTTATATGGCCATCATAAAAATAATAAAGAGCTTATGAAGAAATAAATTAAACATTATAAAGAAGTTAGAAAGTCGTTATATGATCATTGCAAAATCGTTATAAAAAATGATGAGTTTCATGGTGGTAATAACTTTTAACAAATATTTTAAAACCACTAAAATATCCAATGCAAACAAAGTTGAGGATGGGGAGCTATTTTGTCTTTAAACTTCATCATTTGAGAAAAGGAAGGCATATCCATTTCAACAAAGAAATGATAACACAGTCAAATGGAATTCCAATTTCATAATTTCAAATATGATGGCTAAAATTTCTTTGAATTTAGAGTGGTAGTGAAGTTCGGCAAGCGAAATAATCCACTCTTACGTTTACGGATGCATTTCTTTTTATCAATTTCTTTAAGCAAATCTATGGTCCAATATAAATAATTGGCATTTGTTTTCAGGATTCGTTGGCCATTAAAAGGAATTTGCAATGGGAGAAGATGTTGTAACTTCTCATTAATGGGAAAGATGTTGTGACATCTCATTTAACACTTATATTGCTGTGGTATGCTCCTTTTTCCATATAGGTGGTACTCTTTTTCAAGATTTTTTTGCAAGAGATGCGTGACTCTAGAGAATTTTTGGACGCAATCTTTAAGGTAATTGACAGTTTCAAGAAATAATTAAACATCCTTATGAGAAAGATTCTCATCAGGGAAGCGTACTTATCCTATATTATCATTAGGGTGGTATCTCCCATTCTTGAGGTGCATGCCAGAAAATCCATTTCATTGTGTACTACAAACATTTTTTCTTCTGTTTTCTTTTTGAGAAATCATGATGCATATTGGAGCACAAGATCTGCAATGTGCTTCAATAATCTGCAATAAAATTCTTCATTTGGGCTAAATAGGGTAGTGTCATCGATATAAATTAGGGCAGTTGCCATAATTGTCCGAAAATCTTCCACAGTCTTTTGGAATAATGATGGGGAGAAGAATTTCTTAAACAAATGGATCTCAAAAGAGGAAGATAAAATTGAATGAGATGTCAACATGCATGTTTCAGAAAAGTAAAATTTTTATTTTCTTATTTTTCATAAGCTAATGTCATTGTAATGTTTAAACTTAGTAAATATTAAAAAGTCATAAAATAAGTTATCCTTTTAAGTTATTATAATACAACTTTGAATTAAATGGATGACTGAGTACTGACATCACATCTTGAAATAGGTATATAGTTATAAGTATATACTTCTCTTTTTATCTTCATTTTGAATTAATTGAGCAAATTATGAATTCCCATATATCTTATATTATTCATTTTATTCCTATCTTAAAATCATTGTGATATTTATATCGTAAAGTATAGATGTTTTGAAAAATATAATAATTATATATTTCAATTATTTGGTCTCTTTTAGTTTTTCTTTTCAAATTTAGAATCAACGAGAGAAAAAACTAAAATGGATAAATGTAGGTGAATAAATTTGAGGTACTTTCTCATTGTCCATCTCTTCTTCAAAATTGAACTTAATAAAAGATAACAAAATTTGGGGAAGACAATTCAATAAATCAATGTTTATTACTCAAATGTGAGTCATTTGGCAAACAATGTCAAGCACCTTTTCATGTAATGATCATGGAGGCAATGTGAAGTGTCATATGGCGAGAATATGAGTGAACACTCTCTCACCATTACAAGTGGGCTGGGAATTAAGTTTAAAGCATGTGAATCTATGATTAGAGAGGTGGGGGCCTAAAATGATTGAATATAGGATCCCCTATTCAAATACTACAATGAAATGTCTAACCTAAAAGTTTAAATTATTAGATCAAAGCGTCATTTGGTAATTAAATATTCTAACATATAAAACTATAGAATACAAGTAAGAGTCAAGAAAGATTTGGCCTAAGCTCTACCCATACCATGTAAATTTTTGTCAAGCCACTACCAACAACCTACTTTAAAAACTTAAGTTTTATGGGTTGAGGAACTCCAAAGGGGTTTAATGGACTGCCGAGTTAGCACGAGTTGTCCCTCTTGCAAGGTTGCATTGGCTCTTAGCACGGGGCCCTCTTAAGCTCTGCCGATCGCAAGTTGATTTTCTCGTTAGTTATGCTGTTATGTTTTTTTCTTTATGAGTCGTCACTAACATATAAAGGGCCGGTTGCAGGCTTAGTGGGTCACGAGGGGGGTGGGGGGAACGAAGGGCTTAAACCCATTATCAGTGTCTGTTTTCTCTTTTATAAAATGTTATGCATGCAATCCTTCTTATTTATCACAAAAACAACACAAAATCTAAGTTATTCTGCATGGGTATCGTCCAGTCAAGCAATAATAAAAGTAACAAAACACAATGAAAGAAATCGCCTGAACCTATTGGGCAACATCATGCATGGCCGTCAAATGGGTGGTCAGGTTAAGTTTGAGTCAGGTAAAAAATGGTTCAACTCATATTGACCCATTTAATCCGTTTTGATCCATTTTCAGGCAATGTAAATTCGATAACCCATACCCAACCCGATCCATTCCCGATCCGTACCTAACCCAACTCATAGTACCAAAAAACATTAATATGTAACTCAATTTAGGTTAATCCACTCTTACCCATTTAATTTACTTTAAGCTCTTACATATATGTTACTTGAATAAAAACTTCACATCAAATTTGAAAAATAAATTAAACAATAAAAAATTAGTAAATAAAATAAAAAATGTGAAAAACATTTAACTAAACTTAAGAAAGCTTATTTCTTATGATATTTTTTTCTAAAAAAAAAAAAATTGGTAGTTCTAAAACACTTTAATGCAATACAAATTTAATGGACAATTTTTCTATTTTTTTTAAAGTTAAAAAATTGAATTTTTATTTTTTTTTTTTTTAAAATTAAATTTATAATTATTTTATTTTTATTTTAAACATATAATTTTTAATTATTTTTTCTTTTTTCTTTTTCTTCTTCTTCGATCGGCTGTCGACCATGATGCTGGCCAATGATCGGCCACAGGCCAAATCAGCAAGATCGCCAAATGTCGATAAGGCCTCCGCCTCACCAGATTAGCAAGCTCAAGCTCACTCGACGTTGACAAACTCAAGTTTTGCCAAATCGGCAAGGCTCAAGCGTTGCTAGATTGGCAAGATCAAGCTCAACTGACGTTGGCAAGTTCGAGTCTCGCCAAATCTAGTGAGCTCAAGCCTCACTAGTCATCAACGACCTCATGCTCACTTGAGGCTTACGAGCTAGAGCCTCACCTAGCCGATCGCCGGCTATCGCCGTGCCGACCACCAACTAAGGAAGGAGGATGAGGAAAGAAAAAAGAAAAGAAAAAAGAACTATAAAAAATAATCATAATTTTGATTTTTGTTAAAAAAATATTATAAAGTTAAAGTGTGTGGCTTGGGTTGGAAATGATTCCAAGTCCAATCTATTTAAGACCCATTTATCTTAAACTTTCAATTTTTAAAGACATTTATTTAGTCTCTTTAAAATGGAAGTAACTCAGATATGACTCATTTATGATTTAACTAAGTC
Organism: Eucalyptus marginata; assembly: GCA_014182565.1. NCBI lineage: Eukaryota > Viridiplantae > Streptophyta > Magnoliopsida > Myrtales > Myrtaceae > Eucalyptus > Eucalyptus marginata. The sequence continues at coordinate 14,183,314 of CM024593.1, forward strand.
ATATATGGGTTTAAGAGCCATTTTAACACCTCTACGTCTCGTTATTAAGCCTTGGGATAGAACCCCGCAAGATATGCATTGAAAGTAAACTTGCATAAAAATATATTAATAAATATGACTATCATAATCTAAGTGATGAAGATAATTACAAAACAAGGCGTGATAAAACTAGTAATGAATTAAGTAGACCCACGATGCAATAATCACCTAAATGCAATCCAAATATTATTTATATTAGTTTCTTTATTTTTATACTTTTTATAATATATAAACTAACTAAATATTTACGATGAAATAAAACTAATTAATTATTTATAAGCAAAATAAAAACTATGTGCTAAAACAAAACTAGCTGAGAAAAAACCGATCTTCCAACGGAAGAAAATATCGGTAGAAACGGATACGTTATCCCGATTTTTCTCTACTGAATATGCTGTTGAGTTTCTTTTTAACAATCCCTTCTGTTTTCTCAAAGTAGACAGTCCAGAAAAGAACAAACCTACCACTCAAACTCTGATAGCTTTCCGACCAAAAAACAAAAAAAACAAACTCTGATAGCTTTCGACCAAAAAAAAAAAAAAAAACTCTGATAACCGTTGTTTTCCTTTTCAAAGCTCACACTCCCGACGTCTCTCTAATATGGCCAGACCACTCAATTTTTTTTTTTTTTTTCCAAAATCACGGTGGTTAGGTTTTTGAAATCCTTTCAGCTGAATTATCTTTTTCTCTTTGGTTTTAACTAGGTTCGTCAAATTGGTGGGCTAGGTTGGTCTGAGATTGGAGCCGAGTCAAAAAAAGTCCGACTCAAATTGACATATTTAACACATGTTGATCCATTTTTATCAATACAATTTTAGCAATTCATACACGATTCTACTTGAACTCGAAACGGATACCCAACCCAAGCTACATTTCTTATCAATTTTTCTGCTTAAACTTTTGCGTATGAAAAATGGGTGACTCCATGAACAAGCTCACTAAGGAGACAAGAGAGCTCGGATGCTCGAGTCAAGATCATAGGCTAGGACTTCGCATGGCACATGAGTAACATGGAAATGTAGGTGAACTCCACACTGATGAATAAGAACACCTGCATGGAGGAGTTAGGGGCCGGGTTATGGATGGGGCGTGAAGGTGGCGGTAAGGCAAAAGGTAGTGGATCTTACCCAAGTGACGGGCAATGCCCTCCATTTTAATATCAAAAATAGCATATTAAAAATACTATTCAATTACAAACAAATTTAAAATGAAAAATATTATAAAACATAAATTATTAAAAAATTCAAAAACTTGGCTCGATCCAAAATGTCCTTTAGCCAGGATGGTTCGAACCAGGTTATTGGGCTTGATTTTATTTTACATCCAGGCCCGACAGGGTTTTGGAGCTTCCAGATGAATCAAAATGCAAACGCAATCATACAATTATTTGAAAAACATTTGTATCATCATGAAATTAAAACAGTGTTAATAGGCATGAGTTAACAGTATGCTATTGCTAAAGGAACAATTCCGATCCATGTCATAATAAATAAAAACAAATGTAATAGAATTAATTACATTCTCTCAAATTTATAATCTAGACCAGTGACAGCGAAGGAATTAACAAAGTCAAAATATTTATGAGTTGTTGTCTCAAACTAATCTAAATTGGGGGTCCTATATGGAAATTGGGAGGTTGGGAGTTCGAAAATCCCTCCTCCGGATAGATGGGGTTTATGGGCTTACGGGTGGTCACCTTGTAGTGAATATGATTTGGGTGATTGGTTCTATAAGCCGAGGCATATCACACCCTTACTCAAAAAGCTCCATTAATTTTGTCTTACATAGAATGGTTGTGAGCCCAAGTCCACAAATGCATAATTATGCTGCAATGAAAGTGTGTTTGAAATGGACCTGTTCTCCTTATTTAGACCCATATGTAATTAGACATTGATATTTTAGACCCATTTGAACCTGATATTTTTACCCAAAAAAAAAAAAAACTGATTTTAAAACTCTAGGCAACCCACTAATGAATTGGCGCGCTCAAATATTAGTTAAAAATGGGATCTGGACTCATGTTATCACCTCATTCACGGTCCTCTAGCCCTCACGGTTGTTTGCAATGTTTATCTTACTCTCTTAATTTCAAACTCAATTTCGCATGTTGGGCCGGCCATCTTGAACCCTAAGCTTGATCTTCGAGTTTGAATAATTAGCCAAGTTCCTAGTTCATCAATTCCATGTGTTGTTCTCAGTCTATTTGCTCGTGAAAGGAAATGTCGAAATGTTTCACATAATTTATCTACAATGTTTATATGATCATTTGTACATGTGATTTCCTTTTATCTAACAATTTAAACTTTTAAAAAAAGACGAAATTTGTACCATTAAATTTTATATGGTGCAAGAGCGAGATTTCCACATCCTTCATGCCCTAGCTTTATTTTGTGTAAGTGCAACTTGCTGGTCTTCAATTTCACGTGCCTTCTTTCATATGAATTCAATTTCATTTGCACGTAAAATGCAATGTTGAAGCATTATCCCATGTTGCTTGACTAACAAGTTTGACTAGTTTTTAGTATAATAAGTGTCAAAAAAAGAAATTCTAGAAAATATTATGCTTCCGGAAAATATTTTCTTGGAAGTCATTATCCAAAAAAAATATTATATTTTCCAGCGCTCGGCTCAAACCCAAAAATAGAGTGGAAAATATTTTCCATCATTATCTAAATTGATTTTTTTGAATTTTCTGATTGACGAAAAATATTTAATTTTAATTTATATATTTTAAAAAAACTGAATTTTTAATTATTATTATTTTTTAAAATCCATTTTTTATTATTTTTAATTTTCCTTTTTTCCTTTATCTTTTCCTTCCTTCTCCTCCTTCTTCCTCCTCTAACCTCCGCTGCCATGTCCCTCAACAATGGCCAACTGCCTGGAGACCAACCAAGACATGGATCACCAAATCCGACGAGCTTGAGCTCCACCAACTTGAGCTCCGCTGAGGTCGGCAAGCTTGAGGCTCGGTCGATCCAGGTGAGCTCGTGGCTTGCCAAATCCGGCAACCTCGAGCCTCGCCCTCGCCAAATTTGGCCTTGGGTGATGCTCGAGCTCGCCAACCTCGACAGAGTTCAAGGTCGCTGGACTCGTAGCTCGCCAGATCCGGTGACCTTGAGCTCGCCCAAGCTCCATCAAGATGACAAGTGAGTGCCAGGCAAGCCAGTTCTGGGCAAGCTTAAGCTCCATTAATCTAGGCGAGCCCAAGCTCCACCGAACTAGGCGAGCTTAAGCCTCGCCCTTGCTGAATTTGGCCTCGAGCGAGGCAAAGTCTCGCTTGCTGAATTTGGCCTCGAGCGAGGTAGAGTCTCGCTTGCTGAATTTGGCCTCGAGCGAGGTAGAGTCTCGCTTGCCTATGGCGAGGCTCGAGTTGGCTTGTGGCTAGTCGCCGGCCACTGCCATGGCTGACAATCGCTAAGGCCAATGAGGAAGAAGAAAAGGGAAGAAAGAACAGAAAAAAATAAAAAAATAAAAACTCATTTTTTTTTAAAATTAAAAAAGAAAAAGAAAATGTATTTGATTAAAGATGATGAGGTGGAAGAAGTTAGGAAAATGTTTTCCACTTTAGTAGAAAACATTTTCCTCACTTTTAAAATGGAAAATATTTTTTTCACTTTTGATAGTGATTTTTTTAATAATGAAAAAAATTTTCCTTAAATAATTCATTTTTCGTGAAATGGAAAAATCCAGAAAACATTTTTTTTTAAATTTATTTCCGTGAAACGAATGGAGTTTAAATGTGATCTTTTTGGCTTATAGCTTTTTTTTTTTTTTTTTTTTTGAGTCAATATTTTGACAGAATTTTTCCCAAGCGTAGTGCTGTTTCCCATAGGGCCGAGGAGCGCCCAAGCCAGCACGGGTAAAGAGGCGTCCCAATCCCGGGGAGGAAAAGAAAAGAAAACTCGGAAAGGCATATCAAGCACCTCAGGACGTCCTCAATGACGAAATGGGGAAGCATTTTGTGTCATCGATGACGTCAAGCACCAGCTGGTCCTTAGGAGGGGAAATTTGATCTCGATTAATTTTGATAATTATGGAGCTTGAAGCTTTTCGACCATGGCACGGAATAATTTCGCTCATCATTCGGTTCTCTAAGTAGTATGCATGATGGATTTTGAAAGGGAAGGTAGCGGAGTTCGTTATTTGGTGTCAATATTGAATAACCATTCCGTTATTCACAAATTGGTATATTAAGATTGATGTAGTAAAGTAATGAATTTTTTTAATTTCATATTTAAATATTAAAAAGATAATACGTGCAATCTAATTTTCATATATCAAAAAATTAGAAAAATTAATATAATCAAATTCCAATTAATAACCAATAAAGAATGTCTAAGGCGATGAAAATGAAATATTCATGTCCAATGCATAGCCTAAAAAATAAACCTACGCAACTAATTTTTTTTTGCCAAAGGCCACAAAAGTTTCATCGCCTTTGGTACCACCTTTTATCCAAGTCGACTTTTGTCACCACGAATTCAACACCTGACAAACTTTCGACGCATTTACCCAATCTATGAAGGCAAAAAATGAGTTTTATTGCCTTGGAGGAAGACAACATTATTATGTTGTATTTGGTACCAAAGACAAGAAAATTTAAACCAAAGAAAATATTGCTGTCTTAGGCAAAGGCAACGGAGCAAATGCGATAAAAAGTTTGCAACAAAAATTGGTTGCATTGCCTAGGCAACAAACCTAAGACGACAAAAAAATTATTTCGCCTTAGCACTTTTTTTTTTCATCCTTTTGTAGTGAACATATAGACAACGGGAAAAGTGCCAAAAAAGTCATAAACATTTTGTTTTTGTGCCGATTTAGTCCTAAACCTTTTTTTGGTGCCGGTTTAGTCCTAAACTTTTTTACGTAGTGCCAATTTAGTCCTTTCCGGCCAACTTTGGCTGGATTTTGTTGACTGGACGCCGGCCGGCTGACGTGGCTTGATCGGCGCTGACGTGGACAACTTTTAATAATATTTTAATAATTTTGAATTTTTTTCTTTTTCTTTTTCTTTTTTTTCTTTTTTTCTTCCAGCGGGTCGCCAAAACTTAGCAACCGGCCAGAGGCGACGGCCGGTGAGGTCAAGGTCGACCTTGCCGGCCGCCTCGCCGGTGGCCGCGAGGGCGACCTCGCCCATGGCCGGCGAGGGTTGAGCCTCGCCCATGGTCGGCGAGGGCGAGCCCCGCCAGCTCGGCGTGAGGAGGCGGCTTCGAGCTGGCCTCGCACTAAGCCACCGGAAGCTTCCGACCAGACGACGAGCTCCGCGTGCCATAAAAAAAAAAAAAGCCGACCAACGCACTATTCACCGGACTCAGAATTGCGCGAACTGCGCGAGTTCCTCCGATCGGGGAAGAATCACTTCAGAGTCGATCGAGACGAAGCGTCTCGCATTGTCGGAGACACGAGGGACGTGGAGAACGAGAGGATTGTGAAGTAGAGGGAATCTTGACGATCGCGCTAGAGAGAGAGAGAGAGAGACGACGTACGCACGCATCTTCGATGGCACACGGAGCTCGTCGTCTGGTCGGAAGCTTTTGGTGGCCCGACGCGAGGCTAGCTTGAGGCCGCCCCCTCGCGCCGAGCTGGTGGGGCTCGCCCTCGCCGGCCATAGGCAAGGCTCGACCCTCGCCGCCTAGGCCTTGAGGGCAGCCTCGTGCTGGGCGGGCAAGGCTCGCCCTCGCCGAATTTGGCGAGGTCAAGCCTTGCCGAACATGGGCGAGGCTCAACCCTCGCCAAATTTGGCGAGGGCGAGCCTTGCCGCCCGGCGCAAGGCCACCCTCGTGGCCGTTGGTGAGGTGGTCGGCGAGGTCGAGGTTGTCCTCGCCGGCCGTTGCCTCTGGCCGGTTATTGAGGTCTGGCAACTGGCTAGAGGAAAAAAAGAAAATAAATAAAAATAAATAAAAAATAAAAATATTAAAATATTATTAAAAGTTGTCCATGTCAGCGCCGATCAGGCCACGTCAGCTAGCCGACGTCCAGTCAGCAAAATCCAGCCAAAATTGGCCGGAAATGACTGAATTGGCACAACGTAAAAATGTTTAGGACTAAATCGGCACAAAGACAAAAGGTTTAGGACTTTTTTGGCACTTTTCTCTATAGAAGACTAACATGTGTTCCTACAGTTTATGTTTGCGGAGCTTTGCCTGATGATCAATGTTTGGTCCATCATTTTTAAGATGCACATCAAGTGTCTGCTCAAGAAGCACCGTGGAAAAATTAAGAATTCCTTCTATATGAGATATACATTGTTGTAATTAATTTGCAGCTGCACTTTCTAAACAAGCAGATTGTTTTTTTCTTTGGAAAATAAGGGGGTAAGTATACTATCAGTGCCAAAAGTTGTGTACGGCGCTCACTTTGGTGCCAAAAGTTTCCGTTGGATCACTTAAGTGCCGAATCGGAGAAAAAATGATTACTTTGGTGCCATCAGCGAGAGATTCCGGCCAGATTAATTACATGGCTTTTATATTTAAAAAAAGAAAGTTGCGATGGCTTTTAAACAACATTGTTTTCCATCCTCCTTAAGAAACGACGTCGTTTTGCAGTCATATGTGGACATCCTCACAAAAACGACGCTGTATAGCTCATATGGGGATTGAAATTAGGGTTTCTTTGCCGTTCGCCGCTCGACCATCGTCTTTCGCTCGCCATCGCTCAGCCACTGTCGCTCAACCACCATTGTAGTTGCTCGACCAGGTGAGCGAGGAGAGATTGAGATTACTGCTCAAGCAAGAAGGGGTAGGAAGAATAGGAGGCGAGGGCGGAGGAGGAGGAGGAAGAAGAGGGGTCGAAGGTGCCGCTGTTGGTGCACTACTCCTACTGTTGCTGGTGCCATTGCTGGTGCCGTTGCTAGTGCGCTGCTAGTGCTGCTGGTGCTGCTGCTACTGGTGCCGTTGTTGGTGTTGCTGCTAGTGTTGTTCTTTGAGGAAGAAGACGACATATCTTCTCTCTCTCTCTCTGCTAGTGTTGTTCTTTGAGGAAGAAAACGACATATCTTCTCTCTCTCTCTCTCTCTCTCTCTCTCTCTCTCTCACTCAATTTGGGGATTTAGGGTTCTAAGTTGGGGGAAAGACGCCAAACAACATCGTTTTATTGTTTAGATGCTAACTGTACTCTCCGAGGAGCCATATCAACTTCAAAAATTAATAAAAAAGTATCACGTCGGATTTCCAGCCAATTTGATTGGCGTTGGTACTTAAATGATCATTTTTTAAATTTGTTGGCACTTAATGATCCAAAAAAAAAATTTTACACCAAAGTTAGCGCCGTACACAATTTTTTGCACTGATAATGTACTTACCCGAAAAATAAGATATTGAAAAAGTCATTTGCTCAGATCTGACCTCAAAGACAATGTTGAGGAGTATTTCAACGAGTACGGAATTGATGCATCTGAATGAAATTATCCCTACAAAGAGTTCATTGAGCAATATATAAGGGACATTTTTTTTTTTTTTTTGGTGATGGAAAGAGAGGAAAACAAGATACGCCATTGGGTATGTGGTTGCATCATCCATCTGGTGAGAAGCAATACTATCTTTGGTTACTTCTCAACTATATAAAAGGGCCAACGTTATTTGAAGACTTAGGTCTATTTGTTTCATTGAAAATTTTCTATTTCAAAGAATGTTTTTAAGAAATTCACTTTTAGAAAAAAAATTGACCCATTTTTCTGGTGTTTATTTGTGTTGAAAACAAGTAGAAAAATTTGATTTTATGATATTTGATAATAAATGAAATCCACTAGGTAGCTTGTATTGTTGAAAATGACATGTAATGATAACAAATTGAATTGACGCTTTTACTCCACAATACATCAAAGTAACAAGAGTTTACAAAGAAATTAGGAAAGAAGTTGTGAAATTATATATGTGAAATATTGTTATGATTTTTTTTTTTTTTTGGAATGTGTAACATGAGTATTAAGAAAGTATATTTGAGAAATGGTAGAAGACATTTGTGAAAAAATTAACTGATGAGATTTATCTAAGAAAAAACCTGATAAGAGATAGAGAGCCAAGAAGAAATGAATGAGTGAAGACCTATTTCTCTCAATTGGAAGCACAAGAAATAAGGGAAAATGATCATTTTTACCGGAAGGGAAAATTGTTTTCCCCATTTTAAACTTATTGTTTTTAGTCCAGAAGACTCTTTTTGTCAATTTAGTAGTTTTCAGTTATCCAAACGTTCGAAAGTGAATTTTTGTGAAAATATTTTTTTCGTCTAACAAACTAACCCTTATTAAAATCATGACGGTGTCTAGTGCTTTTTAGTTTTTTCTTTTTTTCACAAGAAGTGATTTTAGCATCCATGCAGGTAATTATATTTTAATTAGTCCACTGCTTGGTTTTTATTGTTCTCTATTTTCAAATACGTTCTAAATAAATAAAAGTAAACTAATATAATAGGACGTGGTATGAGGTTGTAGAGGACCCCGCTAGATTATAAGCATGTGGCATATTTCAGATTGTCTTTTCTTTTCTTTTAGTTTTCTAAGGTAACAAATCCTCATCAAGTTTGCTACGCTGTATGTTCACCTGGGGAATCAAAAGTTCAGATGCAAAACGGACATGGAAGCAGCCAAATCTATGCCTCCATAATTCAGAACCCAAAGCAAAAGAAGAGAAAAATGGCAGACGCCACTCTCTATGCGATCATCATCTCTTTGCTCTCTCTAATATATTCTCCACTTCTTCCTAAGAAGAAAACCCAAGAACCTCCCGCCAGGCCCTCCTTCTCTCCCCATCAGGTCACCTCCATCTCTTGAAATTCCCCTTACATAGGACCCTCTACAACCTCTCCAACAAACATGGCCCGATCATGTCCCTCTGGTTCGGGGTCAGCCGTGTTGTGGTCGTGTCATCGCTGCCACTGGCCGAGGATTGCTTTATGAAGAATGACATCGTGCTCACCAACTGCCCCCAGCTGTTGTTTGGCAAGCACATCGCCTATGACCACACCACGCTCAACGCCCTGCCCTATGGGGCTGAATGGCGCAACCTCCGTAAGATCGCCACCATCGAAGTCCTCTCCACACATCGCCTCAATATCCTCTCGTGCATCCAGAGGGATGAGGCTGAATGGTTGATGCTTCGGTTGGCGAGGAATGGGTTCGGGGGCTTCCACCAGGTCGAAGTGAAGACCCTCTTCACGAAAATGACGTTCAATGTCATGATGAGGATGATCTCGGGGAAGCGGTACAATGGGGAAGGCGTGAGTGTTGACGAGGCCGAGGCAAGGGAGTTCGGGGAGATAATCAAGTAGATCGTTGCGAATGGCGGCACAAGTTATGAGGGCGACGTCTTGCCCATATTGAATTGGATCGATTACAGGGGGTTCAAGAAGATGATAGCACGACTTGGGAAGAGGGCTGATGCGTTCATTCAGAACTTAGTCGGCGAGCGAAGGAAAAGGAAGGGCAATCCGGAGTTCGCAGACAGTATGATCAGTCATCTGTTGCGTTTGCAAGAGGCTCAGCCGGAGAACTACTCGAACCTGATGATCAAAGCGCTCGTCATCATAAGTCTTGCTTTATTGGCTCTCTTCTGTTCTTCCTACGCTAAATTTGCTACTGTAATTTGGAGCATTAGAAGTTATTTGATCTATTAATCATCGCATCTATAAAATTCATGAATTCTTATTCTGATAAAAGTCCATGTAAAATGTGTTTGTCACATGCTAGTTAGTGGACCTCGTGGCATATTTAATCTCACGCTATAAAATTAAAAACATTTCTTGAAGTGCAAAAGGAAAAACAGCAATAGCATTCACTGAGGATAGTCAGTAATCTGCGCAAATGAAAATTCACGCCTACTTTGAATACAAGAAAATCAATTCTTCTAACAACCATCGTGCTTGAGCAATGTTTTTGGGATCCGTATACGTACGCAGTTGGCTAAACTATTGGGTTCAAAAAGCCCGGTTCGATCATTCTCTTTGCTTACAAATCTTTTTGGAGAGTTATGGTTTGTCTCCATTTTGGACGCGATCACACGAGCACTCTCTTCTTTATTCTTTTTCTCGATCAACTCCACACACAAACACAACTTTTGCAAGCACTTCTGACATTTCCTTGACTTGCATGTCCAAAGTAACCCAAGAGGGTGCTCAAGTCATAAGCGGATTTTCCTCCTTGCTCAAGTTTTGGGTTCAAATCATCGTACTTGTATATTCTCTTAAGGCCACCTTGATGTATGAAATTGTGGACCGCCAAACGTGGGGAAAAACCAAAAACACATGCACACCCAAAGTTATGTGCACGCTTCCCTCCGTTGGGAAATTTGAGTGCATTGGGCGGAGTTAGAGTCAAGCCCATAATGAACAATTCATGTCCAAAACTCAACAGATTGTCTAGTGTAAAGGACGTATTGTTATGTGAAGTCCTAATTTCTTGATTCTTGAAACAAATTTAGACAATAACTTTATCTACGCAGGTTATATTAGTAGGAGGGAGGAATAGATCCATCATCTCTTACATTAGAATGGGCCATGACCAATTTATTGAACAGCCCAGACAAGTTGAAGAAGGCCCCAGATGAGATCGATTCCATAATCGGCCACGATCGTTTGATGGAGGAATCGGATGTTTCAAAGTTATTGTACCTTCAATGCATCATCTTCGAGACCTTACGCCTCAGCACAATAGTCCCATTTCTCCTTCCACACAAGTCATCAGCTGATTGCACCACAGGAGAATACATTGTGCCATGTGGGACTATAGCGCTGGTTAATGCATGGGCCATTCATAAAGATCCAGAGCTATGGGAGGACCCCAAGACCTTCAAGCCTGAGCCATTCGAAGGTGGCAATGGCGAAAAGCACCAAAAGCTAGTTCTACCATTCGGGCTGGGATGGAGAGCCTGCCCCGGCACACCTCTAGCTCAGAGGGTCATGGGGTTAATGTTGGGCTTGTTGCTTCAATGCTTTGATTGGAAAAGAGTGAACAAAGAGGAGATTGATATGACTGAAGGCAAAGGAGTCACCATGCCAAAAGTGGTGCCATTGGAATTAATGTGTAAAGTACGCCCTCCCATGGAGAAACTCGTCCCTAAAGATTAATTTGATCGATTAGTTTGTCCCGAAATGTTACGTAGTAAGAGTCCTGCACCTGTCGTATAGTTTTCTTTTATTATATTTGCTCTATTATAATAAAATTCCGTAGCAGAGTTTCCTAGTGCTAGGAAGATGTATGAGTTGTTCTTCTTTAAGCCCTAGTCATGTTGTTTTCTTGAATAATAAGTTGTTATTCTGAAAGTGGAGTAAGAGTGTTTCCTGTACTTCAATTTTCCTCTTGCTAATGGCAGGTTACATTCCTTTGGAATCTGCCCTGTTTTAGAAATTTCTTTTCCAATTCTTTCCCACATTTTCACGTTGGCACAAGGTTTTTTATTAATATGATCCGAAATTATGCTTCTTCCAATCATTCATTGGAGACTAGACGTGAAAGGAGAGATAACCAGTTGCTACCCTGATTTACAAACCAATTGGATTGATATAGAACATTGACATATGATAGTGTCCATCTTAGGAGGCTAAAATCGTATCCTTTTGCTCATAAGTCAATCTTGCTCGTCACAAAAAGAAAGCACTTCAAATGTCTGGACTTTGGGCCCAACCCCAGATAAGAATTTTATCCCTCTCTTTCTTGTTTCTGCGACTTCGGGCGCTCTTCTTTCTATGCTTTGCTTGTCTTTCACACTTCCCCACTTTTCGCCGGCTCGAGTCTGAAAGATCCTCAAACCTGAGAGGGCTTCTTAGCTTGTGGCGTGCATGTCACGTGCTCAATCCAAGGCCCTGGCTCGGCCTAATCTCTTCAGCCCGGGAGATCCAGGCCCATCAGATTTGCATGTCATCAGTGGCACCAGCCGCCAGAATCGAATGTTGAAAGTCATGTCGTTTAAACGAACAGCGGCTCATTTGAGAGGGAAAAGTGGAGCAACGAATTCCGAAGATAAGCTCGAAGGAAGTGAGGAGTCTCCAGAATCCCCATTTCTTGCTCCTGCAAAATGACCGATCTGATGGCAATCTATTCGTGTTTCCTGAATGAGTTGAATGGTTTGTAAGGAATGGTCGGTGGGACGGGGGTTAGACCCCAAGAGCCTCGTCATGAAGAAGGGGAGTGAGACCAAGCCCCATTAACGAAGGGAGACACTCTCCATGTACTTGTTGATGGCGAGTGCGCCCATGATCCAGATCCGAGAACCAGATCAAGCCACGGGCTTGCTGGGATTTCGGGATTAGAGTTTGGGGTTTGACGCTGGGTGATGTTTCTAGGAATTCCATTGCATAAGCTGTAATTTTTGGTGCTGGAAGCTCCTTCTCTCCCCTGATTTCCCAAGCTTGTTGGATCTTGGATCATTGAAATAGAACTACAGAACATAAGGATCTAAAATGTGAAAAATCATAACTTCTATTTTCGTTGTTTGCTGCTTTTGCTTTCTTTGTTGTCTAGGATTTGCTCATTATAGAATATGTTTGGTAAATTGTGGGTAGTGGTTTGAGCACCATTCACTACCGTTAAGCTATGTAGCACCGACACGGACACGTGACACGCGATACGACACAACACAACACGCTGACACGCCATTTCTCAAAAAATAGAGAATTCGTCACGTTGGGACACATTATATAATAAATATATATTTTATATATACATATGATTATTTCAAAAATAAAGAGTAGAGTCAACTTTATAAATATTATAATTTTTCATGGTGATCATAATTTATTATTATTCAACATTATTCATATTTTTTCTTTCTTGAATCACCCACCATCCTCTTCCTCCAAAAAAGAAAAGAAAAAAAAAATAAAGAAGACAAATCCCGCCCAATTGGATGAGCACCCCATTTTAAACTTTTTTTGCTGTTCATGGCACCATCATTTTTTTTTTCCTACTCTTCCTTTAAAACCCAAACACTAGCTGCCTACTATTCCTCCTAGGCATCTCCTCCTTGCATGGCACCTCATTTTTAAATTTTTTTCTGCCCTCTTTGAAAACCCAAACCTAGTTGCTTCCTCCTCCTTAGACTCCTCCTCCACGACACCCCCCATTTTTTTTTCTGCCCTTCCTTGGAAACCTAAACCGTAGCCTCCTCCTCCTCCTCCTTGCATGGCATCTCCATTCTTTATCTTTTAGAAACCCTTCTTCCTAAAACAAAAAGGGCAACCTTGAAAACTCTCGGAAAACGTTGGCCGCTCCCTCCTCCTTCATTGCACGATCCTCTTCCTCTCAATCTGTGCTCTCTCTTGGTCGTCTCGTTGCAGTCGCTCGCTGCCTTGCCTCTGGTCCTCCCTCTTTTGTGGTTGTAGCCTTGTCTCTGGTTCTTCGTCGCAGCCATCTCGGTCGCCTGGTTCTCTCTTCCTCCAATCCCCTCTCACCGTCGCGGCCTCACCGTCACGGCCTCACCTTCGCAGCCTCGCTTCCTCTCCCTCGCCCTCATCTCCACCCTTCATCGCCTTCTACAACGATTCACTCTCCCTTCACGCTTGCAGACCCACTCTAGAAACCTAGCCTCTTCCGATTCCGAACACGCTCTGACTCGCGTGTTGAGAAGAGTTGACCAGGTGTCGGAAAATCCGACACGTGTTGACCGCGTGTCCGAGCATGTCGGACATGCTGACACGTGTCTGACACGACACGGAAGGTTCCCGAACGTGTCTGTGCTTCATAGTCGTTAAGTGAGCGGAAAAAAAAAATCCCAAAACCCGAATCAAATCAGTCCAATCTAAATCATGTTTTCAGTTCGGTTCAATCCGGGTCAAGTTTCCGATCAGGAAGTAAACTTTCTAGGTACACTCATGAAGGTGACTAGTTTGTTGTGAAATGAAGATTTATAGTCGAGAGTTCAATTACGTGTGGGGAAGGATTAGCATGCCACAAGGCCTTTCAATACTACAATTTGGATTAAGTCATTTAAATTCCTTTATTATTTGATTTCCTTAAGCATGAAAATATTTTTGTTTGTAGAGATAGTTAGACAAAAAGTTCGCATCATGTCACAACCAGAAAATGATTATGTTCAGTGTGTGGATGTGCATTTTAAAAACATGAACGCATGCGTACATGATGACGACGTACTTGCAATATATAACACAAGATTTTTGCTATGTGAAGAACTGTCTTGTGATGTCGTGTTATTCGACAAAAAATTAATGCGATGATTTGTTACGTCTTATGATAATTTGTCATACGATAAGTTCTAGATGATGACTCATCAAGTGATTATGTGTCGTGCGATGACATGTCATATGATGATATGTTATGTGATAAAGTATCATGTAATGACGTGTTGTATGGACGTATAAGAAGAAACTCATATGATGATATGTCAATTGTGATATCCTTAATCTGACCCCAATTTTCAAAATGGGATTACAATAATGGCAAATCTTTAGAGCAAGATTGCGATGGGGATCGATAGGCCACGAAAATGCCGAAAAGGCCACTTTGGGGGCAAAAACTCGATTTTTAATTGATGGGATGTAAAAATTATGAAAGGTGGGAATGAGCCACGGACGAGGACCCACGTGAGCCTAGGCCCACAAGTGGGCCCAATGGGCCCTTGGACCCATGAAGGACAGCCCAATGGGCCCAAGCCCAAGGTGGGCAACCCAATGGGCCTCACACCCGAGATGGGCGGCCTAAAGGAGCCCATGTACCACCCAAGCCCTTTTTGGTCTTTTCAAGTCCCTCATTAATGCCTATGTGCGTGAATAGTACCAAGGGCTTGTGAAATTACCATTTTTCCATTCTTCCTAATAAGACAAGAAATGGGCGCCCAATGAGGAGAGGAGAGAGAAGATGATGACATGCCTAGCCTACCCTACCTAGCTAAGCCTACCTATCTTATTTTCTAGCCTATGCATGATAAGTTCATTCAATGTGCATTAAATGGCATTAATGGAACTTAGGGAAGTTGTAAAGCAAGAAGCAATCTTGATCCTCCATTCTTGTCTTGGGGAGCAAGGATGCATCTTAGCCATCCAATGGCCAAGACTTGTGCAACAATCTTTCTCTTTCTCCCCTAACTCATTTAGCCAGCCATTTTCTCTCTCATTTTCTCATTTCTCTCACTTTCTCTTGCTCTCTAACCTTTTGGACAAATTTTCACTCACTCTCTCTCTCCATTTCCTTGCACCAGTTGAACCCTCTCCACCTCCCCACCTCCCCATCCCTCATCTCACGCCGATATCCCTCTATTTTCCTCTTGGTTGGAGCCACTGTGAACCACTGGAAGCCGCATGCCCTTACTGCCGCCATGGCTGAAGCGTTGTCCTCACCACCTCACGCCATTATCCTTTTGCTGTTTTGGCCTTGTCGTGGGCTGCCAAGCACCGACCAGCCGCCACTGAGCCTCATCGTGAGCCGTGCCGCCAGCCCCAGCCTTGTCATGATATCTTTGGAAGGTGATTAGCCACCGCCGAGCACCACAGCAGCCATCCAGCCCTTGTCGCACCTTCGCCATCACTTGTCGAGCTTGGAATCGAGAGTGAGTGAATTTCTAGACCTTGAATAGGGTTGTTATTGCATTTTGGAGTTAGTTTAGGACTAGATTAAGGTTAAATGATGTTTTGTTGATATGATAAGTGGGTTTTGCATGATAAGTGATCATAGGGTTTTGATAGGTTATCATGCTTTGCCGATAGGTTATCGAGATAGGTTATTATGCTTTGCCGATAGGTTATCATGTGTTTCCGATAGGTTATTGTGACAGGATATCGTAGGCTGCGATAGGTTATCGTAATAAGCCTTTCTAATAACTGATAAGCTATTGAAATGTGATAAGTGGAGAAGTGATAAGTTATTATGTTGTGATATGTGATAAGTGTTAAGTTTTGATGACATGTTATAATAATGTGAAATAACTCATTGTATAGGTTATGACGGCATGTGATAGATTATTCTAATAATTTATACACAATTGTAATGATTTATCTTACCTTGATGAGAGTTCTATATGCCATGAGTCCTAATTTGATTGATGTATTGTTGGTTGCTAAAGCTGAATATAGTGCATGCTTATGTAGCTATTAGAATGGAAAAATAATAAAGGTTATAGTATTTGTTGATTCTAGCCAATTAATAAGCATGTGAGGTATGTGGAAAGATGGCATGTTGAAATATTCAAGTGATGTATTTGGGTGATATGATATGAGATACAAGTATGACATAATGGCATGTGACTAATTAGCGGATACATATGAATATGTCAAAAGATAGTACGATGAAGTGTTTAAAGTGCTATTGTGAAATAATATGCGACAAGATAGAAGTATGATTAATTTGAGAAATGCATGATTGGGATGTGATCACATGGCATGACAGCATGATATGGTTGTGTAATTAGTGATGTCGCATATTGTATGAGCATTACACACTCTTCCATCGATTAATGAGAAATATATGAAATGAGCTTGAGAGATGTATGCTCATGTGATTATTAAATACCCTGATGCGTATGATTATGCGGGGTGAATGTATGCTCATGCGATCACTTAAATACCCTGATGCGTATGATTATGCGGGACAATGCCCGATTAAGTTCGAATACCCCCAAGTCAACGGGATGCCATTTGTGGATGGATTTCGGAATGAAACTCCTTATTGGAATGTTGTCCTAAGGCGTATGCATACACGAGATGATGTCATGCCGGATGGAGCGGGACGACGTTCGGTTACGCCGGATGACTGCGAGCCTTCGGGTTGGCCTTGGGTCCTAAGTTGCCGTAATAATTTGGACATGGTTGTGTGAAAAGTGCATGAATGCATATTTTGAGAAGTGATGCTATAGTCAACACACGTGTCACGCCCCGAACCCCGAGCGCGTACCCATCCCTATCTGGTCGATAAAATTTTGCGACTTCCCAGGACTAGTCGCCAACCCTTTTACTTTATTGCACATGCGGAAGCGAAAAAGAATCCCCTGATAGTAACCATCTCGGGATAGAAAAGCAGAACAATAATTTCACAAACAAACATGCCTTTATAAACATATGCCGAGTCAAGTACAAGAGTCTATGGTCAAAAGACTACAAAAGATTGTTCTCCAAAAAGAAGCGGTCCTATCCGACCTATACTTCGATCACCTCCCTCTCGCTCCGGGTCCTCCACTCGATGACCCCGAAAGTGGTTATACACAACCCAGGTGAGACAATGTCTCAGCAAGTCTAAGCTCTAAACTGCGGCTAGGAGGGAAAGACGCTAAGAAGCGTCCTAAGCACGCAATCACACAATCAATGAGACTTACCTCGTCTCAGTTCCACCTTGTAGGTTAGCATAGTTCATATCACAAATCAGAGCATCACTCAAGCTCAATTAACTGGAACACAATACTCAATTCATCATGCGTTCCTAGATTTGATCTGGACATATAGCACAGCCTACTCCTTGTTCGGCGGTCTTCTGGCATTGCCAGGCATCGTCTCACCCCATTGAGCACGACACGTCACTTCGTCGACGGCTTTTCCGAAGGAGCATAGGGTTTAGAATCTACTGCGACCGGCTTCCCTTTATCTAGGGGTATCCCATATAGGGGTAACGTCCAGCTCAACAGCCCGGGACAATTTCTCTTTATCATCACACGATCACTCAAATATGGCTCAGGGCACTGTGCATTACACTCAAATGCTTCAATTAAAATGGTGAACCTGACCTTTTTCTTCGTATTAGAAATACGCATGAAAATAGTCGTGTGTGGGTACACGGTCAACTCGACCCAGAAAAATTGACATTCTTCCTTTTTAAAATCCCACTATTTTATATATTATATAAAACCATTTTCGGTGTTAAAATCCAACACCCGGGATTTTCTGAATAAATATTGAAAATTTACAATTTTTGGAATTAAATATCAAAAATCCAATCACTCAATTTGCATAATTTAACACTCAATTGCAGAAACTAACCACACCATTGCAATCAGCACGAAATTCCGATCACTAACTATCCCCGCCTAATTTCTGGAAAAATAATTAATAAATAATTAATTTCGAAAATTAATTAATTAATTCAATAATACGGATCCGGAAAATTCCTGAACCCTTCTAGATAAATAATACAATTTAATTAGGTCTTAGCTAAACCATGCTAACCACCTAACATGCTCAATTAAATAATTAAATCACTAATTTAATCTAACTAACCACCTAATTCCTAATTAAATAAATCTAAACACCACTTAGCATCAAAGCCTACTAAGAAGAGTTTAGAGAATAAACTCACCGGTGTATCGCGAAAACTAGTTCACCGCGACAACGACGCGACGGCGGCCGAAATCTTAATTTTCGGCGGTGTTGGCAAACTCTCGGGCCGGGCCTAAAACGGGCCCAACAAATCTCAGCCCAACTGAGATTTGTTTTCAACTTGGGTTGCTAGTCGCGGGCTTGGGTCTTCTTCGCGGGCCCAAGATGGGCTTGAAACTTGGGCTAAAATCCAATGGGCTGAGCTACACTTGAATGGCCCGAATTGTTGGCTCGAGGACTGGAATTGCTGGGCTGAACTTGCAACAAAATTCACGGGCTGCTGCTGAAGATGGGCTGCTGAAAACAATTGCGAACTGGGCTGAAGACACAGCCCAAAATGCTGGAGATTGGGCTGAACTCCACAGCTGGATGGGCTGTGGGCTTTGCTGGTCTTCGCTAGAGGAGTCTCGCACGAAGGAGACGCGGGCGAAGAAGTAATTTCGTCCGAGTTGCGGGGGACGCGCGGCAACTGGCACGCGGTCTTCTTCGCTGAACGACGATCAAGCTTGGAGATGGCCACGCGGACGTGCGAGGCGGAAGCTAGGAGATCGTGAGGTGTGAGACTGCGAAGAACAAAATAACAAGCTGGAGCGGTGGGGTCAACAAACCGCCTAGGAACTTGCTGTGTTCACCTCTTGAGTGGTGTTCTTCGGTGGGGATGGTTATGGGGCAGATGACACGCGGCCGCGGGGAAGAGAAATGGGGTCAACAAACTGGTTTTTGGTTGACTCAATTGGGGGGAAACAATTTGTAGTGGAGAGGGCATACGTATGGGAGACTCGCGGCAGAGGGGATCAAAGGAAGAAAATAAAAAGAACAGGAGAAGCAATTGAAAGAGAGAAAAGGTAGAAGATGAGGACGTGCGGCGTCGAAGATGAAAAGGAAAATGAAAAGGAAGAGCAACGAAGTGCTCGAGCCAAGACTATGAGGACCGGTGGCCAGCTTGCAAGAGAAGCCTTAAAAGTCCAACTTGAAATATCTAAATCATCATGATTTAGCCTCAAAAGTCTTTGAGATTATCCCTTTAATTGATTACTTGTCCCCTTAATACTTTCCAATAAGATAAGTCCATAATACTTCAATATTGATGCAAATAATGCACCCCCCAACCAAAGCTCCGAATTTCCATTTTTGGGACATCAATTTCTTCGACAAATTCCCAAATTCGACGTCCAATTTTGATGTAGAAAAGCCCCACATAATTTCTACAAGTCCCCTTCGTCATATGGCTCGATTTGCAAGTTGAAAATCTCTTCAATTCGGCCAATCCGAATTTCCGTTTATTTTCAACGACATCCGAATCGGATTTCCGTAAAAATTTCGAAATCTCTGAAAATTCTTCGGAGGATGGGTCGATGGTCCTAAAATAGATCGTGACGCCACGGAACTTCCAATTTCTGAAATCGAGTTCAAATTCACGGTTATTTTCAATCTGGCGCGCTTTTAGCGTGACCTAGTCTATCGAGTCACTTTTAGGAATTTTTGGTGCAATCGACCCGTGATCGATTTATCTCGAGTCACATAGTACATCTTCGACACATTAGCGACTCTCGGTTGTCGTGAAAATCTCGAGGTTTCAAATACGAGCATCGGGTACCAAAACAATAGAAAAATCGGTCTAGTGCCGATCGACGAGTATTTTGCAATCAAGTGGAATCACCCACACTCTGATCACATATCTCAGTCGAATCGACCTATCTGCGGTCTCTAATCGATTTCGATAGTGCCATAATGATCTTGGCAGATGGACACGGTCGAGCAGTTGATTCCTGGTCGAATTCTCAAGTCCATTGCATTTAGATCCCTTAATTGCTTCCCCAGATAGACCAGTTATCTCATGAGTGGCCAACTCAGAGAATAGCACTATAGACACGTCGACAAAAAGCCCGATTTATTTAATCGAAAACAACTCAGAAAATTTAGGCTGTCACAACACGTGTGACATGATATTAATATATAAGCAAGTCTAGATTATTGCATAGCATGGACACATGACTATGTTATATTGCACGTTTTTAAATTTGGCTCCTGAGTGTAGGAGATGATTAAAGAATTGTTTATATGCTCATATTGATGGCTTTGAGGAAGTGGAATAACCATTCATGTTTTAGTTAAGGCAAAGTAGAGATTGCTTTGCTATTGATCTGCCGTCGATAGATTACTTGTATGTTTAGGGCGTTTCCAAGGTGAATGACTTCTTTGCGCGAGGTCTAGGGAGTTCCCTCAGTGAGTTTATCTCACTCCTCATTGTTTAACCTTTTTCAGGCCCTAATCGTGACTAGCCAAGCCCAAGCTACGGTATTTAGAGTTTGGATGTGTACTAGGCGCGTGGGGAATACCACCATTTTCAAGTCGCTTCGTAGCATAGAGGAGCTAGGCTAACCCCAAAACCTTTTGGAAGTGCGAATGACCACGCATTTTGATTGCACATGAAATGGCGTAACGAGTGGCGTTCAAGTTTGGATATAAATAGTTGTTATGTTGTAATGACGTTATGGATGCATATATGTAAATATAAGTATGTTTGAAACTATCTCTATTTGTTGATTGGGTGAATTGTTTATGCTTCTGCTTGCATATTTAATCAAATAAAACGATTGGGTCGGTGACGCCTCCTGAGACATCCTAATCGAATGACCTAAAGGAAATCTCTATTCTTTATTAGTTGTTTTAACAGTTTTGTAAAAGCATCACACGCATAACTTGCAGTTCATTATTTTTTATATCAAAGTGTTCCTCCATACATTGACTAGCTCTATTTATTGCTCAAAAAATTAATAATATTGCAATATATAACCAATTCGCTCCCTCTAAGTCTATATTAGAAATGTTTATATTGGCGAAATGTGTCATGCAGGTACAAATTTAAAATTACTTTTAACCTAAATAATTTTATTTTTTTTGGCAAAAAGTGTTATGGAAGTACAAATTTGAAATTTTTTTACCTAATATTTGGCTAGTGAAGAAATGGATGGTCGAGATATATTTGTTTTGAAGAAAAATGTCAAAATCATATATCACCTTTTAGTCCATGACTATTTATATACCTCTACTTTGAAATTTGCATTGATTATTGTCATGTCGATATTTATGAAAATGCAATTTTCTTTCCATAAATTCTTGTACTTACTCATAATAATACAGCCAATTAAAAAATTAGGGATACTTCGATTTTTATTTTCAATATAGTAGCTATGCTTAACATTATGCGAGAAAATTCCAAAGAAGGACCTGAACTGCCATTATTTTCTCAAAGAAATGTCTGAAGTGGACAATAGGAACCTAAAGTACCATCATTTTCTCAAATAAGGGTCTGAAGTGAATTTTGTTTCAAATAAGTTCCTAAAATGACCTATCAGTTTCAAAAGAGGGCTTGGTGGATGGCAATTTCGTCTTTTAAAATTTTCCTTTCTTCTTTCTTTTTTCTTTCTGTGAGCGTGGGTTGTTGCGTGTCTCAAGAGGGTCGAGGCGTGACATTAATCCTTTGATGACGCATGCATGTGGGGCTTGAATTGACATTCATTTTTGTGTTTGGGCTTATTCGGGTGCGTAATTGATCCCTTTTGGCTGATTATATATATAAACTGTTCATGTGACTATCCTAATTTATTGTGGGAATAATAGCTTATTTTGGCCTGAAAAAACAACAAATAATTAAAAATTATTATAAGGTCCACTCATTTAATAATTTGTGACTTGTAATATGTTGTTATTCCCACAAAAGTCCAAAAACAATCGTGCTAGCAAAGTCTTTTGTATATCAAAACTAAGAAAATCAACAATAATTTTTGTGAAAATAACTAATAGTACCTCAATTTTACCTCGCATTTTTAAGGAATCGTCAAATTTGAGCAAGTTTTGAACAATGAGATACAAAGCATAATAGTCATTCTAAAAATGGATTTCACTCGCGAAAACAAGTTTTTGACACCCATATTGCTACCAAAATTCGACGGCCAATTTTACCTTTTGGGATTGATTGCTCTTTTTTCACCATGTTGAAAAATTTGTAATTTCTAGATTTCAATTGTACATCATAAAAAAGGGATTGCAAACAATTTGACATAATAAAAGTCAGGTTAATCAAATGTCTTTTGACGAAGTAATCATGTGTCAAATTCCAGTTAAAAGCTCCATCCTTGAAAAAGCTCCTAAAGCTTAAAACCGTACATAGAAGTACATGTGATCGGTTATAAGGTGGAGAAGATTCAAACTGAGAAACTAGAACCTACCCGAATAAAGTTGATTCCCAATTTTTGAAACTAGGAACCGAACTTGTTGACCTTGGGACCATTTGCAGCTAAACTAGCCGGTTCTTAGGCCAACCCAAGAACTGGCCAGGGCTTTTTTTCCCCATTCTATTACCTGTCTAACGAGTATTAATAAAGTATATTTGAGAAATGTAGAAGACATTTATAAGAAACTTAACCGATCAGATTTATCTAAGAAAAAACCTGATGAGAGATTAAGAGCCTAAAAGAAATTAATTACATAGTGAAGACCTATTTCTCTCACTTGGAAGCCCAAGAAATAAGGGAAAATGATCATTTTTACTAGAAGGGAAATTTGTTTTCTCCAGTTTAAACTTATTGTTTATAGTCCAGGAGAATCTTTTTGTCAATTGAGTAGATTATAGCTATCCAAACGTTCGAAAGTGAATTTTTGTGAAAATATTTTTTCGTCTAACAAATTAACCCTTACCAAAAACATGATGGTGTCTAGTCTCTTTAGTTTGTTTTTTCTTTTTCACAAGAAGTGATTTTAGCATCCATGCAGGTAATTTAGATTTCAATTAGTCCACTGCTCGGTTTTTATTGTTCTCTATTTTCGAATACGTTCTAAATAAAAAAAAAGTAAACTAATATAATAGGACGTGGTATGAGGTTGTAGAGGAGACCCCGCAAGATTACAAGCATGAGGCGTACTCCAATTTGTCGCCAAGTCCTTTTCATTTCTTTCAGTTTTCTAAGGTAACAAATCCTCATCAAGTTTGCTACGCTATATGTTCACATTGGGAAAGGTCAAAGATTCCAATACAAAACGGACACAGAAGCAGCCAAATCTATGCTTACATATATACAGTCGCAAATGAGCAACCTCCAGAATGCAGAACCCAAAGCAAAAGAAGAGAAAAATGGCAGACGCCACTCTCTATGTGATCATCGTCTCTTTGCTCTCTCTCATTATTCTCCATTCCTTGCTAAGAAGAAAACCCAAGAATCTCCCGCCAGGCCCTCCTTCTCTCCCCATCATTGGCCACCTCCATCTCTTGAAATTCCCCTTACATAGGACCCTCTACAACCTCTCTAACGAGCATGGCCCGATCATGTCCCTCTGGTTCGGGGTCCGCCACATCATGGTCGTGTCATCGCTGCAGCTGGCCGAGGAGTGCTTCACAAAGAACGACATCGTGCTCGCCAACCGCCCCAAGCTGTTGTCTGGCAAGCACATCGCCTACAACAACAGCACTCTCATCCGCCTGTCCTATGGGGCCGAATGGCGAAACCTCCGTAAGATCGCCACCATCGAAGTCCTCTCCACACATCGTCTCAATATGCTCTCGCACACCTGGAGGGACGAGGCTGAACGGCTAATGCTCCGGTTGGCAAGGAATGGGTTCGGGGACTTCCACCGAGTCGAACTGAAGACCCTCTTCACGGAACTGACGTTCAATGTCATCATGAGGATGATCTCTGGGAAGCGGTACTATGGGGAAGACATGAGTGTTGACAAGGCCGAGGCGAGGGAGTTCAGGGAGATAATCAAGCAGATCATCGCGAATGGCGGCACGAGTTATGAGGGCGATTTCTTGCCCATATTGGATTGGATCGATTACAAGGGGTTCAAGAAGATGATAGTGCGACTTGGGACGAGGGCCGATGCGTTCATTCAAAACTTAGTCGACGAGCACAGGAGAAGGAAGGGCGATCCGAAGTTGGCAGACAGTATGATCAGTCATATGTTGCATTTGCAAGAGGCTCAGCCGGAGAATTACTCGGACCTGATGATCAAAGCGCTCGTCCTTGTAAGTCTTGCTTTGTTGGCTCTTCCTACGCTAAATTTGCTACTATAATTTGGAGCATTAGAAGTTATTTGATCTATTAGTCATCGCATCTATAAAATTCATGAATTCTATTTCTGATAAAAGTCCATGTAAAATGTGTTTGTCACATGCCAGTTAGTGGACCTCGTGGCATATTTTAATATCACGCTATAAAATTAAAGTTTAACATTTTCTGAAGTGCAAAAGGAAATACAGCAATAGGATTCACTGAGGATAGTCAGTAATCCGTGTAAATGAAATTTCACACCTACTTTGAGTACAAGAAAATCAATTCTTCTAACAACCATCGTGCCCGAGCAATGTTTCTAGGATCAGTATACGTACACAATTAGCTCAACCATAGGGTTCGAAAAGCCCGGTTCGGTCTTTCTCTTTGCTTGCAAATCTTTTTGGAGAGTTACGGTTTGTCTCAATTTGGGACACGAGCACTCTCTTCTTGGTTCTTTTTCTCGGTCAACCCCACACACAAACAGAACTTTCTGAGCAATTCTCACGTTTCCTTTACTTGCATGTCCGAAGTAACCCAAGAGGGTGCTCAAGTGATAAGCGGGTTGTCTTCCTTGCTCAAGCTTTGGGTTCAAATCATCATATTTGTGTATTCTTTTAAGGCCACCTCGGTATACGAAATTTTGGACCGCCGAACGTGGGGAAAAACCGAAAACACATGCACACCCAAAGTTATGTGCACGCTTTCCTCCGTTCGGAAATTTGAGTGCAATGGGCAGGGTTAGGGTCAAGCTCATAATGGACAATTCATGTCCAAAACCCAACAAATAGTCTAGTGTAAAGGACGTATTGTTATGTGAAGTCCTATTTTCTTGATTCTCGAAATAAATATGACAATAACTTTATCTACACAGGTTTTGCTAGTAGCAGGAACAGATACAACAGCTGTTACATTAGAATGGGCCATGACCAATTTACTGAACAATCCAGACAAGTTGAAGAAGGCCCAAGATGAGATCGATTCCATTATCGGCAACGATCGTTTGATAGAGGAACCGGATGTTTCAAAGTTATCATACCTTCAATGCATCATCTTTGAGACCTTACGCCTTAGCACAACAGCCCCACTTCTCGTTCCACACGAGTCATCAGCTGATTGCACCATAGGAGAATACATGGTGCCATGTGGGACTATAGTATTGGTTAATGCATGGGCAATTCATAGAGATCCAGAGCTATGGGAGGACCCCAAGACCTTCCAGCCTGAGCGATTCGAAGGTGGCAATGGCGAAAAGCATCAAAAGCTAGTTTTGCCATTCGGGCTAGGACGGAGAGCATGCCCCGGCGCACCCCTAGCTCAGAGGGTCATGGGGTTAACGTTGGGCTTGTTGCTTCAGTGCTTTGATTGGAAAAGAGTGAGCAAAGAGGAGATTGACATGACTGAAGGCAAAGGACTCTCCATGCCAAAAGTGGTGCCGTTGGAATTAATATGTAAAGTACGCCCTCCCATGGAGAAACTCATCCCTAAAGATTAATTCGAGCGACTAGTTCATCCCGAAATGTTATGTAGTGTGAGTCCCGCACCTGTCGTGTGGTTTTTGTTTATTATATTTGCTCTTTTGTAATAAAACTCTGTAGCGGGGTTTCCTAGTGCTAGGAAGATGTATGAGTTGTTCTTGTTTAAGCCCTAGTAATGTTGTTTTCTTGAATAATAAGTTAATATTCTGAAAGTGGAGTAAGAGTATCTCCTGCACTTCAATTTTCCTCTTGCTAATGGCAGGCTACATTTTTGCTGAATGAGTCGAATGGTCTGGAAGGAAAGGTCGGTGGGACTGAGTTTAGACCCCACGAGCCTCGTCACAAAGAAGGGCAGCGGGGGAGCGAGACCAAGCCCCATTAACGAAGGGAGACACTCTCCATGTGCTTGTTGATGGCGAGTTCGCCCAAGATGCAGATCCAAGAACCAGGTCAAGCCAAGGGCTTGCTGGGATTTCAGGATTAGAGTTTTGGGTTTGGTGCTGGGTGATGTTCATAGGAATTCCATTGCATAAGCTGTAGTTTTTGCTGCTGGAAGCTCCTTCTCTCCCCTGATTTCCCAAGCTTTTTGGATCTTGGATCATTGAAATAGAACTATAGAGCACAAGGATCTAAAATGTGAAAAATCATAACTTCTGTTTTCGTTGTTTGCTGCTTTTGCTTTCTCTGATGTCTAGGGTTTGCTCATTATAGAATCTGTTTGGTAAATTGTGGGAAGTGGTTTGAGCACCATCCACTACCGTTAAGTGAGGAAAAAAAAATCCCAAAACCCGAACCAAATCAGCCCAATCTAAATCATGCTTTCGGTTCGGATTCAATCCGGATCGAGTTTCCGATTAGGAAGTAAACTTTTTGGGTGCACGTGTGAAGGTAACTAGTTTGTTGAGAAACGGAGATTTATAGTTAGTGTTCAATTGCATGTGGGGGAACGGTTAGCATGCCACAAGGCCTTTCTATACTACAATTTGGATTAAGTCATTTAAATTCCTTTAATATTTGATTTCCTAAAGCATGAAAATATTTTTGTTTGTAGAGATAGTTAGACAAAAGGTTCGCATCATGTGACAACTAGGAAATGACTATGTTCAGTATGCGTACATGATGACGAGGTCCTTGCAATATATAATACAAGATTTTGTTAGGTGAAGGACTGTCTTGTGATGTCATGTTATTTGACAAAAAAAGTAATGCAATGATTTGTTACATCTTATGATAACGTGTCTTGTGATAAGTTCTAAATGATGACTCATCAAGTCGTACGATGACATATCATATGTTGACATGTTATGTGGTAAAGTATCATGTAATGATATGTTGTGTGTATGTGAAAGAAGAGACTCATATGATGACATGGATGCATGGATTGTGTATGCATGCGCAAGTGATTATATGTTAATCCTTTGATGATGCATGCATGTGGGGCTTGAAATGACATTCATTTTTGTTTCTGGGCTTATTCGAGTGTGTAATTGCTCACTTTTGGCCGATTATTATATATATATAATATTTATGTGAGTATCATTAATTCACCATGAGAATAACAGCTTATTTTGGCCTAAAAATACAACACATAATTAAAAATTATTATGAGGTCCACGTATTCCCACAAAAACTCAAAAATTGTTACGCTAACAAAGTCTTTTGTATATTAAAACTGGGAAAGTCAAAATAGTTTTTGTGAAAGTAACTAATAACACCTCAATTTTACCACCCATTTTTAAGGAATCATCAAATTTGACCAAGGTTTGAACAATGAGGTACAAAGCATAATGGGCATTTTAAAAATGGATTTTGCTTGCGAAAACAAGTTTTTGACACCCATATTGCTACCCAAATTCGACGGCCAATTTTACCCTTTGTGATTGATTGCTCTTTTTTCACCATGTCAAAAATTTGTAATTTCTAGATTTTAGGTGTACATCAAAAGAAAGGGATTGCAAGCGATTTGACATAATAAAGGTCAGGTCAATTGAATGTTTTTGACGAAGTAATCATGTGTCAAAGTCAGGTTAAAAACTCCATCCCTGAAAAATCTCCTAAAGCCTAAAACCATACCTAGGTACACGTGATAGGTTATAAAGTGGAGAAGATTCAAACCGAGAAACTAGAACCTGCCAGATAAAGTCGATTCCCAATTTTTGAAACTAGGAACCAAATGTGTTGACCTTGAGACCATTTGCAACCAAATTAACCGATTCTTAGGCCAACTCAAGAACTGGGCGGGGCTTTCTTTTTTTTTTCAATTCTATTACCTGTCTAATGAAAAATAGAGCAGACACAACAAGATTAATTGAAACACACACCTCACCTCTTCTTCTTCTTCTTCTTTTTTCTTTAGTGATTATGAAGGGTGATGGTAGCATCAAAATCTTGTGGAGGAAATCTCCTGCAAAGATCCAATGAGCATTTAAATTCAATACAATAGCTTCCATATTTGATTTGCAGCAGCAATATTCTGAGCAAATAGCATACCCAAACACATGGATCTAAATAAGTTCATAGAAGATAAAATAATCACGACAGTAACTGCAAGCATAGTGGATTTAGACCATCAGGGACAATATCTGATGTTGATTTTGTTTCAATAATTAATCATAGAAACAAAAATATCCAGATTCTAATTTAGAATCAAACATGTGACAGAGTGAAAAGAGCGAAGTTGGATAAATGACGAATCAATAAGCTAAAATTTATTGATTAAAAATGAAAGGCGTGGCAAAACAATGTCTTGTGCTTTGCACAAGCATATATCTGGAAACAATAGCTTCTCTGTTTCGACACAAATAAATTTATGATATGAATTCGGATTAGCAAATAAATATCAAATTTTGCTAACTTCAATAAGTAGAATACAATATCTAATTACAATATTGAATCATAAATTTCTCTATAACATTATTTGTGTTAAAACATGTCTCGAGAAAAGAAAGGTTTCCTAATTTAAGTAGATTTCCTATTTGACTAAGTTTCCTAGTTGAATGGTTTCTTAGTTAGAGAAGGTTTCCTAAAAAGAGGTTTCCTATTTTGGATCTATTTGTTGCCTATATATATATATATATAAAAGAAGGGAGTGTTCTTTGTGAAAATCAATCAAAGAGGAGCTTTTGCTTGTGAATTACACCCTGAAATTTAAGAGCATTTGAATGACTTAAGTGTGGTTGTAATTTCTATTGTATTTCTTAATTTATAGTAAAATTCATTATTGCTCTCCCCATTAACATAAATCACTATGACTAAACCACGTAAATTTAGTGTCTGACTTATTTTCTTATTATGTCTATTTTATTGTTTGATTTCTTGCTTTCATGACAATTCAAGAGCCTTGATGGCTTAATCTGAAATTAGATCGAAAATCATGAATTCAGAATCTTCTTTCAAGGACCGGAAGTGGAGACCTTGATGGCTTGATCTCAAGTAGAAGATCATTGGGGTCTACAAAAACCTAAATCTTGAAGAGTTTTGCGTTCATTAAAAAATTTTAGTCTCCAAAAAGCGGCAATTATGTAGACTTTTGATAGTTCTCCATCTGCCGAGGGTGCCGAAACATATCGACGAGCATCCTATATATAGTGGGGAGGGGAGCCTTTGATCCTCGTACTTGAACCAGATTGGCTGGTTAAACGTTTTCCGTCCATGGTATTGGATTTAAGGAACATATATTTTAATTTTCAATCGGATAAATTTCGATATAATTTTTGTAGTTAACTATTGTCAAACGATCAATTTATAAATTAAAATTCATGAACTTATTTCTTCTCTTATTCCTTTGTAAAAACATATAAATTTCAAATTAAGCAAATCGTTTATTATAATTATAGTAATTTTCATTTTTTTTTTCTAAACAAATTTGATTCAAATGATATAAGCTATATTAAGGGAAATGAAAATTAAATATGCTCATCAAAAACAAGAAAATAAAAATAAATGCAGAGTAACATGCTTGTTATGAATAAGTCGTGAATATTATTCTTTTTATTGTAGTATTTGAAAGTGAGTGGATGTCTTTGTTCTATTGAAATAGCTTTGCACAAATAGTTTTCCGAATTTTCACGTGTTTGATTAGTTGAAAATAGAGGTGTGCATAAGAATGAGGAATTGTTTGGACCACCCGGAATTGGATCCATTTGGCCAGAATTGGTGGTTCCCATGGGGAGGATTGTTTCGGTACCTAATTTCAATTTACTGAAAACGATGGGCATTAGTCCGTTTCCCAGTTTTGAGTGTGGAATCACCCACTCAAAATGAACTGGTACATATATTTTAAATTTTTATATTGTAACTTTTCAGACAAATAGTTTCTTCTTCATCTCTCTTTGTCTCTAGCCTCCCTTATGTCATGGCCTCGCCTCCCTCTCTCACTCTCACTCTTGATGGCCCCCGGCCTTGTCGATCCCTATCTCACTCTCGCTCTCACTCTCGACCACCTCTAACCTTGTTGCTCCCTCTAT